>JAQPPZ010017031.1:10730000-11357600 GCA_028583015.1 Wollemia nobilis
TTTTTACCAATTTTTTGGGATATTGTTGGTGCAGAGGTCATCACTGCCTTTAGGGAGTTCCAAACTTCTAATCACATTCCCAGGGGTTTTAATTCAACATTTATAGCTTTGATACCCAAAGGCCCCAATCCTAAGACCATAGCTGATTTCAAGTTAGTTAGCCTATGTAACGTATCCTATAAAATACTGTCCAAAGTCTTAGCTAACCGCTTGAAGAAGGTCTTTCCTGTTATCATTGATCCAAGTCAGGGAAGCTTGGTTCAGGGGAGATCAATCTTATATGGAGTTATCACAGTTCATGAGGCTCTCCATACGGCTGCCCAAACTAAGAAGGTAGTCATGGCATTAAATCTAGATATGAACAAAGATTTTGACAAGATAAATTGGGATTTCTTGGAGGCAATTTTAGTAAAATTAGATTTTCACACTCAATGGGTCAAGCTGGTCAGAGAATGTATTTCGAAGGCCTGGTTTTTAGTCTTGGTAAATGGGTCTACAACATGATTTTTTTAAATTAAACGAGGACTAATACAAGGAGATCCCATTAGTCCCATGTTTTTCATCATTGTAGCAAAAGCCTTACGAAGAACCATTAAGGCAGCAGCAATAGCTGGACTTATAACAGACATAAAGGTAACTTCGTTAACAGCCCTAGTGACCCATCAGCAATTTTTTGATGACACGTTGTTGCTTACATTGGCTTCAGTGGTTGAGGCAAGAAGGATCAGACACATTCTTAAGATGTATGAGGAGGCAATCTTATGCGGCCAGATAGAAAGTGAATTTTAATAAGAGCAAGCTGTATTTTATAAATACCCCCATTCCTAGGTAAAATAGCATTGCTAGAATTTTGGAATGCCAGATTGTGTCCCTTCCTACCTCCTACTTAGGCCTTCCCCTTTTCTATGGGAAACTGGAAGGGTCAATGTGGAATATTATGATGAAGAGGATCCAAAAAAAGCTAGCAGGCTGGAAAGGACATTTATTATCTCAAGTGAGAAAAGTAGTCTTAACAATGGCCTCCCTACAAAGTATACCTGTATATTTTTTATCGGTTTTCAGAGCTCCAGGCAAGGTGTATCATAAAATTGAGCAATTTCAAAAGAAATTTCTCTAGTCAGGGACCAAGGATAAAAAATGATCCATTTGGTAGGGTGGAATAAGGTTTGTAAACCTAAGGTACAGGGGGGGCTAGGGCTGAGGAGAGTTGTTAATCTCAACACAGCTCTGCTAGCCAAACAATCATGGTGGCTACTAACCAAGGTTGAAAATTAATGGGTGGTCATAGTTAGGAGGAAATACCTCCAAGGATCAAATTTCCTCAATGATAATTTGGTGAGTAGGGGGTCAGCTTTTTGGAAGGTAATCCTAACAAGCAGAGATCTAGTCAAGAGAGGGATTAGATGGATCCTTGGGAATGGGTAAATGATAAAATTTTGGAAGGACTGGTGGGCGAGAGCTGGGGAATTATCCCAGAATCCCCTATTGGCTAGGATCCAAGAACACATGGAGTAGCAGATTGGGCAAAGAGTGGCTGATTACATCTGGCAAGATATGAACACCCCTAGGTGGAAATACATCAGAGTACAGGGTTTTGAAGTTGAGTCTAAAGAAATTCATTATATTTTAACACAAAAAATTCTTCCCTCTAGAGAAGATGAGGATCACATTGCTTGGGACGAGACTGGAAGTGGAGATTTTACGATCAAACTCGCCTATAACTTGCTCCTCAACAATGAAGACCAACAATTTCAATCGAATTTGGTCTAGATCAAGGGTTTAATCCCTAAAATATATTTTTTCTCATGGCTGGTGATCCAAGGAAAAATTCTTACCATGGATAATATGTTGACCAAAGGTATGGTTATTGCTAACCGTTGTCATATGTGCAGGGTTGGATGGGAGTCAACCAAACATTTGTTCCTAGAGTGTTTGGTGGCAGCATCCATCCTTGATGAAATTTTCTAGGCTTTTATGATCTCGTGGATCAAGCCAGCTTCAATTTATGAAGTGTTCCAACAATGGCCTCAACCCTTTGTTAGTCTAAAACTTAAGTACCTTTGGAAAATATGTTGGCACCATTTTCTGTCGTAGATATGGTTATAAAGGAATCACAAAGCTTTTAAGGACACCAGTCATAGCCTTAAAAAAATCCTCAATAGAATCCTTACCTTTGCGAAAGAAAACATTAGAATATTTGCTGAGGATAATCGTTTAATACCTCCCCAGGAAAGACAAATTGCTTTAGCCTTAGACATTGAAGAAAAGCCTTTCATCCCTCTACCCAATCCCAAAAATGGGGTCTCTTGGGAGCCACCCCCTAGGGTTTGGTTCAAATTGAACTTTGATGGTGTAGCTAAGGAGAACCCAGGAAGAGTAGGAGCTAGAGGAGTAATCAGAGATCATCAAGGAAACCTAGTTAAGGCCATCATTGAACCATTGGGAATTACAACTAATAATGAGGCGAAAGCTAGAGCCATTTTGAGAGGGTTAAAAGTTGCCTAGGAGACTCATGGAAGTTTGATGATTGAAGGCGATTCCATGAATATCATCAACCTGTTAACCAATGGCAGAAAATATCCATGGAGGATTGAGGTCATCATCCATGAGGCAAGGATCCTTTTTGCAGCAAGATAGGACAGGAGGATTCGCCATGTGTTTCGCGAGGCCAACAAAGTGGCTGACAAATTAGCCAATGTGGGTATTGATGCAGGAATTTTGATGATGTGGACATAAGGGGTACCACGTGAAGTGGGAGACATTCTTAGACATGAAAAAACACTATTGATTAAGGAGAAAGGTGGAAGGGTGCTTTTTCCCCAAGATTTTTGTGATAAGCATAGAGTATTTTCTCTAAGTCAACTCAAACAACTATCGTTGTAAGTAATGTTAATTGTCATGTTGAACTGTCTTTCTGCAGTAAGTGTAAGGTGTTGTAGGCTAACTAGCACAATTTTTGAAAAGAATGTTCTAAGGATTACTAGGATCTATAATATCAGCATAAGGCTAGATTTTGTATTAGGTTTTGGGTTAACCTGCAAAACTCGTTAAATAATGACGACTTTTATTTACCAAAAAAAAAATCTATAGTTTATATAATCTACTTTTCCCATATTGTAGAAGCAACCCTTGATATTTTATTCTTTATTTTGAGCATGATTATTCTGATAATTTGTATGTGATCAAATTCAAAATTAGTGTGTATTCTTTTATGTTTTATCTAATTATAAGATCGATAAAATTTTATCCTTATGGTATGGATGTTTTGGATTCAACTTTAAAATATTTTTGATCAAGTAGGATATATTTTCTTGCAATGTGTTGGACAAAGAGCCTTTGGATATGATAGAGGTATGTTGAAGCAATGCATTTACTATGTCCATACCTATATAGTATCACAATAATAATAGAATCACTCATCTTTAAGTCTTAATTTAATATCATTGCATTCTCTCTCAAGAGAAGTCATCCGTGGGAACATGACTCAAAAAGAAATGTGTCTTGCAACATTGAAGAGGTTCATGATATTATTGTAAAATATTTTTCAAGTCTAATACATATTTTATAAGTAACATGAGAAGGTCTAATAACTGGTGGATGCAAAGGGAGGTGATCTAGAAAATTAGAAATGAAAACGATTTAATTGGTTGGGTAATTTTCGTTATCATTCCATAATTTAGATTCGATTTTTTCTCATATAAAATGACGATTTTAAAATCAAACTTGGTTATTGTCTTTGTAAAGAATAAAATTATATTATTACATTGTGTTGCATTTTTTTTCTTCATGGGCATCCCCCCAATAGAAAACGCTAGATAACTATTTTATCTACTTACAAATGACACTATCATTCTTAATAGACTTAATTTAAATTTTATTTTGAAACCTCAATTCATATTTTTTTTAAGCTCTTTCCTTCTGAAAGAAAGGAATTGATATGTGAAGGCTAAAGGCTTTAGTTCATGCTTTATCATAATATATATAAGTGAATATATTAGGGATGGTATCTTTCCATTCTTTGATATAATTCAATTCAAATGTATTTCTAGAATATAGTTAGAAACCTATTGGTCATCATGTACATAATTGTGCACATCCTCCTTAGCTCACAATGACCACAATTGAAGTATTTGGAAGGCCTTGGATCACTATGTTTGTCGATTATTTTCTCAATATTTGTATTCAATGGATTTATATTTTCATGTTCCTTTTTATTAAACATATTTTAACCTTCGAGTCATTGGAATATAAAAAATTATATATTCTCAGTATGTGAACACTAGATTGGGTAATTTTCTACTCTAATCTTTTATGTTTCAAATATCAATAGATTACTTTCTTGAAGGGTGTCCTCAATACTATTCAAAATTAAATTTGTTACTTTTTATTTTGATTATTTTAGGTATATTTTCTTCAATTGGTCATTCTCTTGATCATTTTTATAACAGATTTTACATAAAATTTCCCCTTGTCATATGAGATAAGGATCAATTATTTGTATATCTTAGGGTTTAGAGGTCTAATTTATATCTAGATTTTGCTAGAAACAAGGAGGATGGATGATAAATATTTAAAATTCTACCAAAACTAGATCTAAGATCATCCCATCCTAGAATCTAAGAATTACTTAAAAAATTAGGTGCTAAGGAGGTGGTGAAGCTATTTTTTAAAATACTAGAAAAATAAATGTATTTATTTAGATGTGACCCCTCTAGCGTTATGCATAGCGGTGAATCATCATAAATTAGTGAATATTAGGATTTATAAATTTTAAAATTGGATAATCTCGCAACCTTTCATTGGGGCCCATTCACCAAAAATTTCCAAGGTGCAAATTTTTTTAGATCGGTTTGCCCGATGGTGATAATAATTTTTTGATTTTTATTTTAATTTGCCAACCAATTTCACCAAAATCCATGAACATTTTGTCTTTCTTGCCAAATTCACCACTTATACTACATGTATAAATACCTAACATAGTACGAATAAACATACATCTAAAATACTCGAAATCCTCGAAAATAGGTCTGAAGCAGTGAAATCCCTACAGTAAACCAAAAATAAATCACTATTATTTTCTATCGAAATATTTGTTGATCGGTTGGAGAGAAGCGTGACAAAATGAAGATCGTTTAAAGAGGACTATCTATCAATAAGACAAGTCATTTACAAATCTATTGATCGGTTACAAAATTATCGATCAATCACAAAATTACAGATCGATTACAGATTTGATGATCGATTATAGGTTTGTTGATCGATTACAGATTTTGTGATCAGTTAGAGGGTTACCGATTGGTTACAAATTTGATGATTAGTTACAGGTTTACCAATCTTTGGATTAATTACTCCTCTATAATCAATTAGCTCTGTCAATTAATTGTAAAGGTGAAAATGATAAAATAAAGTGTATATTAATTATTAGTTTAAAGTGTATATCTCATTGAGCTAGATGGTTTAAAAAAAATAAAAAATGGAGCTCTCGATCAAAATTTATGCCTTCTAGAAGGTTCTCTGCAAAAGAGCACCTCTGCAATCGATCAGTTGCAGAGGTGCTCTTTTGCAGAGAACCTTCTAGGAGGTATAAATTTTGATCCAGATCTTCGTTTTCATTTTTTTTTTAAACCACCTAGCTCAATGAGATCTACATTTAGAACTTAGTAAAATCCTCAAGAAACCCTTATTTTAATTGGTAGAAATATTTTTCAATTGATTCACCTCTTTTTTATAATTTTTGCTATAAAAAATGCAATTTGTCATGTTCTCTTACATGAGTTTGGACATGATTCACTTGGATTCGAAACGATTCACTTGATTTATATATTTTGGGGCTGACCCCTTATGCATAACCTTGGACCCCTATATTCAAGATATTAAATTAATTATCTTTAATGCAATCCTACATTTTATATGTCTAATGTTCTACTTGATGCATTCTTGTATTACCAATATGTCTGAGCATGACTCAATGTCTCTAAAACTAACAAAAAAACACACAATGATATGATTTAGTGGTAGTTTCAACGACTACAACCTTAAATTAGATGAGAAGGTGGGTAAGCACCTAGTCTTCATCCATATGGCATAGTCCTAAATTATAAGCACATTTCATAGGAAAAAAAACTTTTGCTTTTTAGTAGTATTGTGTATACAAATTTATTTTATATATATGAATAATCTATGTACAAAACTATGGCATAGACTAGGATAAAATTATGTTATTGCTAGTTTGAATGTTGATCTTTTTTATCCTATAGATTAGTAGATTTAAGAGACATACTTATAAGATAAAAAATAGTTTGAATGTTGATCTTTTTGATCCTATAGATTAGTAGATTTAAGAGACATACTTATAAGATAAACAATAGTTTAAATGTTGATATTTTTGATCCTATAGATTAGTATATTTAAGAGACATACTTACAAGATATACAATAAGGCAAAATGGCCAGTAATAACTCCTATAAATATATCTATCAAATCCCAATGCATTTTAACACATATTTTCATGGTATCATAACCACATTATTTTACATAAAAATGTTTTTGAGTGGCCATAAAATATGCTCATTAGCTATTATTCAACGAGATTTGTGGATATGTCCTTGAATGAAGAATTGCCTATTATTAAAAACATATTTTAAATGTTAAAAGAAAAAAATAATTATTTATTTAAATATTTTTCAAGAAAGCTATCTCATTTTTTTCTAGAGAACAAGGGGTTGTCCTCGAGTCCCCCACCCTTGACAAGCCATAACTCTCTCCATAGAGCTTGAGAGTTTACAAATAAATTCAATTATCATATCAATTGAGATGCAACAGCTAGATACCTACATAATTTTTCATAAAATGTATGAATTCTTGATTTTCATTTTTTGGATCTTCTTCAATTTTTTGTGTGAATACAAATATTTCATAATTCAACATCCTTCTTGACATTTTCCTGCAACAGCCTTCACAATATAAAAAATCCACCCCTACTATCTATGCATTTCATCTTAGTAGAGTAATATTTCTAAAACATCACACTATCATAGTTTGTTTTACCAAATCTAGATTGCTAGTTTCCTTCATGAAGCATAAGTGCAACCATAAAAATGGTAATAAATAGTTTATATGAAAAATCCATCTAATTTTTAAAACTTAAAATAATAACATTATATTGAATTGCATACAAATTAAGGGTAAGAGATGGCAAGCAAAACTGATATTAAAATGTTCTTTAATAAAGATAGAAAACTTTTACACAACCAACAATATTGTTACTATTATTAGCAAGTTAATTCAATATCTCAATATCATAGGTTGTCTAAGTATTATTAAAAATAATTATATATTATTTGTTATGGTTTTCACACATCCTATTATTGTCCATAATATTGGTTATAATTTTTTATTTTGATCTCATAAATTTTTATTCTCCTTTTGGATATATTATTATGGAAAACTAGCTAATTCCATATCATTTTGATATTTTATGAAATTCAATATATACATAATAAATATAGGATAACTATGGATGCCCTTTCAAATCAATGTGAAAAGATATATATCTAGTAAAAAATATAAAAATGGTAAAAACATTAGTTAATGATTTCTATATATAATATTTGTTAACATGGTTTATTTTCCATCAAGTATTTTTTTTTTGTTTTATAAAATGTTTTGTATTGGTAGGAGATCTCAAAACATTAATACACTAAAGACCAAAAACTTGGCGATTTCATGATTCAACAAATCTCTTTTATTCAACTGAACTACTATCATTCCATGATTTAGAGGAATTCAATCTCCATTTTAATGTGACATGAATACTTATCAATATATATTAAAAAATGTCTAATTATGATCAAGTCACACCCTTAATCCAAGTGTAGAGAGCAATCTCAAATATCAAGGTATTCCACTCAATGGGCGAATGAGATAACATATTCAAAGAATCAATGCAAATATATTGAATAGAAAAATGAATAACATCTAAAAATATTATATTTAGCTAAAATATTTGATAGATATATTATTTTAATTATGGATGATGTAATCCATATATATACACAACTATACATGAGTATAATAGTGCAATACCAAGGAAAAAACTAATGTTACTTGGTTTAAAATTCTTAAGTATCTATAGGGACTAGTAACCACCTTAGATAATTTGTAATTTTGAAAGGTTATAAATCAGTGAAATCACTTAACCAAAACCTTCAAAAACCTCTTAAATTTAAGTTCAAGACAAGTGTTGATTTGCTTCACAAATACTTGGTTTGTTCTAAGAGTGATTGGCAAGTAGAATAAAGTGATTAGCTTATAGGTATAATGTGCTAGGGTAATGCTAACTAATCATTAGTATTCTAGAGTGATTTATCACATATTGGAGTGAATTACTTATAGATCAACAAATGGATAAAAAGACAAGCACAAATCCTGAGGTAGATCTTTGAAAATATTTTTTTTGGCATGTAGTGGCACCATAACTCATCTTAGAAGCCTTTTAATCACTTTAGTTACATAATTAGAGTGTGTTACATTTGGAGGTGCATCATTTTGATAGACATGTCCTCAAATCTTTACTTTTACTAGAAGTAACAGTTTCTCACCCTAGGTAACTAAGGGGTAAACTTTACCTATAAATAGGAACCTTAGGCTCCATTGTAAATATTTTTTTGCCTTGAAGAATTTAAATATATAATTTTTGAGACCTATATAATGATCTTATAATTCATGAAATTGGTGGAAAATTGATAAGTCTTTTGCTCTCCATTAGTGTCATTTCCCTTCTAGATTGCAGAATGAGTGATGATTGAGGCACAATGGGCGATGAATGAGGCATAATACTTTTTCCCATCTTGTCATTCCTCTCAAAATTTCATCTTAATTGAATGGTACCATTATCATTATTCAAATTTATTGTGTTGATTGATCACAAACTCTCCTTGCTATAGTTTTGGCCATATTTACTTTAACGCCCTTGCACCCTAAACTTGATAATTCACTTCTCATGGATTTTAATTTTAGCTTTTATTTTATACATTTTAATTTTATGCAATTTATGAGCTGGCCTAAATCTAGAGGTTAGATGAGGCCATAAACCCTTCCATCCAACTATCGTTGAAACTCAAATTGTGGGCACATAAGAATTCAAACCTTTCCTTATTTCAACAAAGGCTTTTGGCACACCCTATGGGAAAAATCCCTAATTTTCATCCCATAATAAGCACTTAATTAAGTATTTGGTGAAATTTTCTTGATTTTGGTACCAAATTTGAAGCATTTGGTCTAAAATTTAAAGGATTTTTCCAAGTTCCCAAATAGATAGCGATTAAATCCAAACTTGGAGTTACTTTCTCCATTCTGGGTCAATCACTGGACATCATTAAAAAAATCTAATTCTAATCTAGGAAGAATTCGCTCTGTTGAGCTAGTGATTTGATCAAAATCTACAAAATATTTAGAACTTGAATCTAAAGTGATTTTTGGGACCAAGGACTTGATTTATTAAGTCTAGACCCAAGTTAACCTTAAAAATTTAACATATTTTTTGGTTATTTTTGTTATATTTTTTTAGGTTCTTTTTGAATGGTGACTTTTTTATAACCTAGAATTAAAAAAAAATCACAAAGCAAGTAAATAAGAGAACAAGAAATCAAAAAAATCTCTCAATTGACTTCATTTTTGCATCTAACACAAGTAAAAAGTATTTGGAATAAGATTTGGAAAATTTACTCCAAAATTCAACTATAGTTATTTGCTTCATCTACCTAGTGATTCACTCCAACATAGAAATATTTCTCCAAGGTTCGTTCAAGGAGCACTTTGCATGGTGTAGATGCTAAAAATTGGACCACCTAATTATCCATTTTACCCTGATTACCCATCAAACTTGAAAAAAGTATAATTTATTCATCCAAACCTTAGTTCCTACGGATTTTCCTACTTAGGAAAAATCATAAATTTTGGACCGAAGGCATGATTATGTGCCCAAAATATTCCCATGAAAATTTTGAAGGCCTACTCCTTACTCGTCTAATTGGCCTTCAATGGTTACATCTTTAAATTGTAGTACCAAAATTTGACTCATGATTCTTTGCTCCGATACCAAGGACTAAAAATCTTGGATCCTTTACCTCCCTTGAGCTTTAAGCCATTTATGGTGCCATCCTCCTTAGGCACCTACCACTTGCACTCATCCCCCAAGGCTACCATTTTTTATTTTCCTTACCATTTAAAGATTTAGATTGAACAACCTTGCCTACCTCTCCCATTACTCATGAATGCTCTAAGATCCTTTTCCCAAGTCTGGAAAATCTATAAATTAAGGCCTTGGGGTATTTTTTCAACAAGCATTCTCTAGCTAAAGAAACTCTAGCCTTTTTCTTTCTCACTTTGCTCTCTCATGCTCTAAGTTTTTATGGTGATCATAGTATTCTTTCTTAAAGGCTTGGAGGATTCTTGAGCAAGTTAAGAGAGAAACTATTCTCTCCTTGGTTGTTATCTTTCCTACCTTGCTCTCTTTATCTTTGGCTTACTAAAATTTTGTTTGATCATAATTATTGCATGTTTAGATTATTTATTTGCATACATATATCTTGGAATCTCATCATATTTTTATCTTACTTTTAGTCATAATCCCTAGCCTATGGCATCTCCCTCACCATTGGCCCAAACCTAGAATAATCCTTTCTCAAGTCTATTTCATTCCTTGAAAAGTTACAGGTAAAAACATGTCTTCTCCTACCAAGGTATTATTTTGTAGTTAGATACTTAGAGGTAATGTTGTTGTCCTCTTTTCCCCTAGTTTTAGCATCTACTCTTACCTCTATCACTCATATTATGCTTCCTTAGTAGAAAATACATCATTAAACCTTTGTCTTTGCTTGTCCTATCCCTCCTAGCATAAATATACCCTATCTCTGCAAGGTATGATTCTACCCGCAACACCTGCTTAGTCCTTACATGACATCTGACTCCTCACCATTATGAATCAATTTCTACTTACCCATTCTCTACTCCATAACTTGAATCACATCCCATTCTATAGTCCATATTCATACTAATCATATATATGGAATGACTTTTTATGTAAATAATCCTATAAATAATCCATCCTATATGGTATTTTATAATGCAATTAATGCAAGTCAACCTATAACATCTAACACTCAAATCACCTCTCCCACTAGTATTACCTCATCTCAAAATCCACTTGATTCTAGCATGTCCAACACAAAGAATATTTTACCCAAAAAAAATGTGCCATCAAATTTAGGTTCCATAGGGAAAATTTTTATTCCAAATCATAACCATAATTTTATTCAAAATTTGCAAGTGTTAATGGGTCAAATGGAGGCACAAAGTACCTAAGGAAACCCCTTGTGTCAAACACGACACCCAACTAGATAGATAATACAAAATCCATAGCAATGCATGTATTTTCTAAATTAACAAGTCCCTCCACAAGGCTTGTATCATCTTCCTCCATTTCTAAATATGTAATATTTCTTGAATCAACAATGGACTTATCTAAATCCACCACCTCATCCTTTCCAACTTCTAAACTCTCAGTTTATTTCATCTTGCTACAAAACGTATCAATACCATCAAATGCCTTCATATCCACCTCAAGATTATATGGTATATCTCTATCCAATACAACATGGTCAACCTCCACAAAAAATATAATGCCTCAACCTCCTAGTCCTCAAAACCAACCTATTGATTGGACCTAATAAATACCATTAAATCTAGGAGTCTATTCTCCTATCATGCCTGTTACTATGAAAGCCTTACCTACCTTTGACGGGAGTGGGAATAATATGGAATCAAACCATATAAAAAAAATATCTACACCTAATTCAATTCATTAAACTTTGAGGAAGACATCATTGTATGCTTGGTAATTTATTTTTTGTGTGATAAAATTACTTTGTGATTGATGATTCGATTATACCTTGGACATAAATAATAGAACTTTTCATGCATACATTTTGTAGTATGGGTAATGGGAATTTTATTTTATTTTAATTAAATACTATACAAATGCATCCTCAAGAAAGCATCCATAATTATAATACTATATGCTTGAGGGCATTGAATTTAATTCTACTAAATTTTAAGCTAATGAAGAATAGGCATTGTCATACTATATCAAGGGTTTATAATTTTATTTGTATTTGATGGTCTGTAATGCTAACCATGTCACTCTAGCCATAGCTTTTGAAGAAGCTTCCTATGTAGAAGATATTCTTATTAGGGTAGGAAAATAACCACCTTCCATACCTATGGCCTAAGTTTTTTGTCACCTAAAACCTACAAATGCATGGCATTATGTTCTCCATATCATCCATTTTGAATGCCTAATCATTTGATAACTCAATCCATTCACCATAAATATAGACATATCCTAGCTAAAGATCATTATCAATCATCATATTTCATCCATAATTATCATACCTACCTGCTCCATAACCATTCAATTGTGACAATGAAGAGATCATAAAACAATGTAAGCTATATATGAAAAAAATATTGGAAGTGATGAGGGCCATAATAAACTATAATTTCACTAAAAAGAGGAAATGGATATAAAATAATAAATGACAATAAAAACATAATTGATAGCCTAGAAAAACCCCATATCTTACCAAACACCAAGTATGGTTCAAAATAATATGGTAAACATTAATTTAGATAGTAACACATTATGGTGATCTACATACAATGTGGGGCATGATCCTATGGATTGTGTATTAGCCATTAAATATTTATAGATAAATTAAAATGATGAGTAGTGTCAGGCTTATTAGATCATCATCTTGGGTCAAATAGCACTAATAATGAATCAACCCACCTACTAGCAGCCTTAGGCACAACAAATAGTCCCTACCTTACTAAACTATAACAACACTTTTTTTGTCAGTTTCAATACTTTACATTTTAAAATAATTCCATATGCACAAATCAACAAGGGGTGGAACTAGGGGCAAAATAAAATCATCAAAACAACAAGCCTCAATATAGAGAAATATAAAAATAAGCAAAGGTATTATAATTTTGAGGAGGGAAAGGATACCATTGCACTTGAAAGATAAGGGGTGAGTAATAACTACAAAATATGAAAAACAAAGAGAAAAAACTAGGAAAAATTTTACTAACACACACAGCAGGATGGAAAAGTTAGGAAGGGAAAGTGAATAGATAAAACCATAAATCGAAATAAAAAACTTGGAGAAGTCAAACAAGTACAAGGCAATACGTAACAAGAAAGAGAGGAACTAACTTTAGAAAGAGATAGAGAAACACCTCAAATTTCCTTCCCTTAAAAGTGAAGGACACTTGATGGCTAAATGATAGTATAGAAAGTTTATAACATGCGATAAAAATTGTTGGATTGAATACAAGTTTAACATTGTAGAAGAGAAAAAAGATTCTTGCCAAGGTGAGCATGTTGGAGGAACTTATCATTCCTTATCAAAGGTATCTACTGTAAGAAGCTCTTGAAGAATAAGAAAGGAGCTATGCCAAGAATAGGTAAACTAATCCTATCCAACCTAGTCTAGCTAAACAACAAAACTTGAAATTAGAGTATCCATATGATATTTAGGTTAATGTGATAGATATCTTGAATGCTCTAAAGTTGAAAAATCTAAATCCATCACCATTTTATGTGACTCTAAAAATAAAAATTTACCTATTAAGAAGTTGCATAGTCTATTTTATAACTTGAAATTGAATTGCCTTCTTTGTATGTTTCTTTGAAGAATTTGTTGAGTCGTGATGAGTACCACCAAGAGTATCATTAAGCCTATCTTGCAAAACTAACTACTCTTGATGAGAGGTGCCTATGTGCTCTTGAGCATAGTAAAACCTAAAGAATTGTGTTTCCAAGAAATACAATAAAAATATTTGTCAACATGATTTCAAAGTGAAGGACCTTGTCCTCAAGCTTGATAATGTACATAAGAAACATAGGGAAAAGTTTATACAAAAATGGCTTGGTCCATCTACTATCAAAGAGTTGTTTTTTGGGTATTGTCGAGTGGAAATTTTGTCCAATTACAAACTCCCCATCACAGTCAGGATTTTGATTAGAAAACCCTCTCTTACAAAGAAATAGAAATTTCTCCAAGGTTCCTTTTACTTAATATGTGTTTGTAACCTTGTGAAAATGTATCTAATAAGTGCTAAGAATATCTTAGTGATTTGCAAGTAATTGTTAACAAGGGGGCTGTGTTGGTTTATTTTATTAAGCTATGCTATTGGTTGTTCATGAAATTTTAAAGAAAAAATAAATGTGATTGACCCTCATATGACCATGATGTAAAGCCTTAGTTCCTTTTATCTTGAAGTATTTTAGGTAGATTTTATCTTCCTTTGATTAAGCAGATTTTAAACAAGTTTTATCTTGCATTATTAAACCTTGCTTTGAGCATAAAAGAGAAGACTAAAATATATCTTTTGAAATGCAATTTTTTAATGATGATTGAATTCATTTAATGTTTCTTTGAATATGAAAGCAAAAACAACCTTAAATATATATAAATAAATTACCCCTCTTTGATGAAATTAATTTTTATAAAGAGACATCAATTTATTGCTCTAAAAACAATGGCCTTTGAAATACCATATAAATCACTCCCCTTTAATGAAATTGTGATTTTCATAAAGGAAAGTTAATTTATTGCTTGCAAAATAAACATGCAACTTGAAATCTGATTTACCTTCGAAATGTAAAATTATATAAAATCCAAAATTATAAAATGCCTATAAAAACAACAACTTTGAATAATTTTTATAATTTTGAAATGGCTTCAAAATGAAATCGAAATTATTATAAATGAAATATTAAAGCTCATTATTCACACTCGTGCAACTATTTTTGGAGTTTTATTTTATTTTTATTTATTTTTTAATTGCCGAAGTTTAAAAAAAATGCAAAAGAGAAGGGTTAGAAAAATAAAATAAAATAAGCGAAATAAAAGAAACAGAATGAATTGATGCAACCTAGAAGTTTGCCACAGACTCTATAAACATTAGTATTCTGCACAAAACCAACATTAGTATGACCCAAATTCACACAGTCAAACATATAATGTAGTACAAACTTCTAAGGAAATGGTGTAGTATATCAAAAATGACACACAAGTAAACCATTAACATGCATAAACTTGATGTATCTCCAATATATTACAAAAAAAGATCTTCAACATCAAACATAAGTGCAGAAAACCATGCCCTAAATTGACATCATGTGGTGAACTCCAGTCCAATAGTGTGGCCTTCCTCCCAAAAGATCCAACCTGCAGCTTTAAAAAAAAATCCAACCCTGGCCTCCAAAAAAAAAGGTCTAGCCCATCTATCTTCATTTGCAGAGATATTTAAAGTTTTTCTACAACTCTTTATTTTCCATTTTTTGATTTAGATGCCAACCCTTCGTTTTATTGCCTCTTCATTTTTAGTGGCTTTATTGACACTTCAATCTTGAGATTTTTCCTTTTCTTTATAACGTTTTTTCCTTAAACATCTTTTACTTCATTGTAACTAAAGCATTAACATTCCCCTTTGCATGAGCATTGGTTAACTTGTTCCAATCAAAACCAATATTTTATTTTACTTATTACAAGCCACATATTTTAAACTTCACCTTACACCACACTCTTGTAATCTTACATGATAGCATTCGTTACCTGCAGAATAGTCTCATTTGTGACTGGCTCGGTTGCAACTAGTGGTGACATCCTTGTCATTCATTATGCTCGAAAAACCTACCCCTTTCTAATAATTTCTTTGGCAACACTTGCCCTTATTCCTACCTTTCCAATATAATATCATTTGACATTTACAAATTGAATACAAAATTAAATTGTGTGCATCCATGCCATGTGTGTGAATCTACGTTGTGGATTTGTTCAACCTATGAACTCTTTGGGCCCTCTTTTGTCTCATGAGGTAAGGCTACGTTAAGGTGTTTAAACAATGGCCATATAGACTTTACCACTCCACTCTACCCTTCACGATGGTAAATCAGGGTGCGATAATCACCTGTACCAGCCACCAACCGTGCCTAGAAATGATAATGACACCCTCTATATCATGATGAGCCTCCTTGTCGATAATGCTTTGCAATGTGAAATATAACCAGTGAGTGTGAATGTACCTATAAAATCTGTGAGACACTTATATTAGCTATCTATCTCCATTGTGTTGCATATGATTCTCTACACCGTGGTGGTATCGCATTGTCACCGTCTAGTTTGAAGATGAAATACCACACTGTCTTGTCCCTACGCTACTCATTAAACACCTTTTTTTAATATTATAATATATTTGACAATCTGTAACTGCTCATTGTCTTCACACATCCATGCCACCATTTCTCTGTGTTATCCAACCCATAGCAAGTGAGCATATCCATTGAATTAATTCCTATGTTGGTAGCCCCTATCCACTCACGTGGTAGAGACGCTAACCTTTCCATCTGAGCATATTAGGTGAAAGTCATAGTTGCCATGTCAGTTGTGCACACACAAGTTACCATGTAGGGTACGTCCAAGTCTGAGATGTTGTTGCATCTTCATCGGCTACTTGGATCTCCACGTCAGTGCCTGCCATTTCACTCTGCTTTAGCCCTCAAATTAACTCATTCGCATGCTAGTCGGTGCCTTGAAGCTTTCCATGTGGACCTATCTGCATGGGTTGGATTTTCATTAATGTCTTTCATTCATCACTGCTTATTTGTACGTTTCACAACATCCATATCCAAGGCACCCACTCTATATTCACCTACAACCAACGAAGAACACCACATTAAACCTTTTTGAAAAGGAAACACAACTTTATAACAAAGCTTAACCTTTTGAGGATTTTAAGCCATATATACATAATTATTTACTTCATTACTTTGTTTTTACTTTATTTTATATTTTATTTAATTTATTTTTATTTTATTTTATTTCAACATTTAATTTAATTTCAACTACATTCCAAAATGCTTGAACTAATGAAAAAGCATTGGGTGAAAAAACTTTGAAGCTCTGGCGATTTGGCGGGAAAACCTTTGAACTGGCATCGGGCGATGCTCGAGGGTTTCTGGCCCGTTAGATCTTTCCAGAGACTTTGGCGTTGTGGTTTTAAATTACTCTGAAGGTTTGTTCGTTGCTCCGGGAGGGCCCGATGGGGTCTCCTCCAGTCCCTCTTGCGGGGAGAAAGAGTTCATATGTTGAGATGTTGAAAGAAAACCCCTCGTCTTCCACTGGTGAAGCTCAGAGGACTACTTTTCAAACGCTACTCAAGAATGCTGGCAACAGCCCAAATGCTCACCGCGTTAATGGATGCCTCCCGCAATCCGCTTCCAGACCTAAGATTGTTATCGAACCCAAGCTGGTCGAGGAAACAATTGTCTACCGAGCTAACCATGACTTGATCTGCAAATTCATGGGCATCCGACCTTCTCTGAATTTTTTGCATACCTGGGTTCGACAGAACTGGGAGCCACAAGGTGAGTACTCTTTATGGCCAATAAGCAATGGGTATTTTATTATTAGTTTCTCTTCTTTAGCAGATAGAAACAGAGCATTTGAATCGAGAAAGAGAAACCACGGACCCGGCGGGGTTATTTGTTCAACCCTGGAGAGTGGGCTTTGATCCTCGCATTGAACCCACGGCTGTTCTGGTCTGGATCCGACTGTACGCTCTCCCGATGGAGTTTTGGGGTGAGCAGGTTCTAGAAATAATAGGTAATTCCCTAGGCAGATATATTGGAGTCTCTAGAGACACCATAGAGGGAAATACGACTATTTTTGCCAGAATCTGTGTAGAAATGGACATTAGCCGACCTTTATCGAGTGAGGTGGAGCTTGAGTTGGCGGGAGTTCCCTGGATCCGGCAGTTAGACTATGAGGCCCTACCTTTCAGGTGCAGAGTTTGCCATAAGCATGGACATTTGGCAAGGTTCTGTCCTAACACCTCGAGCACAAAGGCGGAGGCTTCGACTGGAATGCCAAGCCGCCCTAGAGAGGGTAAGCCCACCCCTGTCAATGAACCTTCCAACACTTCTCCAGGTCTTGATGCTCAGAAGGATGGCTTTGAACAGCCGAAACGAAGGAGAAACAAAAAGAAAAATGGTAAGGAGCAGATGCATCTCAAGCCAAACAACCGGTATGAGATTTTTAAGTCATTCCTGGATCTGGAAGACCAAGTCATGGAGGGAGTGGATGGGAATGGTGAGATTAACAACACTCACTCTCAAGATTCTCCTTCATCCACTCCTGTTGCCGATCAGGTGACTGCACCCTACGAGTATGCGGCCGGAGAACCCTAGGGCATTGGTGATACACTCCCCAGCACAGTCGGCTATTAAAGATGTTACTATGGGAAATGCAGATAAAAATAGAGAAAGGCCGGCTTTAGGGATCACTCAGGTGGAGAAGAGATCTAAAAACAATAACTCTCAAGGAGCGGGAAGAAAATCCAATAAGGAACTGCTCACAGCACAAGGAGATAAGCTGATCAATGGAGGATCGGTGAGGTCAATTGATTCTTACTGCTCCCAAGGTTTTCAATGATTATTCAATCTTGGAACGTTAGGGGTTTAAACAGTAGAACCCATCAATCTGTTGTTCAAAGACTCTTAGGGAAGTATAAAACAGACTTTTTGCTTATCCAAGAGACAAAAATGTCGTTGGATCTTATGAGTAAAACTGTTAGTAGGATTTGGAGGGGCGCTGGGTATATGGATGTGGCTGCCCAAGGTGCCTCAGGGGGGATTGTCACTCTTTGGAACCCCCTGGAATGGACTGCTCTAGAACATATTGCCTGGAGGGGTGTTCTCACTTCTCACTTCAGGAATATTGTCACAGCTGAGCATGTTTTAATTACAAATTTCTATGGGGCTCAAAGCCTTGATGGCCAGAGGCTCCAATGGAAAGTTGTTCACAACATGAGGTCCTCTAGACAAGTTTGTGACTGGATCATTCTTGGAGATTTTAATGCCAAATTATCTACTCGGGATCAGGAAGGTGGAACCCCTGTTTTGGACCCGGGGGACAGGCTTCTGATTGCCCAGGTCCAGGCTTTTCACTTAGTGGATATCCAAGGTCCTGGAATTTTTTTCACTTGGACTAACAAGAGGAGGGAGCCACACTGTAGGAGGGTAAAGTTAGATCGCTTTACGGTCTCAGAGGAGGCATTTGTTAAGTGGAATGTTAAATTCCAGATTTTGGATGGCCCTATTTCTGATCATTCCCCCATCCTGCTGGAGGGTGGGACTCAGACAGGGCAGTACCACAAACCGTTTAGATTTGAAAATTTTTGGCTACAAAAGGAGGATCTTCATGAGAAAATTCCGCAATGGTGGGATGAAGGTCGTCCACCTTTTGGGACAACTATGTTTAAATTCCACAAACAACTTCATTTTGTCAAAAGTAAACCGAAACAGTGGAGGCACGCCAATAAGTCGGATTTCCAGCTGCAAAGAGCCCCCTTGATGGTCCACTAGGAGGAGGTTCAGAAATAATTCAGGGAAGGAATAATTACTGAACGACTTAAAACTGAAGATGATACCCTGCGCAAAGCTGTTGAGGACATTGATAACCAAGAGGAAATTTATTGGAAACAACGGGCTAGAAATTCTTGGTTATTGGAAGGAGATAGAAATACAAAATTTTTCCATCGATCGGCTGTGCTAGAAGACAGATGAATAACATGGCAGCTCTACATGATGAGAATGGATACTCCTTTGATACTCTTCCTGGTATGCACTCCCACTCTGTGGATTATTTCTCTAAGCTTTTTGCAGAAAATAGGGAGCAAGATGTGGGGGCTCAAAATGAAGTTCTTGATGTTATTCCCCCTATTGTCACTCAAGAAGAAAACCTGGCTCTCCTTAGACCCATTGATAGAGATGAATTGAGGTCTGTGGTCTTTGGAATGAGCACAGGCAAATCTCCCGGTCCAGACGGTTTCCCTATTGAGTTTTTCCAGGCCTTTTGGGATACCTTGGAGGAAGATGTTTTGGCTGTTACAGAGGAGTCCAGAATCAATAAGAGAATGCTTAAGGCTCTAAATCACACCTTCATCACTTTAATTCCTAAGGGGGAGGAAGGGGTTCATATCTTTGATTTTAGGCCTATTGCCTTATGTAATGTGATTTACAAAATTATCACAAAGATAATAGTTGAACGTCTTAAACCTCTCCTTCATAACCTCATCTCCTCAGAACAAGGGGGATTTGTTGAGGGTAGACAGATTTTGGATGGAGTGGTTCTTGCCCGGGAGGCTATTCATTCAATGCAAAACTCCGGCAACAAAGGAATGTTCATCAAAGCTGGATATGTCCAAGGCTTATGATAGAGTGGAGTGGGGCTTCCTGTCAAAAATGTTGGCCGCCTTTGGTTTTTCCCAGGACTGGATAGACTGGGTTATGAGCTGTGTTTCCACGCCTTCTTATTCTGTTCTAATTAAGGGGCTTCCCTCGCCTCCTTTTGGAGCTTCTCGCGGTCTCCGACAAGGGGACCCCTGCTCTCCCTATCTATTCCTTATTTTGGCTGAAGGATTAGGTAGACTCTTCTTCAGAAGAAGACTTCAAGGCCTGTTAACAGGTATTAAGGTTGGTTCAGAAATTCTGACTCATTTGCAATTTGTGGATGATACGGGCCTGGTTGGAGTGGCCAGTCTCGGGGGAAGCCGGGGGAATCGGAGACTCTCTCAATGTTTACCTTAGGGCCTCCAATCAGGTTATCAATGACAGAAAATCCAAAGTGGTCTTTTTCAATCTTGATCAAAGGCTTCAGGACAGAATTATGGAGATTTTGGGCTTCACTAGAACCTCTCTTCCTATAGTCTACTTGGGGGTTCCTTTGCACTTCAAGAAATTGAAAATTGACATTTGGAAAGATCTTTTGGATGGCTTCAAAGACAGAATGAACCATTGGTCTCTTAAATGGTTAAGCTATGGCGGCCGATTAACCTTCTTACAGTCAGTTATCCAAGCCATGCCAATTTATAAATTCTCTATCCTGGCTGCCCCACCTTCTATTTGGAAAGAGTTGGATAAATTGGCCAGAAGATTCTTATGGGAAGGAGCAAAGGGTGAGAGGAAATGGGCCTTGGTTGGCTGGGATAAAGTTACGCAGCCCAAAGAAAAAGGAGGGTTGGGATTGAGAAGCTCTAAACTCAACAACATAGCCTTAGCTGGTAAATTGTATTGGAGATGGATTTCCCAGCCATCTTCTTTATTTAGTAGAATCTTAACCAGCAAATATCTGGGCCAAGTTCACCCCTATGAAATAAGCCGCTTCCCTTTGGATGGTAATGGATCCCTATTCTGGCAAGCTCTCAAGTTGGGTTCTCAAGTTATTAAAGACCAATTGTTCTGGAAAGTGGGAAGAGGGGAGAAGGCACGTTTCTGGACTGACTCTTGGGACCAGTTTCCACCCATCATTGCGGAATATCCTGAATTGCTTCCAATTAAAACAGCCATAGAATCCCAGGGATGGGTCACTATTGAGAATTATTTCAACACTAGCCAGTTGGGTGAGTATAAATTCAAGAAGTTTAAGCGGTTGGAGGAGTGGCCGGTCACAATCCCTCCGGCGCTAGCAACCATTTTGACCAACATCTTGACAGCACGGTTTCTAAGGGGCAGAGATGAAGAGGATGAGTTAGCTTGGGGCCATGGGAACCTCGGGGTTTATATTGTGAAGGCTGGATATGATCAGATCCTCCTAGAGCCTCCCCCGCATTCATTTTCGGTTCAATATTGGAAGAAGATTTGGCATTCCAAGTGTTGGCCGAAAGTGAACTTCTTTGCCTGGCAGTTTATGCACAATGGCATTCTCACCTTCGATTTCCTCAAAAACAGAGGAATCATTGGCCCTTCTCAGTGTATTTTATGTCATAAGAATGAGGAGACTGCTGATCATTTGATGTTTGAGTGCTCTTTCACAGGTCAGATTTGGAATCGGTGGTTTTCCTTTTTTAAACTCCAGAGTAATGGTGCTCTGACTCGGAACAATATCCGGCAAAGATGGAAGAAAGGCAGATTTAAATCTAAAGCCCTCCGTGCGGGGTGGGATCTTGGTCTTTCCTTCATCTGGTGGCAAGTGTGGCTGGAAAGAAACGCTCGAATCTTTAGAGAGACCTTCTCCTCGCTTGATGGAATATGGCAGGTTATCTGGAGCAAAGTCACAGAGACGGTTGCCATATATGCTGATGAGGAAATTACGGTTGAGCTGGGTCCTCAGGAAGAGAGAGCTATTGCACAGGTTAGAAAGAACATAGCCAGTTGGAAGCCCCCGGCTGGGTTAAAATTAACACAGACGGAGCTGCAAAGGGCAATCCGGGCAATCTTTGGAATTGGTGTTGTGTGCCGTGATCATCTTGGAGCGTTGCTTTACTGGGAACTACAGGGTCTGGGAAGAGCCACCAATAATGAAGCCGAAGCCTATGCTATCAAAATTGCTTCCATCTGGGCTGTCAAGCAGGGATACAGAAAGATACTCCTTGAGACAGATTCTCAAATTCTGGTTGGCGCTCTTGATTGTTTGAGGAACTTTGCTTTGAAAGCTTGGAAGATACAGATTTTAGTCTCTCAAATCAAGGACCTTTGGAAGGAATTAGAAGATGTGATCCCTATCCATGTGAGTCGTGACTTAAATTCGGTGGCTGATTTCCTTGCAAAGATGGGTGCGGAAAAGGAGGTTGGAGTTCAGCTACACAGTGACATGCCTGTGGAAAATGCTGAGATTCGACAGGGACTTGCAAAATTCTTGAATCAATGAGAAATTTTTGTACTAAGGATGATTTTTGTCGCGTTTTCGCGACTCGCTTTCTTTGTCGCGGCCCTTGGCAGGAAACTGTCGCGATATCGCGACAGGTTTTGTCGCCACGGCCTTGGGAAGGTTTCTGTCGCGATTTCGCGACGCTTTGAGCGCAGGGGCAATAAGGAGGAAAACAGTCGCGATATCGCGACGTTTTTGTGTTTCGGAGACAAAAGGAAAAATTGTCGCGATATCGCGACAAGTTTGAGCGCAGGGGCAACAAGGAGGAAAACAGTCGCGATATCGCGACGGTTTTTGTGTTTCGGAGACAAGGGGAAAAACCGTCGCGATATCGCGACAAGTTTTGTCGCCACGGCCTTTGGAAGGTTTCCGTCGCGATTTCGCGACGCTTTGAGCGCAGGGGCATCAAGGAGGAAAACAGTCGCGATATCGCGACGGTTTTTGTGTTTCGGAGACAAGGGGAAAAACCGTCGCGATATCGCGACAAGTTTTGTCGCCACGGCCTTTGGATGGTTTCTGTCGCGATTTCGCGACGCGTTGAGCGCAGGGGCATCAAGGAGAAAAACAGTCGCGATATCGCGACGGTTTTTGTTTTTTGGAGACAAGGGGAAAAACCGTCGCGATATCGCGACAATTGTTGTTGCCACGGCCTTTGGAAGGTTCCCGTCGCGATTTCGCGACGCTTTGAGAGCAGGGGGCAACAAGGAGGAAAATAGTCGCGATATCGCGACGGTTTTTGTGTTTCGGAGACAAGGGGAAAATCCGTCGCGATATCGCGACGTTTTTGATGCCTGGGAGCCAGATAGAAGAACTGTCGCGATTTCGCGACACATTTGGCGCACTGAAGACTTCTGGAAAAGACGTCGCGATTTCGTGACCATTTTGGAGCTTGTGCATCATGAGGATAATTCGTCGCGATTTCGCGACACTTGGGAGGACTGGTTGCAGATTGATAATCTTGTCGCGATTTCGTGACACTTTTGGCGTAAAGGGGGCAAACGGAAAATGTGTCGCGATATCGCGACCTTTTTGAGGGATGACTGCTCTGAGGAGAACCCGTCGCGATATCGCGACAATGTTGGTGGTCAGGAGTTGTTGGCTTTGGCTGTCGCGATTTCGCGACATGTCGCGATTTCGCGACCGGTTGCCCGGTTGTGGCTTTGGCTGCCTTGACTGTCGCGATTTCGCACCTGGTTTTCTTCTTGTGCTTTGTGTTGGGAAGTGCTGCCCTTTTGCCCTTTGTGTTGGCTTCTTGCTTCCTGGTTCTTGGTTGGGATGTTTTCGATCCCTCTTGTATATACTCTTTGTATTAATATAAGCTTTTCACTTTCTTCAAAAAAAAAAAATGCTTGAACTAATTTAAAGAAAACCAAGAGAGGAGAACCTTAAAATTAACTTTTTTTTAAACTAAACCAAAAATCCTAGCCAAACACTATGAAAGCAAACAAAAGGACACTACCCAATCATAGACCTTGGAATTCACAATGTAAACATAAATATGGGACATATCAATCAAATGCACAAGGATACCCATGAACTCCCCAAATATTGGGGTTAGTTGTGAGATAGTCAACAAATGGTGAATCTGCTGGGAAATGCTCTTAAGCATTTCTTATGAAGAACCCAGTTCTGTAATTAATGAACCAAAGGTTAGAAAAGTATACATCGTTTAGCAACACCCAAGGAAAGTAAGGTCAGTATCTTCATATGAGAAAAAATGGATTATTTGCTTCCACATGGTGTGTGCAATGTGATTCAATTTGCATCCTTGGGACCATCAAAATTCCACCATCTAGTTTACCTTTAGGCTATAAAATGTTGCTCATAATATTTCATTTTTGAATAATATTTTTGCAAAGTCTCTTTTGAGCATAATTTTTTCAGACAAAGCCCCACTGCCAATCAGGCATCCATAGCCCCGATCGAGATTTTCTAAACTAGGTGACTGATTTGATCAAGCTTTTCAATGCTCATTTTTTTTTAATTTTTATATCAAGCTTTGTCTAGACAGAGCCCCACTGCTAGTCAGACGTCCATAGCCCCGGTGGATTTTATCCAAACTTAGTGATTGATTTGATCAATATTTGCATTGCTTGTACTCTTCTTTCATAGAGAACTTTGTCAATATTTATGTGATACTTGAATTGGAGCATGTTAGATATTTGCCTTAATCGGTTCACCAAGATGATTTCATCCTTCACAATTCCAAGGAATGCCTCTTCATGTGATGTTCATTAAAGTGAACCTTTGGCATAATATTCCATTTTTTCACATTCCACCATCTTAGTACACTTAACCAAGGATAATTACTATTTCATGGGTTGTACTATCTATTCTAAAAATATACCATTTTGTCAATAACCATCACAAAATCAAAACCACAATAAAGAGGACTGACTCAAAATATAAATGTATGGGAGCACGAACATGGTTCTAACAAACATAAACAAAACTCCTAAAACACTCTCAAGAGACAAGAGAAACAAGCAACAACTCAAAGGAAAACCAACACATAAAACCAAGACTAAACATGAAAACCAAAAGTATTTACAAAATATACAATATAGTACAAATGGTACAAAACTCAACCATGACTTTCTTGTATCCCAAATTTGATTTCTTTCATGAATAGAAAGAATTTTGATATGATAGGCACACTGAATTATACAAGCATCAGTCCACAATAAAATAATGCCTACAAATACAAAATCCTTTATTTTACCTTTTTTATTCCACTATTCAGCAATTTCAATTTGAGATTCTGGCACATTAAATTGGCAAGAAAATACATGATTTTATTTAATTCATCACTTTGATAGTATTTCTCATTTTCGTAAGCATATAATATTTCCTTTAAATAAGAGGTTATTTCTAACAATTTTGACATCAATTCACCCTCTAAAATTTTAGACCAATCATGCTCACACAACACTTTGCAAGCATCTAGGATATTTACTAAATAAGGATCACTATAAGTTTTTACCCTAGATTGAATTTTTAATATTCTATGGACATGATTCAAAAATTCAAGCATTTGTTTCATTTGACAAGACAAACTTATTATCAATGTAAGTAGAAACCAATCCTAGCTCTTTGCTAACCTCACATGGCACTTGATCATTAATCACATTTGAATCTAAAATTTCATGATGCAACATTTTACCTGGATTTTGGATAATGGAACATAAAATTTTAGATTTTACCTTTTGCATATTTTCATTTGCCAAACCTTTGTGAGCATTTGTAATCTTTCCTTTTTCTTCATGACTTTCATCATCATCAAACACCTTTTCAAAATACCAAAGTTAGGCACCCAATCAAACAATTGTCCATATTTTTTAAAACAAGAACCTATATTCTCAAGATATATGTCACATAACACCTTTCCATGATCAATGGCTTGAGCTATTTCAAAATCCATATTTTCATTAGGATCATCAATAATATCAAACCCAAACCACTCAGGTTATGGAATTTCCTCATTTTGATATGGCATAGACATTGTAGAGCCAATAGGTGGATCAAGATTTTTAATTTCTTACCCCTCAAAGGGGACCAAAGCAAGTGGTTCTCCTTTTTTATTCATGGTAGTAGAATCATTATCATTTTAAAACACATGATGAGATTCCAACCCTTCTTCCAAAATATTATCAGATTATACGGGACTTGTAATATCCTCATGCGAGAAAGCAATTGTATTATATTGCACATAAATTGACACAAAAAGTTTATTAGAAGGTTTGGAGTAAGAATATTCTTCCCTTTTCTCCCAAGAATCATAGTAATCATCTTATAAAAACAAGTTGTGATGCTCAACTACTTCTTCACCATCTTCCAATTCATCAATGTTTTTCTCATCAAATTCACCTTCACCTTCCTTAGATGGTTCAATTATTTTCAAAAGTGGGCTACTCTTTGTATTCAAGGTTGCAAGATCACAATCCACATTTTTAATCCATGATTCAATTTTATCACAATTTGGAAGGTGTGGGTTTTCTTGACCATCAATTTTAACAATCTCATCCAAAGTGTCTTTCGAGAATAAGTGGTGAAATTCTATTATGTCTTCAAATTTATTTATTGATTCTCTTTCAACCACTTCATTCAATTCTATAGAAGGTCATGTCCTATCAAATATCTCCACGCTAGCTAACTCTAGGACTCTTCCATCACTTGAAGGTTCATACATTTCAAAAAATGAATTAATATCGATAATTTGATGGGCTTGTTCACCATAATTCTCATCAGTGTACATTGGATTTTAACCTTACATCTCCTCGGGCATGATTTCTAGGGTGGATATAATATTTGGATAATATTTGTCCAATCATCATTGAATTAGAGGGTACTAGATTAGATGGTTTGTGTAGGTTGGCTTCAATAACTCCTGAAAAATAATCTCTCATGGGAAAATATTGTGCCTCAACTCAACTCAGGGATGACTTTTGATTTTTAGTCTTAGTGTTACACAATGATAGCTTACCCCTATTAAAATTTATTAAATTTCACCATCATTCTACAATAATTACCTCATTGTAGGCTTTAGGCAAGGATGAATCTTCAAGAAGCTTTCTTAGAAATTTGGATATTGAGGGTTCTAAGGCTCCCATGTAAATTTGAAAGGCTTCCTCTTCTAATATACTGTAATATTTCATCACTTCAATGTAAAATCCATGGAATCTATCATTGAATTATCTCATGGATTCATTAGGTTGTTTATAGATAGAGGTAAACTAATTTTACAACATAACTGGGTCAACTTGATTTCCAAAATGGTCAAGAAATGTTGTTTATAGTTGGACCCAAGAAGTGATAACATCTATAGATAATTGGATATACCAACCAATGCTATGTCATTCAATGTGTATGAGAATAACCTACAAGCAACATCCTCATGGAAAATTTGCAAGTGAATTAACATGATCTTGTAGATAGACAATCTTTGTATGTGTCATGATGCCACATCTTGCTTAAACTGCAGTGCAAACTCCAATACAATTTCAAGAATTTAATGGGGTATTCCAAGCATGTTTAAATGACTATAATGGTCACCTAACAAAGATGCCATTCTTGCTCTTATTTGATCAAATGTTGCCATTAGTTGAACTCAAAGAATAACTTTAGAATCGATTTTGTTAGTCAAATAAAGATATATTGCAAAGATATGTAAAATGACTAGGAAATTTCAAATGGTTTTACATATAAATCATCATGTTAGCATAAATCAAAATATATGCATCAATATTTTGGACATTTTGAGTCAAAGTTGTTATGTGATGTCAAGGATAAATTGTCATTGATGTCAAAAGATCAAAAGGAGAAATGCAAGAGGTTGATGATAGATGAGCTCCATAATGTTTATTTTTAAATATTATGTGGAGCATGATTGTAAAGGTTTTTCTTTAAAACCAATGGTGACAAAAATAAAAGTTTTTCTTTAAAAATTGAAAAATTTTTCTTTAAAACCAATGGTGGCAAAAATAAAAGGTTTTTCTTTAAAACCAATGGTGGACAAGTTATAAGGTTTTTTCTAAAAACCAAGAAGGCCTTTAGTTTGGTTTAAAAGGCCCAAAGTTTATTTAATTATTAAATTATAATATTTAAATTCTAAAAGAATTTAAATTATTATATTTAATAATTATAAGGCCAAAGTCTAAGTTTGGCGTCAACATTTTTGCATATGAAGATGACGTACTCCCTCCGTCGACATGGGAGATTATTAGAAGGCAAATGGTATTTAAACCATAGCCTTTCCAAAGGCAAAGGTATCCATCCTCATTTCTAAAAATTAATGCCTAAGACTCGTGCGCATATTTCGTAGTGACAGTTCATGCAAAGTGTGGTTTCTAACAAGCGAGGGTGAAGGAGCCTTTTGGCTCGTGGGTGCTAAGGAAGTCAAAGCATGGTTGGTGCTTGGTGGCTCCAAGAGGAGCACGTGGCTCACACGGCATGGAAGCCATGGCCAAGGCGTTCATTGGAGAGAAGTGCCAAGTTTGACTCCTGCGCATGCTAAAGTGGTAAACATTTTGATTTTTGATTTAATTTTTGCATGGGCTAAAGTTAAAGATAGGAGAAATAAGGTGATAGTTTTTTATTTGGAAGTTTAGCCAAAGTTCACAAGGAAAATATTATTAAAGTTTTGAGAGGTTATTTTGTTGAGATAGATTTGAGGGTAAAAGTCTTTTTACCTTAGAAAAGGGAAAATTATTTTATTGCATTGTTTTACAAGTGAGTTACTTAATAAATGCAATATTAAAGTAGGGAGTCATAAGTGGAAATTGGTTTATTCTTTGAAGATAATTTTTTGAAGTGAGTTGTGTTAAATCTGAATGGTTGAGATGATCTTGTGATAAGTTAGGACTTTGAAGAAGTGATTAATTAAAATTGTGGTGTTGGATATTATTTTAAGAATGGAGTAATAAGGTGTATTTGTGAGTTATTATATACTTTGTATTGTTATCTAACCTTCTTGAGATTGGCAAAGTATTATCTATGATTGAGACAGATTTTGAGATTCCTTCTTCTTCAAGCAAAAAGGTATGGGCACATTCTTCCATGGTTGAGTTGATTGGTTGTTTTCTGAAAAACAAGATTTGGAGTGAAAAGGACTTGGTTAGGATTTCCTTATTGAGTTGTTGAGCTATTGTGAAATGAATGCTATGCACCTTGGTTTATAAGCATTGTTGTTGAAGTGAATGGTTGAGTGAAGAACTTGAACTAGGGTTTGAAAAGAACATGAGTATCATTGTTATGTGAAGATTGTTTTATAAGCATTGTTGTTGAAGTGAGTAATTGAGTGAAGAACTTGAACTAGGGTTTGAAAAGAACATGAGTATCATTGTTATGTGAGATTGGTTGATAAGTATTGTTGGAAATATTTTGAGTGAGTATTCATATGTTTGGACTAGGGTTTGTGAGCAAGGATTATTTCATTGAGTGATTGGTTGAGTGGAGTTGGTTAAGCCTAGTCAAGTGAATGTGTTGAAGTGATTGTTCAAGTTCTATAAAACAAATTATTCTATATTCTGAATTGATTTGAGAAGGTGATTGAAAGTGATTGAGTATTGAGGTGAACAAGAAGCATATTGAGTCTCTAACAATTCTCTATATGTTTCTAAAAGAGTGATTGAAAGTAATTGAGCATTGTGATGAGTGAGAAGCATATTGAGTCTCTAACAATTCTCTATATGTTTCTAAAAGAGTGATTGAAAGTAATTGAGTATTGTGATGAATGAGAAGCATATTGAGTCTCTAACAATTCTCTTTATGTTTCTATGAGATTGGACAAGTTCTAGTGTGGACTTGTTGAGCAGATTTGAGGTAAGTCTTTGAGAAGACTTGTGGATAGATTTGTGTGAGATTTTGTGAAAGCTTACAATACATATTGAGAGCAGATATTGGATAAGTTCTAGTGAGGACTTATTGAGAGATTTAGACAAGTTCTTAAGACTTATATAATTGGACAAGTTCTAGAGAGGACTTGTGGATAGATTAGTGTGAGCTTTTGTGGAAGCTTACAAGGCAGATTTGAGATAAGTCTTTGAGTAGACTTGAGAGCAGAGTTGATTGATTGATTTGTTCAAACCTTGAGTTAAGGTTTGGGGTAGATCCAATAGAGTTGATTTGAGATTGAGTCAAGCTTTGTGTTAAGGCTTGAAGATAGAGATAGAGGATAGATATTGAGGATAGATTTGTGCTAGACCGAAGGACTATGTTTAGTGTAGATTTGAGGATAGATTTTGGTGTATATTTGAGGATAGGTTTGTGCTAGACCAGAGATAGATATTGAGCAGATTTGTGCTAGATCGAAGGACTGTGTTTAGTACAGATTTGAGATAGAGTTGTGGAGGTGATAGAGTATAGAAGATGATAGTCTCTAGTGGATAGAGATCCATTAGCCAGGGTAGTGAGGATAGGTGTCTTCAGTGGATAGAGATCCATTAGCCAGTGTAGTGGGGGTAATAGTTCTTCTAGAAGATCACCAACCAGAGCAAGAGGAGAAAGGAGTTCTCTAGTGGATAGAGATCCATAAACTTGATTAGGGGATTGGTGTCTCCTTTGGACAGAGGTCCATAAACATTGTAATAGGGAAAGGATTCCCAAGAGATTGATTGAGAAAATTTTAGTGAAATATTTTCTCCGTGGAGTAGCCCACATTGGGTGAACCATGTAAAATTGGTGTCTCTATTATGTGTGGTGATTTGTGCATTGCTTTGATTACTATTATTGATATTGCTATCTATACATTGCATAATATTGATTGGGAAAGAAAAGTAAAAAGTGGTCTTATACTATTCACCCCCCTCTCAGTATAAGCTTGTGTTCTTCAATTGGTATCAGAGCGGGTTCCTTCGAAAGAGTTTAACAACTTGAAGGAAAAGCTTACAAGAACACAATGGATTCTAAGAATGTGTCCTCAGATAATTCAACACCAATATTTGATGGAAGTGATTATATATATTGGAGTATGAGAATGAAGATTCACCTGATGGCACTTGGCAATGAAATTTGGGAAGCAGTTGAAAATGGATACATACCACCAGTTGATCCACCTATAGATAAGGAAGGTAAGCTTCTACAACATTACAATTCAAAAGCAATGAATGCAATTTTGAGAGGTTTGCATAGAACAGAGTCCATAAAAGTTATGCACTGTAAATATGCAAAAGGAATTTGGGATAAGTTGCAAAGCATATATGAAGGAGATAAAAGTGTCAAGAAGGCAAAGATACGAAATCTCAAAGGACAATTTGAAGAATTAAGAATGAAGGATGAGGAAAACATTAGTACTTATCTACTTCGAGTTGATGAGGTTGTTAATGCTATGCAAGGACTTGGACTTAATGTTGAAGAATCAGATGTTTGTGATAAGGTCTTAAGATCTCTTCCAAAAATATTTAGTGAAAATATTTCTGCTATAGAAGAATCAAAGGATGGTGATTCTTTGACAAGAGATATGTTGCTTGGTATTCTTACAACTTTTGAGTTAAGAACAAAAGAACCTAATATCCAGAAGGAAGCAACCTTCAAAGCAATTAAGAAGACAAAGGGTAAGAAGTCAGAATCAAGCAATGAGTCATCCAGTGATGAAGAAGCAAATTATGGCAGAAGGAATAAAGATTCAAGAAGATTTAAAGATACTAAATCTGTTAGATGTTTCAATTGTGGAAAGTATGGTCACTATGCAACTGATTGTCAAGAAGCTAAAAATAACAATGATGAAGAAAAATAGGATCACAGGAACAGGGAATCAGAAAGATACAAGTACCAAAAGAAAGGTAAGGATGGACAAAGTAGACAAGGGAAGAAGTTCTTTCAAAGACAAAAGAGGAGCTACTATGCAGACAAGGCAAGTAAGTACTCAAGTGATAGTGATAATAGTTTTTCAGATAATGATAAATATGAAGTCCTATTTATGATTGAAGAAAAAGAAGAAGTCAAGAAAAGGTCACCAATAATTCTCAAGTGTTTTAGATGTGGTAATTTTGGACATCTTGAAGATAGTTGTACAAGGAATGGTTTCAGTTTTAGTGATGATGAATATGAGGATGCACTAGAAGGACCAGAAGAGAATCTTCTAATGGCACTAGAAGAAGAAGAAGGTGATCCTATAGAAGACAAGTCAAAAGAAAATGAAGATGTAGACAAAGGCAAACAAATAGAGGAAGAATCAGATAAAGAAGGATTTGATCTTAAGGTAGAACTTATTTATGCTCTTGACACAATAAAGAAGGTAAGAAAGCAAAACTCTAAACTAGAATTTTAGTTTCAAGAATGTGATGAAGAGAGAAGAATGCTTATAGAGGATCTAAACAAGTCAATGGCTAAGACAAAGAAGTTCAAGGATAAGTTAGAAGCAAAGGTCTTAGAATGTGAAAGGTTAGAACAAGAAGTAGCTCTACTAAGGGAAGATTTAGAAAAATCCAAGGATAAGCTACACAAGTTTGGAAAGAGTTCAAATATTGTGGATAAGATGATCAAGGTACAAAGAAGGTCAACAAACAAAATAGGTCTTGGTTTTGAACAAGCTCAAAAGAAACAAGAAGAAGAGTCAACCTCAAGTTCTAAAGAAGAAGAAACTTCAGAAGAAGATAGTGTAAGAGAAAGTGAGACTTCGAGGATGAGTTGGACAACAGAAAGTTCAACAAGGAAAGGAACAATGCACAAAGAAGAAACAGATGGAACAACAATCAAAATAGGTTAAGAGAGAATAAGAGACCAATGAGGTCAAGACAAGGAAACTTCAATGGAAGATGTTTCTCATGTCACAGATTTGGACACATGGCTTCACAGTGCAGGACACATGAAAGATAAGAATATGGAAATTTCAGAAACAGATAACTTTTCCATGGGTATTGCTACTCATGTAATCAGTTTGGTCACAAGGCAATGAATTGTAAGGTTCATGATAGAAAAGGATATGGCTTCACTAGGAGAAATCCTAAGACATTTGCACCTCCAAGGAATAATAACATTAAGTGTTATAAGTGCAATAATGATGGACATACAACAAAGTGGTGTAGAGCAGACATTCTAGAACCAAGCATGAACAGGAACAAGAATAGGAATAAATAGGAATATGGATATGAACATGAATAGACAAGTGAACAAGAATATGAACATGGACAAGAATAGGAACAAGAATATGGATATGAATAGGAACAGGAACATGGACACAAAAGGAATAGTCAAAGGAATCAGAAGGATCAGATAAGAAGGAAAGAGGACAAAGGTAAAGACCAGTGCTTGTTGGGAGTAGAAATACTCCCACCCCAGAATTAACCACCTCAAGAGGAGGTGGGGGAGGGGCTAAGCTAAGAGACTCATTCTTAGCCCCGAGCCCCAAAGGTGACCCTTTGCCATTGATGTCAAAGGGGGAGAGATTTGGTTTAAGGAGAGAGCATTGAGACAGGGGGAGCAATGTCCCAGGGGGAGAAGAACAAGAAAAAGGTCAAGTGTTTGGTAAAAATAATTTGGGTTGCCATCAATGACAAAGGGGGAGATTGTTGGACATTTTGAGTCAAAGTTGTTATATGATGTCAAGGATAAATTGTCATTGATGTCAAAAGATCAAAAGGAGCAATGCAAGAGGTTGATGATAGATGAGCTCCATAATGTTTATTTTTAAATATTATGTGGAGCATGATTGTAAAGGTTTTTTCTTTAAAACCAATGGTAACAAAAATAAAATTTTTTTTAAAAAATAAAAATAAAGGTTTTTCTTTAAAACCAATGGTGGCAAAAATAAAAGGTTTTTCTTTAAAACCAATGGTGGACAAGTTATAAGGTTTTTTCTAAAAACCAAGAAGGCCTTTAGTTTGGTTTAAAAGGCCCAAAGTTTATTTAATTATTAAATTATAATATTTAAATTCTAAAAGAATTTAAATTATTATATTTAATAATTATAAGGCCAAAGTCTAAGTTTGGTGCCGACATTTTTGCATAAGAAGATGACGTACTCCCTCCATCGACGTGGGAGATTATTGGAAGGTAAATGGTATTTAAACCATAGCCTTTCCAAAGGCAAAGGTATCCATCCTCATTTCCAAAAATTAATGCCTAAGACTCGTGCGCATATTTCGCAGTGACAGTTCATGCAAAGTGTGGTTTCTAACAAGCGAGGGTGAAGGAGCCTTTTGGCTCGTGGGTGCTAAGGAAGTCAAAGCGTGGTTGGCGCTTGGTGGCTCCAAGAGGAGCACGTGGCTCACACGGCGTGGAAGCCATGACCAAGGCATTCATTGGAGAGAAGTGCCAAGTTCGACTCCTACGCATGCTAAAGTGGTAAACATTTTGATTTTTGAATTAATTTTTGCATGGGCTAAAGTTAAAAATAGGAGAAATAAGGTGATAGTTTTTTATTTGGAAGTTTAGCCAAAGTTCACAAGGAAAATATTATTAAAGTTTTGAGAGGTTATTTTGCTGAGATAGATTTGAGGGTAAAAGTATTTTTACCTTAGAAAAGGGAAAATTATTTTATTGCATTGTTTTACAAGTGAGTTACTTAATAAATGCAATATTAAAGTAGGGAGTCATAAGTGGAAATTGGTTTATTCTTTGAAGATAATTTTTTGAAGTGAGTTGTGTTAAATCTGAATGGTTGAGATGATCTTGTGATAAGTTAGGACTTTGAAGAAGTGATTAATTAAAATTGTGGTGTTGGATATTATTTTAAGAATGGAGTAATAAGGTGTATTTGTGAGTTATTATATACTTTGTATTGTTATCTAACCTTCTTGAGATTGGCAAAGTATTATCTGTGATTGAGACAGATTTTGAGATTCCTTCTTCTTCAAGCAAAAAGGTATGGGCACATTCTTCCATGGTTGAGTTGATTGGTTGTTTTCTGAAAAACAAGATTTGGAGTGAAAAGGACTTGGTTAGGATTTCCTTATTGAGTTGTTGAGCTATTGTGAAATGAATGCTATGCATCTTGGTTTATAAGCATTGTTGTTGAAGTGAATGGTTGAGTGAAGAACTTGAACTAGGGTTTGAAAAGAACATGAGTATCATTGTTATGTGAAGATTGTTTTATAAGCATTGTTGTTGAAGTGAGTAATTGAGTGAAGAACTTGAACTAGGGTTTGAAAAGAACATGAGTATCATTGTTATGTGAGATTGGTTGATAAGTATTATTGGAAATATTTTGAGTGAGTGTTCATATGCTTGGACTAGGGTTTGTGAGCAAGGATTATTTCATTGAGTGATTGGTTGAGTAGAGTTGGTTAAGCCTAGTCAAGTGAATGTGTTGAAGTGATTGTTCAAGTTCTATAAAAAAAATTATTCTATATTCTGAATTGAGTATTGAGGTGAAAAAGAAGCATATTGAGTCTCTAACAATTCTCTATATGTTTCTGAAAGAGTGATTGAAAATAATTGAGTATTGTGATGAGTGAGAAGCATATTGAGTCTCTAAAAATTCTCTATATGTTTCTAAGAGAGTGATTGAAAGTAATTGAGTATTGTGATGAATGTGAAGCATATTGAGTCTCTAACAATTCTCTTTATGTTTCTATGAGATTGGACAAGTTCTAGTGTGGACTTGTTGAGCAGATTTGAGGTAAGTCTTTGAGAAGACTTGTGGAAATTTGGATTTGTGTGAGCTTTTTAATTACAAATTGAGAGAATTTGGATAAGTTCTAGTGAGGACTTTATTGAGAAAAGTTCTAGAGAGGACTTGTGGATAGATTAGTGTGAGATTTTATGGAAGCTTACAAGGTAGATTTGAGATAAGTCTTTGAGAAGACTTGAGAGCAGAGTTGATTGATTGATTTGTTCAAACCTTGAGTTAAGGTTTGGGGTAGATCCAATAGAGTTGATTTGAGATTGAGTCAAGCTTTGTGTTAAATCTTGAAGATAGAGATTGAGGATAGATTTTCTAACAAAAAATTGAGGATAAATTTGTGCTAGATCGAAGGACTATGTTTAGTGTAGATTTGAGGATAGAGTTTGGTGTAGATTTGAGGATAGGTTTGTGCCAGACCAGAGATAGAGATTGAGCAGATTTGTGCTAGACCGAAGGACTATGTTTAGTACAGATTTGAGATAGAGTTATGGAGGTGATAGAGTATAGAAGATGATAGTCTCCAGTGGATAGAGATCCATTAGCCAGGGTAGTGAGGATAGGTGTCTTCAGTGGATAGAGATCCATTAGCCAGTGTAGTGGGGGCAACAGTTCTTCTAGAAGATCACCAACTAGAGCAAGAGGAGAAAGGAGTTCTCTAGTGGATAGAGATCCATGAACTTGATTAGGGGATTGGTGTCTCCTTTGGATAGAGGTCCATAAACATTGTAATAGGGAAAGGATTCCCAAGATATTGATTGAGAAAATTTTAGTGAAATATTTTCTCTATGGAGTAGCCCACATTGGGTGAACCATGTAAAATTGGTGTCTCTATTGTGTGTGGTGATTTGTGCATTGCTTTGATTACTATTGTTGATATTGCTATCTATATATTGCATAATATTGATTGGGAAAGAAAAGTAAAAAGTGGTCTTATACTGTTCACCCCCCTCTCAGTATAAGCTTGTGTTCTTCAATTGGTATCAGAGCGGGTTCCTTCGAAAGAGTTTAACAACTTGAAGGAAAATATTTCAAGAACACAATGGATTCTAAGAATGTGTCCTCAGATAATTCAACACCAATATTTGATGGAAGTGATTATATATATTGGAGTATGAGAATGAAGGTTCACCTGATGGCACTTGGCAATGAAATTTGGGAAGCAGTTGAAAATGGATACATACCACCAATTGATCCACCTACAGATAAGGAAGGTAAGCTTCTACAACATTACAATTCAAAATCAATGAATGCACTTTTGAGAGGTTTGCATAGAATAGAGTCCATAAAATTTATGCACTGTAAAGATGCAAAAGGAATTTGGGATAAGTTGCAAAGCATATATGAAGGAGATAAAAGTGTCAAGAAGGCAAAGATACGAAATCTCAAAGGACAATTTGAAGAATTAAGAATGAAGAATGAGGAAAATATTAGTTCTTATCTACTTCAAGTAGATGAGGTTGTTAATGCTATGCAAGGACTTGGACTTAATGTTGAAGAATCGGATGTTTGTGATAAGATCTTAAGGTCTCTTCCAAAAAGATTTAGTGAAAATATTTCAGCTATAGAAGAAGCAAAGGATGGTGATTCTTTGACAAGAGATATGTTGCTTGGTATTCTTACAACTTTTGAGTTAAGAACAAAAGGAACCTAATCTCCAGAAGGAAGCAGCCTTCAAAGCAATTAAGAAGACAAAGGGTAAGAAGTCAGAATCAAGCAATGAGTCATCCAGTGATGAAGAAGCTAATTATGGTAGAAGGAATAAAGATTCAAGAAGATTTAAAGATACAAAATCTATTAGATATTTCAATTGTGGAAAATATGGTCACTATGCAACTGATTTTCAAGAAGCTAAAAATAACAATGATGAAGAAAAATAGGATCACAGGAATAGGGAATCAAAAAGATACAGGTACCAAAAGAAAGGCAAGGATGGACAAAGTAGACAAGGAAAGAAGTTCTTCCAAAGACAAAAGAGGAGCTACTATGCAGACAAGGCAAGTAAGTACTCAAGTGATAGTGATGCTAGTTCTTCAAATCATGATAAAGATGAAGTCCTATTTATGATTGAAGAAAAAGAAGAAGTCAAGAAAAGGTCACCAATAATTCTCAAGTGTTTTAGATGTGGTAATTTTGGACATCTTGAAGATAGTTGTACAAGGAATGGTTTCAGTTTTAGTGATGATGAATATGAGGATGCACTAGAAGGACCAAAAGAGAATATTCTAATGGCACTAGAAGAAGAAGAAGGTGATCCTATAGAAGACAAGTCAAAAGAAAATGAAGATGTAGACAAAGGCAAAAAAATAGAGGAAGAATTAGATAAAGAAGGATTTGATCTCAAGGGAGAACTTATTTATGCTCTTGACACAGTAAAGAAGGTAAGAAAGCAAAACTCTAAACTAGAATTTCAGTTTCAAGAATGTGATGAAGAGAGAAGAATGCTTATAGAGGATCTAAACAAGTCAATGGCTAAGACAAAGAAGTTCAAGGATAAGTTAGAAGCAAAGGTCTTAGAATGTGAAAGGTTAGAACAAGAAGTAGCTCTACTAAGGGAAGATTTAGAAAAATCCAAGGATAAGCTACACAAGTTTGGAAAGAGTTCAAATATTGTGGATAAGATGATCAAGGTACAAAGAAGGTCAACAAACAAAACAGGTCTTGGTTTTGAACAAGCTCAAAAGAAACAAGAAGAAGAGTCAACCTCAAGTTCTGAAGAAGAAGAAACTTTAGAAGAAGACAGTGTAAGAGAAAGTGAGACTTCTGAGGATGAGTTGGACAAATAAAGAAACAAAAAGTTCAACAAGGAAAGGAACAATGCACAAAGAAGAAACAGATGGAACAACAATCAGAATAGGAGACCAATGAGGTCAAGACAAGGAAACTTCAATGGAAGGTGTTTCTCATGTCACAGGTTTGGACACATGGCTTCATAGTGTAGGACACATGAAAGACAGGAATATGGAAATTTCATAAACAAATAGCTTTTCCATGGGTATTGCTACTCATGTAATCAGTTTGGTCACAAGGCAATGAATTACAAGGTTCATGATAGAAAAGGATATGGCTTCACCAGGAGAAATCCTAAGACATTTGGACCTCCAAGGAATAATAACATTAAGTGTTATAAGTGCAATAATGATGGACATACAACAAAGTGGTGTAGAGCAGACATACCATAACCAAATATGAACAGGAACAGGAACAGAACAGGAATATGGATATGAACATGAATAGGAACAAGAATAGGAATAGGAACAGGAATATGGACATGGACAAGAATAGGAACAGGAACAGGAATATGGATATGAATAGGAACAAGAACATGGACATAGAAAGGAACAATCAAAGGAATCAGAAGGATCAGATAAGAAGGAAAGAGGACAAAGGTAAAGACTAGTGCTTGCTGGGAGTAGAAATACTCCCACCCCAGAATTAACCACCTCAAGAGGAGGTGGGGGAGGGGCTAAGCTAAGAGACTCATTCTTAGCCCCGAGCCCCAAAGGTGACCCTTTGCCATTGATGTCAAAGGGGAGATATTTGAGTAAGGGGGAGAGATTTGGTTTAAGGAGAGAGCATTGAGACAGGGGGAGCAATGTCCTAGGGGGAGAAGAACAAGAAAAAGGTCAAGTGTTTGGTAAAAAGAATTTGGGTTGCCATCAATGACAAAGGGGGAGATTGTTGGACATTTTGAGTCAAATTTGTTATGTGATGTCAAGGATAAATTATCATTGATGTCAAAAGATCAAAAGGAGCAATGCAAGAGGTTGATGATAGATGAGCTCCATAATGTTTATTTTTAAATATTATGTGGAGCATGATTGTAAAGGTTTTTCTTTAAAACCAATGGTGACAAAAATAAAAGGTTTTTCTTTAAAACCAATGATGGCAAAAATAAAATTTTTAAAACAAAAAATAAAAGGTTTTTCTTTAAAACCAATGGTGGACAAGTTATAAGGTTTTTCCTAAAAACCAAGAAGGCCTTTAGTTTGGTTTAAAAGGCCCAAAGTTTATTTAATTATTAAATTATAATATTTAAATTCTAAAAGAATTTAAATTATTATATTTAATAATTATAAGGCCAAAGTCTAAGTTTGGCACCGAAATTTTTGCATATGAAGATGACGTACTCCCTCCACCGACGTGGGAGATTATTAGAAGGTAAATGGTATTTAAACCATAGCCTTTCCAAAGGCAAAATCATCCATCCTCATTTCCAAAAATTAATGCTTGAGATTCGTGCACAAATTTTGCAATGACTGTTCATGCAAAGTGTGGTTTCTAACAAGCGAGGGTGAAGGAGCCTTTTGGCTCGTGGGCGCTAAGGAAGTCAAAGCACGGTTGGTGCTTTGTGGCTCCAAGAGGAGCACATGGCTCACACGGCGTGGAAGCCATGGCCAAGGTATTCATTGGAGAGAAGTGCCAAGTTCGACTCCTGCACATGCTAAAGTGGTAAAACGTTTTTAATTTTGATTTAATTTTTGCATGGGCTAAAGTTAAGGATAGGAGAAATAAGGTGATAGTATTGTTTTGGAAGTTTAGCCAAGGTTCACAAGGAAAATATTATTAAGTTTGGAGAGGTTACTTTGCTGAGATAGATTTGAGGGTAAAAGTCTTTTTACCTTAGAAAAAGGGAAAATTATTTTATTGCATTGTTTTATAAAGTAAGTTACTTAATAAATGCAATATTAAAGTAGGGAGTCATAAGTGGAAATTGGTGTATTCTTTCCAATTCAGACTCTCCTTCTAGCACCAATTTTGTTGTGCGTGAAGGAGGCTAAAAATAAACATTAAGTTCCAATTTCAACTACTTATGAATAAAAAATTTAACAATCAAAACGATTCAATAACAATGCAGTAAACCATTAAACATGCACATTAGTTGTCAGAAACATAAAATATCTACAACATAACAACTATGTTAGATGCACATAAATTCGAGTAAGAAAATCACATTATTGACTCTATGAACAATTCAAAAGCATTTAGAACAACAATGATCAATTTAGCATAAATAAAATAACACCAATTCAAGCCCTCTTTCTACCGCCATTTCTGTTGAAAATTTTTTTTGTCCAATTACAAAATCTCCATCATAGTCAAAATTTTGATTAGAAAACCCTCTCTTGCAAAGAAATAGAAATTTCTCCGAAGCTCCTTTTACTTAATGTGTACTTGTAATCTTGTGAAGATGTATCAAATAAGTGCTAAGCATACCTTAGTGATTTGCAAGTAACTGTTAACAAGGGTCTTGTGTTGGTTTATTTTATTAATCCATGTTATTGGTTGTTCATGAAATTTAAAAGAAAAAAGAAATGTGATTGGCCCTCGTATGACCACAATGTAAAGCCTTAGTTCCTTTTATCTTGAAGTATTTTAGGTAGATTTTATCTTCCTTTGATTAAGCAGATTTTAGACAAGTTTTATCTTGCATTATTAAACCCTACTTTGAGCATAAAAGAGAAGACTAAAATCTATCTTTCGAAATGCAAAGTTTTAATGATGATTGGATTCATTTAATGTTGCTTTAAATATGAAAGTAAAAATAACCTTAGACATAAAAAAATAAATTACCCCTCTTTGATGAAATTAATTTTCATAAAGAGACGTCAATTTATTGCTCTAAAAACAATGGCCTTTGAAATGCCATATAAATCACTCCCCTTTAATGAAATTGTGATTTTCATAAAGGAAAGTTAATTTATTGCTTGAAAAACAAACATGTAAAGCTTGAAATCTAATTTACCTTCGAAATGAAAAATTATATAAAATCCGAAATTACAAAATTTCTGTAAAAACAACTTTGAATAATTTTTATAATTTTGAAATGGCTTGAAAATAAAATCAAAATTGTTCTAAATGAAATATTAAAGCTCATCCTTCTCACATGTGTAACTATTTTTAGAGTTTTATTTTTTTTTATTTTTATTTTAATTGTCGAAGTTTTAAAAAATATGCAAAAGAGAAGGGTTAGAAAAAAAAATGAAATAAAAGAAACAGAATGAGTTGCTGCAAACTAGAAGTTTCCCACAGACCCTGCAAGCATTAGTATTCTACACAAAACCAATATTAGTGTGATCTAAATTCATGCAATCAAACATCTAATGCGGTGCAAGCTTCTAAGGAAATGGTGCAATATATAAAAAATGACACACAAGTAAACCATTAACATGCATAAACTTGATGTATCTCCAATATATTGTAGAAAAAGATCTTCAACATCAAACATAAGTGCTAAAAACCATGCCCTAAATTTGTATCATGTGGTGAAATTCAGTCTAGCGATGTGGCTTTCCTCCCAAAAGATTGAGCCTGTGGCTTTCAAAAAAAAACCTACCCTTGGCCTCCAAAAAAAAAGGTCTAGCCCATCTATCTTCGTTTGTAGAGATATTTAAAGTTTTTCCACAACTCTTTATTTTCCATTCCCGGTTCAGATGGCAACCCTTCATTTTTCGCCTCTTCATTTTAGGTGGCTTTATTGACATCTTAAGTCTCGAGATATTTCCTTTTCTTTATAACGCTTTGTCCTTACTTAAACATATTTTACTCCGTTGTAACTAAAGTGTTAACATTCCCCTTTGCATGAGCATTGTTTAACTTGTTCCAATAAAAACCAGTGTTTTATTTTACTTATTACAAGCCCTGTATTTCAAACTTCACCTTACACCACACTCTTGTAAGCTTACATGGCAAAATTTGTTACCTACAGAATAGTCCCATTTGTGACTGGCTCGGTTGCTGCTAGCGACGATCTCCTCGTCCTCTATTATGCTCAGAAATTCTACCCCTTTCCAATAATTTCTTTGGTAGCACTTTCCCTTCTTCCTACCTTTCTAACATAATACCATTTTGCATATACAAATTGAATACAAAACTAAACTGCACACACCCACGTCATGTGTGTGAATCTGTGTTGTGGATTTGTTCAACCTATGAACTCTTTGGGCTCCCTTTTGTCTCATGAGGTAAGGCTACATTAAGATGTTCAAACAATGACCATATAGACTTTACCATTCCGCTCTACCCTTCATGATGGCAAATATGGGTGCGGTAATCACACACACCATCCACCAATCGTACCTAGCAATGATAATGACACCCTTTATATCATGATGACCCCCCCTGTCGATAACACTTTGCAATGTGAAACATAACTGATGAGTGTGAATGTACCTGTCAACTCCATGAGATGCTTATGTTAGCTATTTGTCTCCACTGTGCTGCGTGTGATTCTCTGCATCGTGGTGGTATCAAATTGTCCCCATTTGGTTCGAAGATGAAATACCACACTGTCTTGTCCCTGTGCTGCTCAATAATTTTTTTTTTTAATATTATAAGACACTCGACAATCTATAATTGCTCATTGTCTTCACACGTCCATATCATCATTTATTTGCACATTATCTGACTCATAGTGAGTGAGCGTGTCTGTTGAACGAATGCCTGTGCCGGTAGCCCCTATCCACTCACCCGAAAGATGCACCAACCTTTTCATTCGATCATCTTAGGTGAAAGTTATAGCTACCATATCAGCTGTGTGCACAAGTCACCATGCAAGGTGCGTCCAAGTCCGAGATGTTGTTACGTCTTCGTCGGCTACGCAGATCTTTGTGTCAACGTCTGCCATTTCACTCTGCTTTAGCTATCGAATTATCTCGTTCGCGTGTTGGTCGATACCTTGAAGCCTGCCACATGGACCTATCCGCATGGGTCAGATTTTCATTGATGTCTTTCATTCATCGCTGCTTATCTGCATGCTTCGCAGTGTCCATCTCCAAGGCGTCCACTCTATATTCACCTGCAACCAACAAAGAACATCACATTAAACCTTTTTGAAAAGGAAGCAAAACTTTATAACAAAGCTTAACCTTCTGAGAATTATATATATATATATAAAAAATATATATATATATATTATATTTACTTCATTACTTTATTTTATATTATATTATATTTATTTTTATTTCAACATTCAATTTAATTTCAACTACATTCCAAAATGCTTGAACTAATTTAGAGAAAACCAAAAGAGGAGAACCTTAAAATTAACTTTTTTTTAACTAAAACAAAAATCCTAGCCAAACATCACGAAAGCAAACAAAAGGACACTACCCAATAATAGAACTTGGAATCCACAATGCAAACATAAGGATGAGACCTATCAATCAAACGCATAATGACACCCATGAACTCCTAAACAACATAATTAGAAGTGGGTCCCCAATATTGGGGTTAGTTGTGAGATAGTCACAACAGGTATAGGACAATAAAATTGTAAACAATTGATGGAACTGAGTTGGAGGAATCCACAAACTCCATGCATGTTAATGCTACTTATATAGTCTTTATGTTTTTATTGGCTTGCTTTTTTATTTTGTTGATGTCTTGTTTTTATTTTAAAAATTAATGTAATTTATATTAAATCAATAAAAATATATATAAGTATTTTTTTTATAATAAGGGAATAACCCCTTGCCCCACCTCTTTACATGTTTATTCTGAGTGAGGAGGGCTTGGAGGGGCTTGAGATTGGAACTACCAACCTTAAGCCGACAAACACTCAAGACGAAACCAGTTGATATATTACCTCTGTCCAAAAATATATATATAAGTATTATGAAGCAATTATAAAACACATTTAAATGTATAGTTTGAAAGGAACACCTCGTTACTATGTCTTTAGGTTCTTATCAAAGAAACACAAATTCAAACTATACTATGAATGTATGAATATATATGTATATGCAACCAAAAATTAAAATAAAAATATATAGACACTTTGGTGATTTTTATTTTAACTTATTTTATATAAATACGTTTCAAAAGAAATATGATACTTTGTATAATACTAATGATATATGTGCTTAGCATCCTTTTAAGGACTTTTGTATAGTTTGATAGACTATCTTATTTCAAATACTTTGCCTTTAAACTATTTTATATTACTATTTTATTTTAATATTATAGTTACTGATTTTTAATTCAAAAAAAAAAAATAAAAATATATAAACATAACTTTAATTAATATCTTTGATAAATACTATTCTTAAAAAATAAAAATAAAATAATATAGAAATTGATCTCATTATTATTAAGCTAATCATCTTAAAACGTGTAAACCACAGTTTTATCTTTATCTTCCTACAACTTGTAGGACAAACTGGTTTTGAAAAAAACATTATACCCACCTCGATAAGTTACCACATTATTATCAATACCTTTTAAAAAATAATAATTGTGTGCAAGTGGAGCTCAAGCACCCAAAGCATTGACCAAAACACACAAAAATAAAGCTGGAAGTTACCTTCCCTTTCCCTAAGATTGACTCATTATGCCCAACCAAGCAAGAGAATTCTATTGCTTACGTTCGACTTTCAACTTGCAACCATGACGGCAATCGACATACCACGAAAAGCGTGAGGTCGACAAAAATTTGGTGGAAGAATGTTGAATTTAGCATAGTACAATGTGGAAATCGATTAATTTAAGGAGATAAAATGAACCTTTCAAAATAATAATAAAGTCAATGATTACGAAGAAGCAGCCAACCAAGTTGCAAGAAAAAAAAAAAAAAAATTCTAGAAGCAAGGGACTGCAACTTGCAAAAGCTGCAAATGACAATTATAACCCATAATAATTATAATAATAATAATTATGCCACTTGCGAGAGAAATATGTCTATTAAATATAGACAATCTTGCACAACTTGCATCCTAACGTAGTCGGCAATAACCCATATAAAACTTGATGTCACTGTCGCGGGCCCCACCCTTCGTACTCGATGTTACATTGGCAGTACTATGATCTCGACCAAAAAATAATAATAATATATTTAGGCGGTGGGACCCGCAATTTGCCGTTATCCGGCATGTTGTTACGAAGGGAACAACCCAGGGAGGCGTTAAAATAATAAGCGTGAGGAAAATATTTCCTGTCACGTAAAAGTTAGTTTCCCCGGCGGTAGTTGACTAGGCGGATACCGACATCTTCATCTTTATGTCATGTATGTATGATGGGATTATGGGGGTGGGGGACATATGCATGTGCATGGGATGAGGTTACCGGTGGTTGTGAAGGTGGTTACGAAGAAACGGTGGTCGGTCGATCACGGATATAATTGGTGATCCAATTCACGCGGTCTAATCGGAGAGTAGAGGAGAAAAAGTCGGCTCAAGTTGCACTGCGTTTCCCTAAAATAGCCGCCAAAATTAGCGGAGGCGGACTCATAAAGGCGTCGAGGGTCTGTTGGCCCATTCAAACGGCCAAAATGGAGGGAACGAATAAAATACGTAGGTTTATCGCTGTCGAGTCAGTGCAAGTTGCGCAAGCGGTTGGTGGCTTTATTATCGCCGCGGGGGCCATGCAATGCGAGGAGCCACGGACCTTGTCGGGACTTAGGGCATGACCCCATCATTATTTATTGTATTTATTTAATGCTCAGAAAAGTGCAAGTGGTTGAGCCAATTGCGTTATTGCTCTATCATGTGTATTCGTTCGTCGCCTCCTTCCGTTACGATCCGACGACAGCAAATTGCAGTATGGTATTTTGTTTTCGGGCGTTGCAGTATGGTATTTTGTTTTCGGTGTTTAATAATTTTAAATATATGAATAATTATTTTAACTTTGACTGCACGAACACTAACTTGTAGGTAGGGTTCTGCTGCTACATGTCTAACTGATTCGGTTACTGTTGTGAGGACCACTCATTTAAGGCGAAGAAGCTCGTCCACAAGTTTTTATCATTCTTGGGGAACAAGCTCGTCCACAAGTTTTAGTCTTGCGGGGAAGTTGTAGAGACTGGCAGCGTCTTCAATACGCCGCGATTTGCACTGGGACGCCCCTGGATTCTGCCAAATTGTCACAGCCCATGGTCGGCAGCGCGAATTTTGTCAGAGATCCCCCGCTAGTTTCTCTACTTGTCTCCGTTTGGGAATAAGTCTACAGGCCTCTTTTCGTTCCAACTGCCTGCCTGCCTGCCTGCCTTCCAGTTCCGCCTGAACTTCCGCTCTGACTGGTGAATGGCCGTATCAGAGTTTAGAGCTATTCTTCCGTTCTCCTCCTCCAAGTCTTTCTCTCACCGTTGTTTTTGGCCGTGCATGTTCCGCTAAGTTTAGCTGGTGGCAATCATATCGCAAGTGGATTTGATATAGAATGGGTCTAAATGTCGGCAGTTTTTTTTATGGTTATTAAGGTCAACGAAAAATGTAAAATTTTTAATTATAATTTTATGATTAATATTGTTATTATGTTTAATAGAAAAACTATACTTAAAATTTTTCAATGTTTTTTGAAATATTATTGAAGTAAACACTTATCTGAGAACTTAGACCAAAGGTACCATTTGTCAAAAAAAAAAAAAAAAAAAAATAGAGCACTCCATTTGATACGGCCACCATTTATTTATTACATATAAATTTAAAAATAAATTAATGTAGGCTTTTCTAAATCAGTAAATAAACACTTATCAAGGTACCATTTGTTTAAAAAATAGAGTACTTCATTTTATAGGCACAATTTTTTTAATATATAAATAAAAAAATAAATTAATGTAAGTTTTTGAAAAGATTTAGGTTCAAATTTTGAAATAATTTTTTCTCGGGATAAAGATTGTATACTGTTCTATTCGGCTAAGTGTATATCAGGTAATACCAGTCATTAAAAAATAAGATAAAAATTATAAAAACAACTTCAAAGATTTGAACTACTAATAATAAAAAGCAAAAAAAATTAATTTACTATATAAATAAATAAATTAATATATATATATTTTTTTAAATCATCAATATTCTCCCTGATTTAAACCCAATCTTTAAAAAATTAAAAAACCTAACCAAACACAATCAACCAATTCTATCCATGCACAGTTCTCCAAAACAGACGATTTACCTTCTACTCAAACGAGGCTTATGTTGCTGCGATTCGACCCCATGAAGTCTCAAGTGGGAAGTGTGCTTGGCCGACTTGTTGTTTAAAATATATATATAAATAATAATTTTGGTCTAACCAAGATGGGATAAGCACCGTTTGTCTGTCAGCTTATATTATATTGTATTTTCTTTTTCTTCAAATTTTAGCTGGATTACAAATAAGCATTTAAGAATTAAAAAAAATATATATTTTAGATTAAAATCATGCTGAAGAAGTTTTGTGTTATTGAAAATAAATATTTTGTTTATTTAAAATATAAATTAAGGAAAAATTATTTCAATTATCACTCTATTGAAGATCTCGAGATTAATTTTACTCCTTATCCCTCCTGAGAAGGAAGCGCTGTGTAATTTGAAACTATTTAACAAAAAAAAAAAATTACCTTCCATCATCGTCACAAGATGACGATAGTTTAAAAAAAAAAGTGCTTCATCTTTCTGAAGTCTGAATGTGCAAAAAAGATGAACCCGAAAAGTCAAAACGTTGCTTAGTTTGGATGATACGAACACGAACAGAAGTTGGTAAGTTTCCCAAAGGGTACCACAAATTTGAATGAGCCTCTGCAAGCTTTACGAGGAAGTAAGATGTATATATATATATATATTTTTGTTAATGGGTTGTTTTGGTTTGATTGGTAGTGTATTGGTTAATGAGTTGTTTTGGTTGAATTGCATTTTGTTGATTTTGCTTTTATTTAACGTGTTAAAAATTATAAAGGTTTTCTATGCATATGGTTTTAACCTTCTTTCAAGAAATTCAAGTTCTCAACTGGTTGGTAACTTATTTATCAATAAATTATTTTAATTTAATTGGAATTTTGTTAACTTTATTTTTATTTAACATTTTAAATTTTTTAAAAGTTTTTTATATATTTAAATTATTACCTGGTGAACACTGAGGGTTTTGAATGGAGGTTGACCTGTGAACGTCAAGGGTTTTGGATGGTTGTCAAGCCACCAAGAGTTTTGGATGGATTTCTTGAATGATAAAGACTTTCTCTAGTTAGGGTAAAATGGTGAAATTAGGAATCCAGATGAAAGAGTTAGGGATCTAAGGAATGTTGATCAATGTGTAGAAAAGGAAATGACAGATGCAAAAAATGTTCTATAAGAAGGATCAGAAATGGAAGAAAGGAAACAATTTCTTAAAGGAAGAAAGGAAACAATTAAAGGAGAAGTTGGTACAAAGATATCTCATGAAAATGAAAAGTATGTATTACTGACTCTCTAATCAAAAAAATATTGAAGAATAATGAGTTTAGCATGGTAAGCAAATTTCTAGGGCCCAAACCAAATTTAGATGTGCTTAGAAGATGGCTTCATTATAATGAAATGTGTTAAGAAAGAAACCAATACAACAACAAACATGGACTATGATGTCATACGACCAACTAGTCTGCGCCATATTAAATTTATCAATTATAAACTTTGGGATTATAAAAATAATTGATATTAAATTTATTTATTAAGTATAATTTGATTAGATTTTTGTTTTTGATTTGGATAGTGTGAATTTTTTTTACGATCAATGTTTAGGGTTGAGTATTTTCATCCCAGTCATAACCTTTTGTAAGGTTGGGAGCTAAGCTTATTAATAGGAGATAACACACCCACACACATTATGCAATTTGAACGTTAGACCTCTCGAAGAAGAGTCAAAGCCCAAACCATAAGTATAATTTAATTAGATTTTTATTTTTGGATTTGGATAGTGTGAAATTTTTTTACGATCAATGTTTAGGGTTGAGCATTTTCATCTCAGTCATAACTTCTTGTAAGGCTGAGAGCTAAGCTAATTAATAGGAGATTAACACACCCACACACATGTTGCAGTTTGAACCTTAGACCTCTCGAAGAATAATCAAAGCCCAAACCATTGCGCTGTCCCTCAGAACTAGTTTAATTAAATTTAATAAAAAAAAATTGAAATTTTAAATAAAAAATTTAAGGTTTGAATTTGATGTGTAAATTTATACGCATTTTGAAGTTTGGTTGAATAAATATATGTGTAAATAAAATTTTTAATATTTTACGAGGATTGTATAAACATTAAAAACTACTTTAAAAAACAAAACAATACAAAACATTTTATTTTATTTTTACATAATGTACTATATGGTACCTTAAAATAGAATGCAATTGATAAGAGGAATGACACATTAAAATGGAATGCAATAAATGCAATAAAGAAAAGGAAAACAAATTCATGAAGATATTGCACATGAAAACAGGGAATGTTGCCTAGCTTAAAGTTTGATGCACATCATTTTTTTTCAAAACAATTATAAAGCTTACATGGAAAAATACTAATTTTAAATAAAAGGTAAATTAATTATAAGGCTTACATGGAAAAATACTAATTTTAAATAAATCTTAAATTAATTGTGTAGTCAAGAACTTTGTTTTGTTTTTTAATGGTTATAGGAAGGAACATTTTGTGGTAATATATAATAGTAATCATTGTAAAACTAGACCCTTTATAATATTTATTCTTTTCTTGGCTTACAAGCAATCCAACAACGACAATTAGAGAAGCACTTTAAGCTACTCATTTGTCTTAGAGGAAGAAAATTAGGGCTTTTGGTCTACAACTGCTCACATGGCCTTCGTTGAGGATCTAGCGGTAATAATCTCCATTAATCACATGATTTTGTATGAAGAAATGCAACTCTTCAAACTTGAAACAATGATGGAGCCTTTGGCCTAACCTTAGTAAACCTTCCTCACTCTATATGTATACCCCTCCTTTTCACTTAAGGTGCTAGATAAGTTGTAGTGTTACTAATTTTTATTCAATCAATTGAACCACCATTTATGGGTCCATGATAGCTTTCCTCCCTTGTTGACAAAAAACTATCACTATTTCAACATTGTTGATCATCCCTCTATTGTCGATTTTATCCCCTATTGGCTTTCTATTGTAGCTTCTATCTCAAAATATTAATATATTCCTATTATTGATGTTGTCATGTACATATATCCTTATGTGCGGTGTCAATTATGTCCCCTCAATATCATCAATTATTCTCTAACATAGTCGTTCATTATTATCCTCTTTAGGATCACACCTTTTTGCTTTATCAATTATGTCCTCTTGGTCGCTTACCAATACATGTGTTTTGTTCCTCCTATTAGGTTCCAACTAAATCCTACTATAATTAACTTACTAAATTGATTAGAAAGTTTGTATAGTCCGATTGGGATAAGTCCCTCTCAATGGTTGATATATCATGGAATCAATGCACATGGTCTAGGAACAAAAGGGATTGGGATTAATTGATCCTTGGTACCAAGGTGTTTATCTTATGTCTAAAGGGGTAACTCAATCTCTCTCTACTTCTAAAGTATGGACATAATTGTTTTGATTTATAGTGGAACCATTAGGTATTAGAGAAAATTAGATGGAGATGTCCATCTAAGACAAAATCCTTAGTGCTAAATACTTTTTCATGAAATATTCAATCCCCTTTATAAGAATAATTTGGAAAACCTAACCGAAGATACCTAAAAATATTTTGGGATGTTACTACATTGATACAAGGATTAAGCTCAACCTACTCCTAAATATGGCAAAAGTCCTTAGTAATTAGTAATGGGAAAACTCTTGCATTGAAAGTCTCATTAATATTTAAATTCATATTTAAGAAAGGACTTGGGTGATTCATAGATTTATAAAACTTGGAAATGGAGAGATAGAAGTCTTGGAAATGATTGAGGAATTAATTTAATATTAACCCCCACCTTACGCAAGTCCTTAACCTATATTTAGAATGTGGTAGAAGACTTGTATATAAATATGCCTACTAAGATCTCATATAACTTCATAAAGAATGGTAATGAATGGATTACTTATGTTTAGCTAACATTGTTATTAGAGAGTGTATAAGCATTTCTACCATACTTTGATATAGCTCTAATATCAAATGAAGAATATGATGTTAAATTCAAAGAAAATAGTTGGAGCTGGTTGTGTGTTGTGTTAGCATAACTATACTCTATATTTATTATTCTATTATTTGGTGTATTGTTATTCATTGCAACCATACCTATTTGAAGCCTAGGTTGTTCCGTAACCTATGGGCTAATTAAAGGTGGGCAATGTATTATTTATTTCATTCAATACAAGGCAAGTTTGTTCGTTCGCTCAACATGGTATCAGAGCTTGATCTCCGCCACTCTCATTTTTTGAAATGATCGTGTAGTAGTGGAGCTCTTGGATTTGGTAGCAAAGCTTTGGAGGAGGAGATTTTTTTTAATCTTTGGCTTTTGAGAATTTTTTATTCTCATTGGATTGGGATCTGTGCCCGGGGTATCTCAAAATTTTGGGATCAACAGAGGGTCGAAAGGCGAAGCAAAGGTGGGATTGAACGACCAACCAGTCGAAAGGTGAAGCAAAGGTCGGATCTAACATAGCGAAAGCAAGGCACGTGGCAGCCAACACTGAGGCGGCCAACACCGCGCGGGAGGAGAGCCCGCGTCCTCTCGGGAGAGGCTCTCCCCGAAAGGAGATACTCCCTATCGGAGTATAAGGTGTTTTATACACCTTATTATCTTCAAATCCCATAAATATGGGATAAATACTTTACTTCAAAAACCATCGTGAAATCTGTCACTTGCAGCTCATTCCATCAAGGGCGTCAACTGGTGTCAAAATAGGAAGGCACCTCTATTTTTCCTTTACTCTATGTTCGATGAATCATGATTATGAGTTTTTTCCATGGGTAGAGGAGGCCAATCTGAGCAGATTGGCTGGATTGAAATTTCATTTTTTTCCTTGAATTTCATTCAGCAGTCGATTCTTCTTCTCGGAGGGCATCACTGGTAGTACTCGATGCATGATTTTTTGATCAGATGCTGAGTTTTTTTTTGACTAAAAAATTGGTGGAAATCAAGTGCTAAGAGCACTGTGGATCTGAGATGATCCATTTTGCACGTTTGGAGAGAGAAAATCAAGTTTTTTTTTCCTACACGTTCGCCACCCCGTTGCCACCCGAGCGCCGCCCGAGTGCAACCCAAACGCAGCCCGAGAGCCATCGCCCGAGCGCCGCCCGAGCCACGGTTGAGGTGGGAGCACCGCCGCGTGGTCTTTGGGCTCCTGGGTGCTCGATAAGAGGGTGGGCACCTAGATCCTCTATCGGATCAGCCCACTGGCTCACGTGGTTGTGATCCGAGTGGTAAGGGCTCCGGGAGCCCTGAGGTCGCGGGGTCAAAACCCGCCGAGCCCCCCAAACAAAGGTAAATTTTTTTTTATTAAAGTTATTTTTAATTTTTTTTTATTAAAGTTAATAAATTAAGGTTTTAAATTTTTTTTTTATAGTTTTAAAGGTTATTTTTTTTAAATAATTCTTTTTTCTATAAGATAATTTAATTTTTTTTATTAACTTTAGTTATAATTTTTTTTTTTAAAGAGATGCTTTAATAGAAGAATTTTTTTAAGGGGGGAGTATTTTTTCAAAAATCAAGGGGGGATAGAGAGTAAATTTTTGAAAAGGTAATTTTGGCATTATTGTAAAGGTGCATTTTTGACAGCGCCCGACACCTAGTGGTTTATTTCTATGGGCACTTTTATGTTGCATTTTTTCATGTTTTGCACTACTTCATTAAAAGTTAAAATCAAATTCACTCCCTAAGTCCCCGAAATAATTAAAACCCATCCGTGCAATTTATTGCACTATAGCATTCGGTATTTGTGATACCTCTAGCTAGCACTTACAGGTAAAGTTGTCGTGATTGTGCTACTATATCCGCCACCTAATATAGTTGCCAAAACGACATTTGAGCTTGTTCTCTATCAATCGTCGGGGAGAGATAAGTTTACCATTTTGCTATTTTTTTACTCCATCCACTACCCCAATCGTTCTTGTGTTTAGACGTAAACCCTGACGAATGTTCTAATTTTTGAAGTGTTTAGGGGAAGTTATGCCCCATGCATGAGTATTTATGACTTTCTATGGTAGGTGTCATCAAAAAGATGATTCCCTTTCAGTACCGCCTAAGTACCACGTATTGTATAATCATTTAAATTACTTACAGTCTCCCTCACGTAAGTGCGGTTAATTTCTTTTATTTTTCAAAATACCTATAGTCTCCCTCACGTAAGGGCAGGTATTTTGTATGGTATAACGACCTAGCATTAAGGTATATCGAAAGGGGGACCATTTGGTGATATAAGGAACCTTCACAATATCTGCAAAATTAATGACTGATGCTCATCAGTTGTTGAAAGGTCCTAACTATACACCATGGAAAAATAAGATGAAGGTAATCCTAGAAATGGATGACTTATGGGATGTTGTATCTGGCACAAAAACAAGACCTTCATCTACTTCAGGAGCTACAACTCCATCTGCTGATCAGAAAGACTTTGACAAGAAAGACAGTAAAGCAAAAGTGCTCATCTTGCTTGTTGTGTCTGATGGAGTTCAATCCCACATTGCTGACTGTAAACATAGTAAAGAGGCATGGGATGCCCTTAAGACTATATACGAAGGAAATAATGATTCCACCATTCTATTTCTTCAATCTCAATTGCACAGTCTAAGCATGAAACAAGGAGAGACAGTTGAACTCTTTCTTTGCAGAGTGTCTGAGTTGAAAGGAAAGTTGAATTCTTTGGCAGAACCAGTTGAAGATAAACTCCTTACCTCAGTGGTATTGAGAGCATTACCTGATTCTTTTAGAGTTTTGATCACCTCACTTCAAGTATCACAAAGAAAATTTACCTTTTTTGAGTTGATAAATTTGCTTCAAGAAGAGGAGCCACACCAACTACAGTGAGATGATTCTTCTAACACCGCCCTCTACACCAACAGGAAGGGCCCCAAGAAGAAGGGTAATTTTTAGAAGGGAGGGAGTTCTCAAAATGATTCAAAAGGGAAACAAACTCAATATACTAAGAGATATTGCAAGATCTATGACAAGGAAGGTCATGATACAAACATATGTTGGCATAAGAATAAGCAACCAAAACAAAAAGGCTAGAACAAACCACAAAACAAGAACAAGCAACCCAAGGTGAATGTTGTTGTTGAGGAATCTGACTCGGATTCTGAGTGGGCACACAAGGTGCTCATGACTACCATAGCCTCCAAGAAGATGGATCCTGTATGGTATGTCGATTCTGGCGCTAGTAAGCACATGACTGGCGATAAATCATGGTTTGAGTCCTTTGAGGCCAAAGAGGGAAAACTTGTCACTATTGCTAATGATAAAACCTACAAGGTTTAGGGAGAAGGTACAGTTTTAGTCACTCTTCCTGATGGCCAGTGTTAGATTGAAAAAGTTCTCTATGTTCCAAGATTGGCAAACAATTTGTTGTCAGTCACACAAATTCTAGACAAGGATATGGTTGTAAACTTTAATGTTGAGGGAGGCAAGAAGTGTTTTTCTATTACCATGAGGGGTAAGAACATTGCAACCACTTCATATAAGCATGGCTTATTTGCCTTAGATGTTATCTCTTCTCCACATGTAGCCATGACAGTCTCTACAAAAGAGGCAACATCCCTATGGCACAAGAGATATGGGCATCTTAGTTTTAGATACTTACTTGAGCTAAGTATGATATGGTAAAGGGTCTTCCTTCCATTTCTTCCATCTTGCCAGTGTGCTTTGACTGCTTGGCAGGAAAGAAGCATAGAGTACCTTTTGAGAAAAGCTCTACAAGAGCAAAGAAACCTCTAGAGTTGATTCACATCGATCTGTGTGGTCCTTTCACACCCATAAATAGTGGGGGGAAGAGGTATTTTTAGTTGTTTATGGATGATTACTCACGTAATATGTGGGTGTTCTTTCTTCATCTAAAATATGAAGCATTTATTTTCTTCCAGCAATTCAAGAAATCTATTGAGAAGGAGTCAGGGACTTCTATAAAGACCCTCCACTCAGATCGAGGGGGGAGTTTACCTCTAAATAATTTTTAGCATTCTTGACTACACATGGGATCAAGAGACAGTTAACTACTACTTATACTCCTTAGCAAAATGGTGTTTCTAAAAGGAGGAACCGTTCCATCATGGAAATGGTTCATTGCATGCTCACAAGAGCTAGTCTTGAGCAACAATATTGGGCAGAAGCTGTCACCATAGTAGTATACCTGTTGAATAGGGCACCCACAAAGGTCCTACAAGGAATGACTCCATAGGAAGCTTGGAGTGGTCGAAAACCCTCCATATCTCATCTACGCATTTTTGGGTGTAATGCTTTCATGCACATACCGAAAGAGAAAAGGAAGAAGCTAGATGAGAAGACATTGAAGTGTATTCTTCTTGGCTATGATGAGAACTCTAAGGGTTATTATTTGATAGATCCCTTGACCAAGAAGATTCATGTCAGTAGAGATGTTGTTTTTGATGAGGCTTTCACATCATAAAGCACATCAGATGTATACCTAGATCTTGTGGAAACTAAATTTGAGAAGTCCCCTTCGTCACCAAATATTGGAGGTCCTTCGACTTCTTCATCTTATTCATCACCACAGAAGAAGAATCAAAAATGGTATACAAATACAATCAGAGACTCCAAACTATCCACTCCACCAGATTTGACTTTGGATAGACCTCGTACTCGTAGCATGGCTCGATAGCAAAGAGCAGCAGCAGAGACTACTAGGGTTGATGATCTTTGTTAATATTTTGAGGAACTTTCTGTTGATCAAGAGAAACAAATAGAGGATATGGATATAGATGATAACATAGTGTTTATGTATTTAGTGAATGAACATGAACCTACTTCTGTACAAGATGCCCTTAGTGAGCCAAAATGGAAGGCTGCTATGGATGTTGAGTATAAGTCTGTAATGAAAAACAAAACTTGGAAGCTTGTCGATCTACCACACGAAAAGAAGCCCATAGGCTACAAATGGGTGTACAAATTCAAGTACAAGGCATATGGGATAATTGATAAGTATAAGGCCCATCTTGTTGCAAAGGGCTATGCTCAAAAGGAAGGCATTGACTACGAGGAAACTTTTGCACCTACTACTCGGATGACCACTATTCGAGTCCTTTGTGCTATGGCAGCACAATATGGGTGGAAAGTTCACCAGATGGATGTCAAGAGTGCCTTTCTGAATGGTGATCTCCAAGAGGAAGTCTACATGACTCAACCTGGAGGATTTGAAGTGGAAAACCAAGAGGAAAAAGTGTGCAAGTTGGTCAAATCCTTATATGGTTTAAAACAAGATCCTCGAGCTTGGTATATAAAAATGGATAATCACCTCCTGCAACATGGATTTAAGAGATGTCCGTCAGATGCAAACCTCTATTTCAAGAAATAAGGTTCTGAGATAGTGTTGCTTGTACTCTATGTTGATGATCTGCTCATTACAGGGAGTTCAAAAACTATGATCTCTACTGTCAAAAGAGACTTGTGTAAATATTTTGAGATGATAGATCTTGGACTTCTCCATTACTGTCTTGGTCTGGAAGTGAACCAGAAGGAGCACTACATCAAAGGATCTCAGAAAAAATATGCCAAGACACTGTTAGAAAAATATCGCATGACTGATTATAAGCCAATGACAACACCGATGGAATTTCGGCTTCAGTTATCGCGATATGATGATTCACCTCAGGTATATGGTACTCTCTATCGATAGCTGGTTGGGAGTCTCATATATCTGACAAACACAAGGCCAAATATCGTGTTCTTCACGAGGTTCATGTAGGAACCTAAGAATACTCACTGGAAAGCAGAAAAATGTGTTCTTCACTATGTCCGTGGCACAATGGAATATGGCCTAGAATACAAGAGGAATAACAAATTCTTCTTGCAATGATACACATAATCTGACTATGCTAGATCATATGATGATCGTAAGTCAACTTCAGGATATTTATTTCATCTTGGATCCGGTCCTGTCTCTTGGCACAACAAGAAGCAACAAGTGGTTGCTATCTCATCTACAGAGGTAGAGTATCACGTCACACGTGAAGTTGTGTGCGAAGTGATATGGTTGCATCACATTTTGACAAGTATGGGTCTTCCATAAAAATCTCCAATACACTTGTTCTGTGACAACCAGGGTGTTTTGAACCTTGTTAAGAATCCATTGCACCATGAGAGAACCAAGCACATTGATACACAATGTCACTTCATTCGAGATGAAGTTCCAAGGCACCAAATTCAGCTTCAGTACATCTCCACTAATGCTCAAGTTGCAGACACTTTCACTAAGGCACTTGCACGTGTCAAATTTGAATTGTTTCGCAGCTCTCTATCTATTGTAAAATGATGTAATCAGGGGGGATGTTAGTATAGCTAGTAGTAATATTATTACCCAAATAATGTAATAAGGGGGGATGTTAGCGTAACTATACTCTATATTTATTATTCTATTATTTGGTGTATTGTTATTCATTGCAACCATACCTATTTGATGCGTAGGTTGTTATGTAACCTATGGGCTAATTAAAGGTGGGCAATGTATTATTTATTTCATTCAATACAAGGCAAGTTTGTTCATTCGCTCAACATGTTGATGTCTAGATATTGTGTACATAATCTACGAACAAGCTACTAGCATGGCACACATTGCAATCAAATTTTTTATCAAATAATTTCTTACTTATAGGATAGGATTCACTTCTTATCAATAATGTGGTAGAATTGAAATCATCAAGCATGCTTTTGGCCTTACAAATCAGCTAAACAACTTTGGACCCATGTTTTATCTTATTATGTTACCATTCTTAAGATTAATATATCTTGGAAAGAGGTTGTTGGAATTTTTCGTATCTTCCTCATAGATAATAGATCTTCTAAACAAATTATTTTGCAACATATTGTGTAGTTAGATGTAAAAATTATTTTGAATCTATCCAACTATCATTTAGAACTAGAATGTTTAGTTTTACTCTAGCACACTCTTATAGGTTGCTAGTTTGTCCATGGAGGTGCAAAAAGAAGCTAAAGGGGATGGGAAAGCAATAGCACATGCATATGTTACCAGTTGTAGATCATTATGGCATAGATGTCATATATAGAACAATTGATATCTTACCTCAAACCAAGACTATATTATGTAGTTAGTAGGAAAAAAGGAACAAATACAAGCCATAACTAAGAAGCTAGGTCTACCCAAGAAATATAAGGACTAAAATAAATGTTATCTTTTTGGATAGTTATCATTTTATGCTCTATTTGACTTATGTTTAAGTGATTTGAATATTGATATTTCATGTTTATTTTCCAACATGTAGTTTTGGTGCGACCAAATATTCATGCACAGTTCTACAAAACTATGGATGATACAAAACTTAACCTACACATTAAGCTCTCAACCTGCTAATTATTGACAATAGACAACTAATAGAAATAAGAGGTATCACATGGTAAAATTCCACCAATGCATAGTTCTAAATATTATTGCTACCCTCTAAGAGATATCTCATAACACTTAAATTCACCAATAAGCAATTGTAGGATGATATCCCCATGCACAACATAGTATACTTATAGGATAAAATACAAAAAAATATTTACTTCTTATGTAAAGTGACTTGTATTACATCATCCATTCACTATATTTCCATAGTATTTTGTTACAAATTAAAGAGTTATGGGATATCCCTATGAGGGGGTTCCCAAGAGCTTGAAAAAGCACAAGCCTCTAGAAAATGCCAATGTCTAGACCCCTAGAAACATGTTCATAAATACTTATCTGTATCCCATATCTTATTAATTTCTAAGCTAGGGAGGTAAAATCTACTAACTATGGTTAACTTATGCTAGCCTAGCTAGCAGTCACAACTACTTACATAAAAGCAAATCTAACCTGGTAATCATGTTAGATATTTGGCAAAAGAATAATTTAATAGTGCAAGACTTGTCATTACTCCTACCAATTAAATTCATTCTTCTCTTTAATTTTGCTTTCTTCATTGAGATACAAATTAAATTTTTGTTAAGGGAATTACTTTTAATATAATCCCATTGTGATTTGGGTATCTATTAATTGTTACTTTGATATTTTCATATCCTATCAGTTATGAATATTCCTTTGTTGTATCAAGTTTTATTGATATGTGTGTTTGATTCTTATTTTAGTGTTAGTAAATATTTAAATATTAAAATCCTTTGAAATATTATAACTTCTAAACCATTTGATCAACCAAGTGTTTATTATTCTACTGATTAATATAATGATGTAAAAAAGGATGAGATTGTTGCTAATAGTTGGAGAAGTGTACTTTATAGATCTTGATTTGATAATGTTGATGGCATATATGCTTGTTAATGATAGGTGGATGTCCTTATTGCCAAGCTATATAGAACAATAAATAAAGCTATAGGAAATAAATCATACCAAGTCTACAATTGATGATAGGGATTAATATATTATCAAATATATAATGTTTGTTTTATATTACATTTTGTATCAGGCTGAAAAATAATGTTTTATTTTATTTTTAGGCCAAATATCATATTACTATTTATCAATAGGTAGATTATTGGATAGGGTTTTAGATAGGACTAATTAATATAATAATATTCTATGGATCCTCCCTCAAGCATTGTAATCCCTATTTATACCCGATATTACAATGCATTTTAATCAGTTCTTAATTATCAAATTTGTTGTGTCTTTGCTTGTGGGATTCCATATCACTGGTACAAAAGTGATGAAACTAGTTTGGTAGAGAGTATCCTCTTCCTCAAGGATAATCTGGTTCAAAAGAGGAATGAGAAATATTCACTAGTAGATCTTGCCTAAAGTTTTGCTTGGCTAGAATAGGTGTAAGCCTGATATTGTTGTGTTAGTATCTAAGTTCCTTCATAATAGCCTAGGAGGATATTCATACATCAACCAACATACAAAATACCTATAAAACTGACCTATCATCCTTAGTAGCATCTACTGTCCTCACTAGTCTTGTTATTATATGATGCTCCTATAACCGAGTGTTTTTCAAATTTATGGCTAACAATCTAGTCTTTTGCCCTCCTCTTTTGACCTTCATAAAGGTACATGCACTATGATAAATAGTAAGCTCCCATCAGAATATGATCTATTGAGAAAACCGTAAAAAAAATAACATAGCGACGTTGAAGATATATCGATAGCTTGGTTGAAGAAGCAGTTGCATCTACAAATAATTTGATACCTAGGAAACCTCCATTTGATTTATGCAGTCCCTATTGAAGGATTATATACTATTTTGATGTCTTACTCCTAGTCATCCAGTGATTTAGACAACTCTATTACATGCTATCAGACCACTTGAAAGAAGACTTTATACAAGTTTACCAATACCTCCAACATCCTTCATCATCCAAATTGGTACTATTTAGGACTATTATCTTAACGAGGGTTTGCTCTATTATATGGAAAAACTCTATGTTCCCCATGAGAATCGGCCATCCCTTCTTAAGGAGGAACATTCTACCCTTTATGGTGGATATTTTAGAAAACACATGACTCTCCATCACTTACAACATTTCTTCTACTAGCCCCGCATACAGTGTGAGGTTTTGAGGTACTTGAGATAGTGTGCCCTTTGTTGCTTATATAAGCCAACTAATAGGAAGCTAGTTCTTAGTGTGCCTTTACCTATTAATTCTCATCCTTGGGAGAACATTTCTATGGATCTAGTCAGTGGTTTCCCTATGATAGTCCATAAATATGATTGTGTTTTTATCATAGTCGATTGTTTTAGTAAGATGGCTAAGTTTATCCTGTAGTTCTATCATTGACTTAGCCCAAATTTTCTTTGATGTTGTCTGGCATTATTTTGGTCTTCCCACTAGTATCGTGTTTGATTGAGAATCCTTTTTTTTGGGTAATTTTTTGTATTCTTTGTGCAAACTCTTAGATGTGTCTCTTAACTTTTCCACTACTTTTCACCTGTAGTCTAATGGTCAAACTGAAGTCATCAACCATACTCTTGTCCAAAGTCCTTATATATTTCATCATTTATCTCCATATAAATAGAATTTGAGTCTTACACATATTGATCATGCATATAATAGGGTTTTCCATTCATCCATAGGTCAGCCACCCTTCAAATTTTATCTAGGTTTCTAGCCACTTGCTCCATATGAGTTACCATTATCACTTCCATATCCTATCACTATCCATATGTAGAAAGAACAAGATAGAGCCCAATCCTTCATTCAACATTTGTAACAACTCTAGTCAAAGGTTGTTAAGAGTTTTTAGAAGACTTAGCAGGAAAAAAAGTAAGCCATGGACCGATACCATGTTTCACATCACTTTCAAGTTGGATACAAAGTTTGGTTGTATCTCGACCATCACCGATTCTTAGAGAGGTACATAGCAAGATCAAAGCTCTTCACTATGGGCCTTACACTATATTGCAACAAGTGTTCAAGAATGATTTTTTCCCTGATCTTCCAACACACTTGGGTATAAATAACATCGTCAACATTGATTTTCTTAGGTTGTATCATGATTTTACATTGGAGATAACATCGAACATAAATTATCTTATCAATATTGTACCTAAGTGTGTTTGAGCAATGCATCAGCCATGCTAAATAGAAGGATAATGGGAGAAATATTATTTCAACTTCTCCATCAATAGGTTTAGCCTAGGTTTATTTGTATTACTAAGATAGGGCTATCTTGCATTTGTATTATCTTCTCTTGTTTTTTTCTTGTACATCTTTTGAGCTTTGTGTAAAGGTTCGGGGCCCTTCAACCCATTTTTTTTATCAATACAAAAAAAAAGTGTGTTTGACACTAGGATGCACTACACTTGCTATGGATATTCCACTTCCTACCTTATTGCTAGATGATGATAGCGTCCACAATAGGCTCAATGGATCTCTAATAGCCAAATGGTTTGAGATTTTCCTTCCCTTTTGTATGCATTGGAGTCAAATGCTTCTATGGTGGTGAGGAATGATATGAATTAATATATTATCAACATATAATATTTATTTTATATTACATTTTGTATCAAGCCAATAAACTATGTTTCAATTTATTTGTAGGTCAACTACCATATTAATATTTTTTAGTAGGTAGATTATTAGATAAGGTTTCTGACAACACTAATTAATATGATCCTATTCGATGGGTCCTCCCTTAGGCATTGTAATCCCTAATTATACCTGATATTGTAATGCATTTTTTTTAATTTACATGGTGGAATCGGTAGCCACCACGAATCCGGGCAGGCTGTCTGCTTTTTTGGCTGCCATAATCCTAGGCCCCTCTATTCAAGATATCAAATTAATTATCTTTAATACAATCCTACATTTTATATGTCTAATATTCTACTTGATGCATTCTTGTATTATCAAGATGTCTAAGCATGACTCAATGTATCTAAAACTAACAAAAAACACACAATGATATGATTTAGTGGTATTTTCAACAACTACAACCTTAACTTAGATGAGAAGGTGTGTGACATCAATGTAATTGATGAGGGTACCAATGTGTAAGCAAAAATGGGTAAGCACCTAGAATTCATCCATATGGCATAGTCCTACATTATAGGCACATTTCATAGGAAAAAAAGCTTTTAATTTTTAGAAGTATTGTGTATACAAATTTATTTTATATATATGAACAATCTATGCACAAAACTATGGCATAGACTAGGATAAAATTATGTTATTGTTAGTTTGAATGATGATTTTTTTGATCCTATAGATTAGTATATTTAAGAGACATACTTATAAGATAAACAATAAGGCAAAATGGTCAGTAAGAACCCCTATAAACATATCTATCAAATCCCAATGCATTTGAACACATTTTTTTATGGTATCCTAACCACATTATTTTACACAAAAATATTTTTGAGTGGCCATAAACTATGCTCATTAGCTATTATTCAATGAGATTGGTGGATATGTCCTTGATTGAAGAATTGCCTATTAGTTAAAAAATATTTTAAGTTAAAAGAAGAAAACAATTATTTATTTAAATATTTTTCAAGAAAGCTATCTCATGTTTTTTTGCTAGAGAATAAGGGTTTGTCCTTGAGTCCCCCACCCTTGAAAAGCCACAACTATCTCCTTTAGAGCTTGAGAGTTTATAAAAAAATTCAATTATCATCTCAATTGAGATGCAACAACTAGATATCTACATCATTTTTCATAAAATGTATGAATTCTTGATTTTCATTTTTTGGATATTCTTCAATTTTCTGTGTGAATATAAATATTTCATAATTCAACATCCTTCTTGACATTTTCCTATAATAGCATTCACAATACCAAAACTCCACCTCTACTATCTATGCATTTCATCTTAGTAGAGTAATATTTTCAAAACATCACACTATCATAGTTTGTTTTACCAAATCTAGACTGTTAGTTTCCTTCATAAAGCATAAGTGCAACCATAAAAATTGTAATAAATATTTTATATGAAAAATACATCTATTTTTAAAACTTAAAATAATAACATTTATATTGAATTGCATAAAAATTAAGGGTGAGAGATGGCAAGCAAAACTGACATTAAAATGTTCTTTAATAAAGATAAATTTTTTTTACACAACCAACAATATTGTTACTATTATTAGCAAGTTAATTCAACATTCCAATAGCATGGGTTGTCTAAGTATTATTGTAAAGAATTATATATTAATTGTTATGCTTTTCACACACCCTATAAATTTAATTGTTATAATTTTTTATTTTGATCTCATGAATTTTTATTCTCCATTTGGATATATTATTATGGAAAACTAGCTAATCCCACATCATTTTGATATTTCATGAAATTCAAAATATACATAATAAATATAGGATAACTATGGATGCCCTTTCAAATCAATGTGAAAATATATATTTCTAGTAAAAAATATAAAAATGGTAAAAACAATAGTTAATGATTTTTATATATAATATTTGTTAACATGGTTTATTTTCCATCAAGTAATTTTTTTGTTTTATAAAATGTTTTGTATTTGGTAGAATATCTCAAAAAATTAATATACTAAAGACCAAAAACTTGGTGATATCATGATTCAACAAGTCTCTTTTATTCAACTGAACTACTATCATTCCATGATTTAGAGGAATTCAATCTCCATTTTAATGTGACATGTATACTTATCAATATATATTTTTAAAAAATGTCTAATTATGATCAAGTCACACCCTTAATCCAAGTGTAGAGAGAAATCTCAAATATCAAGTTTTTCCACTCAAGGGGTGAATGATATAACATATTCAAAGAATCAATGCAAATAAATTGAATAGAAAAAAGTAATAACATCTAAAAACATTATATTTAGCTAAAATATTTGATAGATATATTGTTTTAATTATGGATAAATTAATCAATATATACACAACTATACATAAGGAGTATAATAGTGCAATTCCAAGGAAACAACTAATGTTACTTGGTTTAAAATTCTTAAGTATCTATAGGGACTAGTCACTACCTTAGATAATTTGTAATTTTGAAAGGTTACAAATCAGTGAAATCACTTAGCCAAAACCTTCAAAAACCTCTTAAATTTAAGTTCAAGACAAGTGTTTATTTGCTTCAAAAATACCTAATTTGTTTAGAGAGTGATTTACAAGTAGAATAAAGTGATTAGCTTATAGGCATAATGTGCTAGGATAATGATAACTAATCATTAGCAGTCTAGAGTGATTTGCTCACATATTGAAGTGAATTACTTGTAGATAAACAAATGGATAAAAAGACAAGCACAAATACCGAGGAAGATCTTTGGAAAGAAAAATGTTGGCATGTAGTGGCACCATAACTCATCTTGGAAGTATTTTAATCACTTTAATTACATAATTAGAGTGTGTTACATTTGCAAGTGCATCATTTTGATAGACATGTCCTCAAATCTTTAATTTTACTAGAAGTAATAGTTTCTCACCCTAGGTAACTAAGGGGTAAACTTTACCTATAAATAGGAACCTTAGGCTCCATTGTAAATAATTTTTGGCCTTGAAGAATTCAAAGATATAAATTTTGATACCTATATAATGATCTTATAATTATTGAAATTGGGAGGAAATTGATGTTGTTTGTTCCCCCCTAGATTGTAAAATGAGTGATGATTAAGGCACAATGGGCGATGAAAGAGGCATAATACTTTTTCCCATCTTGTCATTCGTCTCATAATTTCATCTTAATTGAATGGTAACATTATCATTATTCAAATTTCTTGTGTTGATTGATCACAAACTCTCCTTGCTATAGTTTTGGCCATATTTACTTTAAAGCCCTTGCACCTTAAAATTGATAGTTTACTTCTCATGGATTTTAATTTTAGATTTTACTTTATACATTTAATTTCATACAATTTATGAGAGTTGAACTAAATCTAGAGGTTGGAAGAGGCCATAAACCCTTCCATATAACTATATTTGAAACTCAAATATACCTTCAAGCCTTCTCAAAAGACTTGCTCAAATCTTCCTTCAAGCCTTCTCAAAATACTTGCTCAAATCTACCTTCAAGCCTTCTCAAAAGACTTGCTCAAATCTGCCTTCAAGCCTTCTCAAAAGACTTGCTCAAATCTGCCTTCAAGCCTTCTCAAAAGACTTGCTCAAATCTGCCCTCAATGCTGCTCACAAAACCTGCTCAAATAACTCCAAATATTGCATACAAAACACAACTTAAATCTCTTTCAAAAAGCTTTCTTCACACAGATAAATTCTACTTAGAATTCGTTTAACCTCTGGAACATATAGAGAATGATATGCACTTGCCAATAGCTCAATATGTTCTACTCAATCATTAAGTCTATCGCTTTCACATGTCTCACATTTATTACTCTTTAAAGGTAGGTCTAGTCTAGCACATGACACCTGACCTCCTGATGCACACACTTGCTTCACAAATCTGATTTCTAATGCTTGCACATTCACTTTCAATATCACTCAAAACCAATGCCCAAAATCTTCACACATTCATTCAACAATGAAGCACAATTTGCTCACAAACCCTAACACAAGTGTTTCCAATTTCTTTCAACAAAGATGCACAATGTAGGTCTCAAACCCTAACTCAAATATTTTCAACAATGCTTATCAAACAACCCTTTTATCTCCACCTTATGTTCCAGAAACACTTACTCAACCAAACATCTTAAACAAAGAATGATGTGCCCATACCTCTTAATTTGCTCTTATGGAGATATGTCTTCAAAATCATGTCTTCACAAACAACTAATTTTTCTAGTGCCACTACAAGAGTTAGATAGCAAAATACTTTCTCAAATCCATCCACATGAATTTCCTTCTCAAAATATAGGGCATTAATAATTATCAAAAACCTTCAAACTCACTTTCACCATGCAAGCATTACAATAAAATATCAAACCATTGTAACACCTTATTACTCCTATTCTTTCATGCAAAACATATTTTTCATTTATTCACTTTGCAAAAATTAAACTATATAAAACACTCTCAAAATTTATTGAATTACACCCTTATAACTCCCTAAGTGTAAATTCAAACTTTATAACCTTAACCCTTATGACTCCCAAAGTCAAGCATCATATGCATACCTTATAAAAAAATTGCCCAAGCGCTGCCGCCGCTACTCGAACCCATGACCTCGCTGGCCCCGTGCCCTACCACAAGGGCGGACACCATGTGGGCTAGCCGCCCACACAAGTCCAAAGGAGCACGTGCTCCTACTTCTCCACTAACACCGATGCAAAACCCTCAACCAAGCAAAAAGGACTCTGCGTGATTCGAACGCCGAACCTACCACCTACCATGCACTCGCAAGCCAAGCTTGCCAACTAAGCTATCCACCCACGTCGGATGGAATCGAGCGCCCTCCATCTTAACTCCGTGCTGCCCTCGAAATCCACAAATGCTTTATCTGCCTCCACCACATGCCGAACGAAGCGAACAAGGAGATATATTTTGGGGATAAAAATTAACTTTGGCATTGCAAAATGTTTGCCCTTTTATACACGTTTTTCCCTTTGACTTATGATGTCGGCTCAACTTTGAAACATGCCTCCATGCACATTCAAATTTTGGCACCTTATAATAATTCAAATTTTACTTTATTTTTTATTTAATATTTAACCTTAGTGTTAAATATTAATTATTTATATTATTTAACCTTGGTGTTAAATAATATATTAACTTAGTCCTTTGCCAACTTAACTCCTTTTTGAAACCTTTGTCCACGACACTTTCAAAACTCCTTTTTAAACGACCCTTTTTGGCCAAGATATTATAATATTAAAATATTATAATATTGTCCCCTTTGAGCCTTAGACACTTGCTTTCTTTGCACATAGACTTAAACTTGGGCCTTCAAACCTTCTTCAAACCTTTTATACATTTACTTAGAACTCATGGTCCCAAATGCTTTGGAGAGAACCTTGCCTTGCTTTCATAGCACATTAACCTTTGACATCAATGACTATGTACTTTTGACATCAATGACAACCAAAGTACTCAACTTTCCAACAATATCCCCCTTTGTCATTGATGGCAACCCTTTCTAAAAATTCCTTTTCCTGTCACTGAATTCCAAATCTGCTCCCCCTGACTGAATGCTCTCCCCCTTACTCAAATCTCTCCCCCTTTGACATCAATGGCAAAGGGACTCCTTTGGGACTAAATATAAGACTCTTAGCTCAACCCCCTCCCCACCTCCTCTCTTTGAGGTGATTAATTTTGGGGTGGGAGTATCTCTACTCCTAGCATACAATGCTCTTTTCCTTTATAAACCTCCTTTTCAATATTTTTGTAGCCATACCTTTTTTTATCCTTTTGAGTGTCCCTATTCTTGCTTGTCTCTAGAAGTTCTGGAAACTCTGTTCTACACCACTTGGCCTTATGCCCAATATTATTGCACTTGTAACACTTAATGTTGTAGTTCTTGGAAGGTGCAAATATCTTGAAGTTCCTCTTGGTGAAGCCATAATCATTTCTATCATGAACCTTGCAGTGGATTGCTTTATGACCAAATCGATTACAAGAGTAGCAATACCCTTGAAAGAGATGTCCATATTTGAAGTTCCTCTTAGTAAAACCATACTCCTTTCCATGAACCCTGTAATGCATAGCCTTGTGACCAAACCGATTACATGAAAAACAACGTCCTTTGAAGAAATCTTGTCTTGAACCCTCTGGTCTCTTAGTCCTTTCTTTGTCTTCTCTATGATGATCCCTGTTTCTTGTTTGTGCATTGTTTCCTTTCTTAGTGAAGCTTCTATTCTTCAACTTATCCTCATAAGTCTTAATTTCTTCTTCACTCTCTTCCTCTGAAACTTCTTCCTCTTTTGAGCTTGAGCTTGACCCTTCTTCTTGTTTCCCTTGTCCTTCTTCAAAACCAAGTCCTATTTTGATAGATGAAGATATTTGTGCATTGATAATCTTATCCAAAGTTTTTGAACTTTTCCCAAACCTGTGTAGCTTGTCCTTAGAATATTTCACTTCCATCCTTAGTGAAACTACCTCATGTTCTAATCTTTCACATTCTAACTCTTTTACCTCTAACTTTTCACTCATGACCTCTTTAACTCTTTTTGCCTTTTCAACTTTAACTTTCAAGTCATTGAGATCTTGTATAAGCCTTGCTTTTTTTTTCTCATCCTCTTGAACTTGATCCTTCAATATTGAGTTCTGCTTTCTAACTCTTTTCAAATCTCTAAGAGCAACAATAAGTTCCTCTTCTAGATCGACTATGGCTTCTTCTTCTATTTTTGAATCTTCTTCTAGGTCTTCAAGAGCATCTTCATATTCTTCTTCACTGCTACTAAACCCATTATTTGTACAATGATCTTCAAGGTGACACAAGTTACCACAAATAAAACATTTGAGTATTATTAGTTTCTTCTTATCCCTTCTTACAAAGTTATCTTATTTTCCACTTTCTTGGATTTTAATTACTAGAGCATCTTCTTTGACTTGATCTTTAATAGGAGCATCTTCTTCCTCTTCTATTGCCAAGAATAGAATCTCTTCTTTCTCACTATTTGAGAAACTTTCATCATTGTCACTTGAAGCCTTGATTGATTTTTCAACATAGAAACTCTTCTTGTGCCTTTGAAAGAACTTCTTTTCATGCTTGCCTTGACCATACCTATTTTTCTTTTCATACCTGGATTTTCCTCCTTCCTTTTTCTTATGATCCTGTTTCTCTTCACTGCTACTACTTCCAGCTTCTGGACAATTAGATGCATAGTGACCAAAATTACCACAGTTAAAACATTTCACTATTTTCATACCTTTGTGCTTTCTTGAGTCCTTGTTTCTTCTACCATAGTTAGCTTCTTCATCACTGCTTGACTCACCACTTGATTCTGGTTTCTTATATTTTGTCTTCTTTGATGCTTTGAAAGCTACCTCTTTCTTGGAGTTGGGATCCTTTACTATTCTCATCTCATAAGCTATGATAATTCCATGTAACTCATCCATAGTCAATTTTTCAATATCTCTCATATCTTCTATAGTTGAAACCTTTCCATCATACCTCATAGGAAGTGATCTTAATACTTTTTGAGCAACACTGGAGTCTTCAATTTCAAATCCAAGTCCATGCATGGTATTAACAACTTCATCCACATGAAGCAAGTATGTAGCAATATCTTCCTCATCTTCCATATTCAAATATTCAAACATTTTCTTGTGGTTTTGTAGTTTTTCCATCTTGACCTTTTTATCTCCCTCATATGTTTGCTTCAATTTTTTCCATATCTCTTTTGCTGATTTGCAATGCATAACTTTCACAAATTCTGCTTCACATAATCCACTTAAGATTCCATTCATAGCCTTGGCATTATTCACATGTAACATCTTACCATATTTATCTATGGGAGGAGTAGTTGTAGGTGTGAACCCATCCTCAATGGATTGCCATATCTCATATCCTTGTGCCATCAAGTAAGTCTTCATTCTTATGCTCCAGAAAGCATAATTGTTCCCATTGAACAATGGTGCCTTATTTGATGAAGATCCATTCTGAGATGCCATCTGTGTTCCTGTAATACTTTCTTCCTTCAAGATGTTAGAATTTTTCGAAGGAACCCGCCATGATACCAATTGAAGAACACAGGCTTATACTGAGAGGGGGGTGAAAAGTATAAGATCAACTTTTACTTTTCTTTCCCAAACAATATTATCCAATATTATCAATGGCAATATCAATAGCAGTAATCAAAGCAATGCACAAATCATCACACACAAGAGAGACACAAATTTAACGTGGTTCACCCAATGTGGGCTACTCCATGGAGAAAATATTTCTTCTAAATTTTCTCAACAAATCTCTTGGGAATCAATTCCCTATTACAATATTTATGGACCTCTGTCCAAAGGAGACACCAATCCCCTATGCTCTGATTTGTGGATCTCTCTCCATAGGAGAACTCTATCCCCTTGCTCTGGTTCATGGATCTCTCTCCATAGGAGAACTCTATCCCCTAGCTCTGGTTTGTGGAACTTGATCCAGGAGAACTCTATCTCCTCAACTGGTTCATGGATCTCTCTCCATAGAAGAACTCTATCTCCCCAGCTGGTTCATGGATCTTACTCCACAGGAGAACTCTTTCCCCTTGCTTTGGTTCGTGGATCTCTATCCATAGGAGAACTCTTTCCCCTCTGATCTGGCTAGTGAACTTCTAGAAGACTTATAATCCCATTGCTTTGGCTTGTGGATCTCTCTCTGACCTATCCAAAAAGCATACACCTAACTATTGCATTAATGAAATCAACATAAAAGCATGATAAAATAACAAGATTACATGTAACAATGAAAATACGTGTTTCTTTTATTAATATTGTCAATGAAATTTGATTACAATATTGCCCCTCTTAGGGTCACCAAAATGTTGATACTCTTAATACAATTGCCAAAGCCCCCAACGGGGTAGGTGCACTATAAATGCTTTTTCAAATAGTCACAAACTGCCCTAGGGTGGAGTAGACCCTCTTCTTCACATTGAGGAAGGATTTGAATGTAGGCTCCTTTGAATATAGATCCTTGTAGTCAAGAAACAATAGAAGATAGTTAAAAACATAAGCAACCTATCGTGATGAGGCCCATTGAAGGTAATAAACATGTATATGCCATTATAACTAAAATAAATAAAGCTAATAAAAGGTGTTAGACATATGCAAGATTTATCAATATTGCTTGAAATATGTAAACAAGAACTACAACTATCAATCTAATGGATCAATTATGCGAAATAAAGCATGAAAGCATGAAAATAAGCCATTAACGCATATTCTACACTATTATGACAAAATTAATCTAAAGACTAAATATATCGGTTAGAAATATCTAAAACAAAAATTGATCGACTAAAATGCTAATTCTAACCTAACTAATTATATTTTAATGAAAACAGTAAAGAGGTTTTACCCTTGTTGCAAACTGCAGCTCTGATGAGCCGTCTGCACTGTAAACCGTGGCTGAAAGCCACGATGAGCAACCAAGTGGTTTTCCCTCCAAATTCAAGGGATGTGGGCTTGATCTCCTTGTCCAATTGATGTTCAAGGGTAGCCTTCGGTGTCCTATGATAATTTTGGTGGTTGAATCATTGAATAGGGCCTCTGTTTTCTCGAATTAGCATTTCTTGACTCTCCTAGGTCCTTAGGGCATCCATAGCAAATTGATCTTTGGTTGAATAGCAAAGTAGCCTTCTCAATGCATGAATTAAGTATGCAATTCGATAGGGCTTCACTACTCTATTGATCAATTCCTTCTTTATGTATTTGCCCTAATTTGAAAGGGTACTTATAGGATTACCCAAGGGCTAGGGGTGGCTTCATGGAGAAGCCAAGATCAAGAAGGGGTAGTTAGTGTAGCACCCTAAAATTGGTGCAGTAAAACCTTAATAATTACAATTACTCTAGTAAATAATTCAAATTCAAATTTCAACCTCCAAAACCGCTCCCAAACCGCCGTTTAACCCGTTTCCTCCTTTCTCGCGCCATTTTTAGAGTTTGTTTTGACCGTTTGACGATATCGTCGCCGATCAGACGATATCGCCTCAGATCGGACGATTTCGTCTGGGCTAGGACGTCCAGACGATCTTGTCCCAAAACTAATTTTTCATAATTAGTCTCTGTTCCAACGACGTCTCTAATCCGAGGCAGAAGCGTGTCTGCGCCGTTAGAGACCCTCCCCGTTGGAGATCTCCCAAATAGGGATGATCTCCAACCTCCTAACCTCCCTCCTAAGCCTATTTAATCCTAGGCCCTCCCCTTAGCATCCCCCTGGCTGAAATTCCCTGTAACTCGAATTCTACACGCACTAGACCATCTTAAATCACTATTTGCATTTGTATTTTTCCAAATTTTTTTGTAGGAACTTCATTGTTTTTCAGCCGGAGCAAGCTCACTTCGTCGTAGACGATCTTGTTCATATATCGAAGGCGATCTCTGCCCAATCCGAGATGATTTCGACTGCAGTCCACATTGGGGGCAATCAGTGCCCAGAGTTTGCATTTCTTCATCCTTTTTCTGCTGTATTATTCTGCATTTAGTTAATTCTATGGTTATTCTTTATTATTCTGCATCTTGGAGTTCACCCATGTAGCTTTAATGCATAATAAAAGCATAAATTGTCATTAGATCATTATAATGCATTCGTGTTTTTGCTTATTATTATCATTTTAATCTTATTACTGTCATTTTACATCATTACCCTCTGTTATCATAGTTGCATTCTCTGTATTTTGCATCTATTTTTCTATTTACAGGTCTCTGATGAATTCGTCAGATCTCAGACGATCTTGTCAGATAGGAGACGATCCTGTCGAATTCCAGACGATCCTGACTACTTCAAAAATTAGAACCTTCATCAGACATCCGGATCAGGTATGGGTCTTTAATCCATCTTGTTCTTTCTATTTTTTGTCCAAATCTATTTCTTGTCTTCATTTAAATCTGCATTTCATATAGAATAGCTTAGACGCATTTTGGCCAAACCTAGGACTTGGATGATTAAAGCTAAAACTGAACACATCAAACACATTCCCAACCTAGGCATGGAAACTGCCATTCAAACGTTTCCTGGTGAACCCACCATCCATCAAAAAATCACCATAATACACCTCCCCGAGAGGCGGGACCTTCGCAAGGCCTCTCAGTCCGAGGTACCACGCCATCCTTTTCACATCCTCCTTCCAGGCACGGATCCTATAGCCTGAAGGTAAGGATGTGAAAAATTTGGAGCGATACATTTTGGTGAACCCGACGTGAATAACATAGGCATATTTCTGATTCAAAAATATAAAAAAACAAAAATATATATATATGTATACAAAAAAAAAAAGTAGCAAAATCATCATTTCAAGTTTGTATGTTTTAGATTCAATTCTAAATAGTAGATACTAAATATTACTTTTAGAAGTACTAAAGAAACCATGAGTTTTTACTCAAATCAATATGAGCCCATCAGTAATGTTGGAAGAATTCAGCTAAATACATTTGTTGATTATGACCAACCTCATCCCTATTCAACATCACCTCCATCACACTTTTCTCATTTTTCATCCTTACCCCAACAGGACAATCCCTTTGCCAATCCTCTTCATAACGATATTATCTATTCTCCCATATATCCATATTATGTCTATCAATCCACATATAATCCTCCTCCACCATTTCAATATTCTTCTTTCAATACAACACATCCATTTCAACAAGAAAATACTTATTCTTCCAATTCTACCATGCACTCACCTCATACTTCGCAATCTTCCTATCATCATTCTACCCATAATAAAGAAAGTAGAGGTGAGAAACCATTAGGCCCTTTTATGACTGAATTCCTAAGGCATGTATCAAAAACCTCTCGAAAACCTTCATCACGTAAATTTACTAAGCTCAATCAACCAATGGATATAATTCTCAAGTATTTACTTGACACAAATAAGATTGAACTCCCTTCCATAAGACAACTTGATACCACAACAGATTGGTTTAAACCTGAGCTACATTGTGAATATCATAGAGTAGATGGACATATGACACAAAATTGTAAAGATTTAAGATGTGCAATTCAAGATTTGATTGATGAGGGTCTTTTTAATATAAAGGAATTACAATCTACAACTGATTATAAATCTCCAAGTAAACAATCAAACTCCTACACAACAAATACCAATAATCAATCAAGACATGGGGATCTCCCAAGAACCCCTATTCAATTATCAACAACAAGAAACCAATCAAATATTGCATGTTAATGTGTCCCATCATGATGATATTACTAATATTGTAACAGAAACTACAAATGAGCAACCTCAAGTTCAATCAACTCAATCCGATATTCAAGATATGGATTCCTCATTTGACCAACCTTCAAAACTATCTTTGGCTCTAGAGAATGATCCAAAATGGAATGTAAGCATAGAAAGCTCATCTTTAGAATCAAAATCTCAATCTGAAATCCACTTTGATAGCCAACAACAAGTGATTAATCCTCAAGCAAAGATATCCCTTTTAGAAGTATTACAAAGTTCTCATAAGGAAACTTTGTTCAAGATACCTAGCCAACAATTTGTTCCTCATCATATTTTCTCTAAGAACATAATTAATGGTGTAAACCCTCTTGAGGTTAACCATATTTCATTCTATGATGAGGAGATTCCTTCCTCTACTCCACAAGAAGACTACTATCTTTACATTACAGGATCTAGTAAAGAAACACCTGTTAAAACTATCATGGTAGATAATGGCTCCTCTCTTAATTTATGCACTTATCAATTATTCCAAAAACTCAAATTAAAGGAAGAAGATCTTAATGAATCAAATGTTATTATAAAATCTTTTAACAATGAAATTCAAGAAGCTCAAGGTACTATAATTCTTCCCCTTAATATTGGATCCAAGATCCTGGATACTTTGTTTTATGTAGCATATTGCCCTTCACCTTACAACCTACTTCTCAGAAGTCCTTGGATTCATACGATGAGGGTTGTCCCTTCCACTCTTCACCAATGTTTGAAGTTTGAACTTGCAAATAAAATTGTTACCATACATGGTGACCCAACACCATTTGAAGAATATTTAACGGTTGAAACATCAAGTTCTATACATTCTCTATTATCACAATTATCTTCTATCCATCACTTTTCTTCATCCATATATGATCATCCTTGTTTACCAAATAACATCCATGCATATATTTCATATATGCTCCCTCCATCTTATCAAGACTTGGAAGATAGTGATAAGAATGAAGAACTTTCTTATCCTTCTGACATTTTATTTTGTAACATGATCAATTTTACACATATAAAAGTCAAATCTTTTGCTACATTATTCTACATTATAACAAAGCTTTTGTTATCACTACCTTTTATTCATCACCTTTTGTTCTTACCTTCAACACAACCAAATTATCCTTCAAAACCTCCTTTGATTTTGAAGCAACCTTAGACATGCTATACTCAAATAACCTTGTATAGTGTATATAGATCATCTTGTATATACCACCAATTCCATCATCTAAAAATTCATATAAAATAAAAAAATTTCAAAAAAACCACTATCTTGTATTTCTTTCAATTCATAAATTAAAATCAAAACACCAAAAACATTCATAATCATCAAAATATTCAAAACTATTTGTTGTATTTATTTATGGCACTTGTTAATTCTTTCAAAAACAAAAAAATAATAATAAAAATAAAAAAAAGCAATATTCTTGACTCTTTCGAAACCAAAACAACATAAAGAAGAAAGAGAGAGTCAACATTCTCAAAACTTCTCAAAAAGTATTTATATATATCTTCTTACAAATGTTGCAATTATATGTTTCAAATTATTTTGGATAAATTAGCATTTATTTGGAATCCCTCACTTTCACAAACACAAAAATAAATATCTTGATTTTTATCCGGCATGATTACTAATCTCTCTTATATCAAAGTCCACAAAATTCAATTAAATAAAGTTTGAGCACAGAGAATTGATCTTGTTATTTACTTAAACCAAGCACATCCTTTCACAATAAAATGATTATATTTGTAATGTCCATGCTATGCTACATAGTAGAAGTGGTTTCTTGAGCGAAAAGTTTCCCCTGCTATCCTATCATGCACATGGTCTAGAATCTTTGAGAATTGGCAAAAGGACAAGCTCACCCCTACCCAGAATAAAAATCCCTTGCTCTACAGCTAATCCGAGCAAGTATCCCTAGCATAGAACAAAAAGAAAAAGCAAAGTTCAAGAAAAAGAGAAAAAGAAAAATGTTATTTTATATCATTACAACAATGTTCCAAGCATTATCAAGCAAAAATACAAAAGAAAAAAAGAAAAGAAAGCAAAAGCAAAAGCAATAAAATCCCTTTCCCTACCCTTTGAAAAGAAAAGAAGGGTTGATGAGCTTGAATCCCTGGAATTCTCAATTATTCGAAAACTGTGAGGTAAGCCCCATAACAGGTGGTTTGTGCCCAACCTCGCTTGGCCTTGGGTAACTCCTAGCGTGGCGATATGTCTGTCACATTAGCGACCTTCTTTTGTACAGACCTATGTCTGCTTATGGATTAGCTAGCTCTTGATAATCCGACTTACATAGTAGTCTAGTATGGTTATATGCATCTACATCATGGTTAATGAACACTTATTTGGTTCATTCAAATCACTTGTATCATATTATCTTGCTCAAAACTGGTAAATGAACATAGCAATTGCACACACATTTTGTATTTGAGAGATTTTGTGTATCATTATGATAAATCAAGATTGGAAATGAACTCACATATGCACATGGGATTCCTTATAAATCTAACTTTTGTCTTTAAGATACTTTGAAATATTTTTTGCAAATTGTCTGGAATAAATTCATTTTCTTCTTTAAAGTACAGTTGTTTAGTATAAAGACAACTACATACATAATAGAAAAAATCAAAATTTCTTTCAAAACCATACAATCAAAACACACACAACACACACAACAACATATAATATATATATATATATATTATATTGTCGACTTTCGCGACGATGGTATAGTTCCAAAACCAAAATTGGAATTTTATGCCTAGCGCAAGTCCTCATCTTCATATTTTCTGTTTATTAAAAATCAACCATGCAATAAAACTATCTCTTTTCCTTGGATTTCGCGATGATGGTATAAGTCTATACCTACATATTCTATGCCTAGCGCAAACCATTGTACCAATTTTTATTCCCCATTTATTTGAAAATCATGAAAACCATATGACTTAAATCATTACTGTTATACAATTATGCTTTTAAAAAGCATGCACATTATCACTATTTCATGTCATTATGTCAACCTTCAATTTTGCAATGATGGTATAATTCCTAGGGAATTATCCAAAAAATTTATCACACTTAGGAATTTATGCCTAGCAAAAATCATTTTAACATTATTTCATGCATACTATTTTTATGAAACTCTGAAAACAAACCATCATCATCATCATTTGCACCATTGCACCAAAGTCTTAAGACAGTCTCTTAAGCACTCTTTTACTTTTTAACAATATTTCTATACTGGGATTAGCTTGACGACCGAGTGAGCGGCGACTCCATGAAATGGTCTATAATAGCGACAATGTCCTTTGAAATTATTGTTAAAAGTCCCTTTTATTTTTTTTATCAAATCATCACATCACAAACAACCAATTTGTTCTATCAGATTATTTCATTTAAATTTTTCAAGCATGACATTTCAACCATAATATTTCCAACGACGTAATTACATGAATCATCAAATCAATCAATCAAAACATTAAAAGCATCATAAAAATACATAAGACACAAGTCATATGATCAAAAATATCTCATCTATATATATCAAAAATATATATACATCATATCAAAACCGAATCGGTATGCCACAATCTGTACCTCGGCATACTCAATCCTCTATCAAAAATAATAAATACTATATATCAATCTGTGCAATGCAATCTATAGTAGCTAGCCTCGAGAACCCCTCGAGCTCTCAACCTCATCTCCTCCCCCACCCTGAGGTGGACGAGGTGGCCCCATCGTAGTATGTGTGGTACTACGAGTCCTAGTCATGGATCGAGATGAAGTCCTTGATGACCCAATCCTGATCGGATCCACGATGGTAGCCGACAGTGGTAATCTCTCCTCCTCTGGCACCATATGGTGGTATAGTGTTTGATAAAATGTGATCTGGGCAATAGCCCATGCTAGCTCCCGAGTGCTCGCCCCTCCGCCCCGTGCTCTGAGGCGTGCAATCTCATCTCTGAGCTGTGTCACCTCAGCTCGATGGCATGCAGCCTCCTCCTACAATGTCTGCACCTGTGCCTGGAGATGGACTGTCTCCGCTCGGAGAGTCGCTGTCTCGCTGCTCTCCCTAGTGTCAACACCCTTGCCCTTATCGGGCGATGGTGGCCTCTCTCTCTATGGAGAAGGGGGTCTCTCCTCCCTCCTCTCCCACTGTCGTGGCCTCTGCTATGCCTGTGGTCTCCTCTGCTCTCTCCCGTCGTGACCCTGGGCCGCCTCAATGGCCGCCTGGCGTCGCCTCCCCATCCGATGCACAACTACATGAATCGGACCCTGAGCCCTCGTCATCCGAGGAGGGCGGATGCCTGCGTACCAGGCATCATAGCCGTCGGCTACCCTAGCGTCGTCCCCATCCACTGGCTGAATGGGGGCATCATCTACGTCCTGACTCTAGAAGCATTGCATATCTGGAGCCCCGCTAACCGTAGTGTTATCCCGGATAGTCCGAGAAAACTCGTAATCCCTGAGAGATGGGATCCCTTGTTGTAGACCGAACTATCACAAAACTTGGTCGTAGCGGTGGAGCTCCACCTCTCCCCTCTCCATCCTCAGCCAGCAGACTCGCTTGATGCGAGCCAGCTCCTGTCCATCCTCGGCCCACCCTGGATGATCCCTCCAAGGCCTCCAGGTGATCTGGTCTAGGACAAGGTCATCCAAGTAGTCTCCGGGACATCGATAGATCTATCCGCCGTTGTGACCCTCTTCGGAGCCACCAGTAGAAAGCTCGGGGCCTCTCCCCATCAATCCCTATCAAAGGAAGCCCTATCGGCCTCCGCACTGCAATGTGCTCCCAACACCAAACCTGTAGTAGCGATGTCATAACCAGACATCGGTCGCCCTTGTACACGACCCCATGCAGGATCCTGTACAATCGGCATAGAACAAAGCTGCCCCAAGAAAACCTGTAGCCATGGTCTCTCATGTCACAGACCACATCTGCTAGCACCCATGGTACCCTGCATCCGCTCTGGTGGCACAGCAGAAGTCCACCTACCACTCCGGCCAAAACCTGTGTGAGTCTGGATGCCCCAGGCATCTGACGCAGCGACTCGATGTTCACTTCGCCCTTCTCCAGGGCGAAGCTCGGATCGCCACACAATCGCATCATAGCGTGGCCCTGATTGGCCATAGGAGTGATCAACCGTCCTTGTATGGGGATCCTCAAAATCCTCCATACATCCTCCAATGTGGGAGTCATCTCCCCTATCGATAACCAAAAATAGGAAGAACCCGGATACCACCTCTCTGCTAGGGCTATCAGTAGCCCCATGTCTGTAGAAACTTGTGGCATCTCTGCCACATGTTGTAAGCCGACTTGAGCCAGCTGATCCCGCTCTGCCTGAGATAGAGCGGCCAAGTCATCTCTCAACCCACCGTATTTCCATTCTCTGCTCTTTAGTAAACCTCTCTGCAACATAAACAACAACAAAATAAAAATCATTAATAAAAACTCAAGTGATTAATAATGCAAGTAAAATCAGTTCAATTTTATACAAATGATGATATCGTCCACTATTGGACGATATCGTCCCAAATTTGAGCAAAATCGTCTCCGATTTTGCAAGCCGAAATCGTCCCTTATTTGATGAAATCGTCCCCCTTTCGTCGATTTCGCCCTTAGACGAAATCGGCGAACTTGAGACGATTTCGAAATCGGGACGATTTCGTCCCGACGACGTCGACGGCCCAAAAATGGCCGTGATGCTCAAAATTTATTTAAAATCAATCTAAAAAGCATGTAAATTCAACTTAAAGCATTCTAAACTAAGTTTAGACTCTTACCCGTAGCCCGCGTCGGACCTCTGTCGATCTATGCGCTGTCTCGACCATTTTTGTCTCCAGAGCTTCAAAAACCAGAAAAATGAACAGTAACAATGAATTAGGGTTTTACCCTATTTTTCTTAATTTTATTCAAAACACAATTAAAAACATTTTAAAATTTTGCTTTTCCACGTTTTTACCTCAAACGTTCGATTTGGGTAAAAACACGGAGGGGGCACCATAGTAAGTTGTCGTACGATTCGACCAAGAATCGTCGCCTAAAAATGGGAATAATTTTTGCTTTCTCGTAGATCGAGAAGAACTCATCTTTAACGCATTTTCTTCGAAAAATTTGCTAAAGAGGGGGCAAAATGTAGCACCCTAAAATTGGCGCAGTAAAACCTTAATAATTACAATTACTCTAGTAAATATTCAAATTCAAATTTCAACCTCCAAAACCGCTCCCAAACCGTCGCTTAACCCGTTTCCTCCTTTCCCATGCCATTTTTAGAGTTTGTTTTGACCGTTTGACGATATCGTCGCCGATCAGACGATATCGCCTCAGATCGGACGATTTCGTCTGGGCTAGGACGTCCAGACGATCTTGTCCCAAAACTGATTTTTCATAATTAGTCTCTGTTCCAACGGCGTCTCTAATCCAGGCAGAAGCGTGTCTGCACCGTTAGAGACCCTCCCCATTGGAGATCTCCCAAATAGGGATGATCTCCAACCTCCTAACCTCCCTCCTAAGCCTATTTAATCCTAGGCCCTCCCCTTAGCATCCCCCTGGCTGAAATTCCCTATAACTCGAATTCTACATGCACTAGACCATCTTAAATCACTATTTGCATTTGTATTTTTCCAAAGTTTCTTGTAGGAACTTCATTGTTTTTCAGCCGGAGCAAGCTCAATTCGTCTCAGACGATCTCGGCCCAATTCGAGACGATTTCGACTGTAGTCCACATTGGGGGCAATCAGTGCCCAGAGTTTGCATTTCTTCATCCTTTTTCTGCTATATTATTCTGCATTTAGTTAATTCTATGGTTATTCTTTATTATTCTGCATCTTGGAGTTCACCCATGTAGCTTTAATGCATAATTAAATCATAAATTGTCATTAGATCATTATAATGCATTCGTGTTTTTGTTTATTATCATCATTTTAATGTTCTTACTGTCATTTTATATCATTACCCTCTGTTATCATAGTTGCATTCTCTGTATTTTGCATCTATTTTTCTGTTTGCAGGTCTCTGACGAATTCGTCAGATCTCAGACGATCCTGTCAGATAGGAGACGATCCTGTCGAATTCCAGACGATCCTGACTACTTCAAAAATTAGAACCTTCATCAGACATCCGGATCAGGTATGGGTCTTTAATCCATCTTGTTCTTTCTGTTTTCTGTCCAAATTTGTTTCTGTCTTCATTTAAATTTGCATTTCATATAGAATAGCTTAGACGCATTTTGGCCAAACCTAGGACTTGGATGATTAAAGCTAAAACTGAACACATCAAACACATTCCCAACCTAGGCGTGGAAACTGCCATTCAAACGTTTCCTGGTGAACCCACCATCCATCAAAAAATCACCATAATACACCTCCCCCGAGAGGCGGGACCTTCGCAAGGCCTCTCAGTCCGAGGTACCGTGCCATCCTTTTCCCATCCTCCTTTCGGGCACGGATCCTATAGCCTCGAAGGTAGGGATGCAAAAAATTTGGAGCGATACAGATTAGGATAGTTGGATTGGAAGCTTCCATCCTCTAACCACCATCTTCTAGAACAAATGGTCGTTCAAACCGATTTGGCTCGGATGAAGGCCAACTGAACTTCAGTTAAGACCGCAGGTTGCAGCTATGGTTCAGACTATAAACCGTAGGCCTTAGCCATGGTTCAGACTATAGACCGTAGGTCTGGGCTGTGGTTCAGACTGATTAGGCCAAGGAGCCCAACTTGAGTGGTTAGAACCACTGCTCTATCTTGGAGTCTATCCAAGATCTTCCATATGGTCTTGTAGCATGTCCATATGAGTAGTCGCCCTCGACATGACGCATTTTAGGTGTCTACAGATGCCCCTTTTGAGATGCATTGTGAGATCGAACAACGCTGAGCAAAAATAGACCTCCTAAAATGATGTCGAAGGTTCTATGATGATCATTAGTCGGATCAACATTAGATGCCCCAGGTCCTGCAAAAGGACGCGCATCCTGGAATCATTGCTTCCAACTCTTTGGAGGCTTAAACTTGAAAGAGTTTGCACTCGTCATCAGACATTCGAGTAGCTTTGGTGCTACAATAGGAGTTAGGCCTATATAACCGAAAGGATGAGAGTTACAAATAAATTATCATATTTGCTATTTTCCCCAAGCAAAGGGGTAAGCTTATGATAGTTGTTGACAATGATTCGCAAGGACGAACACAATTTTGACAAGATCAAGGGATCTACGATCTCAGGGATCTTCTACTGATTTTGATTATGATTTGATATTATGACTACCCCCTCAAGCGATGAGTCGATGAGGGTAATGACAATGATTGAAGTGACGAGGTCACTTGACCACTATGAATGATCTGAACAAATTTAGATTTGAGCATTTTAATGCCTTGGCTAGGCCTAGTTCAGCTTATGATTCCAACTGTTAATAGTATTTGCACATTTCTATCCCATGGAGCAGTCGGGCTGCAATAGTCATCTTAGGGAATCAAATTGATACAAGTCCAATTAGATTTATGTTGAATCAAATTATCGATGATTTGCTGAAAATATGTCATAGGAGAAATGACATGAAATGCCTCATTCCCATGGAGCAGTCCAGCCTCGAAGGCCTTCTTAGGGATTGAAAAGAAGCATATCAGATCAATGATGACAATTTTGCCCCAAATGTCCTTATGGTAATTTACTCATCTTGTCGAATTGCATGGATCGCAAGTCGTTGCAACCGCCAAGTGTATAGGGTAAATTACTGAATACGAGGTGCATTTGGTTTTTAATTATTTGATTTTTTTTGTTAATTTTGATTTATTGATCAATCCTGGTGCTTTGAACATCACCAAATTTTGCAATATTGATTGCTCTTTTTGAAATTTGATCCATTAGGAGTCATTAATTTGTCATTTTAGACCTTCCCACGGTGGGGTTTGAGTGCATTTAATGTTGGTTGCAAACCACGGGTACGGTCTATGGTTGAAAATTTCCAATTTGGGAACCGCAAGTCGAGGCTATAGTCCATCAAAATTAGGGGAAACTATAAATAGCTTTCCCACTTTGAAAATTTCATTATTCTCATTCAAATAATTGCATTTCAGAGAGCTCTGAGAGGTGAGAGACATTCCTTGATCCGGAATGCTACCAAACTTGACCTCAAATTTCACTCGTACCCCGATGGCGGACCCGGGACAACCATCCACTAGCAGAGGCCGTGGTGCGGGCAAGGTAACTCAAAACCGAGTCCTCACACTCATTACCAACTAAAAAAAATAAACCGCATTAAGTAATGGGTTAATGAACTTCACTAAATTGTTGGCAACGAACCTCACCGTAGACTAGGCTAGGTTAGATTTTTATTTTTTTGGCTAGCTAGGCTAGGAAGGGACCCAAAATGGGTCTCATTCCTAGACCGCAGCTGGCACCTATGGTTCCCAATTGTCAGTTTGGGAACCGCAGCTATCAGCTGCGGTTAGAATTTAAATTTCCAATGGTCAAATTTGATCGCAGTCGGACCGCAAGGTTGACCCGTGGTTCGATGACTTTGGAAAATTTTTCTAATTTTTCTCACTTTTCTAAGGTTTTTTGGCAATTAATGCCAGTTATTGCATGTCTGAGATGCCTTTTGAATTTTCTTGATGTTTTTGACATTTTTAGAGTCATTTTTTATCTATTTTTGCTTGTTTTTAGTTAGATTTTTCTCTTATGCATTGTTTATTTCTAGACATTGACTTCTAGGGCCCGAGAGCTAGACATACTTTGCACCCTCCATAGATAGCTTACTATAGGGGAGCGGGAGTGGTTCAGAGTCATTAGCTTTAGCTATGTCTTGGATCTACCCATGATTAGGGTAGATACAACATATATGACCATGTTGGCCCGAAGCTAGAATGCCCGGACCAACACATTTCATCTATCGATGGGTGAAATGACCATCACCCTAGAGGATGTCTATCAGATATTTAGGATCCCTATTGATGGTGAGGCCATCACCTCCTCTTCCTCTCAGAGGAAGAAGGTTATTTGTGATGCTATATTTGATGATCAGAGTGATGAGGCCCAATGATAGATGGATCACGAAGGTGTACACATCGGCTACTAGCAAGGGGAGTGCATCTTCTCTATCAGAGAGGTAGTCTTCATGCACTTGGTCATGTAGATAGTCCTTCCAGACTCCTCAAGTGCATGAGGATCCCCTAGAACCTTCTTTCCAGCATCAGGAGGGTTGTTCAGAGCACCATCCATCGACCACTACTCCTAGCCTAGGGGAGCACTTTATTATGCTAGCTCTACCAAGAGCTGTATCAAGTGACTTGCAAGAGTCGGGTAGGCATCAACTATAACCTACTACTATAGATCTAGGGTTGGTAGCATATCCGCATTGAGCATCCTATAGAGCTACCACTTGAGATCACTACCATTGATGATGAGCATCAGTGCTATGCAACTTATTAGCCCCATGAGGAGGAGGGGTTCTAGAGTAGGTCCCATGCAGGGGATATCGAGCATTACCTTAGTAGATTCATAGGATTGAGGCCCGATGATATAGAGTGGCACCCATACATGGGGTGCCCTGCATGGCCGGAGGCTGACGAGCGACTGCATCAGGCTCATCGAGACAGGTGGCTCCTGGGCTGCAAGGATGAGATCAGGGAGTACCATTTTTACTCTCATGTCTTATGGTAGTTTGGCTTAGTGTAGGATATACCAGAGTTGTCGATCATCTACAGGTGGTTGGCTCTAGAGATAGGTTTATAGTGGGTACAATCGACAACACTTGGGGATGCGATTGATGATTTCTAGGAGTCAAGGGTTTCTATGGCTGGGACTACTCCTACATATGATGCTTGGTGGTCGCTACGATAGTGGTAGGGATCTAGGCCCCTCGATCGGGTTGATGATGAGGCTGAGGCTGATCCATAGGGGTGCAATGTGTACCCACAGACTGAGGGTGGTTGGGGCAGAGGCTATAGTAGGAGATGCACCCCCTATGGATATCGAGGAGGAGGCACTGGATGAGGGCGAGGTGCCTCCAGATAGTGAGGTAGGCCAGCTGCTAGCCTAGGTAGTAGATCTACAGAGCCAGGTTGGGTGGTTCCACACTCAGATGCTATAGAGGGACACTAGCATCACCATGTTAGAGGTGAAGCTAGCTCATAGTGAGAGACAATGATAGTAGATCTAGGAGGAGCTCATAGGTGCCATGACTCATGCCACAATAGTAGAGGGTCAGATTCAAGAGCTGACTAGCTCACTACAAGTATTAGAGGTACAATGAGATATGGTTATAGAGTAGAGGGACTTGGCTCAGTCCTAGGCTCATAGAGGAGACCCCTCCTCATCTCAGGCTATCATAGCACCACTAGTAGCACCATCAACTATACTACCAGGAGGTGGTGATCCCATGGTAGAGATTAGGTGGCTCACTTCCCTCGTAGAGGAGGGAAATGACCTTTGTGATGCGAGGGCAGCTCGCATCTCCTAGCTAGAGGGCTTTATCAGATTATGGGGCTTGTAGGTGCCAGAGGATAGACATGCTACGGGGTCTCAGAGGACCAGGTCTAGGACTACAGGATAGTCCACAGTGAGCTCTAGCCAATGGACTCACAGGACAGAGAGGACACATAGGTCCTCTAGCACACATGGAGGTAGCTCTCATAGGGGTCATAGGGAGATGGGTGCGACCTCTAGTCATAGGTCTAGCCACATAGACATACCAATATCCCATGTGCTAGGCCTCTTTGGGTTAGGTGGCACACAGGGCCCTCAATAGGGCACACAATAGGCACTAGAGCCGACTACAGAGCAGGCTCTAGAGCACAGGGTTGAGGGAGGTGGTGAGAGCTCTAGTTTAGGGGGAGCAGGCCAGAGCTAGGGCTCTACTAGATCTAGGCTACATTTTTGCATATGTACCATTTTTGGTGTAAGGTCTAGGACCTACACGATTGTAGCCTACGAGCATTTTGTACTCTTGATGTACTCTGTTGGACACACACACACACACATATATATATATATATATATGAGATTGATCATTTATGACTCATTATGTGTACTTGTGTATTTTTAATTTTATGTTTATGTGATGCACATGGATGCAATGCTTATGTTAATTTGATGCTATATGATGTGATGTATGGATGACATGCACTAGATAGCTATTTAATTTATGATGATGATGATATGCAGTGATCTAGATGCTTAGATGTGCGATGTATGTAATGCATTATTTACATGATGGTAATCTAATGTAAATGAACATGTATGCTTTAATCACTTTAAAACATAAGGAATGAATGCAATTATGTTTATCAATCTAATGGATGACACCACAGAATGTATAAAAATCATGAATGTAATTGAAAATCCTTAAGATAAGAATTTGATCAATTAATCACCCATATATGAAATGCAATGGTATGCGATGTTATGATGCGAATGATATAATGTGTCATTCTATTTTCCTTTGCAAATTTGAAAAATATGCATGATATAGTCAGTGGTCATCTAAATATTATTTCTAATATCCATCCGGTATCTATCCTATATCTTGATTGTGCTTTATATGATGATGTATCATGGACTCGATACTTTGCAATTTGATGATTTTATATGGTTTGCGATATTTGGTATTTTGTTGCTATTAGAGAAATTTTTGAGGTTTTCCATGAGACTCAAACACCCTAGTAGACTTATCAAAAGTTGCATACTAACCACACTAGACTTTTGAAGTGCAAGGCTTTTGCTAGGATAGGCCCTAACTATTCATTATCCCTGTGTGTGCACATGAATATATTAAGATAAGACATGAGCGTTCCTCGATGTCAAGTGGGATTCTTTCAGCCCATTGCTAAGATAGGGGTTCCACAAATGTCTTATCCAATCCCAAGTTTAGATTTTAGTTGGACTAAGCCACTAGGCAATGCAGGACACCTGAAGCTAGCTCTTCCACATTCAAACATTGGTCTGCCCACAAGCGAGATGCAAGTGTATCAGACATATCATCATGCATAAGGTACAATAGTGCCAACAATTCTAGGGATTCAGGCTCATTCCTTTCTATCCTTCAATTTTTGGGATACTTGCTCATATGTGGTGAAGCAAGGGAGTCGATTCCATATTCATTCTGAACTATCTCTGGATCTTCATTTGATCTCTCTTCGAACTGGATTTATGATCTTCATTTGATCTCCACTCGAACTTTTGATTTATGATCTTCATTTGATCTTCACTTTGAACTTGATTTGAGCCTATTTTTTGATCTTCATTTGATCTTCACTTTTCAACATTTACATTTGATAATTTTCTTCAGAAACTTTCCTTTGGGGGATTTACTTTGGAAAACTATTTCTAGTATATCGATTGAGGATATCGATCTTATGATATCAATATGGGATATCAATCTGGGAAGTCGATCTATGATATCGATCTAGGGTATCAATCTTGAGGATTGATGTGGGATATCACTCTGGGATATTGCTCATTTTATCGTAAGCAAGGGATTCTGAATAGGGAACTAACCTATCCTTTTGCCAACTGCCAACATTTCCCATACCATCCGCACAGAGGGATAAGCAAGAATAACTCTTTTCACCTCAGGATAACCCGGTCTTGCTTCATGACTTTCATCTTCCCCTAGTCCTTGTTAGGATTGTTTAATTTGTTGATTAGTGATAGGATTCTGATATGCTAAGGGCTATACTAACTGAACCTCAGCTACAAAAGCAAAGCAAGCTTTCTACCAACTCTTGATAAGACCTCTAGGTATGGTTGAATGATCGAAAAACCCTAGTATATCTCCATAGCAACAAAATAGGTTGTGTTGAAAAACACAATTACTCACATGAATGATGGATTTATGATAAATGCAGAGATGCATGATTTAGACACAAACATGGTGTCATTTGTAAGACTGAAAAACATAATCCCTCCTATTACGGAATGCAACGGATGACGAATGCCTATATGCAATGCAATAATGCAGTGGATGCATGAGTGAATGCAAAATGAAAATGCAAATGCAAATGTTTTTGGATTTTATGCTTTACCAATTTTTTTTGATTTTATAATTTTTATGAGTTTTGAGCCTCATATCTGACCAAACGATGAGTACATGCCTCTAGAGCCTTTAGGAGTGACCAAACGGCATGGAAATGTCATTGGAGCCTTTAGATTGACCAAGCGATTTTTCAGCAAAATCCTTGGAGCTTTTTAGGATGATCGAGCGGTTTTAAGCAAACCCTTGGAGCCTTTTGGGTTTGACCAAAGGGTTTATGAGCACCTTTGGAACTTTTTGGGATGACCAAGTGATATTTTAAGAATCCTTGGAGCTTTTGGGTTGACCAAGCAATTTTTTAGAAACTCTTGGAGCCTTTTAGGATGACCGAGTGGTTTTAAGCAAACCCTCGGAGCCTTTTACTATGCTCTCAAGCATAAAATACCTTAATATGGATGATGTTGAGAGGTTCAAGCTCTTCAACACCTCCTAGCGATGTTAGGCGATAGGTACCTGGACCAATATTTTTAGATATGATATAGGGTCCTAGCCAATTAGTCATGAATTTGTCTCGCATATCTGGCGGTAAATTAGAGTTCTGTTGGTTCTATTTCAAGACAAGATCCCCAACTTCAAAGTCTCTCTAGTGGACTTTGATATTGTAAGCTCATTTTAGTCACTCCTGATAAATGTGAAGATGCTCCAGGGCATTCACGCGATGTTCATCAAGCAGCGTCAGTTGATCCAATCGAGCTTGCCATGCGGTGTCATCATCGATGAACTCTTTCAATGTGATGTGCAACATTGGAATTTCTAATTCCAAGGGCATAATGGCCTCAGTGCCATATACTAGTGAGAATGGTGTTGCCCTAGTGGGCATCCGAATACTAGTCCTGTAAGCCCATAATGCAAGGGGTAGCTGGATATGCTAGTCTTTGTGGTTTTCTTGGACCATATTTTTCAAGATGGCCACCACTATCTTATTTGAAGCTTCAACCTACCCATTTGCTTGTGGATAGTATGGAGTCACAAAACTATGTTTGATTCTATATTTAGATGTCAAAGCTCTCATAGTTTTGTTCTTGAAGGATGTTCCATTATCCGATATTATTTTGGATGGAATCCCAAAATGACTTATGATATGCTCTAGTATAAACTCTGCTATACGAGCTCCAGTTGTCATTGTTAAGGGTATTGCTTCCACCCACTTTGTGAAATACTCAGTAGCCATGATTATAAATGTATGTCGACCCGATGATGGAGGAGAGATCTTGCCTATAAGATCTAGTCCCCACTGAGCAAATGGCCAAGCCGCTTGGATGGGCTGTAAGGCCTACGATGGCAAGTGCATAAGATTAGCATGATGCTGACATTTGATGCATTTCTTGACATACACATTGCACTCCTTCTCCATAGTGGGCCAATAGTAGCCCATTCGAAGGATGCGCTTGATGATGGCCATGCCGCTGAAATGGCCATCGCACGTACCATCATGAGCCTACGAAATTGCCCATGATGCCTCTTGGGGCTCTAAGCAATGAAGGAGAACTCCATCGTAGCCTCGTCGGTACAAGATGTCTCCTATTAAGACATATTTAGCCACTTTCTATTTAAATGTGCACTTCATAGCATGCGGTAATCCCTCTGGGATTACACCAAGCTTCAGGAAGTCATGGATTTGTGACATCCAATTTTGATAAGCCTCAGCTTCGACTGCTAAGATGACTTGCTCCCCTTGTGTATTTACTTTTGCAAATGTAGACTGGGAAACAACCTTATGGTGAATGGTGGTACCACTCCCCATCGGACTCTGAGAGGTTAATGACCCCTAGGGTGCCTTCTTCAGAAAGTCTTCAGCTCTGTAGAACCATTCGGCTTTTGGTTCTACGCTGATCATGTTGACTGACATTCTATTATCAAAGGCTTCACATTTTGCAATCAGGTGTGAAAGCATTTTAACATGAATGGTAGTGAAATCAGAAGATGGATTCTGAGGGATTAAGGATCCCAAAGAAGCCATGGTGTCTACAAACCTATTTGATGATCGAGGGATTGCCTCGATGTCATACCATTCCAATTTAGCTAGATATATTGCAACAAGATCCTTGTAAGCTTTCAATATGGGACATCGACATTGGAAGAGCCCCTTAACTTGATTTACTATGAGCAAGGAGTCACCAAAGATGTTTAATATTTTAATATTCATGGCGATGGTTGTGTGGAGGCCCAGCAGTAGGGCTTCATACTCAGCATTGTTGTTGGTGCATGGAAAGTCTAGTTTAAATGACAAGGGCATAGGAGCTCCTTGTGGCATGAAAAACACTATTCCTGCACCACCCCCTTGCTCGCACTTTGAACCATCGAAGAACAGAGTCATATCAACATTGTTCTCTGGTTCTTCGAGTTCGGGAGCTTCAGATATGATGAAGACTGCATCATCCGGAAGCTCTATGGTTAGAGGCCTACTGTTTGATAGTGGTGCCTCAGCTAATTGATCCGCTATGACTTGTCCCTTAATGGACTTCTGGCTTATGAATTCTAGATCAAATTCTATCAGTAGCATGATCCACTTCACAGTACGTGTATTATGATACGTCTTACTCATCATGTACTGCAAAGGATTTTGTTTGGATATAACATATGTCGTATGACTTAACATATAGTGTCACAATTTCTTTGTAGCGAACACTACTGCTAAACATAATTTTTCCACATATGCATACCCGAGCTCATAGCTCACCAAGGTTCGACTAATATAATATATGGCCTGTTCTTTGCCTTGCACATTCTTTTGGGCTAACATGGTTCCTAGTGCAAAGTCAGTTATCGATATATATAGTAGAAAAGGCACCTCTAGCCTTGGTGGAGCTAGCACTGGCGGTGTCGCCAGGTATTGCTTTATTTCAGTGAAGGCTGCTTGACAGTCCTCATCCCAATTGAATGGGACCCCCTTATGTAGCAGTCGATTCATGGGTCGACATTTATCCGATAACTGAGTGATGAATCACTTTATCGATGCTACCTTGCCCTGAAGGCTCCTTAACTCTTTAATATTAGTGGGAGGATGCATTTCCAAGATAGCCTTGACCTTCACTAGGTCAACTTCGATGCCTCGCTTAGAGATGATGAATCCTAGTAGTTTTCTAGAAGTTATGCCAAATACACACTTCTTAGGATTCAGCCTGACATTGTGCTCTATCAGGTGATCGAAGACCTTCCTTAAGACCTCTGCATGCTCTTCTCATAGTAATGACTTGGCCAACAAGTCATCGATATAATCTTCTAGAATTTTATGCATATAGTCATGAAAAATGTATGTCATGGCCCGTTGATATGTGGCACCAATATTTTTGAGGCCAAATGGCATAACTTTATAGCAAAACTTTCCCCATGGCATTATAAACATGGTTTTATGTTGGTCTTCGGGTTTAATCTAAATTTGATTGTAACCAGAAAAACCATCCATTAAGGAGAGCATTTCATGACCTGTAGTTGCATCTACGAGAGCATCAATATTGGGCAACGAAAATGAATCTTTGGGTGTTGCCTTATTTAGGTCTCTAAAATCCATGTGCAAATATGGATTCTTCCATCGGGTTTTCCCATGGGTACCATATTGGACACCCATTCTGGATAGTCGATGGAGATTACAAATTCTACATCCAACAACTTTTGTAGCTCATATTTCACCATTAAGGCTATTGTTGGATGCATCTTTCTAAGCTTTTGCTTGATCGACTTCTTCGTCAGATCTAGCGAAAGGTTATGCGTAACCAATTTTGGGTCTAGACCTAGCATATCCTTATACATCCAAGCAAATAAATTTGGTCTCTCTTTCAGTAGAGGGATGAGGGTGGCCCGCTCATCTGGAGTGAGACTCTCTCCAAATTTAACCTTCTTTGCATTGGTGGGATCATTACTGATATCCACCTCAAAGGTTTCCTCTAATGACATATGTGATCCCTCCTCAAGCTGATGAGGCGTAGGAATCAAATGGATGTCATCAATCGGGTTGATAGGTTCCACGTTGGAAGTATTTTTGGCATGATAGACATCGTATGCACAGCCTGGCACAAAATGGAAAGGTTGCAACATTTCTTCATTAGGGAAGAAATCTTCAGGCTCAACGGGTGAATCAACGTGATCCCAGTCGATAGCATCTTTGTTAAGATACAACGGTTTGGATGGATCTGCTAGATTGCGGAGTGGAGTGGTCAAATCAATGGAGACCATGTTTATGGAATGGAATTGATCTCCAGGACCACATGGACCAACTTCTACATAATCAATGTAGTCCTCATACCCATGATCTGGCTCTAATGGCACAGGCACAAAGGGGTCTTCTCTATGAGGACTATGAACAACTGGATCCTCCCTATGCACTAACTGCAAAATAGGATCATTTGGCTCACGGAGCTCCATGTAGGTCGGCAGAAGGGGATTAACCAACCGATAAATTTGATCCAGGTTTAACCGTCTTGCTCTCAGATGAGGACCAACACGTAACTACCGATAGACCTCATCTATGTCGATGGGTTGATGATGGTAACGCAAATAAGGAGGACCAAGGTAGGCCCTCTCTAACTCATCTTCTTCATCACTGTCAGACAACCAGAACCCATCATTCGCTCCTACTCCTGTGGGGTGCTCTGGCAAGTGCGGCCCCATGAATCTGACTTCTTGATTGCTGTCATCACTATCTAGAAAAACTAGATAATTATACCGCAAGTGCGACATCGCCAAGAAATCTAGCTCTGCTTCTTCCCTTGAATGATCAATGTTGGGAAGGATCTCTTCGGTAACATGTACCGACTCTGTAGGCAGTAGGTGATGCGCATACAAAGGCCTTAAATAGCCCCCCTCAGCTTCCTCCTCAGATTGATCATTGTTTGAGGATTCGCTGTCGGCATCATAACTTGGTCCACTTATCTCGGAGGTGGACTCCTCTCCATCATCACTGTAAAGATCTCCTGACTCGAGATCACCTAAAACTATGGGGTTATGCCCCTGCACACCTGTGTCATCGGTTGCACTATGGATTTGATGACCCAAGTTGCCTCTGGGGTTCTGATCTGTATCAGTCTGCTCTAGGAACCCTTCATGATGTTCTTCAAGTGGCTCAGCAGTGACGATAGATACCATCGGGTTAGTCCTCCAAAAGCTAGAAATATTAGGATGATATGGATTGAAGTCCACATCATCCCCTAGACTCAGGTACAAGTGATCTAAGGATGCTGCAAGCAAGTCATCTTGTCCTTGTATCTGTAACCCCAATCCAAACCTATCAGTTGCTAGCTGATAACGTGGCTCGAACGGAGTTCTACGCCCTTGTTCAAATAGACCAAGTCCATACCCATGCCAGTGATACAACTCAAAAATATGCATGGAGTACTCTGGGTTGGATAAATAATGAACATTTACAGTGAAAGGTTCATCACGATCTTCATCCATGGGCTCTCGCGTTGGAAGCTGATCTAGCCCAGTGTAGATGAAATTAGTCTGATTAGGTGGCTCTCCCAATGGAACCACCGATCCAACCGAATAACGATGAGCGGATGGTCGACCCATCTCTTGCATAGTCTCTAGAATAGGTTCGAAGGTTACATTCTGCACAAGGTACTCACCTAATCCGGTGTTGGTGAGATGTACTATCACCCACGGTGTGGATGACCCTATTGACGATGTAGGCGAGGCAGGATGAGGTACCTCCTCGACTATGTCTTGGGCTTCCTCCACTTCCATGGGGATGGGAGCCTCCTTAGTGACTGGTTCGAGCATTTGCTTCTTCTCTTTTTCGCCCATCTTCACCTTTAACTTCCTGTCATCCCGAAGCATCACTGATGCAGTCGGTTTCAGTGAAGTAGCAGTAGTGCACTCAGATCTGTGTGACACAGATATCGATGGTTGAGCATGTACTATTGGTTTACCTCCTAGATTTTTAATCGGTGACGCGGGTCGGATGTCCAGGTGCGTTGATGGGAGTATGAAACCCCCAGGCAAATCTTCTAGGTTCATGAACTTAAAAGGTTCTTCATCTGATGACACTACGTGAACCCGTCCCTCATGCAAATATTTTACACATTGGTGTAATATAGAGGGAACACAACGCATTTCATGAATCCAAGGCCTCCCGAGTAGGATGTTGTATTGCATGGCCCCCTCGATCACATGACACATCATAGAGATGGTCTTTAGGCCTACCTGCACAGGTAGGACAATCATGCCAACCGTCGAGCATAGGGCATCGTTAAACGCTCTCAACGTGAAGGTGGTGGGCACAATGTGTGATTTTGGTAGCTTCAAATGATTCAATGCCTTGGTCATTATTATGTTGATCGATGAACCAGTGTCGATCAAGACCCTCTTAAATGGTACATGATTAATGCACGCAATGATATGCAATGATGGGTCAGCCATATCTATAGGAACCATCTTAATTTCATGATCATAAAACTGAATCATGGGCTCCTGGAACTACTGTACATGTCCCACGAAATTGGTAAATGCCTGCGCATCCTGAGACTGTACTTCGATGGACCTTAGAATATCCATAAGAGTCTCCCTGTGCCTAGGGGACTACTGTATTAGTTCATATATAGACAGCTTCGCAGGAGCCGTCTATAGGTTTTGGACTAACCTGCTCCGTATGGTCACCACCGGTCTTGTTGGTGGGCCTAGAATATTCTATGTCGGTTGCTAATTCGGTGTGGCTTGTATTCTTATGGGAGCCCATGGTTGATTTGGCTGCTCATATCTCCCATGTCTTGTAACAACATTGACCATGCCTACGAACCCTTGGGTAGGCGGTTCGACTCACACTTGGTTGACCTGGCCAACGTTGTTGCATGGTGCCTCATGGTTTGGTAGTGGATTTTTGTAAATCCCCATGTTCTGGTTGTTAGGTGCCTGCGAATTACTTGGTATTACAAGCTCACCCTTTTCAATCATGTTCTGCACAATATGCTTGAAGGACCAACATACCTCGATGTCATGGCCCTTCGCTCGATGGTAGATGCAAAACAAGTCATCCTGATATCCCTTCGACTTGGGCTGATTCGGATCGACTAGCTTAACCTCGGGAAGTCTGATCACCTTAGCCTCGCATAACTGGTGGAATATTGAAGTCAATGATTTCGTTAGAGGTATGAATTGGTGAGGTGGGCGTTGTTATTTGTTTTTGCCCTTATAGTTGTTATTGCACTTTTTGTACTACGTAGGAGGAGGTTGGGCCTGATAATTCTACTTTTGCTGCCCTTTATCCTCTCTCTGGAGGTTTAGCACTACCTGGTTGACATGGGCCTGCTTGCCCTTTTGCTTCGTGGAGATTTTATTAGGCCCCTCTTTCCTGTTCTTAAGCTTCAAATTGCCTTCCTACAACTTGATGTCTTCAATCACCTTGGCTTGCGCCAAAGCCTCCTCGAACATTGGATACTACTATAGTTGCAACAGTAGCGAGATGTGCTTGGCACAACTCCTGGTGAACATTCGGGTTAATTCCATAGCAGGAATAGGGAATGGCAACTTTGCCATCAATCTTCTCCACCTCTTTCCGTATTGTTCAATTGGCTCATCATCGCGCTGAGCTAGCGCAGCCAAGTCGAAAAGGTTTGCCTATTTCTTGACGCCAAAAGAAAAGCGTTCAAGAAAAGCATCAACCAGTTGCTCAAAACTGGTAATGTTGTGCCTCTTTTTCTGATTGAACCACTCTCGGGCTGGGCCTAAAAGGGTCATAACAAATGTGTGCAAAAAGCGTACACCTAAATATTGCATTAATGAAATCAACATAAAAGCATGACAAAATAACAAGATTACATGTAATAATGAAAATGCGTGTTTCTTTTATTAATATTGTCAATGAAATTTGGTTACAATATTGCCCCTCTTAGGGTCACCAAAATGTTGATACTCTTAATACAATTGCCAAAGCCCCCAACAGGGTAGGCACACTATAAATGCTTTTTCAAATAGTCACAAATTGACCTAGGGTGGAGGAGACCCTCTTCTTCGCATTGAGGAAGGATTTGAATGTAGGCTCCTTTGACTATATATCCCTACAGTCAAGAAACAATAGAAGATAGTTAAAAATATAGGCAAACTCTTGTGATGAGGCCCTTTGAAGGTAATAAACATGCATATGCCATTATAACTAAAATCAAGAAAGCTAATAAAAGGTTTTAGACATATGCAATATTTATCAAGATTGCTTGAAAGATGTAAAAAAGAACTACAACTATCAATCTAATGGATCAATTATGCAAAATGAAGCATGAAAGCATGAAAAGAAGCCATTAATGCATATTCTACACTAATATGACAAAATTACTCTAAACACTAAATCTATCGGTCAGAAATATCTAAAACAACAATTGATCGGCTAAAATGCTAATTCTAACCTAACTAATCAGATTGTAATGAAAATAGTAAAGATATTTTACCCTTGTTGCAAACTCGTAGCTCTAATGAGTGGTCTACACTGTAAACCATGGCTAAAAATTGTGGTGAGAAACCAAGTGGTTTACCCTCCAAATTTAAGGATTGTGGGCTTGATCTCCTTGTCCAATTGATGTTCAAGGGTTGCCTTCGGTCTCCTCTAACAAGTTTGGTGGTTGAATCATTGAATGGCACCTCTGTTTACCTGAATTAAAGTTTCTTGGATCTCCTAGGTCCTTAGGGAATCCATAGAAAATTGATATTTGGTTGAATAGCAAAGTAGCCTTCTTAATGCATGAATTCAGTATGCAATTCGACAGGGCTTCGCTGCTCTCTTGATCAATTTCTTCTCTATATATTTTTCCTAATTTGAAAATGTACTTATAGGATTACCCAAGGGCTAGGGGTAGCTTCATGGAGAAGCTAAGATCAAGAAGGGGTGGTTGGGACAGTTGGATTGGAAGATTCCATCCTCTAACCACCTTCTTCTAGAACAAATGGTCGTTCAAATTGATTTGGATTGGATGAAGGCCAACTAAACTTTAGTTAAGACCATAGGTTGCAGCTGCGGTCCAAACTATAAACCGTAGGCCTTAGAAATGGTTCATACTATAGACCGAAGGTCTGGACTACGGTTCATACTGATTAGGCCAAGGAGCCCAACTTGAGTGGTTAGAACCACTGCTCTATCTTGGAGTCTTTCCAAGATCTTCCATATGGTCTTGTAGCATATCCATATGAGTAGTCACCATCGACATGATGTATTTTATGTGTCTACACTCTCCACAGGATATCTCTATCCCCACTACACTGGTTGATGGACCTCTATCTATTTGAGACCTCTGTCTTCTCTACTATGTCACCTCCAAATCCTGCTCTCAACTCTATCTCAAATCTGCACCAAACTCTGTCCCAAGTTTAGCATAAATCTACTCTAACTTTGCTCAAAAATCTACACCAAACTCTATTCCAAGTCTAGCACAAATCTAATCTAAATCTGCTCATAAATCTACACCAAAATCTATCACAAGTCTAGCACAAATCTACTCTAACTCTACTCATAAATCTACTCTCAATTCTATCTCAAATTTATCCCAATCCTTAATACAAAACTTGAACAAATAAAAAATCAAAATTGCTCTCAATGTCGTTTCAAGTCTTCATAATACTTGCTCAAATTTACCTTCAAGACTTCTCAAAATACTTGCTCAAATCTAACTTCAAACATTCTCAAAATACTTGCTCAAATATGCCTTCAAGCCTTCTCAAAAGACTTGTTCAAATCTACCTTCAAGCCTTCTCAAAAAACTTGCTCAAATATATCTTCAAGCCTTCTCAAAATACTTGCTCAAATATGCCTTAAAGTGTTCTCAAAAGACTTGCTCAAATCTACCTTCAAGCCTTCTCAAAAGACTTGCTCAAATCTACCCTCAATGTTGCTCACAAAACCTGCTCAAATAACTCCAAATATTGCATACAAAACACAACTTAAATATCTTTCAAAAAGCTTTCTTCACACAGATAAATTCTACTTAGATTTTATTTAACCTTTGGAACATATAGATAATGATATGTACTTACCAATAGTTCAATATGTTCTACTCAATCTTTAAGTCTGTCACTTTCACATGCCACATTTATTACTCTTTAAAGGTAGGTCTAGTCTAGCACATGACACCTGACCTCTTGATGCACACACTTGTTTCACAAATATAATTTCTAATACTTGCACATTCACTTTCAATATCACTCAAAACCAATGCCCAAAATCTTCACACATTCATTCAACAATGAAGCACAATTTCCTCACAAACCCTAACACAAGTGTTTCCAATTTCTTTCAAAAAAGATGTGCAATGTAGGTCTCAAACCCTAACTCAAATGTTTTCAACAATGCTTATCAAACAACTCTTTTATCTCCACCTTATGTTCCAGAAATACTTACTCAACCAAACATATTAAACAAAGAATGATGTGCCCATACCTCTTAATTTGCTCTTATGGAGATATGTCTTCAAAATCTTGTCTTGACAAACAACTAATTTTTCTAGTGCCACTACAAGAGTTAGATAGCAAAATATTTTCTCAAATCCATCCACATGAATTTCCTTCTCAAAATATAGGGCATTAATAATTATCAAAAACCTTCAAACTCACTTTCACCATGCAAGCATTACAATAAAATATCAAACCATTGTAACACCTTATTACTCCTATTATTTCATGCAAAACACATTTTTCATTTATTCACTTTGCAAAAATTAAACTATATAAAACACTCTCAAACTTTATTGAATTACACCCTTATAAATCCCTAAGTGTAAATTCAAACTTTATAACCTTAACCCTTATGAATCCCAAAGTCAAGCATCATATGCATACCTTATAAAATAAATTTCCCAAGCACTTCCATCGCTACTTGAACCCATGACCTCATTGGCCCCGTGCCCTACCACAAGGGTGGATACCATGTGGGATAGCCACCCACACAAGTCCAAAGAAGCACGTGCTCGTACTTATTCACTAACACCAGTGAAAAACCCTCAACCAAGCAAAAAGGACTCCGCGTGATTTGAATGCCGAACCTGCCGCCTACCACATGCTCTACAAGCCAAGCTTACAAACTAAGCTATCCACCCACATCGAATGGAATTGAGTGCCCTCTATCTTAACTCCATGCTACCCTCAAAATTTGCAAATGCTTTATCTGCATCCACCACATGCCGAACAAAGCAAACAAGGAGATATATTTCGGGGATAAAAATTAACTTTGGCATTGCAAAACGTTTGCCCTTTTATACACATTTTGCCCTTTGACTTATGACGTTGGCTCAACTTTGAAACATGCCTCCATGCACATTCAAATTTTGGTGCCTTATAATAATTTGAATTTTACTTTATTTTTTATTTAATATTTAACCTTAGTGTTAAATATTAATTATTTATATTATTTAACCTTGGTGTTAAATAATATATTAACTTAGTCCTTTACCAACTTAACTCCCTTTTGAAACGTTTGTCCAGGAACTTTCAAAACTCCTTCTTAAACGACCCTTTTGGGCCAAGATATTATAATATTGTCCCCTTTGAGCTTTAGACACTTGCTTTCTTTGCACATAGACTTAAACTTGGACCTTCAAACCTTCTTCAAATATTCATTTACTTACAACTCATGGTCCCAACTGCTTTGGAGAGAACCTTGTCTTGCTTTCATAGCACATTAACATTTGACATCAATGACTATGTACTTTTGACATCAATGACAACCAAAGTACTCAACTTTCCAACAATAATCTCCACTAATCACATGATTTTGTATGAAGAAATGCAACTCTTCAAAATTAAAACAATGATGGAGCCTTTTGTCTAATCTTAGTGAATCTTCCTCATTTTACATGTATACCACCCATTTTCACTTAAGGTGCTACATAAGTTGTAGTATTACTAATTTTCATTCAATCATTTGAACCACCATTTATGGGTCCATGATAGCTTTCCCTCCTTGTTGACAAAAACTATCACTATTTCAACATTGTTGATCATCCCTCTATTATCGATTTTATCCCCTATTGGATTTCTATTGTAGCTTCTATCTCAAAATATTAATATATTCCTACTATCGATGTTGTCATGTACATATATCCTTATGTGTGGTATCAATTATGTTCCCTCAATCTCATCAATTATTCTCTAACATAGTCATTTGTTATTATCCTCATGAGTGTCACACCTTTTTTCTCTATCAATAATGTCCTTCTCTTGGTCACTTACCAATGCATGTGTTTTGTTCCTCCTATTAGGTTCCAACTAAATCCTACTTTAACCAACATACTATATTGATTAGCATGTTTCTATAGTCCAATTGGGATAAGTCCCTCTCAATGGTTAATATATCGTCGAATCAATGCACATGGTCTGGATAAAAAAGGGATTGGGATTAATTGATCCTTGGTACCAAGGTGTTTATCTTATGTCTAAAGGGGTAACTCGATCTCTCTCTACTTCTAAATCATGGGCATAATTATTTTGATTTATAGTGGAACCATTAGGGATTGGAGAACATTATATGGAGATTTCCATCCAAGACAAACTCCTTAGTGCTAAATACATTTCCATGAAATATTCAATCCCCCTTATAAGAATAATTTGGAAAACTTAACCAAAGATACCCAAATTATTATGGGATGTTAAAACATTGATACAAGTATTAAGCTCAACCTGCTCCTAAATATGGTAAAAGTTCTTAGTAATTAGTAATGGGAAAACTCTTGCATTTAAAGTCTCATTAAGATTTAAATTCATATTTAAGAAAGGACTTGGGAGATTCATAGATCTATGAAACTTGGAAATGGAGAGATAGAAGTCTTGGAAATGATTGAGGAATTAATTTAATATTAATCCCTACCTTATGCAAGTCCATAAAATATACATAGAATGTGGTAGAAGACTTGTAAATAAATATGTCTACTAAGATATAAAATAACTTCATATAGAATGGAAATGAATGGATTACTTATGTTTAGCTAACATTGCTATTAGAGTGTGTATAAGCATTTCTACCATACTTTGGCATAGCTCTAGTATCAAATGAAGAATATGGTGTTAAATTCAAAGAACATAGTTGGAGATGGTTGTGTGTTGATGTCTAGATATTGTGTACACTATCTATGGCCAAGCTACTAGTAAGACACACATTGCAATTCAAATTATTTATCAAATATTTTCTTACTTATATTGGGATAAGATTCACTTCTTGTCAATAATGTGGTAGAATTAAAATCATCAAGCATGCTTTTGGCCTTACAAATCAGCTAAACAACTTTAGACCCATGTTTTATATTATTATGTTGCCATTCTTAGGATTAAGATATCTTGGAAAGATGTTGTTGGATTTTTTGTGTCTTACTTATAGATAATAGATTCATCTAAACAAATTATTTTGCAATATATTACGTATTTAGATGTAAAATTTATTTTGGATCTATCCAACTATTATTCAGACCTAAAATTCTTAGTTTTACTCTAGCACACTCTTATAGGTTGCTAGTTTGTCCATGGAGGTGCAAAAAGAAGATAAAAGGTATGGGATAACAATAGCACATGCATATGTTGCCAGTTGTGGATCACTATGGCATAGATGTCATATATAGAAAAATTTGATAGCTTACCTCAAACCAAGACTATCTTATGTAGTTAGTAGGAAAAAAGGAACAAGTACAAGCCATAAATAAGAAGTTAGATCTACCCAAGAAATATAGGAAGGACTAAAATAAATATTCTCTTTTTGGATAAATTATCATTTTATGCTCTATTTGAATTATGTTTAAGTGCTTTGAATATTGCTATTTCATGTTTATTTTCCAGCATGTAGTTTTTGTGGGACCAATATTCATGCATAGTTCTACAAAAATATGGATGACACACAATTTAACTTACACATTAATCTATCATCCTGCTAATTATTGACAATTGATAACTAATATAAGTAAGAGGTATCGCATGGTCAAATTCCACCATTGCATAGTTCTAAAGACTGCTACTACCCTCTAATAGATATATCATAACACTTAAATCCACCAATAAGCAATTGTAGGATGATATCCCCATGCACAACATAGTATACCTATAGGTGAAAATACAAAAATATATCTACTTCTTATGTAAAGTGACTTGTATTACATCATCCATTCACTATATTTCCATAGTATTTTGTTAAAAATTATAGATTTATGGGATATCCCTATGAGGGGGCTCCCAAGAGCTCGAAAAAGCACAAGCTTCTAGCAAATGCCAATGTATAGACCCCTAGAAACATGTTCATAAATACTTATCTATTTCCCAAATATCATAAATTTCTAAGCTAGGGTGGTAAAATCTACCAACTATGGTTAACTTATGCTAGCCTAGCTAGTAGTCATAATTGCTTACATCAAATCAAATCCAACCTAGTAATCATGCTAGATCTTTGGCAAAAGAATAATTTAATATTTTAATATTTGTCATTCCTCTTGCTAATTAAATTCATTCTTCTATTTAATTTTGCTTTATTCATTGAGATACAAATTAAATTTTGGTTAAGGGAAATCCTTTTAATTTTATCCCATTATGATTTGGGTATCTATTAATTATTCATTTGATATTTTCATATCCTATCAGTTATGAATATTTCTTTGTTGTATCAAGTTTTATTAATATGTGTGTATGAATCTTATTTTAGTGTTAGTAAATATTTAAATATTAAACTCCTTTAAAACATTCTAACTTCTAAACTATTTGATCAACCAAGTGTTGTTGATTATTCTACTAATTAATCTAATGATGTAAACAAGGATGGGATTGTTGCTAATAGTTGGAGAAGTGTACTTTAAAGATATTGATTTGATAAGGTTGATGGCATCTATTCTTGTTAATTATAGGTGGATGTCCTTGTTGCCAAGCTATATAGAACTAAAAATAAAGCTATAGGAAATAAATAATTCCAAATCTACAATTGATAATAGGGATTAATATATTATCAACATATAATATTTATTTTATATTACATTTTGTATCAGGCCGACAAATGATGTTTCATTTTATTTTTAGGCCAAATATCATATTAATATTTGTCATTAGGTAGATTATTGGATAGGGTTTTTTATAGGACTAATTAATACAATCATATTCAATGGATCCTCCCTTAGGTATTGTAATCCCTATTTATACCCGATCTTGCAATGTATTTTAGTCAGTTCATTATAAAATATTTTGTATATCTTCTTGTGGGATTTCATATCACTGGTAGTAGAGCAGTGAAACTAGTTTGGTAGAGAGTATCCTCTTCCCCTAGGCCAATCTGGTTCAGAAGGGAAATGAGAAATCTCTACTAGTAGATCCTGCCCAAATTTTTGCTTGGTTAGGATAGGTGTAAGCCTGATATTGTTGTGTTAGCCTCTAAGTGCCTTCATAATAGCCTAGAAGCATATTCATACATCAATCAACATCTAAAATCCTTGTAAAACTAAGCTATCATCCTTAGTAGCCTCTATCGCCCTCACTAGTATTGCTATTTGTAGACACCTAAAATGCGTCATGTCGAGGGTGACTACTCATATGGACATGCTACAAGAGCATATGGAGGATCTTGGACAAACTCCAAGATAGAGAAATGGTTCTAACCACTCAATTTAGGCATTTTTGCCTAAGCAGTCTGAACTGCAGCCTAGACTTGTGGTCTCCAGTCTAAACCGTGGTTGACACCTGCGATCTACAGTATGGACCACAATTGTGACCTGCGGTCTTGACTAAAGTTCAGTTAGGCCTTCCATCCAAGTAAAATCGGTTGGAATGGCTAAAATATCTAGAAGGAGCCAGTTGGAGGATGGAATATTCCAGGGGCTTCCATACCAACTATCCTAACCAACCTTCTTGGTCTTGGCTTCTCCATGAAGCCACCCCTAGCCCTAGGGGTATGTTATAAATACCCCCTCCAAATGGGGAGAAAAAGAGAGCAAGCATTGGATATTTGAGCAGTGAAGCCCTGGAAAATTGTACACTCAAACTGAGTATACTAAGAGATAGAGCTATTGCACTTAATCCCCGACCCTTTTGCCACCATTCATGATGAATTGCATTATAGATGCCCTAGGTTCTTAGGAGGATCAATAAACACAAATTTGGGAAAACGAAGGCCATTCACATCAAATTGATCACCAAATCAATCTAAGGACATCGAAGAATACCCTTGAACATCAATTTGGATAAGGAGATTGAGCCCACTACCCCTGATTTTGAGGGTAAACTCATCAGAGGTCAAACTGCAGCTGTCATCCGCGGTTCACAGTGCAGACCGCTCACCAGAGCTGCAGTTTGCAATAGGTGACAGATCACCTTACTATTTTATTTTCTATCTAGTTAGTTAGGTTAGATTAGCCATTTTTTTGATTTAATAGCATTTTAGAAGACTTATGACCGTAGAACTAGGCTAGAGTCACATTTTATGCTTATGTTTTAATTAGGACTAAAATGCTTTCTTTCTGCATGTTTATGTTTCATTTTCCATATTTGATCCATGTATAGCGTAGATGTTATGTTACTTTATGATATTACATGAATCTTGATTCACTTTGCATAGTTTAGCAACTTTATTTACGCTTTATTGATTATGCATGTTAATGGTGTCATTATGCATTTTACCTAAAAGGGCCTCATCATGAGAGGCTGCCTATCTTTTTGACATTTTTGTTGTTTCTTGACCGCAGGGAATAGTTCCAAAGGAGAGATAAAGCATCCAATACCTTCCTCAACGTGAAGAAGAGGGTCATCGACACCCTAGAGCAGTTTCTGTCACCCTGAGGGGTATTTTGATCACACCTACCCTTGATATGGATTTAACACTATTGTAATTGATGTATCAAATGGGTATCCATAAGAGGGACGAATCTGTAATTTGACTTCATTGAAATTAATAAAGGATTCCTTGTATTCACATTATTTCTTGTTATCAAATTATGCATGCCTATTTGTGTATTTTTCTTCGATTGCGATAGTTAGATTGAGTGTGAGCCTTTTTGGTGGTTACAAATGGTAATCACGGTGGAACTCTGCATTTCGAGCCCTTGAGTGTTGACATTCATGTTTGTTTTATCTCAAGTGCAAACCTCACCTAATAGTTGTGGTTATTTTTTAGCCTGCGGTTGTCACCTATGGTTTACACTGTAGCCCGCAGACCAGAGTTGTGATTTATAGCAGAAGCAATAGAAAACAGAAAAACCACTTGGCAGCATATTAGGAGCTGAGGTAGGCTCTGTTTTCATTCTCTGTTTTGCATTTTCTGCTTTGTATTTTTATAGTAAGCGACAAATCAATGGAAAATTAGGTACATTAAATGAAAAGGATCAATGAATAAATCCTAATTTTCTTTCGCATTATTTCCATTAGAAAGGCACTGCTAGGAAAAACGGACCTCTGATTGTAGTCCGCCCTAGAATACAGTGACCTTGATAAAATTGTGTGGTCGTTTGCATGCGTGAGGCCCAATTAGAGGTAATGTCATCGTAATTGCATTGTCATAACATAATGTAGGGCATAGCATGCATACCTTTATGAATTTGAAATGTTCCTTCTTATGCATATCATGTAGGAATGATAATATGAATGCTCTTTTATGCATTTGTCTTTATGCAAAGTAAAACGAACCAAACACACCACGTTTCATTTTAAACATCAGTGGCGTTGGGCTCTCACATCCAACCCATTTGATTGATACCAACAGTGGATATCATTACCACTTGGTTGGCTCATTTGAAATTGTATTATCGAGACCCGCTCGTTGCCAAGGCCGACCCAAGAACTGTCCTATCCATACAAAATAGCACACACTCATCTTCGAAAGGGTGTATCGCTGCACACGATGTGCTAGGTGAGGGTTGGTAGTACCTATGCTACTTTGTTGAGTATGGAATTCATTACCATATTCATCTTGTATGAGTATATAGGTGAAAGCCAATTAAACTAAGAATAAAATCCAACAATTTTGCAAAACATGCGAGAGTTTCTCATACTAATACAACACATTGAAACAACATCAAATAGTTTAGGGCACATTTTAAAATTTAAAAATAAGATAAGCATAATTGTATACCTTGTTTGATAATAAAAGATACATCTAGACGTTAGGTACACTATGGTGGATACACGACGTGGTCGGCAAAGGTGCAAGCCTGAAGCCGATGACCAAGCCCCAACCGATTCAAAATTACATGTGTCTAGTCATCAACCACATGAGCAAACTAAATGATGTTCAATGAGCATTAGAGGAGATAAATCGACACGAGGGGATCCCATTGAGCGTACCCTTGATAGAATGACATCAGTGCATACTGTTAGACATAGATTAGAGCATGGGGCTTCTCAACCTAAGGATGCTCCACTCGAAAGCCATTATCGAGACCGTAGTGCATGTGTGTCCATGGGATCGGCCGAATAGTATGTCATTTAGGGGACCAGATTGGTACCCATCCGCACTAAATCCATAGGGTGTACTATACCCCCACCTTCTAAGTATAGAAGGAATAGAGATCCACCCATTCAGGGGCAAGTAGATGGGAGGATCTCTACTGAGTGCAAGTTTACCCATACTCCCATGCATACTATAGCATGCAATATCACCATCGATATGTCGAAGGTGGAAGCTAATGGAACACCACCCCATGAGAGGTGGAGGTCTAGACAACTAGACGGTCTAGGTAGTGTGTTAGAGCAGCTAGGCTATAAGCCTTTGGCTCTGCCCACATGTGCTCTGAGTGAGCATAGAGGGAGCACCATTAGAACTACTAGAGAGCATGGAGAGGATTCTAATAACCCTCATGTATCACATCCACCATCCATGCATGGTGGCACGCAGTATATAACACAACATGATGCCGATGCCGTCTTCACAGACAGAGGAAAAAACATAACAGATCAGTCTGATGGGTACAAAACCCACAAGGTCGCTCGTATAGAGCAAGTATATCAAAGGCCTCTGATGGTTGACCAAGTCAAAAGATCATATCAACTGACCTCTGAGTAGAAACACCAACTACTCTAAGATCAATTGGAGGATGCTCACCTAGAGAGGTAGCGCATTGAAGATGAAGATCTTTAGGCATAGAGGCTTACTAGACAAAGGCTGTATGAGCAGCACTTGTGCGAGGAGTGCATCCTTGTCCAGAAGGAGCATGTAGAGTAGGAAGATAGGTTGGCTAGGGCCGGCCTATATTCTCAAGACAAGCGTAGAGAATAGATGCATAGGAAGGCTTTTTTGCAAGCCGACATGCACCATGAGCACGTAAGTGTTCACACTTATGTCACTACTCATAATAGAGAGCGACCGTCCTCGGTCGACAATCAGAGACAATAAAATTATGAGGAACAAGAGGGGAACAAATGCAACCAAGAATATCCTGAGAGTTCTCGAGCTGAGGAGGAGGAAGAGCAATGCCCTCCACCTTGATAGAAGAGGAATGTACCTCCCAAAATGCCTCTATGCCAACTTAGGGAGGAGGAATTTCTATCTTTTGAGGCTTACAAAGCTTTGGCTGAGAAGGTCAAGGCAATTGAGAAACAAGGTTCAGCTGTCTAAAAGCTGACATTGAGGAAAATTCACAATGAACCTTTAGATCCCTCGGTGCCTATGCCCCCATACCTTGAACATTTTGAGATGCCCAGGTTGGACAAATTCAAGGGTGATGAAGAGGTGCAAGAACATATCACAAGATTTATTGATGCTTGCTTCCAGATAGAGAACGATGATGCACTATTGTTGCGTATGTTTGTCACGACACTCTCTGGGACATCCCGAGAGTGGTTTAATTAGTTAAAGAAATACAACATAACAAATTTTGAACAATTAGCTGATGCCTTTCTTGAACGCTATTCCTTCGACGTCAAGAAACAGGTCAACCTTTCCAATTTGGCTGCACTAGCTCAGTGCGATGATGAGCCAATAGAACATTACGGGAAGAGGTGGAGGAGATTAATGGTAAAGTTGCCATTCTTGATTCCTACCACATAATTAACCTGAATGTTCACCAGGAGTTGTGCCAAACACATCTTGCTACTATTGCAGCTATAGTAGTATGCCACATTCAAAGAAGCTTTGGTGCAAGCCAAGGTAATTGAGGATATCAAGTTGCAGGAAGGCAACTTGAAGCTAAAAACTAGGAAAGAGGGATATAAGAAGAGTACCTCAAAGCAATAGGGCAAGCAGGCCCATGTGAATTAAGTGGTACTGAATCTTCAAAATGAGGATAAGGGGCAAAATAAACAAAATTATCAAGCCCATCCTCCTCCTGTGCAATATGACCAACACAAAAATAACTACAAGGGCAAGAATAAAGAGCAACACCCACCTCACATATTTATGCCATTGACAAAATCAATGACATTGATCTTTCGTCAGCTCTACGAGGCCAAGGCAATAAGATTGCCCGAAGTCAAGATGGTTGAGCCCAAGCCCAAAGACTATCAGGAAGAGTTGTTTTGCATATTTCATAGAGCGAAAGGCCATGACATCGAGGTGTGTTGGTCCTTCAAACACATTGTGCAAAATATGATAGAAAAGGAAGAGCTTGTAGTATGAGGTAATCCCCAGGTGCTAGACAACCAAAACATGGGAATTTTTAAAAATCCATTATCAAACCATGAGGCACCCCATAACCATGCTGACCATGTCAATCAAGTGCGAGTCAAACCACCTACCCTGCGGTTCATCGGCATGGTCAATGTTATTACCAAACATGGTAGGTACGAACAGTCGAATCAACCTCATGCTTCCATTCAAATACAAGCCATGTCCCAAAAAAAGCAAGAACAAAATATTCCAGGCCCACCAACGAGACTGGTGGTGACCATTAGGAGTAGGCTGGTTAAAAACCTGCAGACGACTCCTGCAAAGTTGTCTATATATGACCTTATATAGCAGTCTCCTAGGCAAAGGGAGACTCTTATGGACATTTTGAAGTCCATTGAGGTATTGTCCCAGGATGCATAGGCGTTCACAAACTTCATGGGGCATGTACAACAGTGCCAGGAACCAATGATCCAATTCTATGATCATGAAGTAAAAATGGTTTCTGCAAGTGTGGATGACCTGCCACTACATATCATTGCATGTGTTAACCATGTGCCATTTAAAAGGGTCTTTATTGACACTGGTTCATCGATAAATATAATCATGACTAAGGCACTGCACCATTTGAAATTTCCTAAATCACTCATCGTACCAACCACCTTTACATTAAGAGCGTTTAACAACGCACTATGCTCTATGATTGGCATGACTGTCCTACCTATTCATGTGGGACTAAATACCATTATCGTAATGTGTCATGTGATAGAGGGCACCTTGTAGTATAACATCCTGTTGGGGAGGCCTTGGATTCAAAAAATGCGTTGTGTTCCCTCGATATTGCATCAGTGTGTCAAGTATATACACGAGGGACACATTCACATGGTTTCATTAGATGAAGAACCATTCAATTTCGTAAACTTAGCAGATTTGCTAGGGGGTTTCGTGATCCCATCAACGCACTTGGACATATGACCCACGTCATCGATAAGGGTTCCAAGAGGCAAATAGGCAGTGCATGTTCAACTATCGATATCTATATCAAACAGATCTAAACATACCACTACAACTTCTATGAGATCGAGTGCATCGATAATGTGTCAGAACAACGAGAAATTAAAGGTAAAATTGGGTAGGAAAGAAGTAAAGAATGCACCTGAACTAGTCACCGCTGAGGCTGCCACTCCCATGGAGGTGGAGGAAGCCTAGGATCAAGTCAAGGAGGCACCTCAGCCTGCTTCACCTACATCATCAGCAGGGTCATCCGCATCGTAGGTGACTGTTCACCTAGCTAGCACAGGTCTAGGTGAATATCTTGTGAAAAATGTGACCTTCGGTCCTATTTTAGAGACTGCACAAGATATGGTCCAACCGATAGCCCATCAATATCCAGTTGGATCCGTAGTATGGTTGGGAAAGCCACCCAACCAAAAAAACTTCATTTATGTCGGGTTGGATCAAGTTCCAACGCGGGCACCCATGGAGGTGGATGATGATGAACAGTTCACGATGAACGTTCGGTACTTGTCCAACCCCGAGTATGCCATGCACATTTTTGAGCTCTATCATTGGCATGGATACAACCTTGGTATTTTTGAATAAGGATGAAGAACCCCTCTTGAACCACGTTATCAGTTGGCAACTGATAGGTTCGGATTGGGATTGCAAATTCAGGGATATGATGATTTACTCGCTGCATCATTGGATCATTTGTACGTGGGTTTGGGGGACGACGTGGATTTTAATCCGTATCATCCTAACATGTCTAGCCTTCGGGGTAACAATCTAATGGTGTCAGTCATCACCATTGAGAGACCAAATATTGAACATGAAGAGTTCTCAAGAAGAACCCCAGAGGCAACCTGGGTCATCAAAATCGTATCACAATCGATGATACTGGTATGCAGGGGTACAACCCCATAATTCTAGGTGATCTCAAATCAAGAGATATTTTTAGTAAATATGTAGAGGATTCCACCTCTGAAATGAACAAACCGAGTTATGATGCATATGGCAAGTCCTCAAATGATGATCAATCCGAAGAGGAAATTGATCGAGCCTTCGTGGTTTTGACATTTCTATGCCATTTGCTGCCTAGAGAGCAATTAGATGAGATACAAGAGCATTGCATGGTCGATAGTGAGTATGAAGATGAGATAGAGCAGGCCTACTTAAGGCCTAATCCAGCTAATCTCCCAATATTTGTGGACATGATAGAGTGGTCTGCTCATAGTAGCAATCATAGCGATGAGGTTAAGATGACCAATCCGAGGCTAGTATATCTGCTACATCTATTGCCTACGAAGTCAGAGTATATTATAGAAGAGTTTCCTATTAACACTGATCGCTATGAAGAGGAAGTAGAGCCAAGTTTTGTGCTGGTGTCGTATATACAATTATTTTATCCAGTTTATCCAGATAGTGATGATATCAACCGCAAAATCAGATACATGGGACCACATCTGGCATATCACCCCTTTCATATGGGGGGAAGTGAAAGATTATATCTATACATTGATTATGAGGATTCATTGGAGATGGCCTATTTGGGGCCTCATCACTTGCGTAATTAGAATCCACCTCGAGGTTCATCACTTGTTATAGCTGCGGGTTTGCATCGAGAGATTAATCTACAACGTCGCCTTAGGGAAAGAATAAATCTGGAAGAGGAATATCAAAGAATTTTTCCCCATATGCCTACTTATGTCGAGATACTTAAGCCAAGAGATCCCATTTTGCAGTTAGTACATAAAGAGGATCCAGTTTTTTGGCCATCCCATAGGGAGGACCCGTTCGTCCCCGTACCATTCGAGCTAGACCTTGGGTACGAAAGCTACACAGATGATATAGAGTTTAGTTCATGTGGTCCTAGAGATCAATTCCATTATATCAACATGGTATCCATTGATTTGACCACTCCACTCTACAATCCAGTAGATCCATCCAAACCATTACATCTAAACATGGATGCTTTTGATTGGGATCGTGCTGATTCACCAGTAGAGCTTGAAGATTTCTTCCTGAACAAAGAGATGGTGCAACCATTTCATTTTGGACTAGGCTATGCTTATGATGTCTATCACACTAAAAATAATTCCAATGAAGAACATATAAATTTAGTTGATGACATCCATTTGATCCCTACACCTCATCAGCTTGAGGAGGGATCCCATATGTCAGTAGAGGAAACCTTCAAAGTGGATATCGGTAATGACCCCACAAATCCAAATAAGGTTAAATTTGGAATGAGTCTCACTCCAGATGAGCGCGCTAGCATCATCCCTCTACTAAAAGAGAGACATGACCTTTTTTCTTGGACATACAAAGATATGCTTGGTCTAGACCCAAAGTTGGTTACTCATAACCTTTTACTAGAGCAGTCCAAGAAGCCCGTCAAGCAAAAGCTCAGAAAGATGCATCCAATAGTAGACTTAATGGTGAAAGATGAATTGCAAAAATTGTTGGATGTAGAATTTGTCATTTCCATTGACTATCTAGAATGGGTATCAATATGGTGCCTGTGGGAAAACCAAATAGAAGGATCCGTATTTGTATGGATTTTAGAGATCTCAACAAGGCAACACCCAAAGATTCATTTTTGTTGCCCAATATCGATGCTCTAGTAGACTCTACTACCAGTCATGAAATGCTCTCCTTAATGGATGGTTTTTTTGGTTACAATCAAATTCGGATTAAGCCCGAAGACCGATGATGAGGCCAGGAATTGCCTCATCCATGAATACTTTTTGATACATTTTTGACTATTTGACTTACCCTTTTTACTATGATTTTTATGTTAATTATGGAAAAATGCATTATATAATGATGTTTGCAAATTATGGAAAGACAAAGTGCATATGCTCTGTTTTACTATTTTTACTACAATTTCACCTGTTTTTCAGTTAATTAATCAGTAGTGTTATAGCAATTCAATTTTTTTTTGAATATTTAATGCTTGGTAATATGGTGTTCCTTTGTTTAAACTAATTCAAATGGAAATGGGTGCCAAGAATTTGTCACTGTAGCTGACTGTGCAGGAAAACAGGCTATAACTGTGACAGTTCCAACCAGCTGTACATATACAGTAGGGTTTGGAATTAGTCACTCTAGCACATGCCACCGATGTAGAAGGGTGTACATGAGAGTGGAGAAGTCAACACATTACTTCCTATGCATTTGGACCACAAATCAACAACGAATGGTCACCTGCCTGTTGTTCCAGAGCAGTGCTAGAATAAGCGATGCAGGAATAGGTGATAACACAGGAACAACTGAAGGTGGTAAAAAAGCGATAAATCGATGGAGGAAAGTATTGGAAATTGACCAGGAGGATTGTCCCAACTCATATTAACATGATTTACTCAAAAAATTCAGCCCAAAAATAATGAATGGATAAATTTTTGACAAAGTAAATTCTTGCAGTCTAGGAAACAGTTATGTAATTAGTTGTAAATCCCTGCAAAGCAGTAACCAAGCATATCAGTGTTATCTTATAAATAATAAAGCTCCCATATGGTCGAGCATATATAGATATATAGATAGACATATAAAAATATAGGCAATAGAGTATCAAAATTAGCATAGAGTAAAGTTTTCCTGTAGCAGAACAGTAATCTGCAAGTTTTTCCTACATTACTGTAATGCATTTTCAGATTGAATAAAAAGGTGCAATATTCAGTTTTCAATTGGCATGTTGAGGTTTATGAGTAACAGCTAGATCTTATTAGCATAAATCCTCACATTCTTCTAGTTATGGAAGCAAGGGACCACTTGCAGGCTAGAGGAAGGCAGTTTCTGATAGAATTTCTTGCTGAATTCTTGCTACAACAGGTTAGAAAAATTCTGCCAGTTTGCATTTCTTTAAGTAGTTTTCAATACAGTTTTCAACAGTGGATAGCATTTTTTGAATTTACAACAATTCCTAGATATTTTGTCATTTTGCGCTTTTACGCTCATTATTGATTCAATTTTGCATTACACAGCAATTTCCAGATATCTTGTCATTTTTCAATTTGGTAGTTTTTGTTGATTCAGTATTGCAGTAGTTGAAATTCTATTTTGATATTATCTAGTTGATTCACTTTCATGCAAGAGTGTGTGTGTTTTTAATTTTGCACTTTACTTTTATGTCATTTCAATTTAGCAACATTTCATTTTCTGTAATTTTTAGATTCTGTCATTTCATTTCCTGCAATTCTATTTCTACAAAATTAAATAGGAGTTCATGTTAATTATTAGGAGTTAAAAGGTCACAAAAAAACCCCCAAATGCTAACTGATCCACCAATAAAACCTGTTCTTAGATAAACTAAACCTGCAACTATGACACTTCCTATCGTATACAACCTCTGGACACCGCCCTGGATTGACACACATAATGATTAAATGATGAATGATCAACGACCCTCATCATTTTTGGGGTCGTTGCCAGGGAAAAAACGGTGTTTTTAGGAAAAGTGACACAGGTCAAGAATTGTGTTACAATTTTTGAAATATTGTATTTTAGTTTATTTACTGAATAGGCATGAATGCATAGGGTAAGAGACAAAAGAGGGAGGTTTATCAGAACTAGTTCTGAACCACCAAGGCATTCTTCACGATTAGATGAAGAATTTCCAAAGCAAGAAATACCTTCTTCACCAACTGAAGCTTTGGATAGATTAGAACAAGAACTTTTTGTAGCACTATCTGCTAAACATTCCCTTAAGACTAAACCATCCACATCAAACTCAAGAAAGAAAGCAACTATGGCAGCACCACTACCACCACTAGGTGGGTATGCTGATGATCCTCCTAAGACTTTTGAATACCCCATCCGGTTGGATCCAGCTCTAGATGCTCCCATGAAAACTATTTCTCCATCCATATTGCCAATTTTTAGGGGAACTATTTCAGAAGATCCTAATCAATTTTTGTTTGAATTTAAAGTGTTATGTCAGACTTATGACTACATAAATGATAATCAAAAATTGAAATTGTTCCCTTCTACGTTAAGGATGCTGCTCTCTGATGGTTTATGAGTAATCTTGAACCTAATTCAATCTGTACTTGGGATGACATGGAGACTGCATTTCTACATAAATATCAAGATTACTATTGAGTACGAAACATAAAAGATGAGTTGTTTCGGATCAAGTAAGAAGAAGATGAGAGTTTAGAGGATTACCTTGATCGCTTTGCTTTTGTCCAAAAAATATGTGGTCCTGTAGAACTTGATTTCTTAAAGCCTATTTTCTTAAGAGGATTGCAGGATGAATCTAGGGAAGTGTTAGATTTAATGGGAAAAGGAGACATATATCAACTTGATATTGAAGATATTGTAGAGTTATGTAGAAACTATTCTCGTACTCACCATCAGAGAAAGAAAATGAATTCTGGCAATAATGACATAAAGGAGTTGATGGAGGAAATGGCTAATTTAAAAACTGATATCCTTGTTCAACTCAATTATGCATTAGGTGAGAGAAACATAAAATCCAATTCTACACCACCTTTGGCAATTTATTGCCCGAGATGTAGGAATAAGCATGCCTTGCAGGATTGCCCTTTAAACAAAACTTCTATTTGTGGAATTTGTTCCAAGGAACATTCAACAGATAGATGTCCTTTGATGTATTTGATGTCCCTGAAAAAGGAGGCCAAGGGTTGGAAGTAAAAGTACCAAGAAGCCAATAAACTCAAATATCAGCTAGGAGAGCAAAAGAAGCTAAATGAAGAACAAGCAAAAGAAATCCAAAGTTTGAGATAACAAATTCACCTTGAGAAATCTAATTCTTTTGGATTTTCCAAGGTCGGATTGAAGAATATTAGAAAATAATTGCTCTCTAAGGTCCAAGAGAAATGTTTAGGACTTCAACTTATGATTGACTACCTTGATGATGCCAGTCGTATACTACCCAATGTTTAGAAATATTTAGATCAAATCACTGGAGTGTTGTAGCCTATGGTGATTTTTATAGAACAGATGTACAGGTTGGTTGATAGAAAACTCAATTATTCTGCTAAACCAATTCTCAATAAAGAATGGAATCTCACCATAGTTGCTACCAGAACCATGGTCAAGAAGCACAAGGCACTTCAAAGAGCTTGGATATTTTTTGATAGGATTAAAGGAGTGATTAGGGATGTTGTGGATGTGAATAAATGAATGATTCAATTTGGCTTCAATTTCCTATGGATGGAGTATCATAGATTGCTATCCGTGGAAGAGATCTAGAAAAGCATTGATGAAAATTTATAGGATGAATTTGGAATTGATTCTCTTAAAGAGCCAGTACCCCAAGAGCAAGTTGCCCAATTAATTGTTAATTTTACCAGATTAAGAGATCTCATGGAATATCTAGTGAGTAGAGGAAATGTTTCTAATTGTGAGTATATTAGATAATTGCAGTATGTTTACAAACAACTCAAAGAAATATCAAACCCCTTTGAAGAAGCCTGGAAACAGGCTTTACAATATTTGAAATTGATGATTCATTTGTTTGGTGATGATTCTGGAGGAAGGAATCAAAAACAACCTTCCCCTAGAAGAAGAGAACGAAGAAGAAGAAGAAGAATAGAATGAATAAAAGGTCGAGGAAGAGACCCATGAAGAAGAAGAGCAATATGGAACTGTTATAGGCCCGAAAGGGGCCCACACTTAGTTTATTTTTGTTTTTGTACATATGCACAAGTTTTGCATTTTTTTTTTGCTCTAACAATTGTCAGAAATAAACAATAAAGGCATGAATCCTAGAGAGGCACAGAGAGCAACATATTTTGTGTGAAGGCATCTTTACAATAAGTTCATATAAGAGGAGTAGAGTTATACCTGATTTTTGAAGACAACGACAATAGGCCTGTATTTTTGGTATAGTCTCCTTATAATATGATGATTCATGATGTTTTTAGCATGATCTCTATATGAACCTTTACCCTCTAACAAAATGTTAGATTTTTTAGAGTGTAGTGTTTATATGGAAGTTATTCTTTAAAGCATTTTTTTTAATATGAGAATTTTTTGAATCCTAAGGCCCAATGGATAAGACTCTAAGTTCTATGGCTTTACAAGAAAATCCACCTGGGAGGCACCAGAATGTAGGCCCAAAATGGCCACATACTTAGGAAAATTAAAAAAAAAATTCTTGTCATGAAGTTCTCATTTCGCACACTTTGTAGTGTATTTTGGAGCAGATCTGCAACAAAGGCCACAAACCTACCCAATACTTAGTGAATTTTTGCACTTGGAGCAGTTTCGCATAATTTCTTATGTTTTTGGCTCCAGACTGGCGACATGTCCTGAATCCACAAAAGTTATTTAATAATGATGACATTGGCTTAAAATAAATTTGAATTGGTGACCGCTTCATATTCTATGATATATTTTGAGTAGCTAAGTGTTGGAAAGCTCAATTTTGGAGAGTGCATAGAACATTTTTGTCTGATATGGTGATAGAAGCTAGAGTGCTATGTACAAGTGATGCAGATTCATGATGAAGGAATTTTGACTAACTCTCTTTAGGAATGGCGACAAACAACATTTTACTTTGAAGCCAATGTGGATTGGAGGAAGAGTCATTTTATACTATGATGGGCTCGGAATGGTGTTCATAGGATAATGCACTTGCTCATGTCTGGATTGGAATCTATAGAAGTTTCTAAAGAGATATGACATCATCAACATTTTTGTGTGGATTGGTGAATGCTTCATCGCTAAAGAAGGAAAATAAAGTGGCTTTCATCTTGCTTCACTTTCTAAGCATTTTGATTCCGGATTGACGTTCAACAGTTTCTGAAGCATGAAAGGTGACGTCATCATTTTTTAAAAGTGGAATGGTGCTGTGTTCTCCCCTGCCATTACATCAAGCTTATTTTAGATTTAATCGTAGCCATACGATGGGGGAGATCAATGTTGGAGATTTTTCTAAGAAATATGAAGTATATAAAAGAAATTTCTTGCCAGAGTTATAACAATCAGTTGGAGGAGGAAGCTGAAGCATTGAGGGTTTCAAGAAGATGAGAACTAGAGAATTTTCCATATCGATGGTAGTAGAAGGCTTCCAAGAAAGATCAATGATGTATATACAAACTCCAACGGCTAAAACTCCAGTTAGCGCCAAACAACTAGCAAGTTGCAGAGTTTTCAAGCTACCATGGTGGTCCACTTACAGCGGATTTCCTAGAGGTTGAACCAGTAAGAGAATACCAGTAAGAACTCTCTATTGAGCTATCAAGATTTCATCTTTGTAATGTTCCTTATTAATTTAATTTTGCAAAACTATAAATAGAGTTCGAACCCTCATTTTTAAAGGGTCGGCTCTAATGTGTTTTCTTGTGATACTATAAATATTTCCAAGGGCTAATGAAAGGAGAATTACATTGATCTTCACCTCAAATTTTATGTCTTCATAATTTGTTATCAGAGGTTTAAATTCTTTAGTTGCATTTCTATGAATACTTGAATGGTTAGTTTGTGCCAAATTAATGGATTACTAATTGCTAGGGTAATTGAAATTTGCTTCTAAATTTGATCTTTATTGTTAGGGAGTGCATTTTTGTAAAATATAAATATTGGTAAATTCTACTATTTGGATTATCATTATTTAGATATTTAAATTGATGTCTATAATATTTCTTTGTTGTTCTTCAATGAATGAAAGTACATTTAATTTGGGATAATGTTGATATGAGTAATGTGTCTTTAATTTGGTTTTTCAAAGCTTTTTACTATAGTGTAATGTTGTTAGCCTATCCATCCGTTGTTGTTCATATTTCCTAACCCTAACCTTTTCTTACCCTAATATCTAAAATCCTAAGTGAGCATAATTGTGTCAACACCCTGTTTGAGTTGACAAGGAACCAACATACTCTGGAGGTTGGATCTGAAACTCCTATTTTGTTCTATCAAATGTTGAGTGTTGAGTTGTAGCTATCGAGTGCAACCCTAGACAAAAAGTAGGAAGATAGACAGCCATAGTATTGAGTAAAACTTGATGTAATTCAGTACCCAAAAACAATGATGTGGAGTAGTGGGTCTGTTGTAACAGTGGAAAATATCTTGATTTCATGATCATAAAATTGTATGATCGGTTCCTGACACTGTTGCACGTGTCCCATGAAGTGTGTGAACACTTTGGGATCCTAGGACCACACTTCTATGGATCTTAGAATGCCCATAAGTTTATCCTTTTTCTTGGGATACTGCTAAATAAGATCATAAATTGACAACTTCACTAGAGTCATCTGTAGATTTTGAATTAACCTACTCTTGGTTATCACCATCGGTCTAGTTGGTGGATCTGGCACATTCAGCCTTGGAGGAGGTGAAGCTTGGACCCTACTAGGAACTGGAGGTTGATTTGGTCTTTCATACCTTGTATATCTTGTGATGAGGTTGACCATTTTGAAAAACCCATGGGTTTGTGGTTTGATGCATACTTGATTTATTTGGCCAACATTGTTCCTTGGCACCTCATGGTTGGGTAAAGGATTTTTGTAAATCCTCATATTCTAATTATCTGGCACTTTTGTATTGTCCACAAGAAGCGTACCTCTTTTGATCATATTTTGTAGTAAATGTTTGAAAGACCAACATACCTATATGTCATGACCTTTCATTCGATGAAATATGCAGTATTGAACATCCTTATACCCCTTAGGCTTGGGTTGATTAAGGTCCACTAATTTGATTTTTGGTAAGTTTATTGCCTTTGCCTCATACAATTGATGGAAAATTGATGTCAATGATTCCGATAATTGAGTTAATATGTGAGGAGGACGTCTTTCTTTGTCCTTACCTTTCTGGTTGTTGTTGCACTGCTCATATTGCACAGGAGGAGGTTGGGCTTGATAATTTTGTTGTTGCTGCCCCTTATCCCCAATATGAAGGTTTAAAAACACCTGATCAATGTGGGTCGGCTTGGCCTATTGTTTCCTGGTGCTTTTATTATTCCATTCCTTCTTGCTTTTCAGTTTCAAGTTACCCTTATGTAACTTGATATCCTCTATCACTTTGGCTTGTGCCAAAGCCTCTTCAAATTTTGATACTGCTGCAACTGCAACAATAATAAAATGTGCTTTGCATAAATGTTTGTAAACATTTGAGTTAATTCAAATGTAGGGATGGAGAATGGCAGCTTCACCATCATATTTCTCCATCATTTCTCATAATCCATAACTAGATCATCATCATGTTGCATCAAAGTTGTCAAATTGGATAAGTTCACATTTTCTTGACGTTGAAAGAGAAGCATTCAAAAATGCATCGGCCAGTTGCTTGAAGCTGGTGATGTTGTGCCTTTTGAGTTTAAACCACTCTCAAGCTAGGCCTGATGGGGTTGTAGTGAAGGTCCGCAAGATCAAGGTATCGTTGCTCCTGATCTGAAAGGACATGTCTAGAAAACTCGTGACGTGCTCTTGAGCGTCCTTCTCTCCTTTAAACTTTTCCAGCCTAGGCATATCAAAATATTTAGGATAGGCTAGAATAGGCACTTATGGGCATAAAGGTTCATTATGAATATTATTCAAGGTAGGCTTTTGATAAACCGTTCCTTACTTCTCGATAGCTTTAAACTTTTCTACCAAGGCCTTATAGGCCTGCAAATATAGGAACTCCTCTTCTCTGGATTGCCTTTGAGGCACCTTTAGAAGCAGACTACTCTTTGATCGAGGTGGAGGACTAGGATCATCGTCCACTTTGACTTGGGAGATTTCAGGATACTCGATCTAATTCATCTCCCAATGGGTGGATATTGATCCTATCTATACTCATAGGATCCTTGTAGGATCACCATAGACATGTCTAAAGTGGAAGCAAACGGTATGCCACATCATGAGCCATGTCATAGTAGATAGTTAGATGGTATGGATAGAGTCTTAGGAAAATTAGGTTGGAAGTGGCCCTCTTTTTTTACCCCTAAATGGGTGGATATAGAGCCTATCTATACTCATATGGTGGGGGCCTTGGACCTCCCTTAGGTACAGTTCAAATGGGTACCAATCTGGATCCCTCTTAATATAATCTTTAGTAGATCCCATGGATGCACACAAAGTGAGATCATGGTAAATGTTGCCATGTTCGGGACCCCCATGCTAAGAAACCCCATTCTCTTATTGGTGTCTCAAGGAGTGTTTAGTACCTCCTCTAACCGGGGTATTCTCAACATGATTCCCATGCATAGAATTATCCCCTCTAATACTCATCAAATAATGTTTGGGAGGATTCTGTGGTTAGGGGTCCTACACATTTTACTGTGCATTGGATGGAGCTTCGGCCTCGACCTCGGGTCTATGCCTGGGTCGGTCTCTCTGTGTTCACACCATGATATTATATTATTTTGTATGTAAATTTTAAGGAAAACAAAGTAAACAATGATGATTATATATTTTAAATTTTTGTTTATGAGCCCTAAACTATTTGGTGTGTTTTGAGATTTATTGTATCAGAAAGTAACTCTCATCATGTTTTCAAAATGTTGATGATATACTCAATTGTTTAAGGGCTTTAAACTATATACTCGCAACTCCACAACCTAGCTATGAACTCCAGGTCATGTAATCCCATCTATAATATGTGGTAATGATGTCCACACATGGTCATGGAGCACAGGTCCTCCTGTTCCTCAACCTATTCACCCGTAGTCAGTGATATACCTCTTTGAAGAGCGTTACATGTAAATTTTTCATGGGCTATGATAGTTCTCAGATCCAGTTTTGGTCTAGTAACAAAAGGATCGAGGTAGTTGGGCCAACAAATGGAAATCACTGCCACTATTGTTGAACCCTACTAGTTGTTGGATATGACTTCCAACTCACTAGCATTTAAAATATGACATGGTGTGTGTGGTTCTTTTTACTTTGCATGAAATAAAAATGCATAAACTAGTATTCACATGATTTTCCTACATGTTTTGAAAAAGAATGTTTCACTTTAAGAAAATGCATGATTACACTAGATGATGTTCATAGAATGCAACTATCTATGAGTAAAATGGCCACTAATTAGGCCTCATACATGTAAACTCTAAACACACAATGTCCTAGACCACTAGAAACTAGGACGGACTGCAAACAGAGATCCGTTATTCCTAGAAATGACTAGTAGAAAACTAAAAATGAACTAGGATTTTCCCATTTCTACCTTTCATTAAGTTTTCTAATTAATCTAATATTTTTGCATTCTGCCAAAAAAAACACAGATAGGAAATCACAGAGACAGGGAAGTGCTCCTACCTCAGATCCAAGTCTAATGGAGATTTGGTTGTCAGTCATGGCTAAGACCTGTCATCACAAAACATAGTAAGTTAGTATTCTATGGCATAAAATGTGGGTTTACCATCGTGATCGCCGTCTATAGCAATATATGATGCATACACCTAAGCTAGTAATAATTGAAAAATCACATAAAGCATAAAATAATGGATATATTTGTAAATAACCACAAATAAGAGCTTCTTTTATTAAATTTCCATTAAAATTTGATTAGAAATCCATCCCTCTTAGGGATACCCAATATGATACAATTATTAAAATCATAGAAAATCCCCATGCAAGGGTAGGTGTAATCTACATGCTTCCTAGGTTGACATGAACTGCTACAAAGAAAATGTGGCCTTCTTCTCCATTATTAGATAAATTTTTTGCTTTGAATGACAAGACCCTATTGACCCTACATCTAAGAAACAATAAGAAACATATTAAAAGTAAAGGTAGCCTCTCTTTATGAGGCCTTTAATCCAAATCTTGCATAAAATATGCTATAAGAAACATGAAATCAAGAAAGCATGTAAAGATACGAATCTATGCTAAAACATGGTAAATTTACCATAAAGAATGTAAAAGAGACATAGATTTAATCATCTAACATCCTAATTAAGCATTGAGAGCATACATGCATGAAAATAATAACATCTAGTCTAGAATTGACTAATACTTGGAAATGAGAAGAATATACCGTAGGTCAATGATTCTAACAGTCTAATGAGAAGACAAAAAATCAATCTATAATAAATTTACCTAAATGAACAAATATAAATGTAAACCTACTTCTAAAACTAGCTAAAAAGAGGATTAAACCTTGAACATGGGTCTGTGAAGCGGTTGGCACTATTAGTCATGGCTGAGTGGTGAATGTCCTTGTTCTCCAGATCAGGGCTTGATTCCTCAATTCACTCCATAGAATTGATGTTCAAATGTCACCTTGATTTTATCTAACATATTTGGTAGTTGAATTACTTAGACTGGTTATGGATTGGGCTCAATTGATTTTCTTGATTTCTCCTAGCCCTCCATAGCCTTCTTGATTCCAAATGCCATGCAATCTCCAAATAGGCAACAAAAGTATTCCTCTCAATGGATGCAAGTGAGTATGCAATTTGATAGGGCTTCGATGCGCTTCAACTCGAGATTCTTCTAGACTTATTCCCAATTTGGAGGGGGGTTTTATAGCATTTGAGAAGACCTTGTCTTAGCTTCATGGAGAAACCAAGATCAAGAACCTTTAATTAGGGTAGTTGGAGAGAAATTTCTAGAGGCTTCCAGGCTCGAACCATTTTAAACTCTAACAACTTGGTCGTTGTAACTGATTTTGGATCGGTTGATATCAAACTTAACTTGAATGCTAACCACAGATCTGAGACGTGGATCTATTAACTGTGGGTGTCAGCCGCAACCAACACTGACTAGGCTAAAATTTCTAAATTGAGTTTTTAGAACCATTGCTTCACCTTTCAATCTATCCAAGATCTTTCATATGGTCTTCTAGCATGTCCTAGATGAGTAGTCATCTCGACATGACACATTTTAGGTGTCTACAAAATGTACCATTATTTTCTAAGAAACTAAACATGAAATAACCCATTTCTTTACAAGAGGTATATCCTATTTTCATATTATTCATATTTTACATAACAAGTCATGAATAACCAATCATTCCATCAATAGGATACCAAAATAAAACATACATTCATTCATATGAAGTGACTTCATCCAAAGTAAAAAGTTTTCCAAGGGAAGGTCATGACAATAACCTTATCCCAACTCTTTCTTTTATTGTATTTTAAATAATTATTACATAAGGGAACATTATTTTTTCCTTTTCATAATTTTTCTTTTAAGATTTTGGATGAGGATATTTTTAATAAATGAAACTAACTAATTATATTGTATTTGAATCTACAGTTATAATCACCTATATTTTTTTATCTGCTATGGATCATTTTGCATAGATAGTAGTTTCCAATTTTTATTCAATAAAAATATATAAGAAGGTAACATGTGATCTATGAAAATTTACACCAGGGGATTATTTGACAATCTATGCAATGGCCATGGAGTCCACCATATATAAGATAATTGTTTAGCCTACAAAGTAAGTCTTAAGCAAGCTCAATACTATGATGTAAATGTATGAGTATTGAAAAAGAATTAGATCTCAGTTTGCATCTTCTAATTATTAGAGACAAGAGCAATCAAGCTTCCTATTATGGTTGAGTCCAATAACTTTTTTCATACACACAAGAACATAAATTCCTAGCCCAATATCATCCCTTCCCTGGTAAATTGTTCAATAAGAGTGGTCATATAACATTCAAAATAATATACTAGACCACTCACCATGTTTTAGGAGTTACTACATCATATATAATATGAATACAAGTTGAGAAACCACTCAAAAAATTGTTTGTAAGGTTCACTAGGGGATAAGGGTAGTAATGGGTTGTCGTGCCATATTTGGAAACTATTGTAATTAAGTATCCCTTTCACTTCCATAATACAATTTATTCAAATATTAAGTTCTAATATGTGGTATCAAGGTAGGTAGAAGGAAGAAAGAATTATCCTTTTGATCCTCCTTTCACTTTAGCATAGAGAAATCCAAAGTGGTCTACTTTAAAAAAAAATCTAAGTTTGAGATAAGAAGTTTCAAGGGTAAAATTATCCTATGATAAATTATCACCATGAAGAGAAATTCCAGGGTAGAATTAAAATATTTAAAGGTGGAAAATACCTACCAAAGGAAAAAATATTTCAAGCATAAAAAAAGTTTCAATCTATTCTAAGACCAAGAGATCATAAGCCTACAACAACTAGGTCAATTTTAGAAAGGAAGGAAGCCATAATAAGCTCTTCAAAAATTAAAATAAAATGCTCTAAATGAGTGTGAGAAATTGCAATCTAGAAGACTTTGAGCACTAAGGAGAGGTCAAGCATTGAGACAAGAGAGGTAAAGCATCAAGACGAGAGAAGTTAGGCATTGAGGATATGAAAGGTTGAACTATAAGAAGAGAGTAGGGACAATAAAGCAGGTTGAATACCTAGAGTAAATGGGAGAAAGAAATCACAACTCAAATGTTACCCAAAATAGGTATCTAGACATTACCTAGAATAGGAACCCAAGACATCGCTAGGAATGACCAAGGAGAGTGCATGAATGGAGAACACAACACCTAGAGGATAGAGAATCCTCAAATAGGTGACCAAACATCTAAACTTATTGATAATTCTACCTAATAAAGGAGTAGAGAAGAACATCGAAGCAATCAAAGAATGCAGAAGAGAATTTCCATTAATCATCTACAACTTTTAAAATATTAGAAGATAAAATTTAAAATGCAATCAAAGGTCAAAAAATGCACCAAGAATTAAATGACACACTTTCAAAAGAAGAAGCATATGTAAGATTATAAGGTTTATATTGATTCAATTATCATCAAGTTTAAATAAACATCCTTAGTGAGAATAAGAAATAAAATGAACTAAGGTACAAAGTATTGAAATGTTTTTTTGATTAAAGGTATGGTTACAAAAAAAGAGGATTATTGTTTTTTTAAGATCTAAAAAATGAGGATAATATATTACTTTAAAAATTAAGAATATATATATAAATTAAAGAAAATAATATTCCATAGAGGAAGAAGCATTCCTTCTATTTGGCAAGACACAATTCTCTTGTATTTTGGAAACAACATTTGAAATATGAGTATAGGCATATGTATACTTATCGAAAAGAATATTTTGAGTTGGATTCAATAAAATAAGAAAATTCAAATTTTGTGAAATTTTACCATAGCTAGTGGAGCACCAAAGTTTGTATTTTCAAATTTCCAATTATTAAGGGGAAACAATTGTGCTACCTGGAAGAATAAACTCATGATACAACTTGAATTTGAGGAATTTTGGCATATAGTAGATGGAAGCACTAGCCATCCTACTACAAAAGAAGAAGATCAAATAAATTTTGATAAAGAAGACAAAAAGGTAAGATTAATCATCATGTTTGTGTTAGATTTTAAGCCTGACTATTTGAAAATATCATAGGTCCTAACATAAACAAGCCACAATATTATAGGTCATAATATAAATAATCAAGAGTAGAACTATATAAATGAGAAATAAAATATATATCTAGGCCAATATAATAATGAAATAACATTTACTTATAATATCAAATATGAATGATGAAAGGGGTGTAAACCCTAAGTGTAGTTAAGCAATGGAACAAAGTGATAAATTTGGCTACAGTATTTGCAAAAGGGATGTAAACCCTAGGTGCAGTCAAGCATTGAAGGAAGAGAGTTATTTATAGACCATCTATGAGAAATCTCTTTGGTCAAAAGAAATATCTCTCAAGGATATTTGGGTTTGTGAGTGGATGAACCTTTGCCCTCTATCAGGATTTCAAAGGATGAATTTAGGTTGGATTTGATTGATCATGAAGCTCGAATAATTATCTACAAACTCAAGGGAAAAATACTAGGCCTGGAGGAGCTCAAAAGATACATTAAATATTGGACTAGTATAGAATTCCAAGTAACTCTCCTATCCAAAAATTTTCTTTTTGTTTCCTTTTCTAATTTTTAAGATAGAGATAGGATAATGGATTATAGATATAATTGGTTTTTCGGACAAAGGGGTGTCTATATAACAACTTGGAATCCTAGTTTCAACCCCTTTACAAAAGTTAATGGCTTCTCAATCTAGGTGAATCTTTATGCTCTCCCTCTGGAGATTTGGGGAGAGAAGACATTCACCAAAATCGGTAATATCATTTGTACATTCTAGTATATGGATGCCCAAATAGATCAAAATATGTTTAGTAAAATTAATGAATAAAGCAATATTGGCTATTCGGATGGATGTTTTAGTTCTTGGGCCTCAATCCATTACTATCTCCTCAAGCAAAGGGGAATGGATCCAAAATATTGAATATGAAAACTTCTCCTTAAGATGTTATGGTTGTTAGGAATATGGTCACTTGAAGAAGAGATGTTTGATCATTTGATCATGTTTTAATTCCTTAGTGGACGAGAAGGCCCTGCATACAAATGATTCAAAACCTTCAAATGTCTTAGTTCCAAATAAATAAGCTCATCCTCCAGATGCACCAATTATCCAACAAAAATCATGTGAGCAACAAAATACTCAAGCCCAAAAGAAGAATTTGAATCAGAACATTGATAAAATCCAAATGGTTACTAAAGACCATCCAAATTATTCCATTGAAAAAATTAGCATCTCAGATGGTATTCTTGAAGCTAATTATGAAATAATCGATAATGGGTAGTTTTTTTAAAATGAAGATCCTACAAAATGTGTTACAACTAGGTATTACCTCAAGAGCTTGAAGTGCAAAAATTCATTCTCAAATCTTGCCACTCTAAAGGAGGAAGAACCTCTGCTATAGAATAAAAATAATTGAATTCATTTCCTCTTTGATGGATGACTATTATGTTTTTTTTACTTCTATGTGTTGAATTTATGTGTCATGTAAGGGTTGTTATTTTTGTTAGTTCCTTCAAAACAAAAAATGTGATTATGAAAAATTAGCAGTTTGAAGAAGATGGATAATATATTTGATAGAAAGGTAAATATGGGTATAATGTAATTAACATGTTAGAAATGTAATAAGAGCAATGTAATAATTTTTTTGTAATGATAGTGGCCCCCAATAGAAGCCACACATAGCTTATTAAATATATATATCAATGTAAAATGGTCAAAATCATTCATGTACATGCATGAAGAACACTTACAATATAAATTGCTTAAAATTTGTATACAAGCTTTATTATCAATGCTTGTTATATGGTGATTTCTACAGACCACTTTCACTTATATTGTATGGATCTTTATCTCCACAATATAGACATAGAATATGACTCTTCACATACTTGACTATTGCTCTCCACATCATAGCCCCCATGATCTTTGACTTGTCATTTTGCCACTTGTATACTAGACTCTTCACTCTCCTTACATGCATACTTTAACTCTATGAAACTTGTATATTTCTACATGACTCTTACTCTCCCACATGCACTCCTAATACAAGATACTTGTACACATCCTTAAATTACATATTTGCACACTTAAATTTTTGGATTTTGTGAAGACCTACTTTGGCTATTGAAGCAATAAATTTTAAGTAGTTGTCTTCTAGTTTTTATGTTTTCTCTAGCTCTTTTTCCTCCCTATTTGTATGCATTTGAGTACAATGATTTAATGGTTGAAAGGAATTATAGGGATTAATTAAATATTAATTTTTTTTGTGGAAAACATCTTAGAAGGGATGCCACTTTTGGGTAATACCCACGGAGACAGAGGTATCTCTTTCACAAAAATCACCTAGGGATCACACCTGACCTACCACCTTTGACATACTCAAGGAGTAAACCTGAAACAAAAAAAACAAGAACACACAAATATAAACACAAAAAGAATAAAAAATAAAAAATAAAAAACATGCTCCTTGAGTGTGTCAAAAAGATAAAGCATGACCAAACACACACAATAAGTTGAAAAAACACAACACAAACCACACAAAAACAACATAACAAAACACGAACATAACAAAATTCAAAATAATGCTACAAAGACACAACCGACAAAAACATGAAAAACAAAAAAAACCAAAACCTAAAAAATAATAAAAAATAAAAATAAAATAAAATAAAAAAATAACCAACAACAGACAAAAACACCAATTAACACAAACATATAGAAACACAAGCACAAGAACAACAAAAATACAATAACTGTTACAATCACAATGACACTAAGAGGGGGGGTGAATCAGTGTGTTCTTTAAAAACTTAAAAGCAATTTAGACTTTTAAATAAACTGCAGCAGATTAAAACAAAAATAATAAAAGTACTAAGAGCATCACACATAACACGGCATTTTAACGAGGTTCATCGATGTGGCTACTCCTCAAAAAGACTGCTTGGACTACCATCCAAATCCAGTCAAATGCAAAGCTACAACTTTACATAATCATTCACTAGCACCAACTGGTAAGAGGCACCAACCTCTAAATTTTATCTGCTACAACAGAATGGAGCACCAACTCCAATTTTTTCAGCACCAACTGGAAAGAGGCACCAACCCCTTTTTCAAGCTACAACTTGAAGATAATAATAAAAATTGTAGAATGTAAAATTTCACCTCAATTATCACGATCTGCTATTTTTTTGCGATCTTCTGCTTGTCGGCATTCGAATGCTGCTGTGAAAAATGATTCACACTTTTTCAACCACTCCTCTATATCTCTCCGCGTTCTTTGCTACAACTTCACAGAAATATTACTTCTACAGCCAGCACACTGTCATTTCAAACTTGGAACATGACTTCTGCATATCGCGTTCTTATCTTCTCTTTGCACCACTCACTCTGCTGCACCTTCCATGAAATCTCACTTCTACCATCTGCGTATTTTTGCCTCAAAAATTAAACATGCCATCTGCATATCACTCTCTTTGTTCTCGATCAGTCGATACGCACTCACTCACTATCTCATCGCTGCGATCTCTTTTCTTTAACTCCAAAGAACTATCATCGACTTACACTCTGCTACACATGAACTTCATTCGCATATATCGCATCACGCCCACACTTCAACCTTGCAACAGTCCCACCTTTTTATAGAAGAGAATATCCCATCAAAACATTCTCAAACACGTTGGCTGCAACCCTAATTAGGTCAACATGAAACCCTAGAATTTTTTGGTTGCTTAACCTTGCTTTGTCAGCAGGAAACCATAATTGATCCGTTGCAAAACCCTAACAACGTCGGCTTTGAAAACAAGCCGGTGAATGACTTTAATTTAATTTTAAAATATTAATTTAAATTTTAAATAAATAAATAAAATTTAAACTAGATATTTAAAATTAAATATCTTCATCATCGGAGCACCTTTTTCAACAAAACGAAGAGCTAACTTGGGTTTTAAGAAAAACCCATTTCGAAACTGATGACCATGGATTTAAACAAACCTATAATTTAGTCTGCCTTGGTTTTCACAAAAACCCTTCCGCTCTTTGACATCAATGACAACATCAACACTTGAGCAAGGGCAATGTACCCAAGGTACCCAAAATTGCCAACAATATCCCCCTTTGTCATTGATGGCAACCCTTTACTAAAAACACATCTTCAAGAGCCAAAATTGAAATCAATCTCTTTGAAGTTTTGCTCCCCCTGACTTGAAGCTTTCCTCTTCACTTGAAGCTCTCCCCCTTACTCATATCTCTCCCCCTTTGTCATCAATGGCAAAGGGCCACCTTTGGGGCTCGGAACTAAGAATGAGCCTCTTAGCTTAGTCCCTCCCCCACCTCCTGATGAGGTGATTAATTCTGGGGTGGGAGTAAAACTCCCACTAGGCACTAATCAACATCAACATCTATAACTTCCTTATCGGGTCTTCTCTTGAAATCTTTGACCATATTCTTGTTCCTGTCATTGTTCTGATCCTTGGACCTGATCATGCCACTGTTCCTGTTCCTATATCCTGGAATTTCAACTCGCACCGTCCGACAAGTGTGACTTTTATTGTTGCACTTATAACAAGTAATAGTGTTGTTTCTTTTAGGCATACATGTTCTTTGAATCCACATGTTCTGACTAAGCCAGTTCTAACTAAATCTATTTTGACCAAGCCTGTTAGTGTGATGTTCTTTTGTTTTAAACAAAAATCTGGTCTGTTTACCCTTCTGACATGAAGCACACATACTATTTGTAGGTTTTTTAATGATTGGAATATCTCTCACTACTTTTTTAGCGCTAATTCTTACCAGATTATCAAAACTTATGTGTCCAAGCCTCTTATGCCACAACCAATTCTCTTCTTCTTGTCCCATGAAGCACATACCTTCTGAAAACTATGAGAGTTTGTACAGATTTCCAGATGTCCTTGAGCCAGTTGCTATTAATTTCCTGCTGTTTATTTTTCTGACTTCACAACCATGCTTCTTGAAAACTACTTCATGTCCTTTGTCATAGATTTGACTCACACTCAATAGATTATGTTTCAAACCATCCACATATAAAACTTCCTCTGACTTGATCTTTCCTTCACTAATTTTGACCGTTCCTTTACCTATTATTTTGGCTCCATCATTATTGTCGAATTTTATAGAACCACCCTCATACTTTTGTAGATTTTCGAATTTCTGTTTGTCACCTGTCATATGACTTGAGCAACCACTATCAAGAATCCAAGGAACATGTTTATTCTAAGCTCTAAAAGTTGTCTGCACTATTAAAGAATCTTGTTCTTTCCCCGAGTCGTTCTTTTTGTTTCCATTCTGTTTTAACTGTGGTATTGGGTTCTAGTCGTGACTTCCCCTTTTTAGAATTTTGCACATATCCTTCAGTATAAATTCTATTTTGTTTTGCTCTATACGGTTGAAATCTGCTTTCATGAGGTTGATATGAAACAGACATACTACGACAATTTTTGGCAATATGACCAAAGTTGTGACACTTAAAACACTCTACTGCATAACTCATTAAAGGAGAAAACACATTTCTACTAGTGAAACTTCTTGGACCTACGTTGTATTTGCAGTCAACAATTTTATGCCCATCATTGTCAGCTGGAGCCTTGGATCTTCTATTATTTTGATGTGTGACCTTAGTAAAGCCATCATTGTCAGCTGCTATTTCAGGTCTGGAATTATATCTTTCTTTTGCCTGATTCTTGTCTTTGTTCTTTTCACTTTCAACATTGCTTGCTTTTGGTCCAGTTGATGATTCTCCTTCAGAAAAGCCGAGACCAAATTTGATACCTGTGGATCTTTGATCGCTCAAAATTTTGTCCAATTTCATCGAGCTTTCTTCACGTTTTACATGACAGTTGATTTTTCGATCCAGCTCTTGTATCTGTATTCGAAGACTCACATTTTCTTCTTCCAATTTGCTGCAGTGGTCTATCTTCATGGATACCTGTATTTCCAGATCTTCAGACATTTTCTTGTATTCTTCAGTCTGTATTTTTAAACTGGCAATAATGTTGTTTGCATCCTTAAGTTTCCTTGACAATTTTTCATTCTTCTTTTTCTTCGATTCCCATTCCGTAAGGGCAGACACTAGCTCACCCTCTAAATCAACTTCAGCCTCAACTTCTTCAACTTTAGAGTTCATTCCTTCTGCCATTTCTGGTTCAATTTTCTCAACCATAGGAACTAAAACTGGCTGGGATGCCTTTTTGGATGAGGATCTATTCTTCTTAGCCATTGTGTACTAATCCAAGATCAACCCTGACTGATTTAGCCAAAATTGGGAACCTGGCTCTGATACCAATTGTTACAATCACAATGACACTGAGAGGGAGGGTGAATCAGTGTGTTCTTTAAAAACTTAAAAGCAATTTAGAATTTTAAATAAACTACAGCAAATTAAAACATAAATAATAAAAGTACTAAGAGCATCACACATAACACGACATTTTAATGAGGTTCATCGATGTGGCTACTCCTCAAAAATACTGCTTGGACTACCATCCAAATCCAGTCAAATGCAAAGCTACAACTTTACATAATCATTCACTAGCACCAACTGGTAAGAGGCACCAACCTCTAAATTTTATCTGCTACAACAGAATGGAGCATCAACTCCAATTTTTCCAGCACCAATTGGAAAGAGGCACCAACCCCTTTTTCAAGCTACAACTTGAAGATAATAATAAAAATTGTAGAATGTAAACTTTCACCTCAATTATCACGATTTGCTATTTTTCTACGATCTGCTGCTTGTCGGCATTCGACTGCTATTGTGAAAAATGATTCGCACTTTTTCAACCACTCCTCTATATCTCTCCGCGTTCTCTACTGCAACTTCACAGAAATATTACTTCTACAGACCAGACTACTCGTCATTTCACACTCGAAACACGACTTCTGCATACCGCGTTCTTATCTTCTCTTTGCACCACTCACTCGCTACACCTTCCATGAAATATCACTTCTACCATCTGCGTATTTTTGCCTCGGACTTTAAACACACCGTCTGCATATCGCTCTCTTTGTTCTCGATCAGTCGATACGCACTCACTCACTATCTCATAGCTGCGATCTCTTTTCTTTAACTCCAAAGAACTATCACCGACTTACACTCTGCTGCACACGAACTTCATTCGCATATATCGCATCACGCCCACACTTCAACATTGCAACAGTCTCGCCTTTTTATAGAAGAGAATATCCCATCAAAACATTCTCAAACACGTCGACTGCAACCCTAATTAGGTCAACATGAAACCCTAGAATTTTTTGGTTGCTTAACCTTGCTTTGTCAACAGGAAACCCTAATTGATCCATTGCAAAACCCTAGCAACGTCGACTTTGAAAACAAGCCGGTGAACAGCTTTAATTTAATTTTAAAATATTAATTTAAATTTTAAATAAATAAATAAAATTTAAACTGGATATTTAAAATTAAATATCTTCATCATCGGAGCACCTTTTTCAACAAAACGAAGAGCTAACTTGGGTTTTAAGAAAAACCCATTTCAGAACTCTGACCATGGATTTAAACAAAACCTATAATTTAGTCTGCCTTGGTTTTCACAAAAACCCTTCCGCTCTTTGACATCAATGACAACATCAACACTTGAGCAAGGGCAATGTACCCAAGGTACCCAAAATTGCCAACAATAACAACAACAAAAATAACAAAACAACAAAAACACAAGAAATACAAAAAACACAAAAAGAAAACAAAAGCACACACATAAATAGAAAAGAAAAAATAAAAAATAGAACACAATGTTGAGCAAGGTGCAGCAAAAGCAGTGCAAAAGGTTTGTAATTGTTGTCAACACAGACAGAGTGATGCAGTTGAAGCAGTTCAGAGGTCAGTCAGATCAAGTGCAGAAAATCTCAAGAAAAACAGAGGGGACCCAGATCCAGAAATTTGCAGAAAAAGACAAGGAAGAAAACTGTCGCGATATCGCGACATGGTTCCTGTCGCGATTTCGTGACATACCGAAGGAGAGAGAAAGTCCATAAGAAAATGTCATGATTTCGTGACATATCCGAGGAGAGAGAAAAAGCACGCCAAAATGTCACGATTTCGCGACATGTCTGAGGAGAGAGAAGATGCAAGTAAGATTGTCGCGATTTCGCGACATGTCTGAGGAGAGAGAAGATGCAAGTAAGATTGTCGCGATTTCGCGACATGGCTAAGGAGAGAGAAAGTGCATTGAAAAATGTCGCGATTTCGTGACATATCGGAGGAGAGAGAATGTGCAAGGAAAAATGTCACGATTTCGTGACATGCTGGAAGGAAAGAAACCAAATCGAGAAATTGTCACGATTTCATGACAAGTTTGAAGCAAAGGCACCAAGGATGAAAAATGTCACGATTTCGTGACACATCGGAGGAGAGAGAAAGTTGATGAAGAAGTTGTAGCGATTTCGTTACATGTCTGAGTTTCGCCGACATAAGCAAAGAAAAAGCACCAAGTAAGAAAAGCGTAGCGATTTCGCTACAAGCTTGAGACACTAAGGACAAAAGTGCGGCGACTTAGATACGACTGAGTTGCAAGGTGAAAAGTATGTAGCGATTTCGCTACATGGTCAAAGTGCAAGAAAAGAAGAAAGATGTAGCGATTTCGCTACATGGTCGAGTTGCAAGGCAGAAAGATGTAGCGATTTCGCTACATGGTCAAAGTGCAAGGCAGAAAGATGTAGCGATTTCGCTACAAGTTGAAAGTGCAAGATAAAAGGTGTAGCGATTTCGCTACAAGTTGAAAGTGCAAGGCAGAAAGGTGTAGCGATTTCGCTACAGGCTGAAAGTGCATAATGCGAAGGTGTAGCGATTTCGCTACAGGTTAGAAACACATGTTGGAAAGGTGTAGCGATATCGCTACACGTTGGAGTTTCAATAGCAAGCAGAAAAGAAAAATGCTAAGGCAACAATGATGTAGCGATTTCGCTACATGTAAGGTTTTAGCGGCTGCATGGAGTAAAAATTGTACGGATGCCAGAAGCGTCGCGATTTCGCGACAGGGTGAAAAAACGTTGCAAGAAAGTCGATTTCGCGACATCTATGAAGATGACGTCAGCAAAACCAAAATGTGTCACGATTTCGTGACAGGGTGAACGAAGAGCCATTGCAAGCCGAAAACGTCGCGATTTCGTGACATCTTTGAAGATGACGTCAGCAAGTCTAAAAATGTCGCGATATCGCGACAAGTTTTTGGAAAAGCCGTTGCAAGCCGGAAGCGTCGCGATTTCGCGACACCTTAGCGGATGACGTCAGCAAGACAGAAAATGTCACGATTTCGCGACATGTTTCCAGAGAAGCCTCATGAAGCCAGAAACGTCGCGATTTCGTGACATCTTAGAGGATGACGTCAGCAATACCAAAAATGTCGCGATATCGCGACAAGTTGCCAGAGAAGCCTCAGGAAGCCGACAGTGTCGCGATATCGCGACAAAGTTGAGGATGACGTCAGCAAAGCGGAAAACGTCGCGATATCGCGACAGGTAATGTTTTGGCGGGAAAAAGTCAAAGATACATGCATTGTGACAGGTGTCAAAAGGCGCCAGTTACGAAAAGTTAACCAGAGTCAGATCTGCGGTTCCAAGTGACAGATGGTGAGATTGCAGAGGAGAAATTCATCTGCGATTAAGCGAAGTTAAAAAGTAAGTTACGAGACAGTGCATTCAAGACGCGAAGAGCTGTTGCAGGGCCGTGTTGCAGCATGGTTGGCAAAGGTGGCAGTTACAAAGAGTAGCCACGGAACTCAGCATTAATTGTAGAACGACTGTTGTAGGGCCGTGATGCTGCAAGCTGGCGTAAAGAGCAGTAACAAAGAATTTTAAAGAGCAGTTTCGAGAGATAACAGAGCATCGAAACGCGCAGAAGGGTTGTCAGTATATGCGAGAGAAGGACTGTCAGAATATGCAGACTGTGCAGAGAAAAAGGTGTCAGAACGTCAGAATGTCGGAAAGAAAGCGGCTAAAAGGCGGATCAGGTCAGAGAAAGATTTGACACGTCAATTACAGCCGAGAATGCATGAAAAGTTGGAGGGAAAGTTGAACCGTTTGAAATCGAGCCGTTCGAAGAAATCAAGAATAAAAGGATCGAATTGGCATAGTGAGAAGGTTACTGCGACTGTGTTTTTATTGTGCATTTTAAAAGGTCTCAGTAAGTAAGGGTGCTGTAAGAAAATAGCCTTGGATAAAAACCTGCAATTCCATTGAATATTCAAGAGAAAGGTTTTAGATTAGATCAGAAGATTTTGAGTCTCTAACAATTCTCTCTATGCTTATGTGAGATTTTTGTATGTGCTATAGACCGGTAAGGGTCTTGCAAAAGAGAAGGCATTTTTATGTCCATTTATCTTGCAAAATAGAAATCCAAGTTGGTGCTTGGATAAAGGGGTTGGTGCTCCTATCTATTGCAGTGAGATAAATCGGGGGTTGGTGCTCCTTCCGGTGGGTCTTTGGTAAACAATTGTAAATATTGAATCCTTGCAAAGGCTGGATTTGGATTGAAGTCCAAACGAGTCATTCTTTGAGGAGTAGCCACATCGGTGAACCTCGTAAAATTCTGTGTTGTGTGATGCTCTTGTGTGATACTTGCATTATCTAGTTTCAAGCTTGCATCATTAGTTTTAAAAGTTGCAGATTTAAGTTTTTAAGTAGTTACACTGATTCACCCCCCCTCTCAGTGTCATTGTGAGAATATCAATTGGTATCAGAGCCAGGCACCTGCACAAGCTTAATCAGCTAAGGTGTTGTTGGGAGATATACAATGGCCGGTGGTGAAGGTTTTTCTTCTAACAAAGCTCCTCTGTTCGATGGAACAAACTATTCTTTACGGAGGCTCGGAATGCGAGACCTATCTCTGTGCATTAGGTTATGACATTTGGGAATCTGTTGAAAATGGATACACCACTCCCACTTTTCCTCCAACAGATGCGGCTGAAAAGAAAAAGTTTGAAAACAACTCGAAAGCCAAGAATGCTATTATGTGTGGATTGGTCGACAGTGAGTTGATACGCATCATGAGCTGCAAATCTGCTAAAGACATATGGGACAAAGCTGCAAAGCATTCATGAAGGAGACAACAAAATCAAGGAAGCTAAGCTGCAAACACATCGTGCCCAGTTCGAAGCATTAAAGATGACCGATGATGAGAACATAGAAGCTTACATCTTGAGAGTAAACGGAATCATCAATGCAATAAGAGGATTGGGGGAAGAAATGGAAGATGTTGTTGTTGTGAAGAAGGTACTGAGAACTCTCAACAAAAGGTTTGATGCAAAGGTTTCTGCCATAGAAGAAGCAAAAGATTTAAAATTTTTTAGTATGGATGAAATGCATGGTTCTCTAACGACATATGAAATGAGGATTGGACAAACTAAGCCCTACGACGGAGAAGCGACCTTCCAAGCACGAGAAAAATGTAAAATCTAAACAAGAGTCGAGAGGAAGAAGAATCTACGAGATGAAAATGAAGCAAACTTTGTTAGGAAATTAGTAAAGGGAAAAGGAAAGTACGAGAGGTAAGTTGCCGTTCAAATGTTTTAAGCTGTGGAGGCATCGGGCACTTTGCGACAAAATGCCCAATGAAGGAGAAAAATAAAAATGATGAAGGAACATATCCGAGAAAGAAATGTCCGGAAAAAGAAACCGCGAGTTTAGAAAAAGAAGCTTCAAGAAGAAGAGTTTCATTTCCCGAATATCGATTCTTACGAAGACAGTTCCAGTGAGGAATCGAGAAGAAGAAAGCTGGTGAAGCCCTATTCATGGCTTTTGAAGAACAAACAAGCGAGGAAACACGGGAGTGTGAAGAAAAATTAGAAGATGAGGCTGAGATAGATCCGGAAGGTGAGTTAATTCTTGCTCTTGAAGAGTTAAGTGGAGAAAGGAAAAGAAATAAAAAGATTACAAGAAAATTTGAGGAGGCCGACAATGTAATAATAAGTTTGAAAGTACAAACTGAAGAATACAAGAAAAGGTCCGAAGATGTTGAAGCTCAGGTGACCGTGAAAATAAATGAGAGCAATAAAGCTGGAAGAGGAAATAGTTGGATTAAGAGTTGCGACTAGAAGAAATGAATCGAAAGCTAAGTTGTCATCAAAAATTTGAAGACAGTTCGAGAAGCTGAACAAAATGTTGAATAATCAAAGGCCCACTTGGTATCAAGTTTGGCTTGGGCTTTGATGAAGGAGAAACCTCAAAGGACTCAAAGGTCGTAATGAGTAGATCCAAGTAAATAATAAAGACAAGATTAGAGTTGATCAAGATAAACCGTATCATGCAAAAGAAAACAACAAATCCAAGCTCGAAAGGAGTGTTGCAAATGATGGATTCACCAAAGTCTCTCATCAAAGAAGAAGAAGACCCATGGCTCCTACCTCCACATGGCAACATCCATTTCCCAGGTACACTCGTTCCTTTTCTGGTTATTGTTTTAAGTGCAATGCATATGGTCATAAAATTTCTAGTTGTAGATATAATATAGAACAAAGAAATTTCACTAGCAGAAATAATTTTTCACCTTCGATAGATTATCTTGTAGAATGTTATAACTGCCATAACTTCGGCCATATTGCAAGGAATTGTCGTAGCTCTTTTGCGGGAAATAAATACCGGGGAAGAAAGTTTCGATCAAGCTGGATCAACACGGAACAGAAAATTTCTCGAAAAAGCTGTCACGAGCACAATGAAAGGGAGAAGGTGAAGAAAGTAACCAGATCTGTTGTCAAAACTCAGTGGAAAGAAAAGGGACAACCGAAGAAAGACAAATAATCCTTGATCATTCAAATAGATCTCAAAGAACAGAATAAATCTGCTCCCTGGATTCTAGACAGTGGATGCTCCGAGTCACATGACGGGAGACAAACAGAAGTTTGATAAGGCTGCAGACATACGAAGGTGGTTCTGTGAAATTCGGAAACAATGATGGAGCAAAGATAGTGGGTAAAGGATCGGTTAAGTTAAGTGACGGTAAAATCAACTCTAAGGAAGTTCTTTTTGTGGTAGGACTGAAACATAACCTGCTGAGTGTAAGTCAGATTTGTGACAGAGGTCATGAAGTAATTTTCAAGAAGGAGGGCTGTGAAGTAAGAAAGACAACAAATGGAAAGTTAATAGCCATTGGACTGAGAACTTCTAGAAATTTGTATACTCTCTCGGAGACTTCGGAGGGAGCTTGCTTGGTTGGACGAGGAAGAAGAAAAGCTGGTTGTGGCATAAAAGACTCGGTCACATAAGCTTTGATAATCTGGTAAAAATCAGCTCGAAAAGAGCAGTAAGAGACATACCCACTATTGGCAAACCATCAAACAACATTTGTGAGTCATGCCAAAAGGGGAAGCAAACCAGATCTACCTTCAAAGCAAAAGAGTACTTCACAAGCAAGCCACTAGAACTGATTCACATTGATTTGTGTGGTCCCATGAGGACAGAAAGCATAAATGGATACAAATATTTTATGCTGTGTATTGATGATTTTTCCAGAATGACATGGGTACTCTTTCTGAAACAGAAGTCAGAAGCCTTTGAGATGTTTAAAACCTTCAAAAATCTTGTTGAAAATCAATCTGGAAAAAGAATTAAATGTTTGAGATCTGATAGAGGAGGAGAGTTTATTTCAAATGAGTTTGCTGAATTCTGTGAAAAACATGGAATAAGAAGACAGTTCTCAGCAGCAAGAACACCTCAACAGAATGGAGTAGTTGAAAGAAAGAACAGAACTATGCGGGAAATGGCAAGAACCATGTTAACGAGAGAGCAAAATTGTTGACAGATTACGGAAAGAGGCGGTTCATACTGCGAGTCTACATTCGAGAATAGATGTATGTTGAGGCCGCATGAAAACAAAACACCATATGAGCTGTGGTTTGGCAAAAAGGCTACGACAAAGTACTTCAAAGTGTTCGGAAGCAAGTGTTACATTAAAAGAAGCTGAAAGCAATCTTGGCAAGTTTGAAGACGAGAGCTGATGAAGGAATATTCCTTGGGTACTCAACTAAAAGCAAAGCCTATACATGCTACAACAAAAGACTTAAGAAAATAGTGGAGAGTGCGGATGTGAAGGTTGATGAAGGCGAGGAAACAAGAAATCAGCAATAATGAAAACTACCCAACCTATGAAGAATTTATTGAAGAAGATGAAGATCAAGAAAAAGAAGAGAGACAGAAATCAGATTCGGAGGACTTAGAAAGAGATGAAAATAGAAAATACGGAACGGGCGGTTGGCGAGAAAAATCATCCCAAAGAGCAGATTATTGGGGACCCTACGGTTGGCATTCGGACAAGAAGAAGAGTAGTAAATAACTATTCTCTGTTATCCGATATTGAGCCCAAGAATATTATTGAAGCAAGCACGGATGAAAGTCTGGATGGAAGCGATAAATGAAGAACTAGATCAAATTGAGAAAAACAAAACACGGGAATTAGTACCAAGGCACTGAAAATAAAAACATAATTGGTACTAAATGGATATTTAGAAACAAAGCTGAATGAAGATGGACGGGTGGTAAGGAATAAAGCAAGATTAGTACGTAAGGGATATGCCCAAGTTGAGGGGATTGATTTTGAAGAAACTTTTGCACCCGTGGCCGGACTTGAAGCAATAAGACTATTTTTGGCTTTAGTTGTTCATAAGAACTTCAAGGTTTATCAGATGGATGTAAAATCAGCATTTTTGAATGGAAATCTTGAAGAAGAAGTATATATTGAACGGTCTGATGGTTTTCAACTTTGTGATAATCCTGACTTTGTTTGCAAGCTGAAGAAAGCATTGTATGGCTTGAAACAAGCACCTAGAGCTTGGTATGCAAGGTTGGACAACTATCTCACTAAGCAAGGATTCAAGAAAGGTATGGTGGATAGCAATTTATATGTGAAAACTGAAAATGGCAATTTCATTGTTCTAGTTGTTTATGTAGATGATATAATTTTTGGGAGTAGCAATGATGAATCATGCAAAGACATAGCAAACAAAATGCGGAAAGAGTTTGAAATGTCTATGATAGGTGAACTTTCATATTTCCTTGGATTACAAGTTAATCAAAGCTGAAAAGGGGATCTTTATTTCTCAAATTAAATATGTGAAAGAAATGCTTGAAAAAGTTCACTATGGAAGATAGTAAGCCGGTGAGCACCCCCATGACAACAAGGCGCAAGTTGAGCAAGGATGATAAATCTCCGGATGTTGATCAAACAATGTACAGATCAATGATTGGGAGCCTGCTTGTATTTGATGACCACTAGACCGGATATCTTACAAGTTGTTTGCATGGTTGCAAGATTTCGGGCTAGCCCAAAAGAGACTCATGTGACAGCGGTGAAAAGGATTTTTAGGTATCTCAAAGGTACTATGGAGTATGGGCTGTGGTATCCAAAAGGAAAAGACTTCACTCTCTTTGCATACTACGATGCTGATTGGGCGGGGATGCATTGATGACGAGAAAAAGTACAAGTGGAGGAGCATTCTTTCTTGGAAACAAATTGGTTGCATGGCACGGTAAGAAGCAAGAATCAGTCTCTTTATCCACAGTCGAGGCCGAATACATTGCAGCTACTACATGCTGTACACAAATACTATGGATGAGACAAACATTGAAAGATCTAGGTATTCACTTCAATGAGCCCATTTCGGTCAAATGTGACAACACTAGTGCAATCAACATTTCAAAGAATCCGGTCATGCATTCCCGCACCAAGCATATTGCAATCCGATATCACTTCTTGAAGGATAAGGTTGCGAGAAGGAGAGGTTAGATTGGAGTTTGTTCCCACTACGAGCAAGTAGCGAGACATATTCACCAAACCTTTACCAAAGGAAGTATTTGAATACCTTCGAAAAAAGTTGGGAGTAGTCACACTTCCCAAGCAGCGACTAGCTATGGGAAATACATTCTCGGGGGGAGCATTCAAGTTATTTATGCACGAGAATGTTGTGCATAGACTCAGGGGGAGTCTGCGGCAGCCCTTTGGCATTATTGGCAAAGGGGGAGAAGAATTTGAGCAAGGCTACAAAGTGTTGCCAACAATTCCAAAGGGGGAGATTGTTGAGCAAGGTGCAGCAAAAGCGGTGCAAAAGGATTGTAATTGTTGTCAACACGAGACGAGTGATGCGGTTGAAGCGATTCGAGAGGTCGGTCGAGATCAAGTGCAGAAAATCTCAAGAAAAACGAGAGGGGACCCAGGATCCAAAAATTTGCGAGAAAAAGACAAGGAAGAAAAGCGTCGCGATATCGCGACATGTTTCCTCGTCGCGATATCGCGACATGGTTCCTGTCGCGATTTCGTGACATACCGAGGAGAGAGAAAGGCCATAAGAAAATGTCACGATTTCGCGACATATCCGAGGAGAGAGAAAAAGCACGCCAAAATGTCGCGATTTCGCGACATGTCTGAGGAGAGAGAAGATGCAAGTAAGATTGTCGCGATTTCGCGACATGTCTGAGGAGAGAGAAGATGCAAGTAAGATTGTCACGATTTCGCGACATGGCTGAGGAGAGAGAAAGTGCATTGAAAAATGTCACGATTTCGTGACATATCGGAGGAGAGAGAATGTGCAAGGAAAAATGTCACGATTTCGTGACATGCTGGAAGGAAAGAAACCAAATCGGAAAGCGTCGCGATTTCGTGACAAGTTTGAAGCAAAGGCACCAAGGATGAAAAATGTCACGATTTCGTGACACATCGGAGGAGAGAGAAAGTTGATGAAGAAGTTGTAGCGATTTCGTTACATGTATGAGTTTCGCCAGCATAAGCAAAGAAAAAGCACCAAGTAAGAAAAGCGTAGCGATTTCGCTACAAGCTTGAGACACTAAGGACAAAAGTGCAGCGACTTAGATACAACGAGTTGCAAGGTGAAAAGTATGTAGCGATTTCGCTACATGGTCAAAGTGCAAGGCAGAAAGATGTAGCGATTTCGCTACATGGTCAAAGTGCAAGGCAGAAAGATGTAGCGATTTCGCTACATGGTCAAAGTGCAAGGCAGAAAGATGTAGCGATTTCGCTACAAGTTGAAAGTGCAAGGTAAAATGGTGTAGCGATTTCGCTACAAGTTGAAAGTGCAAGGTAAAAAGGTGTAGCGATTTCGCTACAGGCTGAAAGTGCATAATGCGAAGGTGTAGCGATTTCGCTACAGGTTAGAAACACATGTTGGAAAGGTGTAGCGATATCGCTACACGTTGGAGTTTCAATAGCAAGCAGAAAAGAAAAATGCTAAGGCAACAATGATGTAGCGATTTCTCTACATGTAAGGATTTTAGCGGCTGCATGGAGTAAAAATTGTACGGATGCTAGAAGCGTCACGATTTCGTGACAGGGTGAACAAGCAAAAGATTTCGACATCTATGAAGATGAGCGTCGACAAAACCAAAATGTGTCGCGATTTCGCGACAGGGTGAACGAAGAGCCATTGCAAGCGGGAAACGTCGCGATTTCGTGACATCTTTGAAGATGACGTCAGCAAGTCTAAAAATGTCGCGATATCACGACAAGTTGCTGGAAAAGCCGTTGCAAGCCGGAAGCGTCGCGATTTCGTGACACCTTAGCGGATGACGTCAGCAAGACAGAAAATGTCGCGATTTCGTGACATGTTTCCAGAGAAGCCTCATGAAGCCAGAAACGTCGCGATTTCGTGACATCTTAGAGGATGACGTCAGCAATACCAAAAATGTCGCGATATCGCGACAAGTTGCCAGAGAAGCCTCAGGAAGCCGACAGTGTCGCGATATCGCGACAAAGTTGAGGATGACGTCAGCAAAGCGGAAAACGTCGCGATATCGCGACAGGTAATGTTTTGGCGGGAAAAAGTCAAAGATACATGCATTGTGACAGGTGTCAAAAGGCGCCAGTTACGAAAAGTTAACCAGAGTCAGATCTGCAGTTCCAAGTGACAGATGGTGAGATTGTAGAGGAGAAATTCATGCTTGCAGTTAACTGAAGTTAAAAAGTAAGTTACGAGACAGTGCATTCAAGACGCGAACGGCTGTTGCAGGGCCGTGTTGCAGCATGGTTGGCAAAGGTGGCAGTTACAAAGAGTAGCCACGGAACTCAGCATTAATTGTAGAACGAGCATTGCGGGGCCGTGATGCTTGAAGTGGCGTAAAGAGCGATAACAAAGAATTTTAAAGAGCGATTTCGAGAGATAACGAGCATCGAAACGCGAGAAGGGTTGTCGGTATATGCGAGAAGAATTTGTCGAGAATATGCAGATGTGAGAGAAAAATGTTAGAACGTCAGAATGTCAAAAAGAAAGCGGCTAAAAGGCGGATCAGGTCAGAGAAAGATTTGACACGTCAATTACAGCCGAGAATGCATGAAAAGTTGGAGGGAAAGTTGAACCGTTTGAAATCGAGCCGTTCGAAGAAATCAAGAATAAAAGGATCGAATTGGCATAGTGAGAAGGTTACTGCGACTGTGTTTTTATTGTGCATTTAAAAGGTCTCAGTAAGTAAGGGTGTTGTAAGAAAACAGCCTTGGATAAAAACCTGCAATTCCATTGAATATTCAAGAGAAAGGTTTTAGATTAGATCAGAAGATTTTGAGTCTCTAACAATTCTCTCTATGCTTACGTGAGATTTTTGTATGTGCTATAGACCGGTAAGGGTCTTGCAAAAGAGAAGGCATTTTTATGTCCATTTATCTTGCAAAATAGAAATCCAAGTTGGTGCTTGGATAAAGGGGTTGGTGCTCCTATCTGTTGCAGCAGATAAATCAGGGGTTGGTGCTCCTTCCAGTGGGTTTTGGTAAACAATTGTAAATATTGAATCCTTGCAAAGGCTGGATTTGGATTGAAGTCCAAACGAGTCATTCTTTGAGGAGTAGCCACATCGGTGAACCTCGTAAAATTCTGTGTTGTGTGATGCTCTTGTGTGATACTTGCATTATCTAGTTTCAAGCTTGCATCATTAGTTTTAAAAGTTGCAGATTTAAGTTTTTAAGTAGTTACACTGATTCACCCCCCCCCCTCTCAGTGTCATTGTGAGAATATCACACAATAATGACCTTTCTAGACCAAAAGACTATTAAGGCAAGAATCAACATAGGAAACAAAAGAAATATTAGTTTGAGCTAGGGAACTAAAATACCCTGACTGAACCAAAGAGAAGCAAAAATAAATCAAGAAAAAACTAGGTACCTTCAAAACTGGAGCCATCCAAAGAAATGATAGAAAGAAGAGCTTCCCTTATTTGTGAAGCCCATCATCTAGTAGGATGGCCATAGCAAGTAAGATCACCTTTTTCCAGAGCCCAATTAGCTAAAGCATCAACACTCTTGTTCTAATCTTTGACCACATTATTGTAATCAACTTTCAAAAATCCCATCTAGATTAACTAAATCTTCTCAATAATTCTTTTTATTCTCCAATCAACCTTATGATTCTTAGAAAAAGTCTTCAAAATATTAATCATGAGTTGAGATTCAGACTCAACTAGTACCTTTTCCCATCCAAACTTAGTAGCCTCTTGAAGGCCTCTAAGGATACCATACCCCTCAGCAAGGTTATTGTATAGAATACCCAAATTATCAATAAAAGTAAAAACCAGGGAGCCATATGAAAGTCTACCAATTCCTCCCGCACTAGCTTTTCCAGGGTTCCCTCTAGAGGCTCCATCAGTATTTACTTTTCCAAAATCCTTAGGAGGAGGTTTCCAATTCCTTGTTCTATCCATATTGCAATTATTCATATTCCCTTTAAGTTGGTTTCTATTAGAAGAGTTAATCTTCAATATTTAAATCACTTGATCTCATATTTGGTGGGATTTTTGGGGGTGATTAAGAAGCTGATGGACTGATTCAACTAAGTTGGCAATGGTCTTTTTCTAGATATAGTGAATATCCTTCCTTACTTGATTAAAAATCTAGTTGTTCCTTTTATTCCAGATATTCTAAAGAAGAATGGTAGAACCCATCCAAACTAATTGCCTAATAAAATGATCAACACCCTCTTGATTAGGCCAATCCCTCCAAATTTGATCCAATTAAATATTAATTAAACTTAGGTATAATTAATATTAATTTATTTATTTTTAATTAATAGCCTTAGATTTGATTTTTCATAGATTTTATTCTCTAAGCCCCTTGTTAGAAGCTTTTCAAAAATGCAACTTTTTATTTGTCAAAGTTGCAGCCTTTTGTAAATCCATCCATGGTTTTCTATCATGGGTTTTGATTCTTTGATGGTTTTGTAAAGGCTTCCTAACCTATGAATTCATGATTTGATCAATGAAATTCTCAGGCAAGTATAGAGGTAATCTTTTCTCTTATGTGTCCCCTGTATTTTGTATCATACCTTGATATATTCCTCTATTATAATCTCTTTGTACTTATGGAACTAACCTCCTACCTTACTTTATTCACCTTTCATTTCAATTAATGTGCTTAACCCCTTTTCAATCTCATTTTCTACAAATCTACACCCTCTCAAGGGCTTCTCACCTTGGTGTCTTCCTTGAACTATTGGTAAGAAATGGCATCTAGTAACACTCATTTCTCTACAAGTAGCAATTTTAATTTGCTATGTTGATTATTTTAGGAAATTTCCTCTAACTTCCTTGATAAATATTTCTTTCCAACCCTATAAATCCCACTCAATGGTAAAAAATATTAAGGGTGTTTCCTACCCTAAAATTTATCATGATCACCCAAACTTTAGTAATCTCATCTACTCATTAGAGGTTTCTTTGAGTCAATGTGATTTCCATTATAGTATATTTCTTAAAGTATGGTTTCTCTAACAACCACTTATGGAATAGGTGGGAAAACCCAACCCAAAAACTTTCATAGATATCTCTTGAGAATTGAAATTTACATCCCAATATCTTTGACCTATTCATTTTAAAATTGTATCTTTGTATTTTACACTTCAATGAACTTCTAGTCCTCTAATTTGAATGATTTTGATCTTTAATAATCTTCCTTGAATATTTAGCATGGATATCCTTGACTTGTCATCATTACAACTTGATCTACATCTTTTAGAATCGTTCCTCACATATCCTTTTCTAAATAGTGGTAGAATAACTTTCACCACTAGTGAACGAAATATTAGCCTTTGGGGAAAGGATCAATAGTTGTAGGCACCTATAGTTTATCACCTAGCCATAGAGTAAAAATTCACAATAGAGAAATAAATATTAAGAACATTCATGTATTCATTCATACAAATGCATAAATATCTCAAGCCATTTAATAATTTATATTCAATAGATGTGTTATCTCTTATAATATAATCAACCTTGATGTATATATAGGCCTAAAAGGGCACCTAGATAAAAGGCTAAACTTGTTGCCATTTAACTAGGTGTCACTCATATCTACTTTGTACTAACTAAAAATAATGATACCAATATTAACAACTTTGGTGCTAACCCAAATGGTTAGTATTTTCCTTAGGCACTAGCATAGGGGGTGGTGCCAACTATACATAGGATATCTACTAATACTAGTAAAATAGATGAGAGTAAGATACAAATTTTGAAAATATATTTGATGTTTAAGGTTTCAAAAGATACTTTATTAACCACGTCCTTTGTTAAAACTCTAGGGCTAAATTTCTAATAATATATAACTACTTATGATCATAAATTCTATAGAATTTATAAAGAGGTTGAGAGAAATAGCTTTTGAGGATCAATCATTAATAAAGATATTATGAAACTTGTTTAAATAGTGTGAGTAATGGTATATTTAAAATTTGCATAGAGACTTATAATTATTTTTAATATTTCTCATAAATTTTGACAAAAACTTTAGCTAAGAAGATGGGCCCCAACTTAGTAGATAGTGTATTTAGAAATCTTTGTTTCTCAAAGGTATGTTTATTTTGGACAATTTGGCGCTTCCTTGGGGGTATTAGAATGTGATGGTCAAATTGGATAATATGTAATTGTATTAAGTTAGATTTTAAAAAATATTATAATTAGGTCAAATGGCCCTTCATTATTTAAATGCTTAAGTGATTAGTTTTTTGGACAACAATGTATTAGTCATATTTATCTATTTTTTAGAAACATATTAGCTAATATTATTATTATGGTTTTATTTTTTTCTTCCTTCCTCTTTAAATATTTTTTTGAAGGATTTCTCATTGTACCTTTACTCTATTTTCTTTCTACATATTCCCTAAGTTACTTATTAGAAAATGATTTCTTCTCTAGACTAGTGAAAGGAATATCTATCCCAAATTAAGGTTGTATAATAAATGTATATATTGTTGCTAACTCAATATTTATTTAGAAAATAGTAAGGGGGAGATTGAGAATGCTCATAAAGTTTTGAATTTGTTTTATTTTATTTCAAGCACAAATGTAGCATTGCATAAGATTGAGTTTATTTTTTATAGATATGGTGATTATCTTTCTTGAATATTGGGATTTTGGAAGCATATTTTGCATAAATAGGTTATTCAACATTCAAGAATTTCCATTGTACACAATACCACATCAAATGGGTTTTGGAAATAACTTTTGGTTAAAATTTAAAATAATTAGATTGTTGGACAAATACATATGTATCATTAGTTGATAGATTGCAAGTGGTTGGCAAAGTATTCCTTGCAATTCATGTTTGTTACCTTTGTATGGATGTTTCTCTAGCTAAATGAGATCAATTTTCTTCCATGAAATAATATCATGGGCACATACCTCGCAACAAAAAAGTATGGGCCTAATAGATCTCTAGATTCTAATGATATGCTTAATGGAAATGTGGCTCTCTAAGTCTCTCATTGTTAATGATTCATAGTAGGATTTTTTTTCATTTCATGTCAAAATGATTTTATCTAAAATATTCTATAAATATGTTCATTTTCATGATAAGTTATTAATTCAACCTATTTGAAGTCAAGGCGTTCTGACATATGCATGATATTTAGTAAGTTTAGAAATTTGTTAAAAATAGCCTAGAAACAATTTTCCTTGAGGTATGGCCTTAGTTTCTTCACCTCTTCTATCCAATGGACTTGTCTAGTTACAACTAATGGGTAACTATTAACGTTTCTAGCTAATATTGAGGTAAAATTATTATTTATAAGGGGATGATAATTTACGTTCATATTTGGAACATTATTAAGCAATATTGGAAGGGATGAAATAAGTAAAAAATACAATTTTCTCTTTTAAGCTCTCGTTAACAAAAACTTCATCATACCATTTAGTCCTTAGTTGAATATGGTCTCTTTCTAAACCTAACCACGAAGTTAGCCTACAATTTTTGAAGGACAAGGTCTCATAAAATTTTGAAGACTCTTGAAGAACCATTGCACCATTCAAGAGAAGAAAAATGATAGAGAAAATACAGTGTTAGATGTTAATACCTGGACGATTTTCGCAGGACTGCCCAAACTACCGAACTCGTTTCGGCCATATCTCACTCATCCGAACTCGGATTGAGCTGAAATTTTGAGGGTAGATGCCTGAAAAACCCTAGAACGTCTCCACCAATTTTCATATCATTTGGAGCAACACATATCCTAGCGCAGCCCTATGTGTGAACGATATATTTGGCAAGCGGCTATGCGAGGGTTTCATCTGGGTTGAGTGCAAGCAGCTCCAGAGGTTGGTTTTAGGGCCTTCGGGCCCTAGCGGCCAATATTTTTGTGGTTTATGCTCAATATTTTAGCAGGAAATGTTGCAGGGGATACAAGATGGGTTAGAAATTTGTCTTTCAACAGATCATACTGTGAACTTGAGTGACAACGGCTTCCAATTTGCTGCTCAAAAGAAAAGTGAAAACCATACCTTTCCACGGCGTCTAGGGCAAGGATTAAAGAGATCTCGAAACAAGTTTCAAGCAGTTGATCAAAAAATGGCTCATATCTCAAATGAATCTGGTGCTAAGGTGCACCCACAAAATAATTCTACTTGTGAAAACCCCTATCAAGGGTAAGAATTTTGAAGACTCGGTCCCAAAAATGAATTTTAGGGATGCCCTTCGTGGTGGACAGCCTCAGCCCAATGCTAATATCAATATTAGGGCTTCCCATAAACCTCTAAGAATGCCTAAGATTGATCCCGGGAAAACGGAGTCGGGATGTATTAAAGCAGATGATGGAACTCCTATTGTTAAGCTTGATATGGGGAACATTCAGACTGGCATTGAAGATTTGGAAAAAAGAGGACTAATTTGTCGGTTCGTGGGTTTTCGTTCGAGTCTATCTGCTTTCAAAGTCTGGGCTGCAAAAAGCTGGAAAACTAAAGGTGAGTTACAAATCTCTATTTATCCAAATGGTTATTTTCTTGTTTTATTTGCTAATAATGAAGATAGAGAGAAAACTTTTCAAGGGGGTCCTTGGTTTTTTGGAAGGGCGGGGCTTTTCATGAAGCCCTGGCATACTAAATTTAAAGCCGAAGAAGAGATGCCTTCTATAGCTCCCGTGTGGGTTAGACTCTTTGGCCTCCCTATTGAATTTTGGAATCCTACTATTTTTTCTTCAATTGGAAACTCTTTAGGAACTTTTATGATGATTGCTTATTGTACTCAAAATTTTGAACATATTATTTATGCTCGAATTTGTGTTTTAATGGATTTTGACAAACCCCTTCCTAAAAAGATCACATTACAATTTGGGGAAGACACTTGGGAGCAAGTAGTGGACTATGAGAACATTCCTTTTCATTGTAGAATTTGCCATGAATATGGTCATTTGGCCAGTGCTTGCCCAAATAAAATTCCTGATCAAAAGAAAGAAGATATAAACTCAGCAGGTTTCCAAATACCTAAGAAGAAGAACACTTAGAAAAAAATAGTTATGAAGGATCAATCAAAGTCATTTGCTAATATGTTTGAAATACTTTCCACAAATGATGTCCCAAGTGAGGAAGAGGAAATAATGGAAACTGAAATCTTAGAAACACAATTTAAATATGAAGGGAAGAACTCAAGAGACAAACCAACAAATCAAAGGTTTTCAACGAGAAAAAAAAGGAGAAAATTTACACAAGAAAAACAATATTTCAAATGTCAAAACTTCAAATAATGCGAGTCCCAATATAGACTCCATTGAACCATCTAGTAAAATTTTGGCGAGTGTATGAGCATTCTTCAAGGTTAGAAGCCATCTCGGATTCAATTGGAATAAGTCAAGAAACAAGGGAAAAAAAATTGAAGATGGATTCCAATCAAAAAATAGGTCGCAAGACCAATCAATATCATATGGTAAAAGAAGGTGAAAAGCTTGTAGAGGAAGGTAAGATTAATGCCCTTCCCAACTTTTTTAGCCCTGGTATTAATGAAGATCATCACTTGGAATATTAGAGGACTCAAAGGGAGTCTTTCAAAACAAAATGAAATTAGAAGAATGATTCAAATAAATCATCCACATCTTGTTTTCCTTCAAGAAACAAAGATGTCAATGGAGGATATGGACTTAATTGCCAGTAAAATTTGGCCAGTTGGAAAAGTGGTTTCCCTCAGTTCCCAAGGGACTTCGGGTGGCATTGCTTGTCTTTGGGACCCAAAAGAGGTAGTTATTCACCATATGGTTGGCGGTTGGGGTTTGTTGGCTATAGCTATTCAAAGTAGACATTCCAACCAGATTATGCTCTGCATTACTGTTTATGCCCCGACTTCTTTAGAGGAAAAAAGAAGACAGTGGAAGGATATTACTCATATTATCTCTCATTTTCCTAAAGCTTGGATCTTGATCGGAGGAGATTTCAATACCATCCTCTCTCTGGATGAGAAAAGGGGGGGAAATAGAAATTTGGACAAAAGCAATGACCTCATGAGCGAATATATTGCAAACCTCCATCTTGTGGATATCCAACCGAGATAATGGCCTTATGACTTGGTCTAACAGAAGGCAAGGCTTAGCTTGTATAATGGAGAGATTGGATAGGTTTTTGCTCTCTGAAAATTTCTTAATCCATGGTCACATTCCTAAAGTGAAGACTCTTAATAATGCTTGGTTCGGATCATTGGCCGAGTCATGGTGGAAATGTGGAAAACCAATGTGAGTTTCTCTCCTTTTCGTTTTCAATTAATGTGGCTCGAGAGACATTTCCTTCAGACCTCGTGTGCAACAATGGTGGAAGGAAGGTAAACCTAGGCATGGGACTAAGATGTTCTATTTTGCCAAAAGGCTGCAATACATTAAATCCAAAATCAAGACTTGGAACTGGAAAGAGTTTGGGGATGTTCATAAAAAAAAACATGAAGTTATTGCTCATCTTGAAAATTTGAATAAGAAAATCCGTTTAGATGGCCTCACGAGAGAAGAGAAGTGCGAGATGAAATTAAACTCACAACTCGGTTAGAGGAATGGGAAAAAAGAGAAGAAATCTTATGGAAGCAAAAATCTAGAATTCAATGGCTCAAAGAAGGAGATCGAAACACAAATTTCTTTCACAAATCTCTTCTAGCTCGAAGATCTCACAACTTTATTTCTTCCTTAACTTCGAGATCTTTGGAGATGTTGTTTATACTTGGGATGGCATGAACTCTATTGTTGTTGATTACTTTTCCAATCTTTTTGCTTGCTACTCCTCTTGACTCAGCTTCTCAACAAAATGTTCTTCAAGCAATCCCTTCTCTTATCACTTACGAGGAGAACTCTATTTTGATTGCTCCTGTTACTATCAATGAGCTTCAACAAGTAGTTTTTAAAATGCAAAAAGGGAAAACCCCAGGTCCTGATGGTTTTCCTATTGAGTTCTACCAAGAGTTATAGGATATCCTTCATGTTGATTTATTAGAGGTGGTGGAAGAAGCCGGGAAAGCCAAAGAAATTTTGAAGGTTATCAATAAAACTTATATTACTCTTGTTCCAAAAGCTCAAGAGGTTGATCATATCTCAGCTTTTAGACCTATTGCTTTATGTAATGTTCTTCTCAAAATCATTACTAAAATCATGGCGAGAAAGGTTGAAGCCTCTTTTGCATAAGATTATTTCCCAGAGCAAGGGGGATATGTGGAAGGACGTCAAATAGTAGATGAGATAGTTCTTGCTCGGGAAGCCATCCATTCCATGGATATGCAAAATTCTCCTTCTATGTTCATTCGGTTAGACTTATCCAAAGCTTATGACGAGTGGATTGGCACTTCCTTATCAAAGTTTTGAGGCAATTTGGTTTCTCTAAGGATTGGATGGATTGGATTATGGGATGTATCTCTTCAGTTTCCTACTTAGTTCTTATCAATGGCAGGCCTTCTCGGTCTTTCCCGGCTTCCAGAGGTATTAGGCAAGGTGACCCGCTATCCCCTTATTTATTCATCATTCTTGTTGAATGCTTGGGTAGGACTATAACCAAAAAGAGGGAAAACAAAACCCTTGAGGGAGTTACCATTGCTCATGGAGCTAGACCTATCTCTCATCTTCAATTTGTGGATGACTCTACTCTTTTAGGTAAAGCTACGGTTAAGGAAGCTTCTAATATTAAGCAAATAATTAGCTATTTTTCTAAGGCTCTTGGGCGGTTGATCAATGAAGACAAATCTAAAGTTATTTTCTTTCACTGCTCTGCTAGACGAGGAATCCATGGTCTTGGATAAATTAAGATATAAGAAGACCTCTCTTCCAATCACTTATTTAGGTATTCCCATAAATATTCAAAGGCAGAAAAATAAAGATTGGAATTGGTTGTTGGACAAAGTCAAGAAGAAAATTGGAAAGTGGACCAACAAGTGGCTTTCTTTTGGGGTAGAATCACCTTGGTAAAATCAGTCCTTCAAGCTATTCCTATTTATGTTTCTTCCATTTTGAATATCCCAAAGGTTGTTCTTCGAGAATTGGATCAAATCAGTCATCGTTTCCTTTGGAGTGGTACTAAGGAGAAAAGAAAATGGGCCTTGGTGAAATGGGATACTTTATGTCTTCCTAAGAGTGAAGGGGGGTTAGGATTCCGGTCTTCAATTAATAACAACAAAGCTTTAGCTGCTAAATTATATTGGAGGATGTTGCATAACCCCAATGCTCTTTGGGCCAATAATCTCCGTGCTAAATATCTTGAGAACAAAAGTCCTGAAGACCTTGTTCGCTATCAACTTCCTACCAAAGGTTCTCCCATTTTAGGAGTTCTTAAGACTGGTGAGGATTTGATAAAGAAAAAATTATTTTGGATCATTCATAATGGTCAACATGCAAATTTTTGGACAGATTCTTGGGATGGTCACAAGCCTTTGATAACTCAGTTTCCCGATTGGAGGCCTTTGATGGAGGAGCTTCACCGAGCTAATTGGATAAAGGTGGCTAATTACTGTCGGTACCATACTTGGTAATTCAAAGGTTGGTAGATATTGGATCCCTATTGAGGACTGGCCTATTCAAATCCCAGAAAGGCAAAGACAAGATATCCAAGGCATCCTTCATATGAGATCCCTCTCTTGGTCCCATGAAAAAGATTGTTTTGGATGGAACAACACTACTAAGGGTGAGTATTCCGTTGCTCAAGGTTATTTGACCTTATGCCATAATAATCCCAACCATTCTTCTTTTCTCAATTGTGGGCTCAAAAGCTTTGGCCTAAGGTGAGGTTCTTTAATTGGCTTTTATTGCATCGTAGGGTGCTTATTGGTGAGCAACTTATGAAGCGTGGTTTTCATGGCCCTTTTAGATGTGAAATGTGTGAAGAGAATGTAGAAAATATCAACCATATTTTTATTGAGTGTACTTTAGCCTCGAGCTATGGAGGAGAATGGCCACTTTACTTGGCTTACGGTGGTCCAATTTTTTTACTTTTGAACAGCTTTGGAGGGATTGGCCTAATCAAGAGGGTGTTGATCATTTTATTAGGCGGTTAGTTTGGATGGGTTCTACCATTCTTCTTTGGAATATTTGGAATGAAAGGAACAACCAAATTTTTAATCAAGATAGGAAGGATATTCACTATATTTGGCAAAAGACCATAGCCAACTTAGTTGAATCAGTCCATCAACTCCTTAATCACCCTCAAAACTCCCACCAAAGATGGGATCAAGTGATGCAAAGATTGAAGATTAAACCTTCTAAGGGCAACCAACTTAAAGGGAATGTGAGTATTAGTAAGATGGATAGGACTAGAAATTGGCAACCTCCTCCTAAGGATTTTGGAAAAGTCAATACTGATGGAGCCTCTAGAGGGAACCCTGGAAAAGCCGATGTGGGAGGAATTGGTAGACTTTCGGATGGCTCCCTGGTTTTTACTTTTGCTTGAGAATTTGGGTATTCTTTCCAATAACCTTGCTTGAGGGGTATGGTATCCTCGAGAGGCCTTCGAGGAGGCTACTAAGGTTGGATGGGAAAAGGTGTTAGTTGAGTCGACTCTCAACTTATGATTAATCTCTTGAAGACTCCTTCTAAGAATCATAAGGTGGATTGGAGAATAAAAAGAATTATTGAGAAGATTCGGTTAATCCGGATGGGATTTTTGAAAGTTGATTACGAGTCATGTGGTCGAGAGATCAAAACAAGAGTGTTGATGCTTTAGCTAATTGGGCTTTGGACAAAGGTGATCTTACTTGTTATGGCCACCCTCCTATATGGTGGGCTTCTCAAATTAGGGAAGCTCTTCTTTCTATCATTTCTTTGGATGGCTCCTAGTTATGAAGGTACCTAGTTTCTTCTTGTTTTTTTTTTTGCTTCTCTTTGGTTCATTCAGTTTTTTTAGTTCCCTAGCTCATTCTATTCTTTATTTTGTTTCCTCTGTTGATTCTTGCCTTAATAGTCTTCTGGTCTAGATAGGTCATTGTTTTTTTTTCTTCTTTTCTTTTGTTTTTTTTTGTTTAGTTTTTTAAGGTGGGTGGGTTCTTTTGTTTTGTTTTGTTTTTGTGTTCTTTGTGTTGTTTTTCGTTGTTCTTGTGTTTTTGTTGTTTTGTTTTTTTTTTATGTTTTTTGTTATTGTTCTTGTGTTTTTTTCGTTCTTGTTCTTGGGTTTCTCTTTGTTTGTGTTATTTCGTGTTTTTATGTGTGAGTGTCTTCTATGTCTTTTGTTTTTGTTTATTGTCTGTTGTTGGTTGTTTTTTATTTTTATTTTTATTTTATTTATTTTATTTTTTAGGTTTTGGTTGTGTTTATTTTTCATGTTTTTTTTGGGTTATGTCTTTGTAGTGTTCTGTTGTTTTTGTCTTGTTTGTGTTTTGTTATGTGGTTCTTGTGTTTTTCTATGTGGTTTGTGTTGTGGTTTATTTTTTCTTATTGTGCGTGTTTGGTTGTGCTTTTGTTTTTGACACACTCAAGGAGCATGTTTTTTATTTTATTTTATTATTTTTGTTGTTATTTACTTATTTTTAAATTGGTTTTGTGTGTTTGTTTGCTCCTTGAGTATGTCAAAGGTGGTAGGCCAGGTCCGAGTCCTGGGCATTTTTGGCGGAATGGATACCCCTGCCTCCTTGGGTCTTACCCGAAAGTGGCATCCCTTTTGGGATGTTTTCCACAAATAATTTTTTTTTTTTTGAAGGACAAGAGATGGTAAAATTGTTGAAGCATTGTCGCATTATTTATAATGATTGTATATAGATCAATGTTATCTCACTTTCCATTTGCATATGAACTAAGCTAAAAAGTATTTGTAAGTATCAAAATCCCTCTTAAAAATCTCTATTTTATTTCATGTAGAAATACATGGCTAATGTTATACTATAGATATTATCATGGATGATCTTACATCATAAGTTACCTTCCAAGGCCCACTTAGCTAAGCTTGATATTTCTTCCATCAATTTCTAGAGTTGTAGTAATATTGAAATAATCAAACATATTTTTTGGTTTTGTAGGCATGCAAAGTACATTTGAAAACATGTCTAATATATATCTCTATCTATATTTATGAAAATATTGTTATTGTGATTTGATTTGATGATAGTTTTTATAAGCTTTAATGTCATTTATGAAAAAAAAATTATAAAATATTCTTGAATATATTTAGTACTCTACAAATAAAATATATGATTCAATGAATTTCTTTTATCATAAATAATCAGAATTCTTTGGTTTTATTCTAACTTCATATTATTAGTTTTGGCACTTTCCATGGAATTGTAAAATACTCTAAGTAGATTCTTTAAGATGCTATATAAATTGATAGAAGTTGTTACATAAGTTTCTACTTAGAAAAATTAAATTATTTGATCTCAAATAGATAGTCATCAATTACAAAGACTTGTTTTGTTCAAAGATACTATATATGTAAGTTTTGATATTGTAGCATGTTATAATATATTTTTGAAGTTTTATTTCCTTGAATTGTTTTTCTAATTGATAAATTCATTAGAAAAAGATATTTTACATGAAGACAACTTCACCATTATAATTTTATTAATGTCTTTTTGTACTTGTAGTGAAAATAGCTATAACATCTATGGGACAAGGATAAAGCATAAATTGGTAAGAGCATGCAACCTTGTGATAATAGAATCTACAACCAAGATTTTTGTAATAACACAAAAACATAGAAAATTAAATATGAAATAATAATATTAAAAGCACAAAAAATATAACCCAAATAGAGCACTAAAAAACAATATCCACAAAGAGAACATTGGTTTTAGTACTTCTTGCACTTGTTGGAAATACCTATATTCTTAGCAATTGCATGCACTTATTCCTTTTCTCTATCAACTGAGTGATATAATATTGATTTGAGGCATACAAGCTATCGATTTTATAAAAGTTAGGAGGAATAAGTTATGTTATTGGAAGACTGATTATTCTTGGATTGGATGAAGGAATAACAAAACAATAAGACCATAGGGAAATATGAACTAGAAGATCAAGTTAGGTTATAGGATACTGAGGATGAACCAAAGGGTGTGACATGGAGCAATAATGATACCAATTCTTCTTCACAAAAAATATGGGTAATGCAACTTGAATAACATGATAACAAGAAGCCTATAGAACATATTACATATACCTTTAAGCTTCTAGTAGGGTGGTTCTTTATATTTTTGGGAGTATCATCTAAAGCTAAGCCTAATTTTTACAATCAAGTCATTTGCTTGAGGAGTAGCAACAATAATAACTTAATTAGAATAAATTTAAGGATCTTATGTTTACACCATATACATTGATAGAAATATTTAAAGGTATTACCAAGGACTCGAAAAACTTACATATGAAGATAAAAAAACAAATTCTCAAAGAAGTTTGAGCCCATCATTAAAGGAGACAATAAGAGATAACATTATGCATCACACATCAAGAGTTGGAATCCTTTTGTCAAGCTCCTAAATTAGTGCATTGCACCAATGAGAAAAGATAGCTAATTTTCCTTGCTCGTAAATGGTTTTATCAAAACATAGTTTCTATTTCTCTCTTTTGGTTAGCTTGTACATTGTAGGTATTACATTGTTTACAAATAAGTGATCTCTATAAATTATTTGTTGTTCTCTAAAACTATGAATTTGTAACCAATAAATAAGGCACCCTCTATAAGGGTTCAACTAGCATACAAGGCATGTTGACTATTCAACATATTGACAAGACAATCATTCAATGGACTTCAAATTTAAACTCAAAGGTATAATTCTTGGTTAGGAATAGAAATAATAGTAAGAGACTAAATATTCTCTCTAAGATTTAATTTAACATAGTTTCATTTAAAATTAATCATCATAAGAAAATAAAATATAGAACCTCAACATTTATATCCATTCATAATAAGTTAAATTTTAAGAATTATCAATTGGACTAGGCATCCAAAGATAACATGCTTTGCAAGGACTACCAAAATTTTAAAAACCTTGTTGGATTTCAAGTAAAATGAGGATCTTCTTAAAGTGTAAAACCATTTAAAGATTTAAAAATGAACTATTAAGAACTTTGGAAGCCTACCTTTATTTAATAATCCAACTCTTGTTTGAATTAATTAAAAAAATAATTCATGTCATTAAGAACATAACTTAGAAGGCTTTGTAACCATGAGGTCAAATCCATCTAATAAGATATCTTCAATTGATATGTAACCCCACAAGCAGAGACACAAAATATTTAACAATGAAGAACTGACTAAAATGCATTACAATATTGGGTATAATTAGGGATTACAATGCCTAAGGGAGGATCCATCGAATAACATCATATTAATTAGTATTGTCAAAAACCTTATCTAATAATCTACCCACTAAAACATTATTAATATGGTAGTTGACTTGCAAATAAAATGAAATATCAGTTTTTGACCTAATACAAAATTTAATATAAATTAAACAATATATGTTGATAATATATTAATTCATATTATTCCTACCCACCATAGAAGCATTGCCTTCAATGCATACAACAGGAAAGGAAAATATTAAACCATATGGTTGTTAGAGATCTATTGAGCCTGATATGGATGCTATCCTCATATAGCAATAAGGTAGGAAGTGGAATATCCCTAGAAAGTGTGGTGCATTTTAGGGTCAAATACACTTAGGTACAACATTGATAGGTTGATTTATGGTTGATGTTATCTCTAATGCAAAATCATGGTACAACCTAAGAAAATCAATGTTGACGATGTTATGCATACCCAAGTTTGTTGGAAGATCAGGGCAAAAAGCATTCTTGAACACTTGTTGCAAGATAGTGTAAGGCCCATAGTGAAGAGGTTTGATCTTCTTTTGTGCCCTCTTTAATAACTGGTTATGGTTGAGGTACAACCAAACTCTATATCCAATTTGGAAATGATGTGAAACACGATGTCGGTCTATGGCTTACTTCTATTGTTGCTAAATCTTCTACAAAATCTAAATAACATTTGACTAGAGTTGTTACAAATATTAAATGAAGAATTGGGTTCTATCTTGTTATTTCTACATGTGGATAGTGACAAGAGATGGAAGTGATAATGGTAAGTCATATAAAGCAAGTAGCTAGAAACCTAGATAGACTTTGAAGGGTGGATGACCTATGGATGAATGGACAACCCTATTATATGTATGCTCAATATGTATAAGACTCGAATCCCACTTATATGGAGATGAATGATGAAATATATGAAGACTTTGGATAAGAGTACAGTTGATGACTTCAGTTTGATCATTAGACTATGGGTGAAAAGCAATGGAAAAGTTAAGAGACACATCTAAGAGTTTGCACAAAGAATACCAAAAAATACCAAAAAAAGGGAGTCTCAATTAGATACGATACTAGTGGGAAGACCAAAAGAATTCCAGATAACATCAAAGAAAAGTTGGGGCTAATTCAATGATAGAACTAGTTTTATGACACAAGATAAACTTGGCCATATTACTAAAACAATTGACTATGACAAAAAAATAATCATACTGATGGACTATCATAGGGAAACAACTAACTAGATCCATAGAAATGCTCTCCCAAGAATGAGAAGTAATAGGTGAAGGTATACTAAGGCCCAACTTCCTATTAGTTGGCTTAGATTGATAATAAAGGGTACACTACCTCAAGTACCTCAAAATGACACACTATATGTGGGGTTAGTAGAAGAAATGTTGTAAGTGATGGAGAGTCATGTGTTTGCCAAAATATCCACCATAGAGGGTAGAATGTGCCTCCTTAAGAAGGGATGGTTGATTCTCATGGGGAACAAAGTGTAGCACCCTAAAATTGGCGCAGTTAAACCCTTAGTAAAAAGATAAAAATTTGAATTTTAACCCCGAAACCGCTCGTTAACCGCTCACCCCATTTTTCATGCCATTTTTAGGAGTTGTTTTGACCGTTGGACGATATCGTCGTCGATCAGACGAAATCGTCCCAGATCGAACGAATTCGTCTGGAACAGAACGTCCAGACGATTTCGTCCCAAAACCAAATTTTCATAATTAGCTTCTGTTTCAATGACCTCTCCAACTTGGGCAGAAGCGTGTCTATGCAGTTGGAGATTCCTCCGTTGGAGATCTCCTAGATTGGGATGATCCCCAACCTCCTAACCTCCCCCTAATTCTATATAAACTGGGATTTTCTTAGTTTATCCCCCTGGCTCTCCTCTTGACTCTCTCCCTGGTTGATTTTCCCTGCCATTTAGCTTTGTTGTGTTAAGACGTCCTATCTACCATTGTTTGCACTCGTAGTTTTAAGTTTTCATTGCAGGTTTTCACTGTGCTTCAGCTGGAGGAAGCTCGGATCGTCGCAGGCGATTCCACATGATTTCGGATGATCCTGTCGAAGATCGGCGATGATCTCGTACGATTGGAGGTGATCTCGACTGTAGTTCAGATTGGGGGCAATCAGAGCCCTGAGTTTGCATTTCTCATCTTCCTTCCTCATTTTATTATGCATTAGCTTGATTTATTTTCATTCTGCATCCTGGAGTTCACCTCATTTAGCATAAATGCATGATAAAGTTAAAATAAGTTATTAAAACAATGCATTTCCTTTAATCTGCTATCTAGATTTATCAGTTAAGCATTTATACTATCATTTCTATCATTTTGCATTATTCTTGCAGTTGCATTTTTGGTTTTTGGTGTCTGTTTCTGTGATTGCAGGTTTCTGATGAATTCGTCAGATCGACGATGATCTTGTCTGATCTTAGATGATCGCCTATGATCTGGGATGATTCTATACAATTGCAGATGATCCTATCATATTCGGGATGATCTGGACTCCTACAAGCTTCAGAATCTTCATCAGACATCCGGAATCAGGTGCATTCTTTCTCATTTAACATATTCCTGGTATTTAGGATTCATTCATGCTTTTTGTATTCATATAAATCGGCATCTTCATATAGAATAGCTTAGATTCATTTTGGCCAACCTAGGAATATGAATGATTGAGTATAAAATGAACACATCAAACCCATTCTCAACCTAGGCGTGGAAACTGCCACTCAAAGTTTCCTGGTGAACCCCACCATCCATCAAAAATTCACCCTTATACCCCTCCCCGAGAGGCGTGACCTTCAAAGGGCCTCTCAGTCCGAGGTATTGTCCCATCCTTCTCGCATCCCCCTTCCGGGCATGGATCCTTTAGCCTGAAGGTAAGGGCACAAAAAATTTGGGTCGATACATTTTGGTGAACCCGACGTGAAACTAAAAACCTTTTGAAAACAATAAAAAAAAAAAAAATATTATTAAGTAACATCTAGAATCATTAGACAAACAATTAAAGTTGCATATCATATTTAGATGGTAGATTATAATAGAAGACGAGTTGTCATCATAAATGTTGAAAATCAATTAACGACCATAGAGATTACTTCTATGCTTAGAGTACCTCAAACAAATAGAGTCCAACCTTTGTGGGACGAACTTGATAGGAGATTGGATATTATTTCATCTAGATCAATAGAACTTAGGCAAATTAAGAGGTTTGTCCTAGATAGAATCCTGGATCCTGATCAGGTGACTTTGTACCATGAACTTCAGAGAGCTTGCCATAGGTGGTTAGCAGATAAAAGAGCACTTGTGTCTTCAGAATTATACACCTTTGAGGAATACCTTGAGAACGCAGTTGTAGTACATAAATTTCTATCTCGTATAGAGGATCAAGAAGTCATTCTTATGGATAGAAAGAGATGGAATAGAGTTCCTAGAGCTGTGTTATATCGAGAGTATTGCCATGAACTTTATTTCTATAGGTCAGAGTCCAAAATAGATCATATTACTATAGCACACTTTGTCAAATTCTTGAAAAACCATTTCCAATTTGAAGAGGAGCATTTCATGACTCCTGATGAACTTGATCCTATTAATGATATCCATAAACTATTTATAGAAAACTAAGTCATTCTTTTTACTATTGTTATTTTTTTTGCAACTAGAATGCTATTTGTTATCTTTATAATAATATTATAAAACACAAAAACAAAAAAAAAAAACAAAACATTTCCTTTTTATAGTAGGTATATAATTAAAATATATACCTCTCAAACCTATCGCATATATATATATATATATATATATATATATATATATATATATATATATATATATATATATAAGTATATATATTTGCTGAAATCTAAGTTTAAGCACAATGCCTAGACTTAGGAATGGAAAACAGACTGAAGAAGAAGAAGATTGGTTAGGAAAACCATTAAATAACCCAGATGTCCTTCCTGAAGATCAAGTTTCGGAAGAAGGAACCCTAGACCAGCAAGAAGAAGAGCTTGCTGTAGGAAATGAACATGAAGAAATTATTAGAGAGGAAGGATCCTCATCCCCTAAAATGTCTCCGGGAGGAGCTGTTACTTTTGAGAACATGGAACAATTCTGGAAGTTCATTAATACTAATATTGGTGTTCTTAATAGAGTAGTCCATATGGACAAGGATCGAATTAGTGACACTCAAGCAACCCTAGAAGAAGTATTTCACACACGCACTAATCCCTTGTCCTTTGTTGATCAAGAAAGTGATCAAGCTGGACCATCCAATTTGGATATGGCCGCTATAATCCAGAACATGCAACAACAACAGGTTACCCAACCATCTAAAGTGCCTGTTAGCAAGCCTAGGGTTATTCCCGCACAAAAGAAACCATCATTTACTGCTCTATTTTGCCAAGCTATTGATCAACATACTTCAAATCAACAAAAGCCCAAAACAAAACCAAACACCAATTACCAACAATCTGGGATACAACATAATACTACTACAAATCTCCTTCATAATACTCTTCCTACCAACACTTTACATAATAGCAATATAGCATCTAATCCTTATGTCACACCATCATACACTCATAAATCCCATACTTATGTACCACCGAACCAATATGGTGGACAAACTAGTAATCTTGAAGCCATGGTGAAACAGTTAGTTTCCCGCATGGACCAGATAGATCCCTACCGTCCCTCGTATAATTATCGAGAGATGTGTAGTCAGCCTTTAGATCCTATAGTCGTAGCACAGCCATATCCTAAACATTTTCCTATGCCTGTCCTGCCCATATATAAAGGAACCGAAGATCCCATAGAGCATCTTCGTATGTTTAGGATAGCATGTCATGATATATCACATGATGACTTGTTATTACTAAAAATGTTCCCAAAAAGTTTAGGAGGAATGGCATTAGAGTGGTATTATCAATTACCCACTAATTCTTTGAGGAATTTCGAAGAAACAACCGAGTCTTTTGTTCATCAATTTAGTGCCTACATCGAAAGGCATGTGACCATTAAAGACTTGTACAACTTAAAACAAGACAAAGATGAATGTTTTGCTGATTTCCTAGCTAGGTGGAGACAGTTGATAGGAAAATTGCACTTTGTGTTACCTTATAGGGAGATGTTGGACATCTTTATTAATAATTTACAAGAGCAACTATCTTACGAATTATCAACTGCTACCTTGACCACCTTCGATCAGGCTATAGACTTAGCCCGAAGAGTGGAAGATGCTCTCATTAGGAGAGGACAACTTAAAAAGAAAGACGATGAGAAAACATCCAGAAATCAATATAAGAATAAACAAGTTGTGGGTGATGGAGTCACCGATAGCAGAAATATTGCTAATGTTAATGTTGCGAAGACAACGGAGAAGTTTATACTGAAACCTCCTGATAAACCTCCTCGAGAATTTACTAGGTTAAATCAACCTTTATCAACTATTCTACCATAATTATTAGAACGAGGTTTGATTCAATTACCAAATATCCGGGAACCTGATCCAACTATACCCGGATACAGAGCTGATTTACACTGTGACTTCCATAGAGGACCTGGACACACTACCAACTCTTGTAAAATATTAAAACATAAAATACAGGACTTGATTGATAACAATGAGATGGAGGTGCAAGCCTTTCAACCTAAGCAAAATCCTCCTAATAATGCTCAAAAGAACATCCCACAAAACCAGAATCAGAATGCCAATCAGTCATTGGACATATTTCAACATCCTTTACCAAAACATGGCAAGGAGGTGGCTAATCAAATTGAACATCATAATGTTCCCCCTCCTACCCGATATGTAGGAACTATTAGTGGGCATTTACCTGCTCATGATCTGGAAATATTTGACACAACTTTATCCGTGGTTACAACTAGGCCTCTACATAATATTTGGACACTTGATCTTAGTGATACAGAATATGAGACTGAGAGTGATATGGAAATCACATCAAATCAATCGAATAGTTCTGAAGATGAATCAGATACTATTCACCCTATCACAAGTTCTATGGTTCTGGAAGAACCATTTCCAAGAAGAGTCACTACTAGACCATCCTCTCACCAATTACTTTCTAATGAGCAAGCCATAAATGCTAGACCAAGACCCATTCATCATCCGTAGAATAATATTGTGGGTACCATCGAAGCTGTTACTAGACAACAGGCTCAAAACTCTCAACAAGATCAAATGCAGAATGATGGATCAACTCCATTTGTTTTGAAAGTTCCTAATAAAGGGAATCATGCACCTAATGTTCAACCTAAACCTCCTTATAATATTAATGAACAATTATCAAATATTACAGCTAGAATTTCTCTTTTGGACCTTTTAAGATCTTCTCCTACACATAGAGATGAATTAATGCTCACATTAAGCCAGATGATGGTACCACAAGACATTCAACCTGAAGCCATGGCTAATACTATAATAACTCGTGAAGTTGATTGTATTGACTTTCGGGATAGAGACATACCGCAACATAGTTTACATAAGGATAACCCCTTATATATTACTGCCTTAATTGGAGATGTAGCGAGTTAAACGAGTCTTGATTGATAATGGTTCATCTTTAAACATCTGCACTTTTGACTTCTACCAAATATTTGGGTTTAGAAGTGATGAAATGAAAAGAACTGATATGATCATAAAAGCCTTCAATGACGAAACACAAGAAACGTGTGGAGTTATTACCATCCCATTGCAGGTTGGTCCGAGAACCTTGGATACGACCGTGTTTATTGTACATTGCCCTGCATCATACAATATACTCTTGGGTCACCCTTGGATCAACGCGATGCGAGCTGTTCCCTCAACTTTACATCAATGTGTTAAATTCGAATTTAAGAATCAGTTGGTTACCATTCATGGTGATCCTAGACCCTTTGATATGTGTGCTTTGGCAGAACCTGTTGGAGTTCAATTTTGCCCTGCTCTATCATCCACACATCCTAATTCTCATTACCCATCTAAACATGTGAAACACACACCCACAACGTCATCTACTTCTTCTCCATCAGTTCTACCTCTACATATAGCTCAACCATCCTCTAAACAAACCACATTAGGACCTCAGAAAGATCCTAATCCCACAACCAATGCCTCTTGTTCTACTCCTATAACTTCTATACCTATAATAGACCCATCCATCGACATCTCTACAACATCTACATCCACCAAAGGCATAGTTTCCGCATCAGAAGATGTAGGAAATGTTCCTTCTACCTCTTATGCTCTTACTGACGAGCTCTTACCCGATTTATCTAAAATTCTTATATCAGAAGAAACGAATGCTTCTATGCAAGATTCCCTTATTTTAAATAATTTGCCACCATCTCCTCATACCTTGGGCCTCCCACAGCCTATGGGAAGTACTTACCAAGTCGGGAGCTATGCTTTTATTTATAAGGGATATGACTGGGGTAGAATACCCAGAAACATCAAGACTCATTATGATGGATATGCTCGATGTTATTTTACTAATGAGTATATTAAAGCCAAATCTATAATGCTTAAATTGGGATATAAAGGGAAAGGTTTGGGACCTTTCCAGAATGGTATGAAAGAACCTTTTGAGGTAGAACCGTGGCCTGCCCGATGTGGTGTGGGCCTATTTCCTAGTAAGGGTCAGCCCTTCCCATTTGAGGATGATGACCATCTCATATGTTATCAAGATTATTTGGATGAGCGTGATGCTTTGCGTTTAACGAATAAGCCATTTACATGTAATATGCTATCTATAGCTTACCCTGAGATGATCGTTGAATCCGACGATGAGTTGGAGGGAGATATCTTCCATGATGTCTCCATTGAGGAATTATTACATAATGAATTTTATTTTGATGGCTCTATACCTAGTATAGCCCAGCTTGAGGCCACGACTCCTCAAGATGAATTATCCAAGCTAACCTTGGAAGAATTACAAGAATTGGGCGTTTCACCCACCCCACCTAATTTTGAGAAAGATCTACACATGGAAGTAGAAAATGTCATAAAAATTAACATTGGAACCGAGGATAATCCTCACATAATCAACATTGGATCAGAATTGAGTCAAGAAAAATAGGATAAATACATTGCATTTCTTAAAGAATATGAAGATGTCTTTGCTTGGACATATGAAGATATGCCAGGTTTAGACCCTTCTGTAGTTATGCATCACCTAGTAGTCCATCCGGATGCTAAACCTGTTAAACAGAAACTTAGAAAAATGCATCCTAAAGTGGCCTTACTAGTCAAAGGGGAGTTAGAAAAACTCTTGAATGTTATTTTTATACAAGCCATTGATTATGCTTGAATGGATCTCGAATGTAGCTCCAAGAACTAAGAAAGAAGCTACCAAAGTTAGGGTTTGCATAGACTTTAGAGATATTAATGTTGCATGCCCTAAAGATGATTTTCCTCTTCCCAATATGGATCAGATCATTGATTTTACTGCTGGGAGTGGAATGATATCCTTAATGGATGGATTTTATGGTTATAATCAGATCAGGATAGCTCCTGAAGATCAGGCTAAAACAACCTTTATTACCCCTTGGGGGACCTTTTGTTGGAAAGTGATGCCATTCGGTTTGAAGAATGCAAGTGCAACATATCAACGAGCCATGACTTATATCTTTCATGATATGATGCATGATATACTACATGATTATGTAGATGACATTATAGCTCGTTCTATTAAAGAAGATGACCATTTAGATGACTTGAGAAAAGTATTTGATCGGTTAAGGGAATATCTTATCCGATTGAATCCAACCAAATGTATATTCGGAGTTAAGTCCGATAAATTATTGGGGGTTATAGTTTCTTTACGTGGCATCAAAATTGACCCTCTCAAGATTGTGGCTATCACTGATATGCCCGCACCCACAAATATATCTGAATTACGGAGTCTACAAGGTAAGCTTCAAGCTATCCGTCGCTTCATCGATAAGCTGGCAGATAAAACTGGACCCTTTCTTAAGCTTCTTAAGAAGGATGTCTCTTTCCATTGGGACAACGAATGTCAGGAAGCATTTGAACTCCTCAAACAATATCTTCTTAACCCACCTGTGCTTTCACCACCTAGACCTGATCGCCCATTTATCTTGTATATTTTTGCTTCAAATTTTGCCTTAGGAGCTATGTTAGCTCAACTGGATGATGAGAAGAGAGAGCGTGCTAATTATTACATTAGCAGAACATTAATCAGTTATGAAACCCACTACACAACATTAGAGAAGTTATGTCTAGCAATCATATTTTCTACACAGAAACTACGCCATTATATGCTCAGTCAGAAAACGTATGTTATTGCTAAATCCGATCCCTTACGGTATCTCATGAGTCGACCTTATTTATCTGGTCGCACAACAAAGTGGGTTCTTGCTCTAAGCGAGTTTGAACTCATGTTTATAGGACAAAAGTCTGTTAAGGGTCAAATCATAGCAGATCAATTAGCTGCTGCACCCTTAGAGTCTACCCATCCCCTCATCATTGAGTTTCCTGACGAATGCCTTAAACTAGAGGCAGACCATCCAGAGCAATGGTCCCTATACTTTGACGGAGCCCGATGCATGAGTGGGGCTGGTGCAGGTATTATTCTAATATCTCCATAGAAACATCTTATACCTCTATCCTTTAAATTAATGTTTGCTTGTACTAATAACATTGCTGAATATGAAGCTCTAATCCTTGGCTTACGAGCTGCCTTGGCACTAAAAATTAAAAATATATTAGTTTTCGGTGATTCTCAACTTGTTATAAATCAAATTAATGATGTTTATCAGACCAGAGATGATAAATTGTGCCCATATAAAGCATATGTATTACAATTAATATCTTTATTTGATCAAGTTACCTTGGAAGCTATTCCTAGAACTAATAATCGTGTGGCTGACGCTATGGCTGCAGTTGCATCTCTTTTACCCTTGGAGTTAGATGACGAATATGCTACCATCATTATTCATCGACTCCAGGAACCCACTTCAAATAAATCATGCTTAGAACCTTTGGATGTGTTTCTAATCAATGAAACTACTCCTGAACTTTGGTACACTGATATATTCAATTTTCTTCAAAATGGGACCTTCCCTGAAGGTTTTAATAGAAACCAACACCGGTTATTACGTAGACGAGCAAGTCGCTTCATAATAATTGGCAATACATTATATAGGAGATCTTTTGAAGGTATCCTACTGAGATGTTTGAATCTAGAAGAATCTAGATCAGCTTTGAGTGAAGCCCATGATGGATCTTGTGGGGGACACTTTAGTGGTAGCGCCATTGCTAAGAAGCTCCTTAGGATAGGATATTTTTGGCCTACCATGGAGAATGATGCACATGATTACGTGCGCCATTGCGACAAGTGCCAGAAACATGCTGACCTTGTCCATGCGCCTGCACAAGAACTGCAGGCTATTTCATCTCCTTGGCCCTTTTCAAAATGGGGCTTAGACATCATTGGAAAAATCAATCCTGTGTCATCTGATGGACACAAATTCATCATAACCACCATCGAGTATTTCACGAAGTGGGTTGAAGCTATGCCCTTAGCTTCTTGCACTGGAACCCAAGTTTCCAAATTTATTTTTAATCAAATTATTTGTAGGTTCGGAATTCCTGCAAATCTCATCTCGGATAATGGAACTTGTTTCAAAAATAAATATGTCAAGAAATTATGTCAAAAATATAAAATTCAACATCGTTGGTCCACTCCCTATTATCCTCAGGGTAATGGCCAAGCGGAAGCATCTAATAAAACATTAATTAAAATCCTCAAAATACTGGTCAATAAATCTGGCCGAGATTGGCACATTCAATTATATCCTGCTTTGTGGGCTTATCGAACTAGCGTTCGTACTCCCACGGGCACTTCACCTTTTGTTTTGGTTTATGGCGCTGAAGCAGTTTTTCCCTTTGAATTAGAAGTTCCTTCTTTGGCTCTACTACTTCAAGATACTGAAGTAGGAGATGAATATCGTGCTGGTAGATTTAGTCAGCTGGAACTCCTAGATGAGAAGCGCATCAATGCTTTGGAACATCTTCGAGCCTACCAGAACAAGCTTAAACGAGCATACCTCAAGAAAGTTCATCATCGATCCTTTGAGATCGGCGACCTTGTCTTAAAAGAAAATCAAAAAAATACTAATGCAACTAAAGATCTTAAAGGTAAATTCGAGCCCAACTGGCTTGGACCATATATTATCACTGCTAAATTTGGCTCGGGAGCATACAGATTAGCTACCTTAGATGGTAAATATCTTAAAGAACCTATGAACATTATGCATCTTAAACGCTATTATGCATAAATCTGGTCATTTCATCATTGTGTATATTGTTATTTTGCATATTGTTTCATTTTAGTAATTCATATAAAAATTTCAAAAACAGTAATATTATTTATTCTTTCAATTCATAAATTAAAACCAAAATATAAAAAACATCAAAATCATCAAAATCTTCAAAAACATTTTCTATTTTTTGCACCTGTCAATTCTTGAAGTATTGCAGTCATATTTTCAATTATTTTGGATAAATTAGCATTTATTTGGAATCCCGCACTTTCACACTCACATGAATAAATATCTTGATTTTATTTGGTATGATTATTAATCTCTCTTATATCAAAGTCCACAGTTGAATTAAATAAAGTTTTGAGCATAGAGAATTGATCTTGTTATTTACTTGAACCAAGTATACCTTTTCACATTAAAATGATTTCATTGCAAATTCATAATGATGCTACATAGTAGAAGTGGTTTCTTGAGCGAAAAGTTTCCCCTGCTATCCTATCATGCACATGGTCTAGAATCTTTGAGAATTGACAAAAGGACAAGCTCACCCCTGCCCAGAATAAAAATCCCTTGCTCTACAACCAATCCGAGCAAGTATCCCTAGTATAGGAAGAAAAAGAAAAAGAAAATCAAGAAAAAAAAAGAAGCATTATTTCAGTAGCATTTTGTACCATCTCAGCAATATTTCAGCATTATCTCAGTATCAAGCAAAAATACAAAAAAAAAAAAAGAGAGAAAAGAAAAGAAAAAGCAAAAAGCAATAAAATCCCTTCCCCTACCCTTTGAAAAGAAAAGAAGGGTGAATGAGCTTGAATCCCTGGAATTCTCAATTATTCGAAAACTGTGAGGTAAGCCCCATAACAGGTGGTTTGTGCCCAACCCGCTTGGCCTTGGGTAACTCCTAGCGTGGTGATATGTCTGTCACATTAGCGACCTTCTTTTGTACAGACCTATGTCTGCTTATGGATCAGCTAGCTCTTGATGACCCGACTTACATAGTAGTCCGATACGGTTACATGCATATAAATCATGGTCAATGAACACTTATTTGGTTAATTCAAATTACTTGTATCAAATTATCTTGCTCAAAATTGGTAAATGAACAATACAATTGCACACACATTTGTATTTGAGAGATTTTGTATCATTATGATAAATCAAGATCGGCAATAAACTCACATATGCACATGAGGGTTCCTTATAAATCTACATTTTGTCTTTGAGATAATTTAAAATATTTATGCAAATATTTTGGAATAATTTCATCTTCTTATTTGAGAACATCTGTTTAGTATAAAAACAATTACATACATTTTTTTTCAAAAATCCAAATTTTTTTTCAAACCATACAATAAAGTCACGTTTATATATACTTTCGACTTCCGCAACGATGGTATAGTTCCTAAAACCTAAACTGGAATTTTATGCCTAGCGCAAGTCCTCATCTTATATATTTTCTGTTTATCTCAAAATCAAAAATCAATTATGCAATAAAATTATTTTTGGATTTCACGATGATGGTATAAGTCTATACCTAACAATTCTATGCCTAGCGCAAACCATTGTTCTAATTTTATTTCCCATTTATTTAATCCATAAAAGCATATGGCTTAAATCATTATGTTACACAATTGTGCTTTAAAAAGAATGAACACTTTTTCTATTTCATTTCATTATGTCAACATTCAGTTTTTTGTGACGATGGTATAATTCCTAGGCAATTGTTCAAATTTCTATCACACTTAGGAATTTTATGCCTAGAAAAAATCATATTTTTTAATATTTCATGCATAATATTTTCATGGAAATCTGAAAACAAATCCTCATCACCATCCTTTTTCATCATCACAACACAAAGTCTTAAGACAGTCTCTTAAGCACTCTTTTACTTTTAGCAATATTTCTATACTGGGATTAGCTTGATGACCTAGCGAGCGGCGACTCCATGAAATGGTCATATAACAACGACAATGTCCTTTGAAATTATTGTTAGAAGTCCCTTTATTTTTCATCAAATCATACCACAACCACCAATTTGTTTACATCAGATTATTTCATTTAAATTTCATAGCATGACATAAAATTATACTATTGCCAACGACATAATTACATGAATAATCAATCAACAATTCAAAATTTAAAGCATCATAAAACATATGGACAAGTCATATCACAAAATATCATATATATATATCAAAATTATGTACATCATATCAAAACTGGATCGGTATGCCACAATCTATACCCTGGCATACTCAATCCTCTCAAAAATATACAGTCTATAGTCAATGTGCAGCTAGTCTCGAGAAGCCCTCGAGCTCTCAACCTCATCTCCTCTCCCACCCTGAGGTGGAGGAGGTGGTCCCATCGGAGTCCATGTTGTATCTCGGGTCCTCGACATCGATCATGAGGATGTCCTCGATGACCCCATCATGATCGGCTCCGCAATGCTAGCTGGCAGCGGTATCCTCTGCCCCTCTGGAACCACATGATAGTACAATCCTTGGTAGAACGTGGTCTGAGCAATAGCCCATGCCAGATCCCGAGTGCTCGCCCCTCCGCTCTGAGCCCTGAGTCATGTAGCCTCATCCTGTAGTGTCTGCACCTGAGCCCGAAGGTGGGCATTCTCCGCTCGGAGAGCCACCACCTCGCTGCTCTCCCCCACCTCGACACCCTTGCCCTTATCGAGCGATGGTGGCCTATCCCTCTATTGAGAAGGGAGTCCCTCCTCTCTCCTCTCTAGCTATTGTGGTCTCTCCGAAGCTTGTGGCACTCTCCGATATCTCTCCTGAGGAGACCATCATTGCTCCCTCCCTCCATGACTCCTCACTGCATCGATGGTAGCCTGGCACCGCCTCCCCATCCGTCGCACCACAGCGTGCATCGGACCCTATGCCCTCATCATTCGAGGAGGGTGGATGCCTACGTACCAGGCATCATACCCATCTGTGACCCCAGCATCATCCCCATCCACTAGCTGAATGGGGGCATCATCAGCATCCTGACTCCAGAATCATTGCATATCTAGAGCCCCGCTCAGTGTAGTATTATCCCGGATAGTCCGGGAGTACTCGTAGTCTCTAAGAGAAGGGATCCCCTACTGTAGACCGAACTACCTCAAAACTTGGTCATAGCGATGGAGCTCTACCTCTCCCTGCTCCATCCTCAGCCAGAAGACTCACCTGATGTGAGCCAACTCCTGTCCATCCTCTCCCCACCCTGGATGCTCTCTCCATGGCCTCCAGGTGATCTGGTCAGGGATGAGGTCATCTAGCAACCTCCGGGACATCGACAGATCTATCCACCACTGTGACCCTCTCTAGAGCCACCAATAGAAAACTTGGGGTCTCTCTCGGTCAACCCCTATCAGTGGAAGCCCTACCGGCCTCTGCATCGCAATGTGCTCCCAGCACCAAACCTGTAGCAACGATGTCAATACTAGACATCGACCTCCCTTGTATACGACCCCGTATAGGATCCTATACAAGTGGCATAGTACAAAACTACCCCAAGAAAACCTGTAACCATGGTCTCTCATGTCGTAGACCACATCTGAGAGGAGCCATGGTAACTTGCATCCACTCTGGTGGCATAGCATAGGCCACCCACTACCCCTACCAAAACCTGAGTCAATCGAGATGCCCCAGGCATCTGCCTCAATGTCTCGATGTTCACTTCACCCTTCTCTAGGGTGAAGCTAGGGTCTCTGCACAGTCGCATCATGGCATGGCCCTGATTGGCCGTAGGAGTCATCAACCGCCCATGTATGGGGATCCTCAAGATCCTCCATACATCCTCTAGAGTGGGAGCCATCTCCCCTATTGGTAGCCGAAAGTAGGATGACCCCGGATACCACCTCTCTGCTAGGGCTGTCAGTAGCCCCATGTCTGTAGGTATTTGTGGCATCTCTGCCACATGTTGTAGCCCAACCTCTGATAGTCGGTCTCGCTCCGCCTGATCGAGCATGGCTACATCGTCTCTTAGACCCCCGTATTTCCACTCTCGAATTTTTAGTAATCCCCTCTACAAAATAAACAATAAAACAACAAAAATCATTAATAGATAATCATTAAAATCAGTTAAATCAATTTCATCTTATAAAAAAAAATGATATCATCCATTATTGGATGATATCGTACTAAATTAAGTCAAATCGTCCTTGGTAGGATGAAATCATCTCCGATTTCTCAACTTGGGGATCGCCCCTTGTTGGACGGGATCGCCCCTATTTCATCGATTTCGCCCCTAGACGAAATCGGCGATCTAGGGATGATTTCGATGAAATTGGGACGATTTCATCCCGACGTCGTCGATGGCCTAAAAACGGCCATGATACCCCAAAAATAGTCAAAATTTAAATTAAAAATCACACAAATCAAATTAAAAACATAATGCATCAAGTTTAGATCCTTACCCGCAACCCGCATCGGACCTCTGTCGATCTGTGTGTCATTTCCACCATTTTTCCTGTAGAGCTCTAAAACAACAAAAGTGAACAGTAACAATGAATTAGGGTTTTACCCTATTTTTTGTAATTTTATTTAAAAACAACTTTTTTTAAATTTTGCTTTTTCGTGCTTTTACCTCAAACGTTCGATTTGGGTAAAAACACGGAGGGGGCACCATAGTAAGCAGTCGTACGATTCGACCTAGAATCATCGTCTAAAAAATGGAATAAATTTTTGCTTTCTCGTAAAGCGGGAAGAACTCGTCTTTAACGCATTTTCTTCAAAAAATTCGCTAAAGAGGGGGCAAAATGTAGCACCCTAAAATTGGCACAGTTAAACCCTTAGTAAAAAGATAAAAATTTGAATTTTAACCCCGAAACCGCCCGTTAACCGCTCACCCCATTTTTCATGCCATTTTTAGGAGTTGTTTTGACCGTTGGACGATATCGTCGCCGATCAGACGAAATCGTCCCAGATCGGACGAATTCATCTAGAACAGAACGTCCAGACGATTTCGTCCCAAAACCAAATTTTCATAATTAGCTTCTATTTCAACAGCCTCTCCAACTTGGGTAGAAGCGTGTCTGCGTAGTTGGAGATTCCTCCGTTGGAGATCTCCCAGATTGGGATGATCCCCAACCTCCTAACCTCCCCCTAATTCTATATAAACTGGGATTTTCTTAGTTTATCCCCCTGGCTCTCCTCCTGACTCTCTCCCTGGTTGATTTTCCCTACCATTTAGCTTTGCTGTGTTAAGACGTCCTATCTACCATTGTTTGCACTCGTAGTTTTAAGTTTTCATTGCAGGTTTTCACTGTGCTTCAGCTGGAGGAAGCTCGGATCGTCGCAGGTGATTCCACATGATTTTGGATGATCCTGTCGAAGATCGGCGATGATCTCGTACGATTGGAGGTGATCTCGACTGTAGTTCATATTGGGGGCAATCAGAGCCCTGAGTTTGCATTTCTCATCTTCCTTCCTCATTTTATTATGCATTAGCTTGATTTATTTTCATTCTGCATCCTGGAGTTCACCTCATTTAGCATAAATGCATGATAAAGTTAAAATAAGTTATTAAAACAATGCATTTCCTTTAATCTGCTATCTAGATTTATCAGTTAAGCATTTATACTATCATTTCTATCATTTTGCATTATTCTTGCAGTTGCATTTTCGGTTTTTGGTGTCTGTTTCTGTGATTGTAGGTTTCTGACGAATTCATCAGATCGACGATGATCTTGTCTGATTTTAGATGATCGCCTATGATCTGGGATGATTCTGTACAATTGCAGATGATCCTATCATATTCGGGATGATCTGGACTCCTACAAGCTTTAGAATCTTCATCAGACATCCGAAATCAGGTGCATTCTTTCTCATTTAACATATTCCTGGTATTTAGGATTCATTCATGCTTTTTGTATTCATATAAATCGGCATTTTCATATAGAATAGCTTAGATTCATTTTGGCCAACCTAGGAATATGAATGATTGAGTATAAAATGAACACATCAAACCCATTCTCAACCTAGGCATGGAAAATGCCACTCAAAGTTTCCTGGTGAACCCCACCATCCGTCAAAAATTCACCCTTATACCCCTCCCCCGAGAGGCATGACCTTCAAAGGGCCTCTCAGTCCGAGGTATTGTCCCATCCTTCTCGCATCCCCCTTTCGGGCATGGATCCTTTAGCCTGAAGGTAAGGGCACGAAAAATTTGGGTCAATACACAAAGACTTTATCTAGATGATAGAGCAAACCCTCCTTAAGATAATAGTCCTAAAAAGGGACCAAATTGGAGGATGAAGGATGTTGAAGCATTGGTAAACTTGTGCAAAGTATTCTTTCAAGTGGTCTGAGAGCATCTAACAGAGTTGTCTAAATCACTGGATGACTAGGAGTAGGACATCAAACAAATGTAGAATCCTTAAATAGCGATAGTGTAAATAAAATGGAGGTTTCTTAGATATCAAATTATTTGTAGATGTGGTAGCTTCTTCATCCAAGTTGTCAATATATATTCAACATCTCTATGTTATTTTTTATGATCTCCTCAATAGAGCACATTTTTATGGGAGCATCCTAGAGACTGTTTTAATTTAGCATAGTGCATGTGCCTTTATGAAGGTCAAAAGAGGAGGGCAATAGGCCAAATTGTTAGCCTTAAATTTGAAAAACACATGATTAAAGGAGCATCATGTAATAGTGTAACCACAAAAAAGGCTCACACCTGATCTAACTATCACAATCGAAGAAAAATACACAAATAGGCATGCATAATTTGATAACAAGAAATAACGTGAATACAAGGAATCCTTTATTAATTTCAATGAAGTCAAATTATAGATTCGTCCCTCTTAGGGATACCCATTTGATACATCAATTACAATAGTTTTAAATCCCTATCAAGGGTAGGTGTGATAAAAATACCCCTCAAGGTGACACGAACTGCTCTAGGGTGTCGATGACCCTCTTCTTCGCATTGAGGAAGGGATTGGATGCTTTATCTCTCCTTTGGAATTGTTCCCTGTGGTCAAGAAACAACAAGAATGTCAAAAATATAGGCAGCCTCTCATGATGAGGCTCTTTTAGGTAAAATGCATAATGACACCATTAACATGCATAATCAAGAAAACGTAAAGAAAGCTGCTAAACTATGCAAAGTGAATCAAGATTGATGTCATAGCATAAAGTAATATAACATCTATGCTATACATGGATCAAATATGGAAAATGAAATATAAACACGTAGAAATAAAGCATTTTAGTCCTAATTAAAACATAAGCATAAAACATGAATCTAGCCTAGTTCTACGATCAAAAGTCTTCTAAAATATTATTAAATCAACAAAATGGCTAATCTAACCTAACTAGCCAGACAAAAAATAAAATAGTAAGGTGATATGTCACCTGTTGCAAACCGTAGCTCTAGTGAGCGGTCTGCACTGTGAACCATGGCTGACAGTCACGGTTTGACCTCTGATGAGTTTGCCCTCAAAATTAGGGGTAGTGGGCTCAATCTCCTTGTCCAAATTTTTGTTCAAGGATCACCTTCAATGTCCTCAAACTGATTTGGTGGTCAATTCGATGTGAAGGGTCTTTGTTTGCTCGGATCTATGTTTCTTGATCCTCCTAAGCACCTAGGACATCCATAATGTAATTCATCATGAATGGTGGCAAAAGGGTCGAGGATTAAGTGAAATAGCTCTATCTCTTAGTATACTTAGTTTAAGTGTACAATTTGCTAGGGCTTCGCTGCTCAAATATTCAATGCTTAATCTTTTTTCTCTCCATTTGGAGGGGGTATTTATAACATGCCCCTAGGGCTAGGGGTGGCTTCATGGAGAAGCTAAGACCAAGAAGGTTGGTTAGGATAGTTGGGATGGAAGGCTATGGAATCTTTCGTCCTCCAACTGCCTCCTTCTAGATATTTTGGCCGTTTCAACCGATTTGGCTCAAATGGAAGGCCTAATTGAACTTCATTTAAGACCATAGGTCACAGTTGCAGTCTAGAATATAGACCGTAGGTATCAACCATAATTTAAACTGGATATCATAGGTCTAGGCTATGGTTCAGACTACTTAGGCCAAAATTCCTAAATTGAGTGGTTAGAACCACTACTCTATCTTGGAGTCTATCCAAGATCCTCCATATGGTCTTGTAGCATATCCATATGAGTAGTCGCCCTCGACATGACGGGTTTTAGGTGTCTACAAATACCCATTTTGAGATGCGTTATGAGTTTGAACAACGCTGAGAAAAAATATACATCCTAAAATTATGTCTAAGGTTCTATGATGATCATTAGTCAGATCAACATTAGATGCCCCTGGTCCAGCAAAAGGACGTGCATCTTGGAATCATTGCTTCCGACTTGTGAAAGGCTTACATGTTGACAAGTTTGCCCTCGTCATCAGACGTTCGGATAACATCAATGCCAAGTATGGGTATCTTCTGACCCATAAATCCGAAGGATGAGAGTTACAAACCAATTATCATATTTATTGTTTACCCCAAGCAAAGGGGGAAGCTTATGATAGTTGTTGACAATGATTCACAAGAATGAATGCAATTTTGACAATATCAAGGGATCTACAATCTCAGGGATCTTTTGCTAACTTTTATTATGATTATAAAATTATGACTACCCCCTCAAGCGACGAGTCGATGAGGGTAATGACAATGTATGAAGCGACGAAATTGCTTGACCATAATGAATGATCCTGAAAAAATTAAGATTCGAGCCTTTTAATGCCTTGGCTAGGCCTAGTTCAGCTTATGATTGCAACTCTTAGTAGTATTTGCACATTTCTATCCCATGGAGCAGTCAGGCTACAATAGCCATCTTAAGGAATCAAAATGATACAAATGCAATTAGACTTGTGTTGAATCATATTTGTTGATGATTTGCTAAAATATGTCATAAAATAAATGATAATTTTATACCAAATGTCCTTATGGTGATTTACTCATCTTTTCGGATTGCATGGATCGCAACTCTCTGCAACCACCAAGTGTATAGGATAAATCACTGAATACGAGGCGCATTTGGTTTTGAATTATTTGATTCTTTTTGTTTTAATTTTGCATGTATTTGATTCGTCCTGGTGCTTTTAACATCACCAAATTTGCAATTTTAATCATTGATTTTGAACTTTTATCTAGTGGAAGTTATTAATTTGCTCTTTTAGACCTTCCCACGATGGTTTTTGAGTGCACTTAATGCTATTTGCGGACCGTAGGTATGGTCTGCGGTTTATATTTCCAAATTTTGGGAACCGTGGGTCAGACCTACGGGAAAAAAACCCTAGTTTCGAAACTACAGGTGTCAGCTACGGTTCTATGAGACTAGGAAAACCTATAAATTGAATTTTCATTTGAAATTTTTATTATTTCCTAGAAAACATTAGCAATTTGAGAGCTCTAAGAGTGAGAAAATCTTTCTTGATCCCAAATGCTACCACACTCTACCGTGATTACACTCCTCGACCTCGATGGTGGATCCTGATCAGCCATCTACTAGCCGAGGCCAGGGTGCGGGTAAGGTAACTCAAAATTGGGACTACGCACTCAATACCAGTAAAATGAACCACATTAAGTAATGCGGATAATGAACCTCACTAAACTACTGGTAATGAACCCCACTAGTCTAGGCTAGCTTTAGGAATTTAATTTTATGTTTTAATGGTCTAAGAGGGTACCCAAAATGGGTGTCGCTCCTAAACCGCTGCGGTTCCCAGTTGGAAAATTGGGGACCGTAGGTTGTATTTGTGGTTCCCAATTTGCAAAATGGGGACCGCAGGTTGCAGTTGCGATTCCCAATTTGCAAAATGGGGACCGTAGGTTTCAACTGCGGTTCCCAATCTGGAAATTGGGGATCGCAGGTTTCAACTATGATTAGTTATTTTTTTTTTATGTATTTTTTTTTAGCTCTAGTTAGCTAGATTTTGTCTTAAGTTATGTTTTTTATTCCAAAGGTTGACTTCTAGAGCCCGGGAGCCAGATATTCTGAAGACTCTCTGTGAGGATTTATCCAATGACGATCGAGATTGGTTTCAAGTTGTCGGGTTCAGATACGTCATGGATCTTGCCACTATTAGGGTAGATCAATCTACCTTACTGTGTTGGACCAGTGCTGGAATGTGTGGACCAACATATTTCATCTTCCTATAGGTGAAATGACTATTACTTTAGAGGATGTCTATAGGATCTTCAAGATCCCCATTTATGGCGAGGCCATCGTCTCCTCTACCTCCAGGGTAAAAGATGCTATTTTTGATACTATCTTCGATGACCATAGTGAGGATTCTTATGACGTGATTGACCATAGAGGGGTGCACATTGGTGAGTGGTACCATGAGGATGTCTTCTTTGCATGAGAAGCCCTCTTTCTGCACCTCATACTACAGATTGTGCTTCCATACTCCTCAAGCATGAGGATTCCTTGGAACCTCATATCCATTGCTTGGAGGGTGTTGTAGAGCTCTACAGAGGTGCCTCTAATTATAGCTTGGGGGAGCACCCTACTATGTAAGCTCTATAGGTATTTATACCAAATTATAGAGCATAGCCATAAAGGCCTCAGCTACAGTCTTTTGTTACAGATTTGGGGGTGGCAGCACATCCGGATCAAGCATCCTACATATCTTCCACTATGGATCACTGCTATTGCTAATGATCATTAGTGTTATGCCACCTACTGGCCTCATGAGGAGGAGGGTACCCACAGCAGGATCCATGCTGGTGATGTCCAACACTATATCACTTAGTTCATGACACTTGTCTTGAATTATGTTCAGTGGTGGCCCTATATGGATTGCCCAACATAGCTAGAGGAGGGCCAGTAGCTAAGATAAGCATACCGGATTGTTAATCAGCCATAAGACCAAGATTCAAGAGTACCATTTCTACTCTCGAGTCCTGTGGTAGTTTGGGCTAGTGCAGGATATTCTAGATATCCCCCTCAGGTACCGACGCTTGGTCGTGGAGCATGATCTACAGTGGATCATTCTTGAGCCTCTGGGAGATGCTTCTAGCGACTACCAAGAGACTAAAGTTGAGATTGCTGGGACTACTCTAGAGTATGACAGGTGTTTGTCCATGTTTAGATGGTATGGCACATGGCCTCTAAGTCAAGAGCCAGACCAGGTAGAGGTAGAGGCGAATCTTGACGGGTGCAGGGTGTGCCAGTGGATAGAGGGTGGTTGGGGTGCAGTGGCCACCACCAAGGAGGCTTCCGAGGTTGACCCTAATGAGGAGGCTCCATAGGAGGGTGAGGTCCCTCCTGACAGTTTACAGGATCAACTCTTAGCTTAGGTGGCTAACTTTCAAAGTTAGCTAGGATGATTCCACACGCAACAACTAGAGCAAGATACTACTATCGTCACTCTGGAGGTGAGAGTAGCTAATAGGTATAGGTGCCTTATTGAGGCGTAGGGTTATATAGAGGATTTAACTATACGGGCCACATATGTAGAGGCCCAGGTTCAGAGATTACAGACTACTCTAGAGTTAGTGCAAGCACAACAAACTATAGTAGAGGTGAAGAGGGATCTCCTTCGGGTATCGAGGGGGGCTATCCCACCTCCTCACGCTATTATGGGGTCTCTGGCAACACCAGTAGCTACACAAGATCCAATGATCAAGGTAGAGTGACTACGTAGTATGGTCATGAGGACCAATGAGATGCACATAGCTTGGCTTGCCCAAATTGATCAGCTAGTTGGTTATATTGAGAGGCACAAGCTACAGATTCTTGAGGATCATTTCTCCTTAGAGTCTCAGCGTACTAGGTCTAGGACCTCAAGATAGTATATGGTGAGCTCAGGTTATAGGACTCATAGTACTGAGAGGATGCACAGGTCCTCTAGCACATATGGGGTGACATCGTGTGCCAGGCCTAGAGATGTAGGGTAAACTTTAGGGACCACTAGTTAGGGGACTAGCCTACTATAGTTACCAGTTTCTCATGTGTTGGGCACCTTAGTATTTGGAGGTAGGCAAGACCCACAGCAGGATCCACCATAGGTGCCAGTGCAGACAGGAGAGCAGGCTCTAGAGCATAATGCTGAGAGAGGTAGCAAGAGCTCCGATACAGGGGAAGAAGACTAGACCTGGGCTCTGCTAGATGTCGCCTATACTTTTGCTATGTTGTATTAATTTTGAGTGTAATGTCAAGGATCTACACACTTTGTAGCCTATGGGTATCTTGATACTCCTCATATGTACTCTTTTTGCACATATATATATGACTTGGTCTTTTTGGCTCATTATGTGTATCTAATGTTTAATTTTGATTTTATGTTTATTTTATGCACATGGATGCAATGCTTATGTGATGCTATGTTGATATGATGCAATGTTTATATGATGCAATGTATGGATGACATGCACTAGATAGCTATATTTTTTATGATGATGATGTTATGCAGTGATCTATATGATTAGATGTGCCATATATAATGGATGCAAATGGATGTAGTATTTATTTTGAACACATATTTATTTTTGCTTTGTGTTCATGCGTTTATTTTTATGAATTTATGGCATGCTATGCAATGTATGGTAATGCATTATGTACATAATCATAATATAATGGGAATGAACATGTATGCTTTAATCACTTAAAACATAAGGAATGAATGTAAATTGTGTATATCAATTTTAAAATGTGACACCATAGAATGTATGACAATCATGCAAAATAATTGATAATTCTCATTACAAGAACTTAATCAATTAATCACCCATATATGAAATGCAGTGAAATGGATTGGTATAATGTTAATGAATGAATACATCATTCTGTATATTTCTTTGTTGCACTATATAGTAAGTGGTTGTCTAAACATCATTTCTGATATTCATGCGATATCTATCCTATATGTTTGATTGTGCTTTGTAAAATGCATTATGATGAATGAATGACTCATATTTTTGATGTCTAATGATATTTGGTATCTTGTTGCTATTAGAGAACTTTTTGGGGTTTTCCTTGAGACTCAAACACCCTAGTAGAGTTCTCCAAAAATCATATACTAATTGTACAAGGCTTTTATTGGACAAGGTTATTGTCGTGACAGACCCAACTATTCATTATCACTATGTGTGCATGTGAGTATTTTTAGATAGATCATAAGCATACCCCATATTTCAGTTAGGACTCTTTCAACCCATATGTGACATATGGTTCCTCATACGATCATACCATCCTTGTTTCAACTTTTATTAGACTTATACAACTAGACAATCCTAGGTACCTAGAGCTAGCTCATCTTGCAAATTGATCAGGGCTACCCCTCCAAATGTAGGCGGGACTCTTTCAACCCATTGCTACGTTTGGGAATCACCCAATAGAACTACCCCTCCGATTGCAGGTGGGACTCTTCCAATCCATTGCTGCGATCGGGGATCACTCTATGGATTTCAAAAGGTGGACAATCTAGGGATTCAAGTTCTCACCCTTCTTACTTGCTCATATGTAGTGATAAAAATCACTATTAGTCCACGTGTTACCATTTTCTTTGAGCAAGGGATTTTTATAGTGCTTTTGATTCACTATGTCACTTTATTTTTTATTTGAATTTTGTATTTTGAAATTTGCACTTTGTAACTTTAGGATTTATAGGGTAAATTTTTGTCCTTTTGCTAAAGTTCACATTTCTAAACTGACAATTTGCAAGATAAGCAAGTCGTGAAAATAGCAAAGACTACTTTTGCAGCTTTCATCATCTCTTGTCTTAGCAGGATTTTATATTGTTTTGCTTAGTGAAAAGATTCTGATATGTTGAAGCACTATCCCAACTAATGACCTTGTCTATAACAACAAAGCAAGATTTCTACAATATCTAAAGAACCCACTAGGTATGTTTGAGTGACTGGAAAACTTAATATACATACATATTTCTCCACAACAGGTATCGTGTATGAATGCAATGAATTATGATAATGCAAGGGTGCATGATTGAAACACAAACGTGCGATCGTTTGTAAGATTTTGATAGACACATTACACTCTACTGTGGAATGCAATGGATGACAAATTCCTAAATGCAATATGATGATGTGAATGCATATATGAAAATGCAAACTGCAAAAGCAAATGTTTTTGGATTTTATGCTTTACCAATTTTTTTTTTGGAATTTTATATATTTTCAAATTTTTATATTTTTTTGAGCTTTCATATTTGACCAAACAACGAGTATATATGCCTTTGGAGCTTTTTAGGGTTGACCAAGTGATTTTTAGAAATCCTTGGAGCTTTTTGGATTGACCAAAGGTCTTACAGATTCCTTTGGAACCTTTTAGTTGACCAAACTCTCAGCAAGAGGACATGGAGCCTTTTAGGATGACCGAGAAGCTATAGGAACTCTCGGAGCCTTTGGGTTGACCAAGCAATTTTTAGAAATCCTTGGTGCCTTTTTGGGATGACCGAGTGGCTTTAAGCAACCCTTAGAGCCTTTGGGTTGACCAAGAAATTTTTAGAAATCCTTGGTGCCTTTTGACTAACCAAAGGGCTTATAGATGCCTTTGGAGATTTTTCTGACATGACCAAATCACTCGAATGAGATCTTGGAGCCTTTTAGGATGACTGAGTAGTTTTAAGCAACCCTCAGAGCCTTTGGGTTGACCAAGCAATTTTTAGAAATCCTTGGTGCCTTTTTGACTGACCAAAGGGCTTACAAATGCCTTTGGAGCTTTTTATGACATGACCAAATCACTCGAATGAGATCTTGGAGCATTTTGGGATGACCGAGTAGTTTTAAGCAACCCTCGAAGCCTTTGGGTTGACCAAGCGATTTTTAAAAATCCTTGGTGCCTTTTTGACTGACCAAAGTGCTTACAGATGCCTTTGGAGATTTTTTAGACACACTCTCTAAGCATAGAATGCCTTAATATGGATGATTTTGAGAGGTTCAAGCTCCTCAACATCCCCTAGTGATGTCAAGCGATAGGTACCCAAACCCATATTTTCAGATATGATATAGGGTACTACCCAATTAGCGGTAAATTTGTCTTGCATATTGGGCAGAAAATTCAAGTTCTGTTGGTTTTATTTTAGCACAAATTCCCCAACTTCAAAGTCTATCTGGTGGACTTTGATATTGTAAGTTCATTTGAGTCACTCTTGATAAACATGGAGATGCTCAAGGGCATTCACGCGATATTCATCGAGCAGTGTTAGTTGATCTAGGTGAGCTTGTCGTACGGTGTCGTCATCGATGAACTCTTTCAATGCAATGTGCAGCATTGGAATTTCCAAATCTAAGGGCATAATGGCCTCAGTGCCATATACTAGTGAAAACATAGTTGCCCCAGTGGGAGTCCGAATGCTAGTCCTATAAGCCCATAATGCAAGGGGCAACTATGTATGCTAATCCTTGTGGTGTTCTTGCACTATCTTTTTCAAGATGGCTACCACAGTCTTGTTTGAGGCCTCACCTTGCCCATTTGCTTGCAGATAGTATGGAGTTGCAAAACTATGTTTGATGTGGTATTTAGATGTTAAAGCTCACACAGTTTTGTTCTTAAAAGAAGTTCCATTATCCAAAACTATTTTGGATGGTATCCCAAAATGACTTATAATATGCTCCATTATGAACTCTGCTATGCGAGTTCCAGTGGTCGTTGTTAAGGGAATGGCTTCCACACACTTTGTAAAATACTCAATAGTCGTAATGATGAATGTATGTCAGCCTAATGATGGAGGAGAGATCTTTCCAATTAGATCAAACCCCCACTAAGCAAATTTCCAAGCTATTTGGATGGGCTATAAGGCCTGTGATGGCAGCTGCATAATATTAGCATGATGCTGACATTTGATGCATTTCCTAACATATACATTGCAATCCTTATCCATAGTGGGCCAATAATAACCCATTCGAAGGATGCACTTAACGATGGCCATGCCACTGAAATGGCCACCGCACGTACCATCATGAGCTTCTAAAATTTCCCAAGATGACTTTTTGGGCTTAAGACAATGAAGGAGAACTCCATCGTAACTTTAGTGGTACAAAATATCTTCTATTAAGACAAATTTAGTCACTTTCTGTTTAAATGTGCATCTTGTGGCATGCAACAGTCCCTTCAGGACAAAACCAAGTCTTAGAAAGTCTTGAATCTATGACATACAATTCTGATGAGCCTTAGCTTCTACCGCTAAGACAACCTATACCCCCTGCATATTTACTTTTGCAAATGTAGACTAGGAAACAACCTGGTGGTGAATGGTGGTGCCACTCCTCGCAGGACTCTGGGAGGTTAAAGACCCCCAGGATGCTTTCTTGAGAAAGTCTTTAGCTTTGCAGAACCAATCATCTTTTGGTTCCACACTAATCATGTTGAGTGATTCTTTGTTATCAAAGGATGCATGCTCTGCTGTAGGATGTAAGAGCGTCTTGACATGGGTGGTAGTGAAGTCAACAGACATATTATGAGGGATTAAGGATCCCAAATATGCCATGGTGTCTGTGAATCTATTTGATGAATGAGGGATTGCCTCGATTTCATACCATTCTAGTTTAGCTAGATATGTGGCAACAATATCTTTGTAGGCTTTCAGTACAAGACATCGACACTGAAATAGTCCCTTCACTTAGTTAATTATGAGCAGGGAATCACCAAAGATGTTTAATCTCTTGATATTTGTGGCGACGGTTGTATGAAGGCCCAAAAGTAGGGCTTCATATTCAACATTATTATTGGTGCACGGGAAGTCTAGTTTGAATGACAAGGGCATTGGAGCTCCTTGCAACATGAAAAACACTATCCCTGTGCCAGGTCCTTGCTCGCACTTCGAACTATCAAAGAATAGAGTCATATCAGCATTGTTCTCTAGTTCTTCGGGTTCAGGAGCTTCGAATACTACAAAAATTGCATCATCTAGAAGCTCAATTTTTAGAGGCCTACTGTTGGACAATGGTGCATCAACTAACTAATTTGCTATGACCTATCCCTTAATGGACTTCTGGATTATGAATTCTAGATCAAATTTTGTCAATAACATGATCCACTTTGTAGTATGTGTATTATGATGTCTTGCTCATCATATATTGCAAAGGATTTTGTTTTGATATCACATATGTCGTGTGACTTAACATGTAGTGCTGCAATTTCTTTGTAGCGAACACTACTACTAAACATAGCTTTTCCACATATGCATATCCTAGCTCGTAACTCACCAAGGTTCGACTAATATAATATATGGATTGCTCTTTGCTTTATACATTCTTTTGGGCTAACATGGTCCCTAACGCAAATTTTATTGTTGATATATATAGCAAAAAAGGCTCCTCTGACCTTGGTGGAGCTAACATTTACGGCGTTTCCAGGTATTGCTTTATCTTAGCGAAGGCTGCTTTGCAGTCTTCATCCAAGTTGAATGGGACACCCTTATGTAGTATTCGATTCATGGGTTGACATTTATCTTATAGTTGGGTGATAAATCACTTTATCGAGGCTACCTTGCCTTGAAGGCTCCTTAATTCCTTAATATTGGTGGGAGGACGCATTTCCAAAATGGCCTTGACCTTCATTGGGTCTACTTCGATGCCTCTCTTGGAGACAATGAACCCTAGAAATTTTCTAGAAGTTACACCAAATACGCACTTCTTAGGATTCAGCCTGACGTTGTGCTCTATCAGACGATCAAAGACTTTTCTCAAGACCTTCGCATGCTCTTTCCTGTAGTAATGACTTTGCTAGCAAATCATTGATATAATCTTACAAAATTTTGTACATATAGTCATGAAAAATGTATGTCATGGCCCACTGGTATGTAGCACCAGCGTTTTTGAGACCAAATGGTATAACTTTGTAGTAAAATGTTCCCCATAGCATTATAAATGCAGATTTGTGCTGGTTGATGAGGGTCGTTGATCATTCATCATTTAATCATTATGTGTGTCAATCCAGGACGATGTCTAGAGGATGTATACGATAGGAAGTGTCACAGTTGCAGGTTCAGTTTATCCAAGAACAGGTTATATTGGTGGATTAGTTAGCATTTGGGGGTTTTTTTGTGACCTTTTAACTCCTAAGAATTAACATGAACTCCTATTTACTTTTGCAGAAACAGAATTGCAGGAAATTTAATGACAATCTAAAAATTGCAGAAAATGAAATGTTGCTAAATTGAAATGATAGAAAAGTAAAGTGTAGAATTAAAAACACACACACTCTTGCATGAAAGTGAATCAACTAGATAATATCAAAATAGAATTTCAACTACTACAATACTGAATCAACAAAAACTGCCAAATTGCAAAATGACAAGATATCTGGAAATTGTTGTGTAATGCAAAATTGAATCAATAATGACTGTAAAACTGCAAAATGACAAAATATCTAGGAATTGCTGTAAATTCAAAAAATGCTATCCACTGCTGAAAACTGTATTGAAAACTACTTAAAGAAATGCAAACTGGCAGAATTCTGCTAACCTGTTGTAGCAAGAATTCAGCAAGAAATTCTATCAGAAACTGCCTTCCTCTGGCCTGCAAGTAAGCCCTTACTTCCAAAACTAGAAGAAGGTGAGGAGTTATGCTAAGAAGATCTAGCTGTTACTCATAAACCTCAACATGCCAATTGAAAACTGAAGATTGCACCTTTTTATTCAATCTGAAAATGCATTACAGTAATGTAGGAAAAACCTGCAGATTACTGTTCTACTACAGGAAAACTTTACTCTATGCTAATTTTGGTACTCTATTGCCTATATTTTTATATGTCTATCTATATATCTATATATGATCGACCATATGGGAGCTTTATTATTTATAAGATAACACTGATATGCTTGGTTACTGCTTTGCAGAGATTTACAACTAATTACATAACTGTTTCCTAGACTGCAGGAATTTACTTTGTCAAAACTTTATCCATTCATTATTGTTGGGCTACATCTGTTGAGGAAATCACATTAATATGAGTTGGGACAATCCTCTTGGTCAATTTCCAATACTTTCCTCCATCGGTTTATCGCTTTTTGACCACCTTCAGTTGTTCCTGTGCTATTCCCTATTCCTGCGTCGCTTATTCCTACACTGCTCCGGAACAACAAGTAGGTGACCATTCATTGTTGATTTGTGGTCCAAACGTGTAGGAAGTAACATGTTGACTTCTCCACTCTCGTGTACACCCTTCTACATCGGTGGCATGTGCTGGAGTGACTAATTCCAAGCCCTGTTGTATATGTATAGCTGGCTAGAACTATCATAGTTACAACCTGTTTTCCTACACAGTCAGCTACAGTGATGAATTCTTGGCACCCTTTTCCATTTGAATTAGTTTAATCAAAGGAACACCATATTACCAAGCATCAGATATTCAAAAAAATTCTAAATTGCTATAACACTACTGATTAATTAACTAAAAAATAAGTGAAATTACAGTAAAAATAGTAAAACAGAGCATATGCACTTTGTCATTCCAAAATTTGCAAACATCATTATATAATGCATTTTTCCATAATTAACATAAAAATCATAGTAAAAAGGGTAAGTCAAATAGTCAAAAATGTATCAAAAAGTATTCATGGATGAGGCAATTCCTGGCCTCATCATTCCCCCCTAACTTATGGTAATGCATGTCCTCATGCATTTTGTACAGCGATAGTAGCACACATATCCAGGTCTAGACATCTTTCATGAAATTTGAGTAATGCGCCACCAATTTTATAGAATCCACTAACTGCCTTGATGGACTAAAACCAATGTTGGAAGTGCTCATCAGGTTGTGGGTCAGTATCAAAGAAGTAGGGGACAAGAGTAATAATTATGGGCATCCTATATCTCAGACCTATCCAAAGATCCTTGATTTTTGATATAATTAGGAAAATGCATTCTGCCATTCTCCTTGACCACAACAAATTTGTGGGAGAAATTGGCTCTCTTTTCTGGAGAGAGATAGATAACTCACCCCATCTATTTTTACAAGCTGCTACAGCATCATCAAAGAAATCTGCACAAAATTTTTGAAACTAGATTATACATTTCTGAAGGTTTCTTAAATAGATTTGTTTCATTCTGATATCCCTCATGAAAGTATAATGAGCATTTGTACAATCTCTATGATTTAGGGGAGCAGGTCTGATAAGCAAAATAGCCTGTGATTCCAATTCCTTGGTGAACTTCTTTTCTGTGTCCCAGTAAATCTAATTTTGCAGAGTGGACATGAAAGCTCTAAGTTGTAAATCACCTGTATAAATGTGAGGCAGAAACATACTTTCTATGGGCAAAAAGAAATTATGCAAGAATAACTCACATAACAGGTTTTGTTGCTCTCCTGGACTCTGCGTAAATGCCTCTATGAATTCTTCAGGAGTGTTCAACTGATGAGGCAGCTCAAAAGCAAGTCTCATGATTTACCAGTGAAAGTATCTCTCCTTGAGTAGGAGGCTATAAAACCGAGGTGGTCTTCTGCACTGTATTGCATATTATGTAATCTGACATATATCCTGCACCTGTATTTTTAACCTATTCACCTCTGTTTCCTTCTCTACTACTTTGGCTGCTTCAGAGTTTAAAGTGGCAATCTTGCCCTCTAACTGGTGACACTGAGTCATCCAATATGCCAGGTCTTCATTGTACTTAGTTAAAGGCACTGTGTCTGGGGGTCTTACAATAGGTTGCATTTGTGCTACTATATTCACTTGTACACCAACTTCCATAGTTGGTATTACAATAGGCAAATTTTTTTGTGTTCCTTGTTCTGTTGTAACAGCAATGAGAGGAGAGGGGGTGGATACTTGATCTTGTGTTGCAACTTCTTGTTGCTCTTTAGAAGGTTTTTGTGTTTCCTGCTGAAGTGCAGTATCATTTGTCAGTAGAATTCTTGATGGACTCTCATCATCAGATATTGCCATTCCTGCTTCCTCTCTATCAGGTGATCTCTGTGCAGATGCTATGTTTGCCTCAAAATGTTTAGCTAAATCTAAGAGAATCTGGGCCCATCCATCCTATGATACTTTTGACACCTCTGTAGACTGATATTCCAGTTGAGACAACTGGTTCTGCAACTCTTGAATTTTCTACTGAAGCAGATCAATTTGTTGATCCTTTTGTTTTATGGTCTCTTCAGATTGCTCAATCCATTGGGTCTGAGTTTTAACAACACTCTTTGCAGCATGCAATTGAGTGTGGATATCAATTTCCTCTTTAGACTCAGACTCAGAATACTGTTTAGAATCAGCATCCATTAAAACATTCATATCACCCTTGACTTTTTCAAAGTCACATTTTAGCGACTCCTCAAAATCAGAGTCAGAATAATCAACTAATGGACATACAAGGCTTATTGAATTTTCATCCATAGTTGTATCCAGTTCCATTGTCGGTATCCCTATGTCTGTCATTGCTATTTCAACATTTAGTTATTGTGCATCTTCTGTTCTGATTTTTCCTTCATTTGGGTTTATGATATCTATTAGTTCTTCTGGTGGGGTTTTAGTTTTTTGAAGTCTAGCAGACCTTCTTAACCCTATAGACCTTGGATACTTCTTAGCAGGTGCAGGTTTTGGATGTTCTGCAACAACTGTAGATGTTGCTACTATTTTAGGAGCAATTTTCGAAGCATGTTAACTTGCACTTCCCATTTCTCTGCTAGATTGTACCGTATCTACAAATGTTACCCATTTTCTCTTTAACTGGGAACCGTATGTGGATGCTTGTTGTTTTTGAGTTCTTGATGATGGGGGACCATCTGGAGAGGGGGAAATTCTAATTTCAAAGGGTTCTGGACTAGGGTTTCCTGTAGAGTCTTCCTCTGCTTCTTCTTCCTCTACTTCCTCTTCCTCTACTTCCCCTTCCTCTGATGTAGGATTAGAGTCATTTGTTTCTGCCCAAGGGGCAAAGAAGCGGTCAAAATTTCTAGGGTTGCCCCTAAAGTGATACTGACAAATTAGTTTGATGAGACCATGGTGCTTAGGTCTTCCTTTCCCCACTTGATATTTGCTGGTCATAGCCTTTAACTCTTGAAAAAGGTATAAGGGCACATTAACCCTACATTCTGGTTTAACTGCTCCATGGCACAGATGGTTGAGGATACGAAGGTGTGGGCCAGATACAATAGGAAATTGGCCATCACAAGTGATGTACCTCATCACCCACATTGCAACTTCGTTCCAAGGGATTGGCAAACTAAGTCTTTTGACCCCCTTACAAACATTTCTATGCATTAAAAACTCAATTTTGCCATCCCCTTCTTTCGTAAACTAATTAACTAGGTTATTTAAAATATTTCACCCAATTTTTACAATCTGCAAGCCTTGAAGAGGTAATTCAGTGACTTGGCTGAGTATTTTGGGAGTTACGTGGATAGTCATCCCATTAATGTGCACTCGATTGTTGCGGAAGATGCGTGAGAATTTTGTCGCCAAGCCCTCGGAATAGCCGTCAAATTTTTGCAGGAATGGCATAAATCCTCCATCAACGAATATTTGCAAGGATGCAGGGTCACTTTCTAGGTAGCTAATGTTTTTAGGTTTGGCTCTGATTTTCTTTCCCCCCATGGCATAATTTCTTGCCTTTTGTTCTGTAGTTTTTATAAATTGAGCGTGTGTCTGGTTTAGGGTTTCAATCGCCATAGCAGGAATAATAGCAGTGCAGGAACTGCTTCAGAACTTGCAGCATAATGACATGACAGTACATGTGAAGTTATCACCTGTAACTTCGCTCATTTTTGTTATGGACGCCAGCTGTCACATGCAATCGTGAGTCGATGACCTGTATTTTTCCTTTTAAACCAATTAACTCACCGCAGGCCACGTGTCATAAATAGTTTTTATACATAATTTCATTCCTGTGCTTACTGATTTATTCCTGTGCTTAATCAATCATTCCTACACTCTAGAATATAAACAGTTTATTCTTGCACTTGTTAAATCATTCCTGCGCTCTGGGATATAAACAGTTTATTCCTACGCTTTATGGATTATTCCTGCGCTTTGGAATATAACAGGTTATTCCTGCGCTTTCCTTATTCCAGCGCACTTCTATTTTTTTCATTCTAGGGTAGAATTAGGTAGAGGCATTACTAACAAGGACTTTCCATGTTTTATTCCCCCGTTTTACATGCTTTTATACTAATCAAGGATATATACACTATATACTAATGATTTACATTATTTAGAGAATGAAAAAAACACATACCTGTTATAACCATTTTATCTACATTTCGAGGTGCTCCTGCTGAGATTTCCAGCTAATCAATCTTTGAACTTAGGTAGGTGCAATCTGAAAATAGACAAAACCACGGTCATGAGACAAGACCAAACAATGATAGTGAAACCAACTAGGTAAACATACTGAAAAACCGGTTTTCATGTAAACCCAACTCAGGAGTGCCTCAAAGAGGTTTTCACTTCCTAAATTATTATTTTGTTTTTTTTTTTTTCAAAATCAAATTCTTGTGTCAATCTTCTAAATTTAGTATGGAAGAAGTGTTTTCTTCCCAAATATGTACGTTCAAACTTTCCACTTGTTTGAGAAATTCTACCTTGTTGTATGGTTTGTGGTACAAATGAATACGATGTCCATTCACCACCAACTTGCATTGTGAGTCATCAATAGGTGTAAGATGAACAACTCCATTGTCAAACACTTCCTCAATTTGATATGGTCCAAGCCATCTGGTATGCAAATTTCCAAGGAAATCCTTGTATTGTGAATCAAACAAGGCCCAGTCACCTTGTTGAAATTTTTGCTACTTTATGTGACTATCATGCCACATCTTCCACTGTGCTTGGATTATCTCTGTCTGATGTAGTGCATCCATGCGCAGTTCATCCAATGCATCAAGTTGTAGAATATGCTCTTCTTGTGCCTGTGACAGATCAATACGTACTTCCAAAGTAGTTTGAAGAGTTAGTAATTCAAACTCAATAGGCAAAAGTGGTTTCTTTCCATAGACCAATTCATAGGGCATAAATCTAGTGGTAGATTTCCAAGTGGTATTATAAGCCCAAATAGCTTCTGGTAATTTGTCCAGCCAATTTCTTTTATGGACTGCTATGGTTTTGGTCGAATTCGTTCTAATTCCCTATTGGTCACTTCAACTTGGCCATTGGCTTGTGGATGATAAGGTGAGGATTTTCTGTGTTTGACTTGATAGAGGTGAGTGAAGGCTTCAATAATCTTGGAAGTAAATTGGGGTCCGTGATCTATGGTGATATGCACTTTGCCTTGGGAAGGAGGATTAATGGGTCCTACAAAATCTAAACCCCATATTTCAAATGGTTCTGTTCCTATTTGAGGTTGTAATGGCATTTCATTAGTAAGGGTAGGTTTTCCCATAATGTACTTCTTTACATCTTTATGCAAAGATGGCCAATAATATCTGGTTCCCAAGATTTTACGAATAGTGCTTTTGACTGAATAATGCCCTCCTGATGGTTCATCATGGCATGCCTGTAGGATATCATATACTTCATCTTGGTGGATACACCTATGTAAAACATGATCAGGATTGCACTTAAACAGTAAGCCCTCTATCCATTGAAAAGAAGCACTTTGCTTGATTAACTGTTTCTTTTGTTTGGGGGTAAAGTGAAGATGAATCTTCCCTGTAGCTAAGTAATTAGCTATGTCTACAAACCATGGAGATTGTACCGAGACAACAAACAACTTTTCATCTAGAAAAGTATCCTCCACAACTTCCCCTGTATCTGCATTTGGTATTCTTGACAAGAAATCTGCAACTACATTAGATTTCCCAGGCTTATTTACTATGGTAACATAAAATTCCTGCAACAGAATCAACCAACAAATAATTCTTGCACTAACCAATGGTTTATTCATCAAATATTTGATTGCAGTATGATCTGTATGGATGAATAATTGATACCCTGTGATAGAGTGTTCGAATTTGTTAATAGCATAGATTATAGCCAAGAATTATTTTTTAGTGGTAGTGTAGTTTTTCTCGACTCTCGTCAAGTTTTTACCGATATAATAAATAGCATAATGTTCCCCATTTTCAATCTGTCCTAACACAGTCCAATAGCAGTATTGGAAGCATCAGCTTGAATATGAAAAGGTAACTCCCAATTAGGACCTCTTAATACAGGTGTAGTTAATTTTTCCTTTAAGTCTTCAAAAGAAGTTTGACATTCAGAAGACCAAACAAATTCAGAATCCTTCATGAGTAGAGCAAACATAGGATTTGCTATAGTACTGAAGTTAGCAATGAATCTGTGATAAAAACCAATGTGCCCTAAGAAACTGCGTACATCAATTTGAGTTTGTGGAGGAGGGAGGTTTTTGATGACTTCAACCTTCTTAGGATCAACCTTGATTCCAAAAGAAGAGATATGATGTCCAAGAACAATTCCTTCCTCCATCATTAAAAAGCATTTCTCAGGATTCAGAGAGAGGTGGTATGTTTCACAACGAATCAACACTTTTTCAAGCTGTTCTAATGCATATTCAAAACTATTTCCAAACACCGTGAAATCATCCATATAAATTTCAACACTTTCATTGGTTAAATTAAAAAAAATTGCTAAAACAACTCTCTGAAATGTTGTTGGAGCATTACATAAACCAAAGGGTAAGACCCTATAAGAAAAAGTTCCCCAAGGACATGTAAAGGTAGTCTTCTCCTGATCTTGTGGCACAACTTGTATCTGGTTATACCCGCTGAAACCATAGTGGATTACAATAGTCTATGTAACAATAGTGGATTATGTAACTACTGCTATGGTTGCTATTGGTAAACTCATAGGAATTGATGCAAGACTAACAATTGGATGCATGGGGGTACTTGGAATAATTTTTCCCTTTGATGGGGTTGTGGTAATAGTGAAGATAAAGTGACGAGAGATGATTAAGTGGGAACCTCAGATGATGAAAGTGGGATTTAGGGTGACTTTGGGAGAGATGGGGTGACTTGTACTTCAATGACGACCAATGAAACATGGGGTGGACCATGAGAGGGAGAAGGTACCTTTGTCACATTTACTTGACTATAAAATGAGAGAGACATTCTTGGGGATTCAAGAGGATGAAGAGGAGAAGAGGGATTAAAAACCATACCTTCACCTATAGATGTAGGGTGCTCTTGTTCAACCTCTATTTCCTACTACTGCTCTTGATGAGTCAATTCTTCTACATCTAAAATAGCTACATCTTTGGAAATATCCTCCATATACAATATTTTTTTCTTTGAAACTTCTCTTTACCTTATTTCTAGAGATATTTTAGAGAATCAATTGAAAGGAAGTCATCTCACTCTTTGAATCCTCCTCTGATACATATCTTTGTACTGCTTCGGTAAGCAAGACTTTCTCAGAAATGGGACATAATTCTACTAATACTGCAATGGTGAAAGAAAGGGAGGTGAACCTGAAACTCTCATCCTTCTATATCTAGTCAATATATGTATCTAGAGGTTATCCCCCCAGAGCTAAGAATTTAGGTCTAGACACTACTTCGATGACTGGAGTGTGGACAAATTTTTCATTGGAATATTGCATTTTACTCAGAAGATGACCTCCCTTAGGAAACTTCTCCACTTGTTCAGTGGTAGGATGAAATATTTTCAAGACCTCAATAGTTGTTAAAGTAGTTTCCTGCTCCTATATAGGAGCTTCTTGATATGTGGGTGGAGAGAGATTCATAACTAGCCTTGGACTTTTTAACTATCAAAACTATGTTTCTTATGTCCTTTTGCTTCCAGGTTCTAATATTTTCATCATATTTCTTTAAAAAATCATTATCAATATTCATGCCAAATTTGGATTTAGTTTTTCCAATTTCAACTCTCATTCTCCACCAATCTATAATTTTTGCTATGTTCCATAGTTCTACTTTTTCCTCTTCTTCAGCAGCGTCCTCATCAGGTTGATGGTCTATTTTATTTCTAGATTTCTCCTCAATATCATGAATGATGGCCTCTATCAGCCGATGATTTTTTTTTTATTGAGATCATAATCCACAATTTGTTCATAGAAATCCAACCATGGAGGTAGTTGACCCATTTTTGACACATTCCACTCTAAAAGAGCAGTCTCATAATTATTTCTACCTTGTTCAAGATGAGCCCTAGGCCTCTTTTCAAATATGTAATCATTTTCTTCATTTAGGGCTACATTCATTGTAGTGAAAATACCATCAAGGTCATAAATCCATCTTTGGGGGATATAAAATAGACCTAACCTATCAAGGTATTGGTAAATCTGCTCACTCTACCCCTTCTTTGTGATAGTAATATCCTCCATAGTGCGTATGTAAGCAAAGACTTTCTCTTCCTTCCAGAACCATAATTCAAATTAATGTATTATGCCTGCCTCAAATATTCTAAAGCAAAGAGCCTCTCTGTAACAAAATGGGGTAGGAGAAAAGGTTTACCCATGAAACCATATAGTTTGATTACTATACCCTCAGTCAACTAATACCAATCTTCTTCTTCAACACCCTTTGATCTCAAAATTTGCTTAGCCAAGGATGGTAATCTAGGGTACTCTCCATACTTTATTTATAAGGTAGGTCCAAAGAATTCCAAATTGAATCTATAAAAGACTCACTACATCTCAAGTGGCTTTTTCAATAGTAAACCGGCAAGGGTTCCCCATCATTAGTTTTGTCCCTAACTAGAATCCAAGGCATCTTGTCCTTAATGGCAGCACAAAACATCCATATTAGATTTAAGCAATGCCTAAAACTAGAAGTTTCAGAGCCCCTTTTCATTCTTACCAATTGTTCATGTATCCTTTGGACAAGAAATGTTGGCCAGTCAAAATAATTCATCCTAGTCCCTTTTTCCTTCATGCCTTGTTCATACGTTCTTTCATTGGAAATACAATAGGCTGCAACAATTTTCCATCCATACGCCATTCTATCAGAATCTAAACCCTCCATACATGCCAACATAGAGAACAGTACAGGGTTTGGAAATTTATCAATAGGGATTGGGACTTCAGGTAATTTCTTCTTGGGCTTAGCATTGAGCTATATATAAACCCATATTTTGAATGACTCGCCATCATTAGATCATCTCCCTAGAGAGTAATATCCTACCTGATCAGTCACCCTAATATATTTTGGCCTTACTATCGGTTCTAACCCTAGGGTAAAAATATTATGATAGAAGGTGGCGGTGATACTAAAGAGGGTTTTTCCCTTAGAGGTTTTCACTGCTTTGGCCATTGGGTCATAAAATTTAACTATTGCAACTATTAATTCTGGACAGGGATGAACAAAATCACAAATGTAAAAATATAGGTAAGAAAGGACAACACATCTACCTTCCACAAATAAAGTAGCTCCCTTCTTAAATCTATCATTAACGATCCTTTTGAGCCTTGTTCTCTCTATGAGAACCATTTTAGTATACGCCATAGCTTATTCTCTATTGATGTATGGAGCCACTACCCTTCTCTCTAGGGTTTCAACCTCCTGGGTATATTTGGAAGCCATCTTGATAAAAATAATACTATATTATTTTTGGAATTCACAATGAAATATTTTGAGTAGTGTGTCACTCTTCTCCACTCTGTGAATATAATTTGCTACTGAATGAACATTGCTCATGCTTTTTGGTTCTTTTATTTCTTGGTGCACGTGTATCTTCCATTATTAATGTGGCTGCTACAAAATATACTTGTTGGCACACTTTCAAACTTCTAATAATTCCTTTTTATGGCTCAATGGTGGCATTCTAAATTTTCATTGGTCAAAAATTCAAAATGCACTGCTACCTCACTATGTATCTTCAGCTAATATTTGGTTCGAGTGCAAGTTCATTAGCATTGAATGCGAGATTTTTCTTTCCTCTTCATGTGGCACGGTCACAAAATCACTACTTGGCTCCACCTTGGTTTTGAAATCGGTGAATTGAAGATGCCTTTGATTTCGCTGACACTTAGCTCATTTCATGTGTGGATTACCACCTTGGTTCCATTCCACTATGCTTTAGCTTCGAAAATCCTTGGATTGGAGACGCTTTCACTTCTTTTGAGACTTGGCTCTTTTCGTCATGCAAAAAACAACACTTGCATCATTCCACTGGAACTTTAATGGATTTAGATGTGAATTGGAGATGCTCATCATTCTGCCACACTTTACATGTATTTGAGTGTGGAATGGAATATCACTGAATACTTTGTCAACACTTAGCTATTTTTTTGAAGTTTTTTTCAATGAGCTTGTGCAAAGTGCAGAAAAAAACTAAATACAAAGCGTAGAAATAAAGGGAAATATAATACAAGGTATATACATATGTTACAATGAGCACATATTTCAAACATAGTAGATTTTGAGATGAAAACTATTTACTAAAATTGGTTGTATGTTCCCTTATTTATCTTCAAGATAGAACACATTGGACTCCTTGGCCTCCACTATTTTGAAAGGGCCATCCCAAAAAGAATCAAACTTTTCATGTTTTCCTAGTTTTGCTCTGTCAACATTCAACCTGAGATCATCTCCAACCTAGAATTTTCTAAATCTGGCCTTCTTATAAAACCATACCTTGAAATCTGAGGAATGCTTTTGAAATTTTTCATATGCCCAAGCTCTATTCTCTTCAAGTTGCAGTAAGTGGGTCAACCTGGTATTTACCAAAATTTCCTCTAACTCTTCCTCTGTATTGACAAGATTAAGTGCTAGAATTTCTAAATGGACTGGTAGCACTGCCTCTTTTCCATACACCAATGCATAAGGGGAAGTCTTAATGGACTTCTCTATAGTAATCATGTCTAACCACAAAGATTGGTCTAGTAACAGGTGCCAACTTCTCTTGTTAACTTCAAGTGATCTCCTAAAAATCCTCAATAGGTTTTTATTAGTAAATTTAGCAAGTCCATTCCATTTAGAAGTATTCTTAAGAGTGATTTCATAATTTCTAGCAAACTCAATATACTTGGAGCTTATGAAAGCTGGTCATTATCACTCACTAAGGCTTCTGGAACTCCAAACCTAGAAATAAAATTTTCCATAAAATTGATCACAACTTCCTGATTTTATTTCTTAGTAGGAATAGGCTCTACCCATCTGGTAAGATAATCTGTGGTAGTTAAGATAAAAGTATGCTATGTTGAGGAATTATGATTTATGACCCCTATGAAGTCCAACCCCAATTGTTGAAAAGACTCTTCAACCTATATCGGCCTGAGGGGAAATGAAGGATTCCTTGTCCTTCCAACATATCTCTGACATTTGTCATAGGCCCTAGTAGCCCTGAAAGTATCAAAAAATACAGTAGGCCAATAATATCCTGCTATTATAATTTTTAAAGCTATAAATCTTCCTGAGCTATGTCTACCAACCGGTCCTCCATGGAACTATTCAATGGATCTCTTTTACTGATCATATTTTAAGCATTTTAGAAGAACTCCATCCAAGTTTCTTTTGTACAGGCCTTCTGGTAGTAGTACATATTTCAAAGCATGAAGTCTATATCTCCTCATTTAGGATGCATTTAGATTTTGAGGGCATACTCCAGTTTGGAAATATTTGATCATCTGGTCAACCCAATTAGAGTCTACAATTTGTACTCCTTCCACCCGATCCCCTTCTACTATCTGGAAAGCTATCACCTCTGCTAATTTTGTAGCCTATGTTAGACCTTGGCATAGGGATCTACTCCTTACCAATTTTGTGGGATATATATCTACATTAAAATCTTGGATTTTGGTAATCCAACTAGCTCTTTTATCTCCTAGTTCACCCTGAAGGATAAAACTTCTTACATCTGGATGAACAACATATACCAGGGTCTTACTCTATACCAAGTACTGCCTGAACTTCTTCAGTGACTTCATCACATCAAATACTTGTATTTAAATAAATTTGTATTTGACCTAGTAGTCATGGAGTGTCTGGCTCCAAAATAATACTGGATGCTCTTCATCTTGATCATCTTTTTGAGTAAGAACTGAGGCATAACTTTCTTCAGCTCCATAAGCATAAAGGATAAAATATTTACTAAAATTTAGATTTACCAGTATTGGAGTTGTTGCAATGGACTGCTTAATAATCTCAAAATCTTGTTTCCTGACTTTAGTCCACTTAAACTTAACATTCTTCTTGAGTAACTCAGATATAAGCATTACTTTCTGTGCAAATTTAGAAATGAATTTCTTGATAAAATTGATTTGACCCAAAAAAAATTGCAAAGTATTCTTATTTGTAGGTAATGGGGGAGCAAGAATGGATCTGATTCTATCTAAATTTATAGCCATACCTTCTTTTGAGACCACATGACATAGAAGATTTCTTTTAGGGATCAACAAAAAGATATGCACATTATTTGAGTGCCGAGTTTTTCGAAGAAGGTTGTTGAAAAATTAAATTAAATTTTTAGCTTTATTAATGGTTTTATAAAGTGATGTCAGAGTTATAAGGGATAGATAAAAGGTGTTTTTGCTTGGTAATTAATTTTGGTTAAAAAATAATTAGGAGGAATAAGGAGTTAATTGTTTTATAAAGCCTTTTAATATATTTAGCTTATTGGATAGATAAATGCTTTTAAGTGTTGATTATTATTGAATATGTCTTCTTGCCATTAAGAAGTGTTGAGAAAGTAATTATGTTGAAAGTATTTTCTGGTGGTGGATATTATTTCAACTGGGAGATTATAAGGTGTAATTGGTCATTTATTTCTGTGTTGATGGATGCTTAATCAATATGGCATAAAAAGGTGTATTTGTGAGTTGCTATTTGTTTTGTATTATCACCAAACCTTATTTGAGCTTGAAAAAGAAGTATTTGTGGTTATGGCAGATTTATGATATCCCTTCATCATCAGGAAAAAGGTATGAGCACATTCTTCCATAATTGAGTTGATTGGTTGGTTTTCTGGAAAATAAGTTTTGAGTTAAAAGGATTTGATTAGGGCTTCCTTATTGAGTGTGTTTGAGTTAATGCTTCAAGGTTTTCTGGAATAAGGAGTTGTTATCAAAACATTTTTTTATAAGAATTCTTGTTTAAGTGAGTTGTTGAGAAAATAACTTGAACTAGGGTTTGCAAAGAACATGAGTATCATTGTTATGTGAATATTTTCTTATAAGCATTGTTGTTGAAGTGAGTTATTGAGTGAAAAACTTGAACTAAGGTTTGGAAAGAACATGAGTATCATTTTTATGTGAGATTGTTTCATAAGTATTGTTGGAGATATTTTGAGTGAGTTTTCATATGCTTGAACTAGGGTTTGTAAGCAAGGATTATTTCATTAAGTGATTTATTGAGTAGAGTTGATTGAGCCTAGTCAAGTGGATGTGTGAAGTGATTGTTCAAGTTCCAAAAACAAACTATTCTATATTCTAAATTTATTTGAGAAAGTGATTGAGTTGAAGCATTTTGAGTCTCTAAAAATACTCTATATGTTTCTGAAAGAGTGATTGAAAGTGATTGAACATTGTGATGAGTATAGAACATATTGAGTCTCTAAAAATTCTCTTTATATTTCTATGAGATTGGAAAAGTTCTAGAGTGGACTTGTTGAGAAAATTCGAGGTAAGTCTTTGAGAAGACTTGTGGATAGATTTGAGTAAGCTTTTGTGGAATATTACAATACAGATTGAGAGCATATTTGAATAAGTTCTTGTGAGGACTTATTGATCAGATTTGGATAAGTTCTTAAGAGGACTTATTGAGCATATTAGACAAGCTATAGAGAGGACTTATGGACATATTGGTGTGAGCTTTTGAGGAAGCTTACAAGGTATATTTGAAACAAGTATTTGAGAAGACTTGAGAGCAGAGTTGATTGATTGATTTGTTCAAACCTTGAGTTAAGGTTTGGGGTAGATCCAACAGAGTTGACTTGAGATTGAGTCAAGCCTTGAGTTAATGCTTGAGGATAGATATTGAGGATATATTTATGCTAGACCGAAGTACTTTGTCTAGTAAATATTCAAGGATAGATATTGGTGTAGATCAGAGGATAGGTTTGTGCCAGACCAAATATAGATATTGAGGACAAATTTATGCTAGATCGATGGACTGTGTTTAGTATAGATTTTAGACAGAGCTTTGAAGGTGATAAAGTACAGAGGATGATAGTCTCCAGTGGATAGAGATCCATTAGCTAGGGCAGTGAGGATAGGTGTCTTCAATGGATAGATATCCATTAGCCAGAGTAGTGGGGGTAATAGTTCTTCTAGAAGATCACCAACCGGAGCAAAAGAAGAAAGGAGTTCTCCTATGGATAGATATCCACAAACTTGATTTAGGGTATTGGTGTCTCCTTTGGATAGAGGTCCAGAAAATTGTAATAGGGAAAGGATTGCCAAGATATTTATTGAGAAAATATTAGTGAAAGATTTTCTTTGTGGAGTAGCCCACATTGGGTGAACCATGTTAAATTGGTGTCTCTATTGTGTGTGATGATTTATACATTGCTTTGGTTACTGTTGTTGATTTAGCTATATTTATATTGCATAATATTAATTGGAAAGAAAAGCAAAAAATGGTCTTATACTATTCACCCCCCTCTCAGTATAATATTTTGTTCTTCAATTCGGTATCATAGCGAGTTCCTTCAAAATATTTTAACAACTTGAAGGAAAATCTTAAAGAACACAATGGATTCTAAGAATGGATCATAAGACAATTCAGCATCAGTATTTGATGGAAGTGATTATGTATATTAGATTTTGAGAATGATGATCTACCTGAAGGCACTTGGAAATGAGATTTGGGAAGCAGTTGAAAATAGATACAACCCCTTAGTTGATACACATATATATAAGGAAGGTAAGCTTCTACAAAATTACAATTCAAAAGTAATGAATGCACTTTTGAGAGGTTTGCATAGAATAGAGTCCATAAAAGTTATGCATTGTGAAAATGCAAAATAAATGTGGGATAAATTACAAAATATATATGAAGGAGATAAATGTGTAAAGAAAGCAAAGATACAAAATGTCAAAGGACAATTTGAAGAGTTAAGAATAAAGGATAAGGAAAACATTAGTACTTATCTACTTCGAATTGATGAGGTTGTTAATGCCATGCAAGGACTTGGAATGAAATTTGATGAATTAGATGTTTGTGATAAGGTCTTAAGATCTCTTCCAAAAAGATTTAGTAAAAATATTTCTGCTATAGAAGATTCAAAGGATGGTGATTATTTGACAAGAGATATGTTGCTTGGTATTCTTACAACTTTTGAGTTAAGAACAAAAGAACTATTCCTCAGAAGGAAGTAGCCTTCAAAGCAATCAAGAATACAAAGGGTAAGAAGTCAGAATCAAGAAATGAGTCATCCAGTGATGAAGAAGCTAATTATGGTAGAAGGGATATGGATTCTAGAAGATATAGAAATCTAAAATTTGTTAAATGTTTCAATTGTGGAAAGTATGATCATTATGCAACAGATTGTCAAGAAGCTAAGAATAATAATGGTGAAGAGAAACAAGATCACAAAAATAGGGAATCTGAAATATATAGAAACCAAAAGAAAAGCAAGGATCGACAAAGTAGACAAGGAATGTTATTTCAAAGATAAAACATGAGCTACTATGTGGATAAGGCAAGTAAGTATTCAAGTGATAGTGATACTAGTTTTTTCAGACAATAATAGAGATGAAGTCCTATTTATAATTGAAGAAAAAGAACAAGTTAAGAAAATGCTTCCAAAAATTCTCAAGTACTTTAGATGTGGTAACTTTGGACATATTGAATATAGTTGTACAAGAAATGGTTTCAATTTTAGTGATGATGAATATGAAGATACACTTGAAGGACCAGAAGAGAATATTCTAATGGCACTATAATAAGGAGAAGGTGATCCTATAGAAGACAAGTCAAAAGGAAATGAAGATGTGGACAAAGGTAAAAAAATAGAGGAATATTCAGATAAATATGGATATCATCTCAAGGGAGAAATTATCTATGCCCTTGTCACAATGAAGAAGGTAATAAAGCACAACTCTAAACTTGAAATTCAGTTTCAAGAATATGATGAAGAGAGAAGGATGCTTATATAGGATCTAGAAAAATCAAAGACTAAGATAAAGAAGTTCAAGGATAAGTTAGAAGTAAAAGTCTTAGAATGTGAAAGGTTAGTACAAGAAGTAGCCCTACTAAGGGAATATTTAGAAGACTCCAAAGTCAAGCTAAAAGGATTCAAAAATAGCTCAAAGAATTTAGATAAGTTCATCAAGATACAAAGGCCTACATCAAGAAAAATAGGTCTTGGATTTGAATAGGAATAAAAGAAATGGGAAGGGAAGTCAACCTCAAGTTATGGAGGAGAAGAAACTTCATATGAAGACAGTGTAAAAGAAATTGAGACATCTAAGGATGAGTTGGACAAAATAAATTTCAACAAGAATAGGAACAATGCACAAAGAAGATACATATGGAACAACAATCAGAATAGGTCAAGAGAGACTAAGAGACCAATGAGGTCAAGACAAGAAAACTTCAATGGAAGACATTTTTCATATCACAGGTTTGGGCACATGGCTTCAAAGTGTAGGACACATGAAATATAGCAATACGGGAATAGACAACGTTTCAATGGGTATTGCTACTCATGTAATCAGTTTGATCACAAGGCAATGAATTGCAGGGTTCATGACAGAAGAGGATATGGCTTCACTAGGAGAAATCCTAAGAAATTTGCACCTCCAAGGAATAATAAAATTAAGTTTTATAAGTGCAATAATGATGGTCACATAGAAAAGTGGTGTAGAGCAAAAATTCCAAAATCAAGTATGAACAGGAATAGAAATAGGAATAGGAACATGAACATGGATATGAACAAGAATAGGAACATGGATATGAACAAGAACAAGAACAATAAAAAGAACAAGAACAAGAAAATGGACATGGATAGGAACATAGACATGGAAAGAAACATTCAAAGGAATCATAAGGATCAGATAAGAAGAAAATAGGATAAAGGTAAAGAATAGTCCTTTTGGGAGTACAAATACTCCCACCCCAAAATTAACCACCTCAAGAGTGTTGGCAATTTTGGGTTTGAGATCCTAGCTTCTTGTCTATGAGTTGTCATTGATGTCAAAAGGAAATGGCATTAATGTTAAGAGGATGTGTTGGCTTCAAAGGTGGAAGATTACAAAAGAATATTTTTAAGAGAATCCGAAGAGATTCCATTGGCAAGGGTTTTTCATTAAAACCAAATTGGTTTTTATTAAAACCAAGTTGGATAGGGTTTTTATTAAAACCAATGGAGGTTCTCTTTATTATTTATTTAAATAAATTAAATGGAGGTTTTGAAAAGACTCTTGATTAATTTCGAAATGGTCTTTATCTCCGTCGACGTCAAGGTGTCTTCGAAGAGACTATTTATTCTCCAACTCCTAAGGTTGGAAGGCTAATTAATTCAAAATTCCCCAAATGCAATTTGCGGTGTTTGTGCTCTGTATTCGCTGTGATCGAAGGAATACTTAGAAGCACGTGCGGTTGAAAAGTCTTTGGGAGTTTTTTTTCGAGGGTGAAGTGGAGGGAAGTTCACTTGTGAACTTCGTAGCCCGCGTGGGCTAGTGGCAGCGAAGGCTGCTATTGGGCGCTGCATTGGTAGAGGTCACCATTTCGAGTCTTGCGGGGGTGCTTTGCTAGAGTAACACATGTTTTTATTAAAACGTCTTTATGTCACGAAATTCGGAGTTTCTTGGACAACGATTTATAAGGTGTGATTAAATTTTATGAGTTTTGGCTTTTGTGATTAGCATTGAATAAAAGCTTAGGAGAAATAAGGGCATATTTCTTTGGATGTATTTTTAAGATTATTCTTTGCATGCTAAAATTAAAAATGGAGGTATAAGGTGTGAGTTTGTGATTGTTGATTTATTGGCATGTTATGGTGGTTGTGTTTAAATAAGTCGAGCTAAAATGTAGTTTATATTATTGCTCATTTCTTTTTATTCTAACCCTAACTTGGTTGGAATTTTGAGAGTTGTGTGTGGTGACAGCTTGAAGGTTCAATTATCTTCTACTCCAATAAGGCATGGGCACATTCTTCTTATGAGTATGATTGGTGTATGTTTTCTGAAATAAGGTTGGAGTGAAAAGGTATTCTACTAGGTATCCTTTGGCTAGGTGTAAATCCTATTTTCTGGTTTTTTGAAGACTACTTATGCATTGTTATCCTTAAGGAGAGTTTTTGGTGAATGCATAATTTCTGGTTTGAGATAGTGGAAGCTTTGTGCACTAGGGTTTATATTTGTGAGTCTAGCTACTTGCATTGAGTTGGTGGAACCCTTGGTTGGCTGTTTTGAGTTTGATGATTGAGTTGCTTCCATAGAGGTTATTTGATCAAGTTATTGCTTTACTTGATTCATGATATTGGGCTTACTCCATTGAGTTGATTTGAGCAAGTTATTCTTTGCATTTGGTGATATTGTGTTGGTGGGTGTTTTGTTCAAATATCTTTGGAGGGAAAAGGATTTCTACTTGTTTCCTTTTCTTGTGATGATTGGTTGAATGCTTCAAGGTTGATGTTGAGTTGAATGGTGTTGGTTGACTAAACCTTGTTTGATGAGCATTGTTGTTGAAACCCTAATTGATGGTGAAAATAACATGAGTATCATTATTATGTGATTCTTTGCATAGTTGGCAATTGTTGGGGTTTCATGTTCTTGAAAGAAAACATTCTATCCTATTCATTTCAGATATTGAGTTGAGTTTTCAAATTTGAGATTGAGATTGAGCTGAGTTGATTTGAGTTGAGTTTTGAGATTGGGATTTGAGTATAGAACATATTGAGTCTCTAACAATTCTCTTTATGCTTCTATGAGTTTGACAAATCACATTGGGTCTCTAACAATTCACTTTGTGATTTCCTACTAAGAAAGTTTTTCTTGGTGAGCTTGCTAAGTTTTTGGACAGGTTCCGGTGGGGACTTGTGAGCAGTTTTGGACAGGTTCCGGTGGGGACTTGTGAGCAGTTTTGGACAAGTTTTGGTGGGGACTTGTGAGCAGATTTGGACAGGTCCTAGAAGAGGACTTGTGAGCTGAGTTTGATAGTTCTATTAGAGAACTTGAGGACAGAGGTGCATTGGTTCTATGAGAAGAACCTAAGGACAGTTGGCAAGTCTTTGAGAAGGCTTGTATGCATAGGATTTATTTGTTCAAGAGTTGGACAGATCTAATAGATAGAGGAAGACTTGTACTAGACCGACTGACTGTGTTTGGTACAGGTTGCTGAGCTGCTGTGGACGTGATCATAGAAGGCAGAGGTCTCTTAGGCTAAGCATTGAGGACAGGAGGTCTTTAGTGGAAAGGAGTTCCACGTGCTAACAAGAGGTAGAGGTAGTTGATCTTCTGAGGGATCATTTCCAAAGCAGAGGGGAAGGTATCTCCTTTGAGCAGAGGCTCATAAATTCTGATTGGGAGAAGGTATCTCCTTTGGGCCAAGGCTCATAAACATTGTAATTGGGAAGTATTCCCAAAGAACTTTGAGATAAATTTTAGAGAAAAGTTTTGTGGACGTAGCCCAACCATTCTGGGTGAACCACGTTAAAATTGGTGTCACTTTGTGGATGATATTGTGTATTGCTTTGATATTGCTTTGGGTATATTGCTTTACTATTTTGAAGTATAAAGGAAAAGGTAAAAATAGGTCTTATACTGTTCACCCCCCCCTCTCAATATAAGCTTGTGTTCTTCAAAGAGGAGGTGGGGAAGGGGCTAAGCTAAGAGGATCATTCTTATCCCGAGCCCAAAGGTGACCCTTTGCCATTGATGTCAAAGGGGGAGAGATTTGAGTAAGGGAGAGAGATTTGGTATTTGAGCAAAGAGGAGATATTTGACAAGAGCATTGAGCTAGGGGTAGCAGAACCCATAAAAGGTTAAGTTTATGGTAAAAAGAATTTGTATTTCCATCAATGACAAAGGGGGAGATTGTTGGACATTTTGAGGAATGCTATTTATCATTTATGTCAAAAGGTTCTAAGAAGAATTGCATTTTGATTGGTTCCAAAAGAGCTTCATGGGAAGCATGATCAAAATTTTTTATGAAAACCATGGTGGGAAAAAATCAAAGATTAACTATCCATGATGGGAAAAAATAAATTTTTTTTATTAAAAACCAAGGTGGCTTTACGTTTGGTTAAAAAAGCCCAAATGTTAATTATTTATTTATTTTATAATACTTAAATTCCAAAAATAATTTAAATTATTATAAATAAATAATAATTAAAGTTAATTCGAATATTCAAAATTCAAATTTCTAATGTTTCGACGTGTGAGAAATTTCCTCCATTTGTGTATAAAATGTGGATCATTTCACCTTAGAAAGTACCAATATTATTTTTGATTTAATGCTCCTGAATCCCCTATGAAATGTATCTCTAATATTCGTGTGATTAAAGAGCTCTGGTTAGTGGACGGCGTGTGGTGTTCGAAGGAGGTCAATGTGTGTGAAGAAGAGCATAAGGTGAAGGAAGCTCCACTTCCTTCACGTGGGCATAGCTAGCCCATGTGGTGGAATCCCAAGTGCTAAGGAACTTAGGCTTGTGGAGATAGCAGTTCGATTCTCGTCAAATCCCTTTTAAGGATCAACGAAAAGGTATGCACATTATTTAAGTGTCGGGTTTTCTGGAGAAGGTTGTTGAAAAATTAAATTAAAATTTTGGCTTTATTAATGGTTTTATAAAGTGACATGGGAGTTATAAGGGATAGATAAAAGTTATTTTTGCTTGGTAATTATTTTTGGCTAAAAAATAATTAGGAGGAATAAGGATTTAATTGTTTTATAAATCCTTTTTATATATTTAGATTATTGGAGAGATAAATGTTTTAAGTGTTGATTATTATTGAAGATGACTTCTTGCCATTAAGAAGTGTTGAGAAAGTAATTTTTTTGAAATTATTTTCTGGTGGTGGATATTATTTCAACTGGGATATTATAAGGTGTAATTGGTCATTTATTTCTATGTGTTGATGGATGCTTAATCAAGATGGAGTAATAAGGTGTATTTATGAGTTGCTATTTGTTTTGTATTATCACCTAACCTTCTTTGAGCTTGGTAAAGAAGTATTTGTGGTTATGGCAGATTTATGATATCCCTTCATCATAAGGAATAAATGTATGAGCACATTCTTCCATCATTGAGTTGATTGGTTGGTTTTCTGGAAAATAAATTTGGAGTTAAAAGGATTTGATTAGGGCTTCCTTATTGAGTGTGTTTGAGTTAATGCTTCAAGGTTTTTTGGAATAAGGAGTTGTTATTGAAACCTTGTTTTATAATCATTGTTGTTGAAGTGAGTTGTTGAGCAAAGAACTTGAACTAGGGTTTGAAAATAATATGAGTATCATTGTTATGTGAACATTACCTTATAAGCATTGTTTTTGAAGCGAGTTGTTGAGTGAAAAACTTGAACTAGGGTTTGGAAAGAACATGAGTATCATTGTTATTTGAGATTGGTTGATAAGTATTGTTGGAAATATTTTGAGTGAGTGTTCATATGCTTGGACTAGGGTTTGTAAGCAAGGATTATTTCATTGAGTGATTGATTGAGTAGAGTTGGTTGAGCCTAGTCAAGTGGATGTGTGAAGTGATTGTTCAAGTTCCAAAAACAAACTATTATATATTATGAATTGAATTGAGAAAGTGATTGAGTTGAAGCATATTGAGTCTCTAACAATTTTTTGTATGTTTCTAAAAGAGTGATTGAAAATGATTGAGCATTGTGATGAGTATAGAGAATATTGAGTCTCTAAAAATTCTCTTTATGTTTCTATGATATTGGAAAAGTTCTAGAGTGGACTTGTTGAGAAGATTTGAGGCAATTATTTGAGAATACTTGTGGATAGATTTGAGTAAGATTTTGTGGAATCTTACAATACATATTGAGAGCTGATTTGAATAAGTTCTTGTGAGGACTTATTGAGCAAATTTGGATAAGTTCTTGAGAGGACTTATTGAGCAGATTAGACAAGTTCTAGAGAGGACTTGTGGACATATTGGTGTGAGCTTTTGAGGAAGCTTACAAGGTAGATTTGAGATAAGTCTTTGAGAAGGCTTGAGAGCAGAGTTTATTGATTTATTTTTTCAAATCTTGAGTTAAGGTTTGGGGCAGATCTAGTAGAGTTGACTTGAGATTGAGTCAAGCCTTAAGTTAAGGCTTGAGGATAGAGATTGAGGATAGATTTGTGTTATACCGTAGGACTATGTCTAGTATATATTCAAGGATAGATTTTGGTGTAGATCAGAGGAAAAGTTTATGCCAAACCATAGACAAATATTGAGGATAAATTTTTGCTAGACTGATGGACTATGTTTAGTACAAATTTTATATAGATCTTTGGAGGTGATAGAGTATAGAGGATGACAGTCTCTAGTGGATAGAGATCCATTAGCTAGGGTAGTGAGGACATGTGTCTTTAGTGTATAGATATCCATTAGCTAGAGTAGTGGGAGCATCAGTTATTCTAGAAGATCACCAGCCAGAGCAAAAGGAGAAAGGAGTTTTCCTATGGATAGAGATCCACGAACTTGATTTAGGGTATTGGTGTCTCCTTTGGAAAGAGTTCCATAAAAACTATAATAGGGAAATGATTCCCAAGATATTTATTGAGAAAATATTAGTGAAATATTTTCTCCGTGGAGTAGCCCACATTGGCTGAACCACGTTAAATTGGTGTCTCTATTGTGTGTGATGATTTATGCATTAGTTTGGTTACTACTATTGATATTGCTATATTTACATTGCATAATATTGATTGAAAAGAAAATAAAAAAGTGGTCTTATATTGTTCACCCTCCCTCTGAGTATAAGCTTGTGTTCTTTAGACATTTCTTTCTTTTTTGATGGCACACTAAGGATTGTAGTGGACTACTTATCTTGAGAATACTTGTTGGGGTAAGTCTTAAGTAGATCTATCTAATCCAGAATGAACAAAGTTTCATACAGGATAGCTTTTGATGGAATATTTTTCATCTCTTCAACAATATTATACTCAGACTTAGCCATGGGAGGTCTTTCAGGTCTTCTTTTTGGCTCACCATATTTTATTTTATACAGCTTAGTGGCCTCTATTATTTGTCTCTTGGTAATAGAGGGGAATTTAAGCCTTTTTTGAGACTCATATTTAGATCTTATCTGGTCTCCTTCAGTTTCCTTTTCTGACCTCTTAGGAAGATTGTTTATCTTTTATTTCTCTTTATCTTGAGGGATGGGGAAAGTATAACTACTTTGAGGAAGGGGATCAGTTATTTTTTGAGAAGGGACTTGGAATTACCCCATATTTTTGGGATCTACTTGGAAGGTTTTATTTCCAAAACTTGTCATAACAACAATTGGGTTGTCTTCATCCAGCTCTTTCCCAACCATGATTTGATCAGGATGCCATAACATATTAACTCTCCCTTTTTGATTCCTTTCAGATTAATCCATAGCTTGTTGGACATGGTTCTGGTACATAATACAAGACTATGAGTCATGAGGGTCATTACATACTAGACACCAGATATTTGCAAGAGTAGTATCTAAGGAACACTCAAGATCTTCATATGCTACATTTACTCTGACCCCAGTACTATTACTAGGACCAGGTCTCTGATCTTTGTTTACATATGGGAATCTCCTTTGTTGTGACCTTTCTTGGTATCTCTTTTTCATTAAATCATTCTATTAATCAGAGTTTTTAGAGTATTTTGTATATCAAGAATAGCAAAAAACTCTTGAGAAGGTTGAGAAGGAAGGGGGGAAAGGAATTGCAGAGGATGATGGTTTTGGTTGAGGAATAGCATTCATTTGTGGAGATGGGGATGATAAAGAAAAGGGATCCATATAAGATGGGTTTGCATTTTGGATTTGGCCATTAATGGATTTTGAGTTATAAGGTAGCACAATTTTTTGGGGTAGTCTCCCTATATTAATTAGGATATTCTCAACATGAACTACTACATTATAAGCTTGGGGGAAGTTTTCTACTCTAGATTATTGTGTCTGCAAGCCTAAATCTGATACAAAAGCTCTGATATAATACATATAAAATAAACATATAGCTGGTCTAGCTGTCGAAGGTATTCTATTCTATGTTTTGCTAAAACTTAAATTGAAATATGAGATAATTTCTTGTTGGGATTTATGCATGGATGTGAACTGGTTGAGAAGGGAGAAAGGGTAAGCAGACTCATTAAAATATTCCACAAAAGGCTTAGCCAATGCTTACCATGAAGTGATGGTGTTATCTTCTAGAGTTCTAAACCAATGCAATATCTCTCCTCTTAAGGACGAGACTAGAATTCTCACAATAATATCCTCCTCTTTTATGTTGTGAATTGATGCCAGGTTTAAAATATCCTAACAGTGCTCATAAGCCATATTCTATGATCCATTATAAGTGGGGATAGATTTGGATACAGCCTGGGGGATGGCATTCATTTGGGCTAATATCAAGGGACCAATTGTGTTCTAGCTGGGGTACTTTTGTAATGCTAATTAGGAGCCACATTTTATACCATATTTCTAGGTGTAGGTCTTTTTGGAGGGACTGTCAGATTAACTATAGGATTTTCCTCAAGAAGATCTTCTTCTAAGAGGAAATCTTGATTCAAACTTCTAACAACAGTAGACCCTCTATAAGGTAATTCACAATAAAAATAGGAGTTAGGGTTATTCCTTTTGAAATATCTGGTATACATGAAATGACATTGGTCTATAGGGGTAAATATTTTTTTGGGTTTAAGGACCAGGGAGTCACCAATTGAATTTTATTTTCTTTGCTTATAAGGTCAAGACAATTCACCAAATTGTGATTCCTCCAGGTTGAGATAAACAATAACTCATATAATGGGTTTTCATGTTCCTTGTGAACTGGTCCCACCAGGCATGCCAAAAACTATTGGGTACTAAATTACATCAAGTTTTACTCAATACTGTGGTTGTCTATCTTCCTACTTTCTATCTAGTCTTGCACACGATAGCTATAGCTCAACACTCAACATTGGATGGACCAAAATAGGAGTTTCAAATCCAAACTCTAGGGTAGGTTAGTTCCTTGTCAACTCAAACAGGGTGTTGAAACAATTATGCTCACTTAGGGTTTTAGATATTAGGGTAAGAAAAGGTTAGGGTTAGGAAATATGAACAACAGTGGACAAATAGGCTAACAACATTGCACTACAACAAAAATCTCCAAATAACAAAATTAAAGATACATTACTCAGATCAAAATTATCCCAAATTAAATGTACTTTCATTCATTGAAGAATAGTAGAGAAATATTGCAGACAACAATTTCAATATCTAAACAATGATAATCCAAATAGCAAAATTCACCAATATCTAGATTTTATAAAAATACACTCCCTAGCAATAAATGTCAATTTCAGAAGTAGATTTCAATTACCTTAGTAGTTAGTAATCCATTAATTTGGCACAAACTAACCATTCAAGTATTCATAGAAATGCAACTAAAGAATTCAAACCTTTGATAACAAATTATGAAGACACAAAATTTGAGGTGAAGATCAATGTAATCCTCCTTTCATTAGCCCTTGAGAATATTTATAGTAGCACAAGAAAACACACTAGAGTTGACCCTTTAAAAATGAGGGTTCGACCTTTATTTATAGTTTTGCAAAAATAAAATAATAAGGAACATTACAAAGATGAAATCTTGATAGCTCAACAGAGAGTTATTGATAACATTCTCTTACTAGCTCAACCTCTGGGAAATCCGCTACAAGTGGACCACCATGGTAGCTTGAAAACTCTGCAACTTGCTGGTTGTTTAGTGCTCATTGGAGTTTTGGCCATTGGAGATTGTATATACATCGTTGATATTTCTTGGAAGCCTTATGCCATTGTTGATCTACAAAAATCTCTGGTTCTCATCTTCTTTAAATCCTTGACACTTCAGATTCCCCCTCCAACTGACTGTTATAAATTCGAAGAGAAATTGCTTTTATATAATTTATATTTCTTAGAAAAATCTCCATCGTTGATCTCCCCCATCGTATGGTTATGATTAAATTTGAAATAAGCTTGATGTAATGGCAGTGGAGAACACATCACCATTCTACTTTAAAACATTGATGACATCACCTTTCATGCTTCAAAAATTGTTGAATGCCAATCCAGCATCAAAATGCTTAGAAAGTGAAGCGAGATGAAATTCGCTCCTTATCCTTTATTTTCCTTCTTTAGCGATGAAGCATTCACCAATATACACAAAAAAGTTGATGACATCATATCTCCTTCAAAACTTCTACGGATTCCATTTTGGACCCAAGCAAGTGCATTAGCCTATGAACACCATTCCGGGTCTGTCGTAGTGTAAAGTGACTCTTCCTCCAATCCGCAATAGATTTAGAGTAAAACTTTGTTTATCACCATTCTGGAAGAGAGTTAGTCAAAATTCCTTCATCACAAATCCACATCGCTTGTATGTAGCACTTTGCCTTTTGTCACCATTCTGGGCAAAAATGTTCTATGCACTCTTCAAAATCGGGATTTCCAATACTTAGCCACTCAAAAGCTATCACGAAATATGAAGCGGTCACCAATCCACACTTATTTCACACCAACACCATCCTTCTTCAAAAAAATTTGCAGATTCAGTACGCTTCACCAGTCCAGAGCCAAAAACATAAGAAAGTATGTGTAACTGCTCCAAGTGCAAAAATTCACTAAGTATTGGTCGGGTTTGTGGCCTTTGTTGTGGATCTGCTCCAAAATACACTACAAAGTGTGCGGACTGAGAACTTCATGACTTAGGCAAATTTTTGAAAAAATTTCTAAGTATGTGGTCATTTTGAGCCTACAATTGCGTGTGTAAATCACATACCTTTCAAGCGGGTTTTGATTGATACGAGATCATAAATCAATATAATCATGACCAAGGCATTGACATACCTGAAGTTGCCAAAGATGCATATCATACCTTCTACCTTCACGTTGAGAGCTTTTAATGATGCATTATGCTCAACTATCGACACGATAGCCTTACCTATTCAGGTGGGACTAAAGACCATCCCAGTGATGTATCATGTGATTGAAGGTGTTATGCAGTACAATATACTTCTAGGAGGCCTTGGATAAGAGAAATGCGTTGTGTCCCTTCCATTCTCCATAAGTGTATTAAATACATTCATGAGGGATAGGTTCACGTGGTACCTTCAGATGAAGAACCATTCAAATACGTGAATTTAGTAGATTTGTCGGGGGACTTCATGCTCCCCTCAATGCACCTGGACATACAAAAAATTTCATCGATCAAAGAGCCAGGAGGTAAAATGAAGGAAGTGTGTGCCAAACCTACAATGTCCGCATCTCAATGATCAGAGCACATGACAACTACTTCTACTAGACCATCTGCATCCATAATGCATCGGGATGATAAGAAGCTAAAGGTAAATATGGGCGAAAAAGAGATAAAACAAGTGCCCAAACTAGTTGTCATCGAGGTCCCTACTCCCATGGAAGTAGAGGATGCTCAAGGAGAAGTCGAGGAGGCACCTCAGCCTGCTTTACTTGCATCTTCAACAGGGTCATCTGCACCGCAGGTGACCATTCATTTGGTTAATCCTAGATTAGGGGAGTATATTGTGTAGAATGTGACATTTACGCTAATCATAGAGACTACGCAGGATATGGGCCGACCACAAGCCCATCGCCTTCCCGTAGGGATGGTGGTACCGCTAGGGGTACTTCCTAACCAAACCAATTTTATCTATGGAGGGCTCGACCAACTTACATCTCGCACTACCATGGATGAGGATGATGATGAACCATTCACTATGAATGTTCATTATCTCTCTAACCTAGAATATGCCTTATGATATTTTGAGCATTACCATTGGCATGGTTACGATCTCAGATTATTTGAGCAGGGGCGTAGGAGGTCTTACGAACCACAATATCAATTTTCAATTGATAGGTTTGGGTTAGGGTATTATATTAGAGGATAGGATGAACTCCTCGTGGTATCTTTAGACTACCTATACCTCAGTCTGGGGGTGAAGTCGACTTCAATCCTTATCACCCCAATCCCTCCGCATTTCAAAGGGATAACTGGTTAGTGTCTTACGTCACTATAGAACCACCTAAGATATATCACGAGAACATCTTGGTGGAGATTGGTCTAGAGCACATACCAAGAGATAACTTGGATGAACAAATCCATGGGGCAACCGATGACATAGGCCTGCAAGATCAGAATGCTAGCATAGCGGTAGATTCTGAGTTAGAGAATCATTATGACGAGGACAAAGTAGAGTCCATCTCTGAGAGAGGTGGACCGAGTTGTATGTATGAGAGTGATGATGATGGTGAGTCCTCAAACAATGAGTAATATGAGGATGAGATTGAGTTGGCTTACCTAGGCCCTCTAAATTTACGTCATCTGTTACCCTTGGAGATAGTCGTAGAGGATGAGCAATCCTCCATTGATGATAGTGGCTATCAAGAGTGGGCTTACATGGGGCCCCATATTCCTAATCTCCTAGTTCTAGTAGGTAGTGGTGAGGGTTTTTATTATGATAGTGATGATGAAGATGAAATAGAGAGAGCCTATTTGGGGCCTCCCTACTTGCGTCATCGTAATGCGCCATACACTACAGAGGATATGTACAGAGATATCAATCTCCACCCTCACCTCAGGGGAAGACCACCAAATCTCGATGTGATTTATCATATGGTATTTCCTGATCCATCGACATACAGGGAGCTCCTTGAGCCTAGCGATCCTATGTTCGAGTCTATCCATAGACCGGATCCAGAGATCCCCATACCCCCTAACCACATCTCGAGGATGGAAGTTATATAAATGTAGAGTCACATGCACGTGGTCCTGGAGACATAATCCATTCCATCAATATGATCTCCATTGATTTGACCACTCCACTTCATAATCCAGCTGACCCCTCCAAACCATTGTATCTTAATGTAGATGCTATTGATTGGGATCATGCTGACTCACCACTAGAGCCTGAATATTTCTTCCCCAATGAAGAAATGTTGCAACCTTTTCATTTTGCGCTAGGATGTGCACATGATGTTTATCATGCTGAGGATGCTTCCAATGTGGAACCCATAAACCCAGTAGATGACATCCACTTGATCCCTATGCCTCACCAACTTGAGGAGGGATCCCACATGTTAGTAGAGGAAACCTTTGAAGTGGATATCAACAATGATCCCACAATTCCTAAGAAGGTTAAATTTGGAGAAATTTTATCTCCTGATGAGCATGCCAACCTCATCCCTCTACTGAAAGAGAGACCTGATCTCTTTGCTTGGACTTATAAGGACATGTCGGGTCTAGATCCAAAATTGGTTACTCATAACCTTTCGCTAGATCTCTCAAAAAATCTAGTCAAGCAGAAACTCAGGAAGATGCATCCAATAGTAGCCTTAATGGTTAAGTATGAATTGTAGAAGCTGTTGGATGTAGAGTTTGTCATTTCCATCGACTATCTAGAATGGGTATCAAACATGGTGCCTGTAGGAAAACCTGATGGAAGGATCCATATCTGTACGGATTTTAGAGACCTCAATAGGGCAACACCAAAGGATTCATTTCCATTGCCAAACATAGATGCTCTCATAGATGCAACTGCGGGTCATGAGATGCTCTCCTTAATGGATGGTTTTTTTGGTTACAATCAAATTTGGATTAAGCCCGAAGACCAGCATAAAACCATGTTCATAATGCCATGGGGGACATTTTGTTATAAGGTTATGCCATTCGGCCTTAAGAATGCTGGTGCTACATATCAATGGGCTATGACATACATCTTTCATGACTACATGCACAAGATCTTGGAAGATTACATTGATGACTTATTGGCAAAGTCATTGCTACATTTAGAGCATGTAGAGGTCCTAAGAAAGGTCTTCGATCGCCTGATAGAGCATAATGTTAGGTTGAATCCTAAGAAGTGCATATTTGGTGTGACTTCAGGAAAGCTCTTAGGATTCATCATTTCAAAATGAGGGATCGAAGTAGACCCAACAAAGGTCAAGGCCATTTTAGAAATGCATCCTCCCACGAATATCAAGGAATTAAGAAGCCTACAGGGCAAAGTAGCATCCATAAAGTGATTTATCACACAATTATCAGATAAATATCAACCCATGAATTGAATGCTACACAAGGGGGTCCCATTCAATTGGGACGAGGACTGCCAAGTAGCCTTTGTTGAGATTAAGCACTACCTGGAAATGCCACCAATACTAGCTCCACCAAGACCAGATGTACCATTCTTGTTATATATATCGGCTACTAATTTTGCATTGGGGACCATGTTAGCCCAAAAGAATGTGCAAGACAAAGAGCAAGCCATATATTACATTAGCCAAACCTTGGTGAGTTACGAGCTAGGATATGCCTACATGGAAAAGTTATGTTTAGCAGTGGTGTTCACTACAAAGAAATTATGACATTATATGTTAAGTCATACGATGTATGTCATATCAAAACAAAATCCTTTGTAGTATATGATGAGCAAGACGTATCATAATACACGTACTGCAAAGTGGATCATGCTATTGATAGAATTTGACTTGGAATTCATTAGCCAAAAGTCCATCAAGGGATAGGTCATAGCTGATCAACTGGTAGAGGCACCACTAGAAAATAGTAGGCCTCTCACCATTGAGCTTCCTGATGATGCAGTATTCGCATTATCAGAGTCTCCCAAACCCGAAGAACCAGATAACAAAGCTGATATGACCTTGTTCTTCGATGGTTCGAAGTGTGAGCAAGGGGATGGTGTAGGAATAGTGTTGTTCATGCCACAAGGTGCTCCCATGCCCTTGTCATTTAAGTTGGACTTTCCTTGCACCAACAATAATGCTGAATACGAAGCCCTAATCTTGGGCCTCCAAATAACTATCACCATGAAGATCAAAAGGTTAAATATCTTTGGTGATTCCCTTCTCATTGTCAACCAAGTGAAGGGACTTTTTCAATGTAGGTGTCCGATCCTGAAGGCCTACAAAGATCTTGTTGACACTTATCTAGCTCAGTTGGAGTGGTACGACATCGAGGCAATCCCTCATTCATCAAATAGATTCATAGACACTATGGCATCTTTGGGATCTTTAATTCCTCAGAATCTATCTGCCAATTTTACTACCATCCACGTAAAAATATTGTCACACTCTACCATGCAGCATGAAGCTTTGGATAACAAAGAATCAGTCAACATGATTCATATAGAACCAAACCATGAATGGTTCTACAGAGCCAGAGACTTTCTCAAGAGGGCACCTTAGGGGTCATTGATCTCGTAGGGTCCTACGGGGAATGGTACTACCATTCACCATAAGGTTATTTTCCAATCTACATTTGTGAATGTTAAACCATAGGGGGAACATGTTGTCTTGACAGTTGAGGCTGAGGTCTATCAGAACTAGATGTCACAAATACATGACTTCCTAAAACTTGGTGTAATCCCTCAAGGATTGTCACGTGCCATGAAACACACATTTAAATAGAAAGTGACAAAGTATGTCTTGTTAGGAGATATTTTGTATCATCAAAGTTATGATGGAGTTCTCCTTCATTGTCTTGAGCCCCAAGACCTAAATTTTGAGTTATCAGCTTGGGCAATTTTGTAAGCTCACAATGGTATGTATGATGGCCATTTCAGTGGCATGGCTATCATCAAGTGCATCCTTTGCATGGGCTATTATTGGTCTACTATGGAGAAGGATTGCAATGTGTATGTCAAGAAATGCGTTAAATGTTAGCATCATGCTAATCTTGCACACTTGCCATCACAGGCCTTACAACCCATTCAAGTGGCTTGGCCATTTGCTCAGTGGGGTTTGGATCTAATCGGTAAGATCTCTCCTCCATCATTGAGCCAACATACATTCATTATCATGGCTACTGAGTACTTTACTAAGTGGGTGGAAGCAATCCCATTAACAATGACAACTAGAGCATGTATTACAGAGTTCATACTCACCAATATCATAAGTCATTTTGGGATACCATCCAAAATAATCTCAGATAATGGAACATCATTCAAGAACAAAACTGTGAGGGCTTTGACATCCAAGTACAGGATCAAACATAATTTTGTGACTCCATATTATCTGTAGGCAAATGGGTAAGCTGAGGCTTCAAATAAGATAGTGGTATCCATCTTGAAAAATATGGTACAAGAGCACCACAAATATTGGCACATCTAGCTACCCCTTGCATTATGGGCTTATAGGACTAGCATTCGGACACCCATTAGGGCAACTCTATTTTCACTAGTATATGGCATTGAGGCCATCATGCCCCTAGAGTTGGAGATTCCAATATTGTGCATCACATTGAAAGAGTTCATCGATGATGACACTATGTGACAAGCTCACCTAGATCAATTGATGCTACTTGATGAACATCATGTGAATGCCCTTGAGCATCTCCATGTTTACCAAGAGCGCTTAAAATGAGCTTACAATAACAAAGTCCATCTGAGAGACTTTGAGGTTGGTGATCTTGTGCTGAAAGAGAACCAACAGAACTCAAATCTACCACCAAAACTATGAGACAAATTTATAGCTAATTGGTTAGGTCCTTATATCATCTCTGAGAATATTGGACCTAGGACATATCACTTAACATCGCTTGAAGGGGTTGAAGAGCCTGAACCTCTCAACATCCTTCATATTAAAGCGTTCTATGCCTAAAACCATTAAAAGGCTCCAAAGGCATCTGTAAGCCCTTTGGTCATCCCATAAAAGGCTCCAAAGGAATCTAAATCCTTTGGTCAAATAAAAATTTCAAAAATCAAAAAAAAATAAAAAGCAATAAAATCTAAAAATATTGCATTTCATTTTGCATTATTGCATCTCATTTGCATTTTGCATTCTCATTTTGCATATGCATTCATTTAATTGCATTGCATTTAGGCATTTCCATCCATCGCACTTGCATTAGAATAGGTTGTGTTTGCAATCTTACAAATGACACCACATTTGTGTTTCAATCATGCATCTATGCATTATCATCATCACACATCACCCTTGTGAGTAATTATGTTTTTCAACACAACCCCTCATTATTGCTATGAAGAATATACTAGGGTTTTTCGGTCATTCAACCATACCTAGTGGTCTTCTCAAGAGTTTGGTAGAAATCTTGCTTTGCTTTTGTAGATGAGGTCTAGTTTTGATAGCACTTAGCATATCAAAATCCTATCACTAATCAAACACATTTAAACAATCCTAATTAGGGTAAGGAAGGATGAAAACTACAAAAGTGGTCTAGGTCACCTTAGGTGAAAGGTTTTGTTACTTGCTTATTTTGTGAGGAGCAGTGGTCTAGAGTAGAGGTCATTGGAAAAAGGACAAGTTCACCCCCTACCCGAAGAGATCCCTTGCTTAAATAAAAATGAGCAAAATCCTAGAGTCAAATCCTATCCCTTGCAAAAAAAAGAAGAGAAGTATATACAAAATAAATAGTGATTTTTGTCACTATATATGAGCAAGTATCCCAATAAATTGAAGAAAAAAAGGGGGTGAACTTGAATCCCTGGAATGGTCAATACTCAAAGCCATGGAGTGATCCCCAATACAACAATGGGCTGAATGAATCCCGCCTGACATTGGGGTAGGTCTAGCAAGTCACAAGTGAGCTAGCTTTAGGTGGCCTAGATTGCCTAGTGGTCTAGTCTAACTAAATCCAAACCTAGGATCAGATAGACATTTGAGGATCCCCAATACAACAATGGGCTGAATGAATCCTACCTAGCACTGGGGTATGCTTATGCCTTATCTAATATATTCATTTGCACACACAGGGGTAATGAATAGCTTGGTCTTTCAGAGAAAAAACTTTATTTTTTAGAAGTCTAGTATAGTCATTATACAACTTTTGATAAGTCAACTAGGGTGTTTGAGTTTCATGGAAAACCTCAAAAATTCCCAAATAGCAACAATCAAATCGCAATCATCAAGGATCAAATTTCTCTTTATAAGATTTTGTTTATTAAATACTATTCATAATATAGGTTAGATACCGGATGGATGTCAGAAATGATATTTAAATGGCCACTGACTATGTTATGCATATTCTTTTAACTTGCAAGAGATTATGAATAGAAACAATATATCATATCATAGTGCACATGGGTGATTAATTGATTAATTCTTATGATAAGATATATCAATTATAGTTCATGATTGTTATACATTCTGTGGTGTCATCCATTAGATTGTTAAACTCATATTGCATTCATACATTATGTTTTAAGTGATTAAAGCATACATGTCCATTTACAGAAAATCATCATCATGAAAATTATGCAATACATACATGGCATGAATCATGTCATAACATCATAAATTAAATGCATACAAGTACAATAAATTAAACATGCATTTAACATCAAACATTGCATTCATATACATCCATCATAAGTAGTCCATCTACACATATATATCACTGCATCTAATCATACATCACATAGCTATCTAGTGCATGTCATATATACATCACATCATATAGCATAAAATAAACATAACACATAAGCATTGCATCCATATGCATCTCATAAACATAAAACAAATAAAATCTACACATATAATGAGTCTCATAAAAGTTTGATCATATATATATATATGTGTGTGTGTGTGTCAAAAAAAGAGTACATCGGCATATGTCAAAAATACCCATAGGCTACAACTGTGTAGGTCCTCGACCTTACACTAAAAAATGGTACAACATCTGGCACAGATCCATACTAAGTAGCACCTACACCCTAGTCTATGAGGCTCCACCATCACCTCCACCCTCCCTATGGGTCCGTCTAGAGCTGGTCCCAGTCGACCTCTCTGATCTATGCATCCTATGGCTAGGTCTAGCTAAAGACTACCCTATCTCCTGAGTGTGAGTCCTCTAAGACCCTGGATCTATGGTCCTCTCAAGAACCTCACCCTCGAGTAGCTCAATATCTCCCACTAAGGTAGAGATGTAAGCAACATCTGATGATCACTCACTGATGTGTCACTGCACCAGAGCCCGTAGTCTCCTGATCTCTACCATCGGGTCTATCACTGCTAATCCCTGTACTACTAGAACTACTAGAGTAGCTAGAGCCACTAGAATAACCTATGAAGATGAGGGGTCTCCCCTCATAGACCTGAGTGAGTCACACTCTATGGTCATAGCATCTAGCTGGGACTGTAGGAGGATACGCTGCCCTGTGATCCTCTGGATCTCCATCTCCACCATGGTAAGATGTGCCTAGAGAGCTATCTTCTCCTCCTCATAGTCATACCACTGAGACTACCCTACTATGAGCTATGACTGTAGGTCACTAACCCATGCCTGTAAGGTAGCTATGGAGGTGTCTCTCCCTAGCATCTACATCTGTAGTGTGCCTACCTGAGTTTGTAGGCTAGCAACCTGAGCCCTGAGCTACCCAATCTCATTATCAAGCAGTGCTACCTCACCCTCTGCTAGTGCCTCATCCTCCTCCTCAACCTAGGGGGCCTCCTCTATAGCTCCTCCCTCACCCCATCCACCCTCAGTCCTCTGATGGACTTGGAACCCATGAGGATCGACCTCTACTCCCTCTGCACCCTCTACTATTGTACCCTCTACTGGTCTACCCAATGGGCCCTCCAAGCCCCACCATAGCATGGTCATCCACCAAGTGTCATAGTCAGCTATCATCCCTACATATGATAGGCCTGACTCCTAGAAATCATCATCCTCATCACCCAAAGGAGTCACCTAGGGCCATGTCAGATCCCTCTCTAGAGTGAGATGGTGATAGATGGTGGGTAACTCAGGGATATCCTACTGAATCCTAAACTACCTGGTGACACGGGAGAAGTAGAAGAACTCTCATACCTCAAACTTGCATTCGAGGAGCCATCTATCTCTACATACCCATCGTAGGTAGTCATCAACCTCTAGCCATGGAGGGTAGTCTAGGTATGGCCACCACTCAACCTAGCCTAGCTACAATCATGCAAACTACTCAATGTAGTAGCTCAAGTCCCCTACATGAGACCTACTCCTGAAGCCCTCCTGCTCTCGAGGCTAGCATGCTGCATAGCACTATCGCTCCACTATAATATCTATAATATTCAGAGGTAGTCCTATAGGGTGCTCTATGGTGATGTGCTACCAACCCCAGATCTATAGTAGAAGGCTACAACCAATGCCCACTCTGCTCCATCGTGTAATCTGATACAACTCATTATAGAGCTATGCAAGTAGGGCACTCCCCCAAGACAAGATCAGTGGTCGATGAGTAGTGCTAGAGAGGACATCAAACATCCTAGCTAAGAGGTTCTAAGGGAGCCTCACTCTCAAAGTGTCAGGGAGCATAATCTGGATGATCAAGTGCATAAACATAATTACCCACCGAGAGAAGACCCACTCAATATACCAATGCTCGATGTGTACCCCTCCGTGGTTCGAGTGTCGTTGCACCTCATCACTACGATCACCAAAGATCATGGTGAATACTACATCCTTCACCTCTATCAATGAATATGTGATGGCCTCACCATCTAGAGGAAGTCTAAATATGTGGTACACATCCTCAAGAGTCATGGTCATCTCACCTATCGATAGGTGAAAGGTGTTGGTCCGCGCATCCCAACATCGGGCCAATGCAATCATGTAGGCTTGATCGGCATGGATAGTAGGCAGGTGCAGTACATAGCCGAAGCCTATAGCCATGAACCATGCCCACTTAATGTCATCAAGGTTACCATGTAGGTTACAAAGGATCTTTGATTCCCTCACCCTCATGGTCAAAGTCTGATTGATGACATAATAAATAATTAAAAATCAACCAAAAAACATAAAAAACAACCCTAAAAAGTCAAACAAAGTCGAAAAATATTTAAAAAGATAAAAACATACATGAATACATGCAACACATTCAAATAAAATCAAATTTGCAATTCAAAATTTCAATTAAATCAGTTAAAAATCTAAAAAAATAAAAAAATTGAAAAATTTAAATTTTTTCCTAAAGTGGGTGACCGTGCTTCAGACCCACAGTCGGAGAGGTGGTCAAATTTTATGACCGTTGAGATTTGAATCTCACCATGGTTGATAGCCATGGTCCCCAATTTTCCAATTGGGCACCATGTCTACCACCCACGGCTAAGGAAAACACCCTTTTTGGGGTCATTTCCCATCCCGAGGCACCCCAAAAATTAAACCCACCCCTTCTAATCTAACCTAGACTAATCCTAAGCTAGGGTGTGGTTCGTTATCGATAGTTTAGTTTATTCATTTAACCCATTACTTAATGAGGTTCAATTTTATCTAGTAATTGCAAAAATGAGGGTTTGTGTGCTTCTACCTTAGTAGCACCGGTGCCTCCAGGTTGGTCTACCATCAGTGCGGGTGGTAGTGAGGTCGAGTTTGTAGTAGCATTCCATGTCAAATTTGATAACTCACCTCTCAGAGCACTCAGGTTTGCAAAGCTGACAATTGGAAATAATGATATCAAAAATGATAGATTTTTCTTAAATATTTTCCATTTTACCCTTGACCGTGGTTGACACCCACGGGCGTAGGATTAGGGTTTTTCGATCATGGGTCAGAGCCGCAGCTAGGAAAATTTGAAAAGTTAGTTGTGTTTGACAAGCATGGCTAGCAACCTACAATAAATGCTCCAAAATCCCACCGTGAGGAGTTTCAAAATGTCAAATTAAAAATATCCACCTCACCAAAATTTTCAAAAATATTAAAAATAACAAAAAAAATTAGATATATCAAAAGTCAAATGTGCCTTGTATCCAGTTATTTACCCTATACACTTGGCGGTTGCAGCGACTGGCACTCCATGCAATCTGACAAGATGAGTAAATTACCATAAGGACATTTGGGGTAAATTCATCATCGCCAAATTGATATGCTTCATTTCAATCCTGAAGAAGGCCTTGGAGGTTGGACCGCTCCACGGGAATGAAGCAATCATGTCAATTCTTCTATGACATTTTTAGTAGATCATCGACCAATATGATTCAACACATGCCTAATTGGAATTGTTATCATTTTGATTCCCTAAGAAGGCCTTCATGGCTGGACCACTCCACGGGATAGAAATATACAATTACTATTAACAGTTGTAATCATAGCTGATTAGGCCTAGTCAAGTATCAAGTGCTAAACCTTAAATTGTTCAAGTCATTCATAGTGGTCAAGTGACTCGTCACTTCATTTAATTGTCATTACCCTCATCGACTCATCACTTGAGGGGGTAGTCATAATATCATAATCATAATCAAAGTCAACAGAAGATCCCTTGATCTTGTCAAAATTATGTTCATCTTACGAATCATTGCCAACGACTATCATAAGCTTACCCTTTGTTGGGGCAAAAAGCAACTATGATAGTTAAGCTAGTAGCTCTCCTCCTTTTGGATCTATATGGTGCAGAAACCTATAGTAGTGATAAAAGCTACCCGATTAAGATAGGATGATTACAAGTTATTTCAAATTTAAGCCTTCCATCCAGTTGGAAGCAATGATTCTAGGATGCGCATCCTTTTGCAGGACTTGGGCATCTAATGTTGATCAGACTAATGATCATCATCCAACCTACGACATCATTTTAGGAGGTCTATTTTTTCTCAATGTTGTTCGATCTCACAATGCATCTCAAAAGGGGCATCTGTAGACACCTAAAATGCATCATGTCAAGGTGACTACTCATATGGGACATGCTAGAAGACCATATGAAAGATCTTGGATAGATTCCAAGGTGAAGCAATGGTTCTAACCACTCAATTTAGGCATTTTGGCCTAGTCAGTGTTGGCCATGGCTGACACCCGTGGTTAATAGGTCTGACCGCGCCTTAGAGCCATGGTTAGCCTTCAAATTAAGTTTGATCTCAACCGACCCAAAATCGGTTACAACGGCCAAGTTGTTCAAGTTTCAAATGGTTTAGGCGTAGAAGCCTCTAGAAATTTCCCTCCAACTACCCTAACTGAAGGTTCTTGATCTTGGCTTCTCCATGAAGCTAATACAAGGCCTTCTCAAGTGCTATAAAACCCCCCTCCAAATTGGGGATAATTCTGGAAGAATCTCGAGTTGAAGGCAAGTGAAGCCCTATCAAATTGCATACTCACTTGCATCCATTGAGAGGAACACTTTTGCTACCTATTTGGAGATCACATGGCATTTGGAATCAAGAAGGCTATGGAGGGCTAGGAGAAATCAAGAAAATCAATTGAGCCCAATCCATCACCAATCTGAGCAATTCAACCACCAAATCTATTAGAGGACATCAAGGTGACCTTTGAACATCAATTCATCGGAGTGAATTGAGGAATCAAGCCCTGATTTGGAGAACAAGGACATTCACGGCTTAGCTACAGCTATCAGCCATGGCTAATAGTGCCAACTACTTCACAGACCCATGGTCAAGGTTTAATCCTCTTTTCAGCTAGTTTTAGCAGTAGGTTTACATTTCTATTTGTTCATTTAGGTAAATTTACTATAGATTGATTTTCTATCTTCTCATTAGACTATTAGAATCATTGATCTAGGGTAGATTCCTCTCATTTCCAAGTATTAGTCAATTCTAGACTAGGTGTTATTATTTTCATGCATGTATGCTCTCAATGCTTAATTAGGATGTTAGATGACTAAATCTATGTCTCCTTTACATTCTTTATGGTAAATTTACCATGTTTTAGCATAGATTCGTATCTTTACATGCTTTCTTGATTTCATGTTTCTTATAGCATCTTTTATGCAATATTTGGATTAAAGGCCTCATCAAGAGAGGCTACCTTTGCTTTTAATATGTTTCTTGTTGTTTCTTGGATGCAGGGTTAATAGGGTCTTGTCATTCAAAGCAACAAATGCCTCTAATCATGGAGAAGAAGGCCACATTTGCCTTGGAGCAGTTCGTGTCAACCTATATTGCTCCAAATTTTTTGCATCCCTACCTTCAAGCTATAGGATCCGTGCTCGAAAGGAGGATGGGAAAATGATGGCACGGTACCTCGGACTGAGAGGCCTTGCGAAGGTCCCGCCTCTCAAGGGAGGTGTATTATGGTGATTTTTTGATGGATGGTGGGTTCACCAGGAAACATTTAATGGCAGTTTCCACGCCTAGGTTGGGAATGTGTTTTATGTGTTCAGCTTTTATCCTTAAACATTCAAATCCTAGGTTTGGCCAAAATGCGTCTAAGCTATTCTATATGAAGATGCAAATTAAATGAATACGGAAGAACAAAATTAGAAAAAAATAGAGAGAATAATATGGATTAAAGATCAATACCCGATCCGGATGTCCGATGAAGATTCTGATTCTTGAAGCAGTCAGGATCGTCTGGAATTTGACAGGATCATCTGAGATCTGACAAGATCGTCTGAGATCTGACGAATTCGTCAGACGAATTTGTCAGAGACCTGCAAATAGAAAAATAGATGCAAAATACAGAGAATGCAACAATGCTAACATAGGGAAACAATGTAAAATGACAATAACAATATCAAACTAAAAATTATAAACAAAAACATGAATGCATCATACTAATTTAATGACAATTATAACTTAATTATGCATTTGATCTATATGGGTGAACTCCAAGATGCAAGATAGCATGAAATAGTAAATAAACTAGCTAATTGCAGAATAAAATAGCAGAGAAAAGATGAAGAAATGCAAACTATGGGCACTGATTGCCCCAATGTTGACTGTAGTTGAAATCGTCTCACATTGGTATGAAATCATCTCTGATTCAACAAGATCACCTCCGATCTGAACAGGATCGTCTACGACGATGTAAGCTTGCTCCGGCTGAAAAATACTAAGGTACCTGCAACAAAATTTGAATAGAACTAATGCAAATAGCAATTTAGGATGTCTTAATGCGTGTGAAGTTAAGTTACGAGGAATTATCAGCCAGGGGGATGCTAAGGGGAGGGCTTAGGATTAAATAGGCTTAGGAGGGAGGTTAGGAGGTTGGAGATCATCCCTATTTGGGAGATCTCCAACGGGGAGGGTCTCTAACAGACACAGACACGCTTCTACCCGGATTAGAGATGCCGTTGGAACAGAGACTAATTGTGCAAAATCAGTTTTGGGACAAGATCGTCTAGACGTCCTAGCCCAGACGAAATCGTCCGATCTGAGGCGATATCGTTTGATCGGCGACAATATTGTCTGATCGGTGACGATATCATCAAACGGTCAAAACAACCTCTAAAAATGGCATGGGAAAGGAGGAAATGGATTACACGATGGTTTGGGAGCGGTTTTGGAGGTTAAAATTTGAATTTGAATTATTTACTAGAGTAAGTGTAATTATTAAGGTTTTACTGTGCCAATTTTAGGGTGCTACATTTTGCCCCCTCTTTAGAAAATTTTTCGAAGAAAATGCGTTAAAGATGAGTTCTTCTCGATTTACGAGAAAGCAAAAATTATTCCCATTTTTAGGCAACGATTCTTGGTCGAATCGTACGACAGCTGACTATGGTGCCCCCTCCGTGTTTTTACCCAAATCGAACGTTTGAGGTAAAAACGCGGAAAAGCAAAAATTTTAATTGTTTTTAATTGTGTTTTGAATAAAATTAAGAAAAATAGGGTAAAACCCTAATTCATTTTTACTGTTCATGTTTCTGGTTTTTAGAGCTCTGCAAGAAAAATGGTGGAGACAACGCACAAATCGACAGAGGTCCGGCGCGGGCTACGGGTAAGAGTCTAAACTTAGTTTAGAATGCTTTAAGTTGAATTTACATGCTTTTTAGGTGAATTTTGAATAATTTTGAGCATCGCGACCGTTTTTGGGCCGTCGACGTCGTCGGGACGAAATCATCCCGATTTCGATGAAATCGTCTCAAGTTCGCCGATTTCGTCTAAGGGCGAAATCAACAAAAGGGGGACGATTTCATCAAATTAGGGACGATTTCGGCTTGTGAAATCGAAGACAATTCTGCTCAAATGTGGGACGATATCGTCCAATAGTGGACGATATCATCATTTGTAAAATTGAACTTATTTTAACTTGCATTATTAATCACTTGAGTTTGTTATTAATGATTGTTGTATTTTGTTGTTGTTTATGTTGCAGAGAGGTTTACTAAAGAGCAGAGAATGGAAATACGATGGGTTGAGAGATGACTTGGCCGCTCTATCACAGGAAGAGTGGGATCAGCTGGCTCAGACCGGCTTATAGCATGTGGTAGAAATGCCACAAGTTTCAACAGACATGGGGCTACTGACAGCCCTGGCAGAGAGGTGGTATCCGGGTTCTTCCTATTTTCGGCTACCAACAGGGGAGATGACTCCCACATTAGAGGATGTATGGAGGATTCTGAGGATCCCCATACAAGGACGGTTGATCGGCCAATCAGGGCCACGCTATGATGCGGTTGTGTGGCGATCCGAGCTTCACCCTGGAGAAGGGCGGAGTAAACATCGAGGCACTACGTCAGATGCCTGGGGCATCTAGACTCACATAGGTTTTGGCCAGAGTGGTTGGTGGACTTCTGCTGTGCCACCAGAGCGGGTGCAGGGTACCATGGGTGCTAGCAGATGTGATCTACGACATGCGAGACCATGGTTACAAATTTTCTTGGGGCAATTTTGTTCTATGCCGGCTGTACAGGATCCTGCACGGGGTCGTGTACAAGGGCGGCCAATGTCTGGTTATGACATCGCTTCTACAGGTTTGGTGCTAGGAGCACATTGTAGTGCAGAGGCCGATAGGGCTTCCTTTGATAGGGATTGATGGGGAGAGGCCCCGAGTTTTCTACTGGTGGCTCCGAAGAGGGTCACAACGAACGGATTGATCTGCCGATGTCCCGGAGACTACTGGATGACCTTGTCCTAGACCAGATCACCTAGAGGCCATGGAGAGAGCACCCAGGGTGGGCCGAGGATGGACAGGAGCTGGCTCGCATCAGGCGAGTCTGCTAGCTATGGATGGAGAGGGGAGAGGTGGAGCTCCATCGCTACGACCGAGTTTTGCGACAGTTTGGTCTACAGTAGGGGATCCCATCTCTCAAGGATTACGAGTTTTCCTAGACTGTCCGGGATAACACCACAGTGAGCGGGGCTCTAGATATGTAGCGATTCTAGAGTCAGGATCTGGATGATGCCCCCATTCAGCTAGTGGATGGGGACGACACAGGGGTAGCGAACGGCTATGATGCCTGGTATGTAGGCATCCGCCCTCCTCGGATGATGAGGGCTTAGGGTCCGATTCATGCAGTTGTGCGTCGAATGGGGAGGTGGCACCAGGCAGCTATGGAGGTGGCCCAGGGTCACGGAGGGAGAGAGCTAGGGAGAGCACAGGCACAGCAGAGGCTGCAGTAGTGGGAGAGGAGGGAGGAGAGACCCCCTTCTCCATAGAGAGAGAGGCCACCATCGCCCGATAAGGGCAAGGGTGTTGACACTGGGGAGAGTAGTGAGACAACGACTCTCCGAGCGGAGACGGTCCGTCTCTAGGCACAGGTGTAGACCCTACAGGAGGAGGTTGCATGACACCGAGCTGAGGTGACACAACTCAGAGACGAGATTGCACGCCTTAGAGCACGGGGCGAAGGGGCGAGCACTCGGGAGCTGGCATGGGCTATTGCCCAAATCACTTTCTATCAGACATTATACCACTAGATGGTGCCAGAGGAGGAGAGATTACCACTGTCGGCTAACATCGCGGATCCGATCAAGATAGGGTCATCAAGGACTTCATCCCGATCGACGACTAGGACTCACAGTACCACACATACTACGATGGGGCCACCTCGTCCACCTCAGGGCAGGGGAGGAGATGAGGCTGAGAGCTCGAGGGGTTCTCAAGGCTAGACTACTACACGACACTGTACAGATTGAGACATAGTTTCTATTATTTTTGATAGAGGATTGAGTATGCCGAGGTACAGATTGTGGCATACCAATCCAGTTTTGAGATGATGTATATATATTTGTGATATATATAGATGAGATATTTTTTTTTTGATCATATGACTTGTGTCTTATGTATTTGTATGATGCTTTAATGTTTTTGATTGATTGATTTGATGATTGGATTGAGGATTCATGTAATTATGTCATTGGAAATATTATGGTTTGAATGTCATGCTGTAAGATTTTAAATGAAATGATCTGATGTAACAAATTTGTTTGTTTGTGATCTGATGTGATAAAAGATAAAAAGAGACTTCTAACAATAATTTCAAAGGACATTATCGCTATTATAGACCATTTCATGGAGTCGCCACTCACTCGGTCGTCAAGCTAATCCCAGTATAGAAATATTGTTAAAAGTAAAAGAGTGCTTAAGAGACTGTCTTAAGACTTTGGTGCAATGGTGCAAATGATGATGATGATGGTTTGTTTTCAGATTTTCATAAAAATAGTATGCATGAAAAAATGATTTTTGCTAGGCATAAATTCCTAAGTGTGATAAATTTTTTGGATAATTCCCTAGGAATTATACCATCATTGCAAAATTGAAGGTTGACATAATGACATGAAATAATGATAATGTGCATGCTTTTTGTTTTGAAAACATAATTGTATAACAGAATGATTTAAGTCATATGGTTTTCATGATTTTTAAATAAATGGGGAATAAAAATTGTTACAATGGTTTGCGCTAGGCATAGAATATGTAGGTATAGACTTATACCATCATCACGAAATCCAAAAAAGAGATAGTTTTATTGCATGATTGATTTTTGATAAACAGAAAATATGAAGATAAGGACTTGTGCTAGGCATAAAATTCCAATTTTGGTTTTGGAACTATACCATCATTGCGAAAGTCGACAATGTATATATATGTGTTTTGATTGTATGGTTTTGAAAGAAATATTTGATTTTTTCTATTATGTATGTAGTTGTCTTTAGGCTAAACAACTGTACTTTAAAGAAGAAAATGAATTATTCCAAACAATTTGCAAAAAATATTTCAAAGTATCTTAAAGACAAAAGTTAGATTTATAAGGAATCCCATGTGCATATGTGAGTTCATTTCCAATCTTGATTTATCATAATGATACACAAAATCTCTCAAATACAAATGTGTGTGCAATTGCATTGTTCATTTACCAGTTTGAGCAAGATAATATGATACAAGTGATTTGAATGAACCAAATAAGTGTTCATTAACCATGATGTAGATGCATATAACCATACTAGACTACTATGTAAGTCGGATTATCAAGAGCTAGCTAATCCATAAGCAGACATAGGTCTGTACAAAAGAAGGTCGCTAATGTGACAAACATATCGCCATGCTAGGAGTTACCCAAGGCCAAGCAAGTTGGGCACAAACCACCTGTTATGGGGCTTACCTCACAGTTTTTGAATAATTGAGAATTCTAGGGATTCAAGCTCATCAACCCTTCTTTTCTTTTCAAAGGGTAGGGAAAGGGATTTTATTGCTTTTGCTTTTGCTTTCATTTCTTTCTTTTGCTTTCTTTTGTATTTTTTGCTTGATAATGTTGTAATGATGAAAATAATATTTTTCTTTTTTTCTCTTTTTTCTTTTTCTCTTTTTCTTGAACTTTGCTTTTTCTTTTTGTGCTAGGGATACTTGCTCGGATTAGCTATAGAGCAAGGGAGTTTTATTCTGGGTAGGGGTGAGCTTGTCCTTTTGCCAATTCTCAAAGATTCTAGACCATGTGCATGATAGGATAGCAGGGGAAACTTTTCGCTCAAGAAACCACTTCTACTATGTAGCAAAGCATGGAAATTACAAATATAATCATTTTATTGTGAAAAGATGTGCTTGGTTTAAGTAAATAACAAGATCAATTCTTTGTGCTCAAACTTTATTTAATTGAATTTTGTGAACTTTGATATAAGAGAGATTAGTAATCATGCCAGATAAAAATCAAGATATTTATTTTTGTGAGTGTGAAAGTGAGGGATTCCAAATAAATGCTAATTTATCCAAAATAATTTGAAACATATAACTGCAACATTTGTAAGAAGAAATATATACAAATACTTTTTGAGAAGTTTTGAGAATGTTGACTCTCTCTTTCTTCTTTATGTTGTTTTGGTTTCGAAAGAGTCAAGAATATTGCTGTTTTTTTATTTTTATTATTATTTTTTTGTTTTTGAAAGAATTAACAAGTGCCATAAATAAATGTAACAAATAGTTTTGAAGATTTTGATGATTATGAATGTTTTTGGTGTTTTTGAATTTATAAATTGAAAGAAATACAAAATAGTGATGTTGAAATATTTTAAACAAATATATACAAGGATGAAATGACCAAATTTATACATAGTAACGTTTAAGATGCAAAATGTTCATGGGTTCTTTAAGTTCTTTACCATCTAAGGTAGATAATTTGTATGCTCCCGATTCAAATTTAGCAGTTATAATGTATGGTCCAAGCCAGTTGGGCTCAAATTTACCTTTAAGGTCCTTAGTTGCATTAGTATTTTTTTGATTTTCTTTTAAAACAAGGTCGCCGATCTCAAAGGATCGATGACAAACTTTTTTAGCATATGATCTTTTAAGCTTGTTTTGGTAGGCACGGAGATGCTCCAAAGCATTGATGCATTTTTCATCTAGGAGTTCCAACTGACTAAGTCCGCCAGCTCGATATTCATCTCCTACTTCGGTATCTTGAAGTAGCAGAGCCAAAGAAGGAACTTCTAATTCAAAGGGAAAAATGGCTTCAACACCATAAACCAAAACAAAAGGTGAAGTTCCAAAGTGGGGGTTTGAACACTAGTTCGATAGGCCCACAAGGTCGGATATAACCGAATGTGCCGACCACGGCCAGCTTTATTGACCAATATTTTGAGAATTTTGATTAAGGTTTTGTTAGATGCTTCTGCTTGACCATTACCCTGAGGATAATAGGGAGTGGACCAGCGATGTTGAATCTTATATTTTTGGCATAATTTTTTAACATCTTTATTTTTGAAACAAGTTCCATTGTCAGAGATGAGATTTGCAAGAATTTCAAACCTACAAATGATTTGATTAAAAATAAATTTAGAGACTTGTGTGCTAGTGCAGGAAGCTAAAGGCATAGCTTCAACCCACTTCGTGAAATACTCAATGGCGGTTATGATGAATTTGTGTCCATCAGATGACACAAGATTGATTTTGCCAATAATATCTAAACCCCATTTTGAAAAGGGCCAAGGAGATGAAATAGCCTGCAGTTCTTGTGCAGGCGCATGGACAAGGTTAGCATGTTTCTGGCACTTGTCGCAATGGCGCACATAATAATGTGCGTCATTCTCCATAGTAGGCCAAAAGTATCCTATCCTAAGGAGCTTTTTAGCAATGACACTACCACTAAAGTGTCCTCCACAAGATCCATCGTGGGCTTCACTCAAGGCTGATTTGGATTCTTCTAAATTCAAACATCTTAATAGGATACCTTCAAAAGATCTCCTATATAAAGTATTGCCAATTATTACAAATCGACTTGCTCGTCTACGTAATAACCGATGCTGGTTTCTATTAGAATTGGCAAGGAAAGTCCCATTTTGGAGAAAATCAAATATATCCGTATACCAAGGTTCAGGAGTAGTTTCATTGATTAGAAACACATCCAAAGGTTCTAAGCATGACTTATTGGAAGCGGGTTCCTGGAGTCGATGAATAATGATAGTGGCATATTCGTCATCTAACTCCAAGGGCAGGAGAGATGCAGTTGCGGCCATAGCATCAGCTACATGGTTGCAAGTTCGAGGAATAGCTTCCAAGGTGACTTGATCAAACAGAGACATTAATTGTAAAACATAGGCTTTATATGGGCATATTTTATCATCTCTGGTCTGATAAAATTCATTAATTTGGTTTATAACAAGTTGAGAATCACCAAAAACTAATAGATGTTTAATTTTTAGCACCAAGGCAGCTCGTAATCCAAGGATTAGAGCTTCATATTCAGTAGTATTGTTAGTGCAAGCAAATGTCAATTTGAAGGACAGAGGAATAAGATGTTTTTGTGGGGATATTAAAATAATACCCGCACCAGCCCCACTCATGCATCGGGCTCCATCAAAGTATAAGGACCATTGCTCAATATGGTCTGCCTCTAATTGAAGGCATTCATCAGAAACTTAATGATGAGGGGATGGGTAGACTCTAAGGGTGCAGTAGCTAATTGATCTCGCTATGATTTGACCCTTAACAGACTTTTGTCCTATGAACGTGAGGTCAAACTCGCTTAGAGCAAGAACCCACTTGGCTGTGCGACCCGATAAATAAGGTCGACTCATGAGATACCTTAAGGGATCATATTTAGCAATGACATAAGTTTTCTGACTAAGCATATAATGGCATAATTTTTGCGTAGCAAACATGACTGCTAGACATAATTTCTCTAATGTTGTGTATCGGGTTTCATAACTGATGAAGGTTTGGCTAATATAATAATTAGCACGTTCTCTCTTTTCATCATCAAGCTGAGCTAACATAGCTCCTAAGGCAGAATCGAAGCTAAAATATACAGGAGAAATGGGCGATCAAGTCTAGGCGATGAAAGCACAGGTGGATTAAGGAGGTATTGTTTGAGAAGTTTAAAAGCTTCTCTACATTCGTCGTCCCAATTAAAAGGGACATCCTTCTTAAGAAGTTTAAGAAAGGGACCGGTTTTGTCCGCCAGCTTATCGATGAAGCGACGGATGGCTTGAAGCTTACCTTGTAAACTTCATAACTCAGATATATTAGTAGGTGCGGGCATATCAGTGATAGCCAAAATCTTGAGAGGGTCGATTTCGATACCACGTAAAGAAACTAAAACCCCTAATAGTTTATCGGACTTAACTCCGAATATGCACTTGGCTGGATTTAATCGAATAAGATATTCTCGTAATCGATTAAAAACTTTTCTCAAATCATCTAAATGATTATCTTCATTAATAGAGCGAGCTATAATATCATCTACATAATCATGTAGGATATCATGCATCATATCATGAAAAATATAAGTCATAGCTCGTTGATATGTTGCACCTGCGTTCTTTAAGCCAAATGGCATCACTTTCCAACAAAAGGTACCCTAGGGGGTAATAAAGGCTATTTTAGCCTGATCTTCAGGAGCTATCCTGATCTAATTATAATCGAAGAATCCATCCATTAAGGACATCATCCCACTCCCGACAGTAAAGTCAATGATTTGATCCATGTTTGGAAGAGGAAAATCATCTTTAGGGCATGCAACATTAATATCTCTAAAATCTGTGCAAACCCTAACTTTGGTAGCTTCTTTTTTGGTGACTGGAACTACATTTGAGATCCATTCAGCATAATCAATAGCTTGTATAAAAACAACATTCAAGAGTTTTTCTAACTCCCCTTTGACTAGCAGAGCCACTTTGGGATGCATTTTTCTAAGTTTTTGTTTAACGGGTTTAGCATCCGGATGGACCACTAGGTGATGCATGACTACAGAAGGGTCTAGACCCGGCATATCTTCATATGTCCAAGCGAAGACATCTTCATATTCTTTAAGGAATGCAATATATTGTTCTTGTTTTTCTTGACTTAATTCTGATCCAATATTGATTATGTGAGGACTATCCTCAGTTCCAATATTAATTTTAATGACGTTTTCTACCTCCATGTGTAGATCTCTTTCAAAATTAGGTGGGGCGGGTGAAACGCCCAATTCTTGTAATTCTTGTAAGGTTAATTTGGATAATTCATCTTGAGGATTAGTGGCCTCAAGTTGGGCTATAGTTGGTATAGAACCATCAAAATAAAATCCATTGTGTAACATCTCTTCAACAGAGACGTCGTGGAAGATATCTCCTTCCAACTCCTCATCGGAGTTAGCAATCATTTCAGGGTAAGCTATAGATAGCATGTTACATGTAAATGGCTGATTTTTTAGAGGCAAATCATCACACCTATCCAAATAATCTTGATAACATATGAGTTGATCATCATCTTCAAAAGGAAAGGGTTGACCCTTACTAGGAAATAGGCCCACACCACAGCGGGCAGGCCATGGTTCTACCTCGAAAGGTTCTTTCATGCCATTTTGGAAAGGTCCCAAGCCTTTCCATTTATATCCCATTTTAAGCATTATGGGTTTAGCTTTAATATATTCATTGGTAAAATAACACCGAGCATATCCCTCATGATGAGTTTTGATATTCCGAGGGATTCTTCCCTAGTCATATCCTTTATAAATGAAGGCACAACTCCCGACTTGATAAATACTTCCCATAGGTTGTGGGAGGCCCAAAGTACGAGGAGATGGCGGCAAGTTATTTAAAAGAATTGAATTTTGCATGAAAGCATTTGTTTTTTCTGATATTAGGATTGTGGATAGATCTGGTAAAAGTTCATCAGAAAGAGCATAAGATGTAGAAGGATCATTCCCTATATCTTTAGATGTGGAAGGTATGATAGATGTTGAAAATGTGGAAGTGTTAAGAGATGGGTCTATAGGTTTTGAAATTATAGGGATAGAACATGAAGGATTGGTTGTAGATTGAAGATCTTTTTGAGGTTCTAGAGTGGTTTGTTTAGAAGATTGTTGATCTATATATGAGGATGAAATTAATGGAGGGGAAATAGGTGAAGTTATGGGTGTGTGTTTCATAGTTGTAGATGAAAAATAAGAATTAGGATGTGTGGATGACAGATCAGGGCAAAATTGCACTCCAACGGGTTCTGCCAAAGCACACATATCAAAGGGTCTAGGGTCACCATGGATAGTGACCAACTGATTTTTAAATTTGAATTTAACACATTGGTGTAAAGTTGATGGGACAGCCCGCATTGCATTGATCCAAGGACGACCCAAGAGTATATTGTACGATGCGGGGCAATGTACAATAAACACGGTCGTATCTAGAGTTCGAGGACCAACTTGCAATGGGATGGTAATAACTCCACACGTTTCTTGTGTTTCGTCATTGAAAGCTTTGATAATCATGTCAGTTTTCTTCATTTCATCACTTCTAAAGCCAAATCGTTGGTAGAAGTCAAAAGTGCAAATGTTTAGAGATGAACCATTATCAATCAAGACTCTTTTAACAACTACATCTCCAATTAGAGCAGTAATATATAAGGGATTATCCTTATGTAAACTGTGTTGTGGGATATCTTTATCCCGAAAGTCAATACAATCAACTTCTCGAGTGATGATAGTATTGGCCATGGCTTCAAGTTGAATGTTTTGAGGTACCATCATTTGGCTTAATGTAAGCATCAACTCATCCCTATGGGTAGGAGAAGATCTTAACAAATCCAAAAGGGAAATTCTGGCTGTAGTATTGGATAATTGCTCATTAATATTGTAAGGGGGTTTAGGTTGAACATTGGAAGCATGATTCCCTTTATTGGGATTTTTCAAAATGAATGGAGCTGATCCATCATTCTGGTTTGGTTCTTGTTGAGAATTTTGAGCCTGTTGTCGGGTAACGACTCCAATGGTACCTACAATGTTATATTGAAGATGCTGAACTGGTCTCGATCGAGCATTTATGGCTTGTTCATTAGGGAGGAATTGATTAGAAGAGGGTCGAGTAGTAACTCTTCTAGGAAATGGTTCTTCTGGAACCATAGCATCTGTGATAGGTTGAATAGGATCTGATTCATTTTTAGAACTATTCGATTGGTTTGAAGTGATGTCTATTTCACTTTCAGTATCTGATTCTACATCACTAGAATCTGGAGTTTGAATATTATGTAGGGGCCTGGTTGTGACCAGGGATAAGGTTGTGTCAAATATTTGAGGATCATGATTAAGTAAATGTCCGCTAATAGTTCCTACATATCGGGTAGGAGGAGGAACATTATGATGTTCGATTTGATTGGCCACCTCTTTACCATGTCTTGGTAAAGGGTGTTGAAATATGTCTAATGATTGATTAGCATTTTGATTTTGATTTTGGGGAATGTTCTTTTGAGGATTATTAGGAGCATTTTGTTTAGGTTGGAAGGCTTGCACCTCCATTTCATTATTATCAATCAGATCCTGTATTTTATGTTTCAACCTTTTACAAGCGTTGGTAGAGTGTCCAGGTCCTCTATGAAAATCATAGTGTAAGTCAGCTCTATATCCGGGTATAGTTGGATCAGGTTCCCGGATAGCTGGTAATTGGATCAAACCTCTTTCAAGTAATTGAGGTAAAATAGTTGATAACGGTTGATTCAATCTAGTAAATTCTCGAGGAGGCTTATCAAGCGGTTTCAATATAAAATTTTTTGTTGTTTTCGTTGCATTGATATTAGCAACATTTTTGCTATCAGTGACTCCGTCACCAACAACTTGTTTGTTTTTATATTGATTTCTAGATGTTTTCTCATCATCCTTCTTCCTAAGTTGGCCTCTCCTAATGAGGGCATCTTCTACTCTTCGAGCTAAATCTATAGCCTGATCGAAGGTAGTTAAAGTAGCAATTGATAGCTCATAAGATATTTGTTCTTGTAAATTATTGATAAAAATGTCCAACATTTCCCTATAAGGTAGCACAAAGTGCAGTTTTCCTGTCAACTGCCTCCATCTAGCTAAGAAATCGGCAAAACATTCATCCTTATCTTGTTTTAAGTTGTATAAATCTTTAATGGTTACATGCCTCTCGATGTAGGCACTAAATTGATGGACAAAAGATTCAACTGTTTCTTCAAAGTTTCTCAAAGAGTGAGTGGGCAATTGATAGTACCACTCTAATGCCATTCCACCTAAACTTTTTGGGAACATTTTTAGTAATAGCAAATCATCATGTGATATATCATGACATGCTATCCTAAACATGCGAAGATGCTCTATGGGATCTTCGGTTCCTTTATATATAGGTAGGATAGGCATGGGAAAATGCTTAGGGTAAGGTTGTGCTACCACTATGGGATCCAAAGGTTGACTACATATCTCTCGATAATTGTACGAGGGACGATAAGGATCTATCTGGTCCATACGCGAAGCTAATTGTTTCACCATGGCTTCCAGATTACTAGTTTGCCCACCATATTGGTTCGGTAGGGCATTGATATGGGATTTGTGAGCATATGATGGAGGGACATGAAGATTAGATGCTATGTTGCTATTGTGTAAATTGTTGGTAGGAAAGGTGTTATGAAGGAATTTTGAAGTTGTATTATGTTGTATTCCAGATTGTTGAAAATTGGTGTTTGGCTTCATTTTAGGTTTTTGTTTACTTGAAGCATATTGATCAATAGTTTGGCGAAGTAAAGCAGTGAAGGAAGTTTTATTTTGTGGGGGAATGATCTTAGGCTCAATAACAGGTTCCTTAGGAGGTTGGGTAACCTGTTGTTTTGGCATGTTTTGAATCATAGTGACCATATCTCTATTGGATGGTCCAGCCTTGTCACTTTCTTGATCAATGAAAGACAAGGGATTAGTGCGCACATCAAACATATGTTCCATGGCTTCTTGAGTGTCACTAATTTTCCCTTTATCAATACGAACTGCCATATTAAGAACACCAATGTTATTATTGAAAAATTTCCAGAAATGATCTACGTTGTCAAAAGCAATAGTTCCATCTGGAGCTACTCTAGGGGATGAGGATCCATCCTCTTTAACATTTTCTTCTTGTTCATTGTCTTCACCTAGGTCATCTTCTGGTTGATCTAGAGTTTCTCCTTCCGGAATTGGATCTTCGGGAAGGTCATTTGGGTTTCTAGTTTTATCTTCTAACCAATCTTCTTCTTCTCCTTCAGTTTGTTTACCATTCCTAAGTTTAGGCATTGTGCTTAATTTAGATTTCAGCAAATATATATATATATATATATATATATATATATATATATATATATATATATATATATATATATATATGCAACAAGTTTAAGAGGTATATATTAATTATATACCTACTACAATATTTAAAATGAAAGGTTTTGGTTTTTGTTATGTTTTTTAGTTTTTGTTTTTCTTGTTTTTGTAATAATATTGTAAAGATAAACAACACAATAAATGCAAGAAATAATACTGAAAGTAATGATCTAGTTTTCTATAAACAATTTATAAATATCATTAATGGGCTCGAGTTCTTCAGGAGTCATGAAGTGTTCTTCTTCAAATTGAAAGTTTTCCTTCAAAAATTTAATGAAAAGAGCTATAGTGATATTATCTGTCTCAGATGTTGGTTGATAGAAGTAAAGCTCATGGCAATACTCTCGATATAACACAACTTGAGGAACTCTATTCCATATTTCCCTATCCATAAGAACAACCTCTTGGTCTTCTACACGACCTAGGAACTGGTGTATAATGGCTGCGTTCTCGAGGTATTCCTCGAAGGTGAACAATTCTGAAGACACAAGAGCTCTCCTATAAGCTAACCATCTATGGCAGGCTCTCTAAAGTTCATGATAAAAGACAAGTTGATGAGGATCCAGGATTCTATCTAGGACTAGCCTCTTGATTTGTTTAAGTTTTGTTGACCTAGATGAAATGACACTAAGTCTTCTATCAAGTTCGTCCCACAAAAGTTGATTTCTATCTGTTTCAGGCACACTAAGCACAGAATTGATTTCTATGGCTACTAATTGGTTTTCAACATTTATAGTAACTGCTAATATTTTCTTAGGAGCTACCATCTAAACATGATATGCAACTTATTAGTTTTAAATGATTTGAAATGCATCTATGTTTTGGTTGTTTTATATATATATATATATATATATATATATATATATATTTTTTTTGTTTTCAAAAGGTTTAAAATGTATTCATGTCGGGTTCACCAAAATGTATCGCTCCAAATTTTTCGCATCCCTACCTTCAAGCTATAGGATCCATGCCCGGAAGGAGGATGGGAAAAGGATGGCAGCGGTACCTCGGACTGAGAGGCCTTGCGAAGGTCCCGCCTCTCAAGGGAGGTGTATTATGGTGATTTTTTGATGGATGGTGGGTTCACCAGGAAACATTTAATGGCAGTTTCCACGCCTAGGTTGGGAATGTGTTTTATGTGTTCAGTTTTATCCTTAAACATTCAAATCCTAGGTTTGGCCAAAATGCGTCTAAGCTATTCTATATGAAGATGCAAATTAAATGAATACAGAAGAACAAAATTAGACAAAAAATAGAGAGAATAATATGGATTAAAGATCAATACCTGATCCGGATGTCTGATGAAGATTCTGATTCTTGAAGCAGTCAGGATCATCTGGAATTCGATAGGATCATCTGAGATCTGACAGGATCATTTGAGATCTGACGAATTCATCAGAGACCTGCAAACAGAAAAATAGATGCAAAATACAGAGAATGCAACAATGCTAACATAGGGAAACAATGTAAAATGACAATAACAATATCAAACTAAAAATTATAAATAGAAACATGAATGCATCATACTGATTTAATGACAATTATAACTTAATTATGCATTTGATCTAGATGGGTGAACTCCAAGATGCAAGATAGCATGAAATAGTAAATAAACTAGCTAATTGCAGAATAAAATAGCAGAGAAAAGATGAAGAAATGCAAACTCTGGGCACTGATTGCCCCAATGTTGACTGCAGTCAAAATCATCTCGCATTGGTATGAAATCATCTCTGATTTGACAGGATCACCTCCGATCTAAACAGGATCATCTACGACGATGTAAGCTTGCTCCAGCTGAAAAATACTAAGGTACCTGCAACAAAATTTGAATAGAACTAATGCAAATAGCAATTTAGGATGTCTTAATGCGTGTGAAGTTAAGTTATAGGAATTATCAGCCAGGGGGATGCTAAGGGGAGGGCTTAGGATTAAATAGGCTTAGGAGGGAGGTTAGGAGGTTGGAGATCATCCCTATTTGGGAGATCTCCAACGGGGAGGGTCTCTAACGGCGCAGACACGCTTCTGCCCGGATTAGAGACGCCGTTGGAACAGAGACTAATTGTGCAAAATCAATTTTGGGACAAGATCATCTGGACGTCCTAGCCCAGATGAAATCGTCCGATCTGAGGCGATATCGTCTGATCGATGACGATATCATCAAACGGTCAAAACAACCTCTAAAAATGGTACAGGAAAGGAGGAAACGGATTACACGACGGTTTGGGAGCGGTTTTGGAGGTTAAAATTTGAATTTGAATTATTTACTAGAGTAAGTGTAATTATTAAGGTTTTACTGCACCAATTTTAGGGTGCTACACAACCTAGGAAGCCTGTGGATTACATCTACCCTTGTATGGAGATTTTCTATGATTGTAATAATTGTATCGCATTGGGTATCCCTAAGAGGGATGGATTTGTAATCAAATTTTAATGGAAATTTAATAAAAGAAGCCCTTATTTGTGGTTATTTACAAATTCTTCCATTCTTTTATGCTTTATGTGATTTTTTAGTTATTATTAGCTTAGGTGTATGCATCCTAGATTACTACACATTTTAAAGTGGAATATGGTACTGCTAATGGAAATGCATTTTTGCAAGAACAGGTTTCTTAGTGGTGGCAAAAAGAACTAACCACCGAGAAAGGGATACCTTATGGGAAGTGATGTGATGGGTAAATTGATGAAGAAGTTGGGGTAACTTAAATAAAATACCTTTCATGGAGATGCATATCATGCTTGAATATGTTTGCTACGAAATGATTTTTTTCTTGATGAAAACTTTAATTGGAATGAAGGTTTTCATTGAAAGAGGAAATAGTTATTTGCTTATATTATCTGTCTTAAAAGAGAAAAATAAGGAAACCATTGTTGATTGATAACATTGCTATGGGGTCATGAGAAAAGAGTTATTAAAAATATAATGGAGTAGTAATAAATAAAGGAATGATTACTACTCATCCATAGAAAGTGTTTATAGCTTTTTTTGTTTTAAAAAAATTAGTGAATGAGAAACCCTTAACTAGCTGCCGCTAATTTAAGGTCTTGAACTATAGTATTATTGTGTGTTGTTTGATATCTAAATGAATAATGAATGTTTTTTTGAGTTTTTGAATGACGTGTATGAAATAAAAGTGGACAATTAAGAGATCAGATTGTTCACCCATGACGAATCAACATGGAAAAAAAAAATGGAAAAGTTGTTGGCCAGAGGAGAGAGGGGCAATGGGTTTCTTTTTGAAAAAAATAAGTGACTGGAGAAACGAAGGTGTCCAAAATGGTTGTAGGGGGAATCGACTGAGGAAATTTTTTGTTGAATATTGGTTTAGAGATTTGACTAAATAAGGTATCATTGTAAACCAGGCATTCTCTAAAATATTGGTTTCTATATTCTGGTTCATGAGTTGTGTGGATCATTGAAATGTAGTTGTACAAAATGTGTTGTTGTTTGAAAGTCATTTTGGAAAATATTTCAATCATTTTCTTCCTTCGAAGAATAAGGGAATTCATTTATTGTGAATGGCTACCTGTAGGAAAACTTAAGTAGTTTTGTGTCTTGTTTTTAAAAAAGAAAAGGCTAATAGTTCAAAAGTTGCTTTGAATGTCTTACTATTTTATTTGGGTTTGATAGTATGAAATCTGAGATGCGTGAAAATCAATAGATTGATGTGATAAGGTTAATGGCTTCCTCTTATGGTAATTTAAACATAGGATGCTAGCTCCCTAAAATTTTTGCTTATCATCAAAGCACGTGAGGCTGCACATTAGGACAGTGGATAGATATGTTACATTATTGTTGTTATGCAAGGAAATGAAATAGTTTCCATTGTATGTCCTATTTGAGGGAGTGTTATAGATGTTGAATACCAGATGAGAATGTGAATATATTAATCTCTATGATTGAGTTATGCATGTAAACTATAAGATGTCCATTGCCAGAAATTAAATTGATTTATTTCCATTTGTATTAGGAAAAGGAATTATGTTTGTTATTTGGATTTAAGGAATTTAATCTCTTATAAAATGTATCTTGTGGAAAGATTTTGGTATGTTTTTTTTTTTTTTGTATCTTGTGGAAATATTTTGGTATGTTTTAAACCGCTGAGATAAGTAAAAGACTTCTTCTATTCATATCTAGCAACAAACAATTGATTTTTGTAGAATTATATTCTTTTGATATTGTTGTATTATTATAGATGAAGAATGAACATATATTAAGGAATTTTGTGTGAGATGGGAGTTTTGGGAAATATTCCATGTGTTTGTCATTAGGATGTGAAAGAATGCATCCCATGATATAACACTACAATGACTGGAGTTGTCTCTGATCCTGTTATGAGGAATACCCTTCTCGATGGTTGGTAGAACTGACAAGAAGACTGATGCAGTGAGATGACCTGGTATAGTGAAGGGATGTGAATGTTTGTGTACAAGTTTGGAACTTCTTCAAACTGGAAGCACGTAAATAGATGTTGACATTCTATATCCTTGATTGTAGCTTGAAAAAATGAAATTCATGTCTAGATTGTAAAGGATACTAGATGATGGATTGGTGCATTATTGTAAATTTATAAACATTGTGAAACAATAGAATGTTTTGGGAAATCTGTAATGTGTTTTGAGATATTATTGTGTTCATTTTAATGAAAATATTCCCATGTAATATAGTTATATTATTGATGATGTGTGACTTAATATTAATGATGGGCTTGATTTGTTTAAGCTCCTATCTGTTGTATCTTCCACACTGTCATTACGAAGTGTGAACAATATTTAAATGAAGTAAAGATTATTTTAAAATTGTAATATTAATTATCTTATGGACTGGTATTTAATTAAAATAGTTGTAGCATTCTTGAATTTTTGTAAGTGAATATTATAATCTCTAATCACCTCTTTGGGGTAAATCCCGAGTGAATCAACATGATTCGAGCAAGCCTTGCAAAGGGAATGCAGTTGTTATGATAATATTGGGTTGGCTATTGTGGTGTTGGCATAACTTTAGTCTAACATTGAAACCAAATAAAATGTTAACATGTACCCTCATGAATTTGGAAGGAGATACTATGATAGAATGGTTGTATCTTAGAGGACGTTGAATAGAGATTGTCGTCAGTCCATGAAGAGCACTTGGAAGTTAGCTGAGCAAATAGATATGTTGGCTAACATAGTGTCCCGTAGTACGATAAAAGAGAGATATATAAATATGATGCTTTTGAATGAGCCCTAGATGGAATGGGTAGTAGGGATAAATATTTATAATAAATTAGGGATCATTATATTGATACAATAGATTGAAATTGGCATAGTGAGTAGTACTCATACACTAAAGGAGTTGTGTAGAGATAGAGTAGGGATTAGCAACAACATTAAAACTCTTACACTAAATGAATTGTGACTCCTATACAAAAGGAATTGTGTAGAGAGGAAGAGTTGGCTTATCCCTAGAAGCTCCCTCACTAAAGGAATTGTGGGGAGAGTAAAGACTAGGATTCCACCTTTCAAAGGATCAAAAGGGGAAGTAACAATTATCTTGTGGGGAGAACAAGATAGTTGGTAAAAAGGAAATTGCATCTAGTACTTTCCCAAATGGACATGTGGAAATGTAGGGATGGATGCTCTTGGAAGCCAAGTCATGGAGTATGGATAATGGATAGGTTAAGAATCCCTAGAGTATGACCATTGAGAGTTTAAACAAGTTATCTAATAAAAGAGAAATTGAAGAAGAGGAAGTGGAGATATATATATGTTATATACTTAATTATATTTAAAAAAAACTCTTGGATTAAATTGGTTTTTGGTTGGTGGAAACTATGGGTAGTGACAAAAATACTTATTAAACAAATAATAATTAGAGAAACAAGTAGGAAAGAATATATTTGAACCTAACACCATACAAACACAACATCTTGTGGATTTTACCACTAACCATTTTAGCCACCACTATGAATGGAAGAATGAGAGGATACCCTTCATGAAAAATATAATTTTAAGCCTTGATTATGTTGTATAATGAACCAATGGATAGGGACAAGGGTTGAAAGGCTTATACTGGTTAGAATGAACTATATCATGATAATATTCTAGTAGTCAAGGGTCAAAGTCCTTGGCATGTACCAACAATTGTTTTGAGTGATCAAGGGTGCTTGAAGCCAAAAAATCTAAAAAATTTCTCATTGAACTATATTTCTAATTACTCAAGCCCTACACCCCAACACTAATTGTATGAGCTTTTGTTGTTAATGGATGGACAAAAAAATAATTATTGGTTTTAACACGTTCTAAAAATTTGTTAGGAACCTACCATTAAAATAACTCACTCACACAAAATATTGAAAAATAACTAAAATACATTAAATAATAGAATAACACTCTACAAAAAGTAATTGTAGTATTGAAACAATCTCACAAATAATATAGAATCACAGGTCTCTTCGAGGGGAAAAACTCCTTCAATATTGCATTAAATTTCAAAAAGATACATGGTTTAATAGCTTTTAAAGAAAGACTTCATGCAACCCTAACCCTAAGCTCAAGAGTTGGCTTACATGCAAAATGCCACTCGAGCTAATCTTCTACCAAACTCTGATTACAATTGATAATGTTTACATAAAATGGTCCCACTTGGCTAGGAGCCTAACTTACCACGTACAATACAAAATAATATTATAGATGGGATCTCCACGTTGGAAGTGGGTCATTACATAAGCAATGAGAATTACAAAATAACGTTAGGATGAGATCCTAACATGTCCTTACCCTTCAAAAATCTTTGTCCTCAAAGCTAAACATGAGGAAACTAGTGTTGGAGATTATGGAGAGACTCCCATGTAGCATATTTTGGCTAGAGTACACACCACTGAACAAGGACCTCAGTAAGGGTGCGGTTGCAAAGAGTAAAACTTCGATGATCCAAAAACTATTCGGGCTCAAGCAAGATAGAACCTTCATATAACTCAAGGAGTGCAGATTGAACATATACCTGAGTGCCCACCACATTTTTGAGAGAGGAAACATGTAAAATAGGATGGAGCTTGATTAAGGGGGAAGGACCAATTTGTAAGTTGTGGCATCAATCTGCTATAAAACTTGGTAGGGTCCATAGTATTTCATAGCAATTTTTTGGTACCTACGAAGCTGTAGGGACAAATTTTTGTATGGCTACAAGTGAAGGAAAACCATATCACCCACATCAAAGATACGCTTGAAACAGTGTTGGTCAGCCTATTTACACATCCAATTTTGGGTTGCATCCAAATTCATCTTCAGTTGATGGAGGATATTGATATGTTGACTAAGAGTAGTGTCGACTGCATGGACATTGGAGCTACCTATAATGTAGGAGGAATGTGTGAGTGGAGGGTACCCATAAACTACCTCGAAAGGAGTAACCCTGGTTGCTGTGTGATAGGAAGTATTGTACCACCACTCAATCAAGGGAAGACACTTCGTCCATTACGTAGGATGATCAGAGGTAAAGCAGCGAAGGTATATCTCCATACATTTGTTGATAATATTTGTCTAGCCATCCATCTATGGATTATAAGCTAAATTCATTTTGATCTGAGTTCCCTACAACTCAAACAATTCTTGCCATAAGTGACTAGTAAAGGTTGGGTCACGATTAGACATGATGGAGGTGGGCATACCATGAAGGTGAAATATAGAATCAAGGAAAATTTGGGCAATGGTGGAAGTTATGTAAGGATGGGAGAGGGAACAAAAGTGAGCATACTTTGAAAGATGATCCACTACCACAAAATAATAGATTTAGCTCCGAAATTATGTAACCCTTCAATAAAATCTATGGAAATATCAATCCAAACCTAGGAAAGAATGGAAAATGGTTGGAGAGTTCCTGGAGAATGCACCATTTCACATTTCATCCATTGACAGGTATCACAATCTACCACAAAATTTGAATGTCCTTTTGCCCTTCTAAAAAAAAGTGTGCTTAAGCCGTTCATATATTTTTAAGAATCCTGAATGGATGGAATATGGGGCAGCATGTAGTTTCCTCATGAGAAGTTCTTGGAGGGATAATGTATGGAGAACAACAAGGTGTTGGTAGTAATAAAAATCATGGCCATACCAAGCGTAGCCAAGACATGAAGTAGAGTTAGTGTGTAGAGAGGCAATAAAAGTTTACAAGCTTGAATCCTGAAGTACCTCCTATCATAAGAAATCAATCCATTATGGAATGGGTGATGAAATGGTGCATATAATACTATGATCCTTAAATTTGTGAGAGAGAGCATCAACCACAATGTTCTCCTTACCCTTATTATAAGTGATATCATAGTCATAGCCCATGAGCTTAGAAACCCATTTTTTTTATTCGAGGTGGCAACCCATTACTCCAAAAAGTATTTGAGACTTTGATGGTTAGTTTTAATGGAGAAATGATGCCCAATAAGATATGATTTCCAATGGGTTACCACATGCAAACTCACTAGAATTTCCTTAGTATAAGTGGATTTTCCCAGATTTCAACTAGAGAGTGCTTTACTAGTGAAAGCCAAGGGTCTACCTTCTTGCATCAATACTACACCAATATTGTGACCAAAAGCATCGCTTTCAATGACAAATGGTTTGGACAAATCCAACATGGCTAAAAATTGCATAGTGTTCATAGTATGCTTTAATTCTAGGAAAGCTTGTTCAACGGGTCCCATCTAAGTAAAAGAGTCCTTATTTAACATGAAAATGAGGGGATCTACAATTTTACCATAGTTACAAATTTTTTTATGGTAATAACCTGTAAGTCCTAAAAATTTGCAAATATCCTTGAGAGTGTAAGGTTTTGGTCATTATTGAACTACCTAGATCTTCTTGGGGTTAACTTTGATGCCATCCTTGGTGACAATGTGTCCCTATACTCCAATTCTATCAACCCAAAATAATACTTGGACCACTTAGCATAGAGTTGATGTTGTGTCAATAGTTGTAGAGTCTGATCCACATGAACAAGATGCTCCTCTCATGAGTGGCTATACACCAAAATATAATCAAAGAAAACTAGGATGAAATTTCGAAGAAATGGATGAAAAATGTTGCTCATGAGGCTTTGAAAAGTGGAAGGAGCATCAATCAAGACAAATGGCATCACCAAAAACTCATAGTGACCTTCATGAGAATGGAAAGTAGTATTGGAATATCCTCATCCTTGAGCCTGATTTGATGGTACCGAGAGCAAAGGTCTAATTTGGAAAAGTACATAGTCCCATGTAGTTCATTCATTAATTCATCCACCACCAGAATAGGAAACGTATCCTTGATGGTGAGTTTATTGATCTCATGATAATAGATACATAATTTCCAAGACCCATCTTTCTTGTGCACCAGTAAAATTGGAGAAGACTAAGGACTATTGCTTGGTCTAATGATGCTAGATTTTAACAATTCATGTACTAACTTATCAATTTTTGACTTAAGAGCATGAGGATACTAGTACGATCTAATATTGGGTGGTGCATTACTAGGTAACAAAGGAATAGCATGGTGATGAGAGTGGTGAGGTGGTAATTCTAATGGTTTAGCAAAAACAAAATTGTACTTGGTCAAAATAAGTTGCAAATTTGTAGGAATAGAATCCTCCTCGAAAGGGTGAGGTTGGATCGTAAATATCTAAGCTATGACACTCTGAGATGATTTTTTTAACAACTTCTCCATCCATATTGAATTGATAATCTATGAAGGCCCTAATTTTAAGCCATGGAGAGTGTGGGACTATCCATTCTATGAAAATTACATCTAGATATTGAAAAAGTTCCATGATATGGTTCTCAATGTGCCCAACCATTGAGCTTCCAACACGATATCACATCCCCCTAGTTGAAGCACAAACATATCTTGTTTGAGCTCATAGTCCCTAATTTTTACCTTAAAATTATGACTTTTACCTTTGCAAGGTAAGGTCCTGCCATTGGTTACCATAACCTCAAAGGAATTACATGTATGTACGTAATAATTTTCTTGCTTGGCAATGTGGGGATCAATAAAGTTGTGTGTATTACCAGAATCAACCAGGATGGTAAGATATAGGTCTTTGAAATAACCCATAACTTTCATGGTTTGAGGAATAGTAATGCTAGCAAGAGCATGAACAAAAATTTCAGCCTATGGTTATTCTTCGCTTTCTTCCTTCAGTTGATGTGGTTCCTCTACTGGTTTTGTGTCATCATCACTGTTGTCATTGGTGTTAAGCTCATCAACATCTATGAGGAAAACATTCTTTTGGGTGAACCTATGCCCATGAGTAAAATTTTCATCAAAATTTTAGCACAACCCTTGGTTGCATCGTGCATCCATTTATATGGTAGTCAAACATTTAGGAGTAGAAATTTTTGTTCATTCTAATTTTGGACTCTAGGAGGGAATCAGGATCGAGCTTGTGGAAATTTAGATATCCCCATTTGAGCTAAAAATTTGAATTCGGCCAAACAAGCCAACTTGATATCTTACATCATGGATTGTGGTTTAAACATCATGACCTCAAATTGGAGATCTTCCCTCAAATAACTAACAAAACAACTCATAAAGAACCCTTCATTCAATACTTTAGTTTTGTTGGCCAATTTCTCAAATTGTATTTGGTAATATTGAACTGTCAAAGTTTATTTCAACTTTTTCAATGCTCCTGTAAAATTATCATACTCACTAGGGCCAAAGCGAGTGAGTAATTGCAACTCAAATTCTTCCAAAGAAGGATCAGGGTTAGTGTTCTGCAAACATTGGTACCACTATAAACCTTCAGATTCCAAGTTGAAGGAAGCCATTTGAACTCGGTATATATAGGGACCTCGTGGAGTTTAAAAATTGAGCAACACGACATAACCATCCATCCACATCCTTCTTATTGAACTTAGGAAATTCTAATTTAGGCATCTTAATGGTAGGATCATGATCATAGTGAGGGTGAGAGTCATATGTTTCCCTTCTTTTATCTCGATAAGAATGAGATTGTTCAGTACGATACTCATACTTGCTTGGACCACCTTATAATTTAGACTCAACATCTGCAATTTGTTCTTCTAGGCAGATTCTAGAGGTATCATAATCATCTCTAAAAAATTTAAGCTCTGCCAACATGGCTTGATTTGTTATTTGCATGTTATCAATGGTGCTTTTTAGGGTTTCCAATAGTCAGGTGGTTTTATCTCTCTTTTTGATTTCCACGAGTTCCAACAACCATTTTGGATAGTCTTGAACCTCTTTTACTAAATTACTAAAAATAGAAGTGTGGTTTTAGGAGTTACTATTTTTAGTAAGGAGTTCAAAAAAGTGCTTGGGTGTTATATATCAAAATGATCAGCTTTAAAATATGGTCATAATGAGCTATATTCCACAACATGAATTTTGGGCACCCCAATTTTTTTTTATCCTCTATTTTGATGAGTATACTGGTGTGGTCAGTTTTTTATTCAAAGATATGGTTCAAAAATTGGGTACTGGATCAACTATCTTTGACCTATGCACTTATCAACTGACCACCTTGTCACTATCCTGTATCTATCCCTATCACTTGTACTATTGTTATTGACATTATTCATGATACTAACCTTGGGATCCTTTGTACTGTGCAGTTAATGAAACTAAAATTTTTGTTTCTGATCCTGATCACCTATAACTTTTGACTGTTACAAATGACTATTACTATCACTAATCCAACTATTACCTGTCACTGATCTAACTGTTACTATCATTGAATTAACTGTTAATACCACTGAACAAAAAGGTACTAGAATATTTGATATTGATAGACACTTGTAGAATCTATCCTGACTATTTAGTGCATACAATTTTGTTCTTCTATGATAGGGAAGTCCTTCGTATGCTCACTTGTTGGGGGTCCGTGAGTGTAGGTTCAACAAAACAAGGAGATATTGTTTTTGTAGGTTGAAGTTTTTGATAGAACCAAGGTACACTAGGTAGAGGAGTATGTAACACCCATAGTCCATCTGTTATACCATAGTGATAATTATAGTGCTCGGACCAATATTTTAGGCCATTACCCAAGGAAGATTCCACACATACCCTTGAGCACACTATATACCTCTTTGATAGTACAAGAGGGTAATCATCTAGGATGTTGTGTCCCATGGAATATGGATGATACAAGGTTGAAAAGCTTCCTACTAGATAATTTTTTTTTAAAGCCTAAAATGATCTCCCAATACACCCAAAGATGCGTGGAAAATCAATTGTGTGCATTAGTGCTATTTGAGGCCTGGGTATTGGAGCTTTATCACCCCTCACTTCACTAGACACTTTATGGGCTATCTAGCTTAGCCAATAATGACAACTCCTTCGTGATATTTTAAAACTTCAGTATAGGGTTTCTAGCCTACTCAACTATTGAAAAAAAGATTGCATTTTTTTGGATTTTTCTAGTTTTTGTCAATTTTTTTGGTTTTTAAATAAAGGAAAATAAAATGAAAATAGATATGAAAATTATACCTAATAGGAAGAAATGAATGAGCAATAATTATCATAATCACAATAGAACTCGACCCTAGAAAACACTCTGATACCACTTGTTAGGAATCTACTATTAAAATAAAGCTCACTCACACAAAATATTGAGAAATAACTGAAATACATTAGGTAATAAAATAACACTATGCAAAAAGTAATTGCAGTATTAAAATAACCTCACAAATAACTCAGAATCATAGGCCTCTTCGAGGGGGCAACCTCCTTCAATTTTTATTAACTTGCAAAAAGATACATTCCTACATGGCTTCATAGCTTTTAAATAAATACTTCATGCAACCCTAACCCTAATCTCAAGAGTTGGATTACATGCAAAATGCCACTTGAGCTAAAATATTCTACCAAAAATCGGTTACAATATTGATAACGGTTACATAAAATGGCTCTACTTGGCTAGGAACCTAACTTACCACATACATTATAAATAACATTACAGATGGGATCCTGCACATTGAAAGTGGGTCATTACATAAGCAATGAGAATTACAAATAACATTAGGATGGGATCCTAACAAAATCATTATCTATATGAAAATTTAGAACTGAAACACATAAGAAAGACAAAATGGAAATGTGAGGTATATATTATTGGAATATTTCAATTTTAGTTAGGAAAAGTTCCAATCTTGTGGTGTTTCTATCACTTGTTGAAAAGTGTTGGTAGGGTCTTTGTGATCAAATGCTAATGATTTAAAGCATTGTTCTATATCTTTTTTGGACATATATTATACAAGCTTTAATTTTTTGATCACTCTAGGATGTGGGATTGAAAATTTTATATAAGTATTAAAATATATGTACAAAAACATTCCTTGTCATTCCTTGTTTGATCATATACTTCATTGCCATTCCTTACAACCATGGCTGATTCACTTTATATCACATATCAATGCTAAGAAGAAGAAAATGCAAAGATCCTATTTGGGCACATGCCCATATAAATATTTTAGGATCCATAGAACAAACCCCTCTTTGGATCTAAAAACAAGGAGGCCAAAATAAATTATATTGAATTACAAAATTGAATTTTACTATTACAAAGCCAAGGAGGAACAAATTGCCATGACATTGATGAAAATTTAGATATGGCACTTTCAATTTAAGTTCCTAGATGGACAGGCCAATAGATTGAATTACAATTTTCTTTCTTTGAAAGGGACAAGCCCGAAAGATAAAATAGACTTTAAACTCCTTAAGAAAATAAGGGTATTACGTATACTAACTATTACATTGAAGCCATTGAAAATAGAGAGTAGATTCATCATTTTGGTTTTGATTGAGGACTTCTATGAGTATACATCAGATGACATATTTTAATTATTGAATATCTAATTGATAGGCATGTAATGAGGATTGAAGAGGCTAAGGGGAGAAAAGGTTTCTATCCATTTCTGTATTTTTATGTCTATATGTAATGATAGCTAGATTTATGATGATAAGTAGGGAGGGCATTATTTAAGGCATTATACTTCTTAAATTTATAGATATAAAGATGTACAAATTCCTATTGCATTGGAACATAAATATTAAGGTTTTGTGAAAGCTTTGTTAATGTCTAAGAAATTAACATCCTAAAAATAATAATCCCTTGCAAAAAAATACCCTCCATTATAGTTTTAAAAAGCTTTCTCTTTTTTAGAAAAACATAAAAAGTCAAAATATAAAAACTAAAACAATATTAAAAGTTTTTAAAATAAAATATTGTGTATATTTAGTCTTAGATCTATTGATATTTATCCAATTTTATTTTTTTTAGAAAAAATGATGAAAAGGAGAAAAAAATTACTTTGTGTTAGCTTTTTAGCTACATTATCTCAAGTCCCAATATTCAAGATCTTGAGTAGACTCAAATATAAGAGCAATTAATATATTAAACCGCTGATATCAATGAACATAAATTTCATCAAATTAACAATAATATGAAAAATAGACGATATCAATGATAATATGCATAAGATAAACTTACAATATAATTGCTCAAAATATTACATACAAGCTTCAATATTCTCTGATGAGTCTTCTATTACAATGGACTATTCTTCAATAATATAATACATGGAGCTTTATCTCCATTATATAACCTTAGAAAGGTGACTCTTCAATACTTGAATATTGCACTCCTCACATATCTAGGAGATGCAACCTTTCCTATTCCACACATAAGATAAATATAACATGTCCCTTTGGCTTCACATCTTGCCACTTGTATACATGAAACTTGACTCTCTATTTACTTACACATGTACTCACACACTCCTACATGTACACTTGCACATTTTATATATGAAACTTGCTAACTTACTCACTCTACACATTTGCACACATTGTTACATGACACTTATGCACATCCTACACATAGACACATACATAAAGGGAAATATAAATCACACTCTTAAACTATAGACTCAAACCCTATTCTAATATTTACATTGTACCATAGGTACATTTACATTTCTACCAAATAATATAATATTCTCTAACACCCCTTTATATTACATTATTTGGTTATTGAAGACTTTAGTCTTCAATAATTATCTTCATCATGTGTCTTGTGCTCTATATATAACACTGCTTGCTATTGTGATGCTAATATTAATTTTCTAACTTTATCTGGTGTATAACTACTAGTACTATATTTTCTATAATCCTAATTATTTCAAGATTTGCTTTTGTAATAACCTGTTTAAGTACCTCATCCAATGCCATTAGTAGAATTTATTTTATAGTGTTCCATTCATGAACACCATTTCCTTTATACCAACATGTTTTGTGGGTATGATTATGACTCCCACAATTTAGACAATGAACATGACTCCAACAATATTTAGTCTTATGTCCAAGCTTATTACATTGTTTACACTTTTGAGTGTAATTTGTTTTTGGATAAACTTTAATGGCAACATAAACTATTTTTTTGGTTTTATAATATTCTTGGATAACATAATATCTCCAATGCATTCATTCATGCATTTCTTTATCATAAAAATAATATCTTTGTATTCTCTTGAAATAAATTGAACATGTTCTATTATTTCTTTGATTCTTAGAAGAATTTCCTTTTTCTTAAGCATTAATTTTTCTTTGTATTCTTTCCATAATTTATTCAAATTTTATTTCTTTGGAGTAGAATTCCTTATTTATCCAAAATTTAATAAATAAAAATCAAATTTCTCAAACAAATTCTTCAATCTAAAATTTGCAAATTCAATAATCAATTTAATTTCTTTGAAGTAGATCTTATGGCTCCCAAATTTTAAATAAACAAATTCATTTTTTTTATTAGGTAAATAAAGAGGTGGGTTTTTTGTATAGGGTCCCCAAAACCTATTTACAAAAATATTTTAGACTTCATAAAAAAATTAAAACATATCCCTAACAAAACTAAAGCATTGCTAATTTACCTCTTCTGCTTCTTCAAAAAAAAGTCCTGTCTACACCATTCACAATATACCAATCGATCTTGTTTGAATGTCCTTTCAACCGTTCTTGTACCACATCATTATTACATCTTAATTCATCATCATTATACATCATGTTATCTTGGGAGCCACATCCAACACCCCCATTAAGCCATGTCCAACTCATCATCACCTTCCACCTCATCATGGGAAAGTAATTGTAGTACTTTTATCATTTGTTTTCCTTTTCCTATGTTTGGGGGTCAACAAAATAAATAATTCTTATAGAGGCCTTCACAAATTGATACACATTTACTTCAATTTTACTTTAGTTTTGGAAAATTTTGAGATTCCTCTCCTTCCACACAACCCAAATCAGATGTGGAGGGATGAAGATCCAAAATTCATTTAGTATTTTCCTACTTGAATTATTTTCCCATTGGATTATGTCTTTCAAGGAGGTAGAAATTACCCATTGAATTCTCAAGTCATTCCACAATCTACTCCAAATTGTTCTCACAAAATTACAATGTAGGAAAATATGATCCATAGTTTCTTCTTCTTTGTAGCATAAGATACATCTATTTGGAAATTGGAAACCCCTTTTTTGCAAATTATCTAAGGTTAAAATCTTATTATGAGTAGTAGTTCAAAGGAAGAAGGATATTTTTGGGATAAGCCCTTTTACCCATACCTTTTTTCATAATTGAGGGCATCCATCCATTGTGGCATCATTCAACAGTTTAAAGGTAAATTTTACTTTGTACTCACCTCCTTTATCTCCTTTCCATACTGGATTGTCTTCTTGTCCAAAATTGTCAATTTTTTTATTTATTAGTTCCTGTCTTACTACCTCCAATTGCTTATCTATTTCCCAGTTTGGAGCCTCCTGAACATGCCATTGCCTTCCTTCCTCAATCATTCTAAGGTAGTCACTTACTTTCTTTCCTTGAGTAGCCATTTCCCATTGTAACCCCTTGTTAATATCCTCATACCTAATCAATGGTTTTTTCCTTAACCAAACATCCTCCTAGAAGAAGACTCTTGATCCTTCTTTGACTTCCCATGATAGATGATCCCACAAAAATTTCTTGATTCCTACCAACCCATTCCAAAATGTAGACCCATTTGGAAGGTTTTCCACTCTTAGAAAGGAGTTGGAGTTATCAAGATATTTTTCTTTACAAATATAAGTCCATTCAGATCCTTTATTTTGGCATAACTTCCAGCCTAATTTTCCTCTTAAGGCTTTACTCAAGACTTCCATTTTTCTCAATCCAAATTGCTTTTTTTAAATAATTAAAATTTATAAATTTTTCAAATTTTCAAATTTCTTTTGGAGTAGAAATCCTTATCTTTCCAAAGTTTAATTAATCAATCAATTTTTAAAATTTTCAAAAATCACAATTTTGAAATCAAATTGCAAAATTAATTTGCACATATCAAACTTTCAATGTTCTATTTCCAATATCAAATTTTAAATTCCTTATAACTCCCCAAATTATTTTTCTCAATACTCCCAATTAATATGCCAAATATTTAACTTTAATAAAAAACAAATTTCAAATTACTAAAGTAAAAAAGAACATGCACTCATAAATTCAAAATATGAAAGAAATATTATTATGTGCCTTGGTGGGTGCAAAATTTTATGTGGCACTCGTGGTAATGGATGCTAGCAATAAACATTATCCCACTATTATCATGGATTCCTAGGATAAGTACATACTCCAACAAGTGTTACTCTCAGGCTTTATTCTCTTGAGATTTTTTGAACTTAACATCCTCAATGGCTTACCTTGTCACATCGTATCAAATTCTGCTCTCTGGTTTGGAAATAATTTTTTCTTGTTTTCACTTAAAACTTGTTGTGTCACTTTGTATCAACCTCTCCTTTATGGTTTGCAAAATTTTTTAGTGGCCTGTTATTCTCACTCAGGTGCTAGAAGCCTACAAAAATAACTTAGTCTCTTGGTATTCTTCACTAGGCACCAAGTCTTCTAGATATATTTTACATTTACTAAATATTCCAAGTGCACAGGGTTTCTAATGTTTACACTAGGTTGTAGCTACTTCAATATTCTCTATTCACTAGAATATATTGGTGTTCTTTGAGACACATCAATTTGCATATCCCCACTTGGGATTTTAGCCTTTATCCTTACCAAGGCACTATATCTTTGCCTAGTTGATGTTTTTAAGGCTCTTCTTTATAACTTTTACTTTCCTTTTCCTTTATCTAAGACTTCTTAATAGTTGGTCCCATTGATTTTGGTAGTGCTCAAACTAAAACTCAAGGTCCTTGATTCTTAAGCCACTTAATACTTGGCTTACCAATGCTAGACTTTGTCCTATTCAACCCAAATCTATTCTTCAATAAAATATGTTAGGCAACAAATATCCAAACTTTTTTATCAATAAAATTATTATAAATCATATCTACCTAATAAAAATTTAATTCACACTAGATCTTGTTTTATTCTAACTTTTATCCTAAAAAATTTCTTCACCTAAAATTCTTCAAAAATATTTACATCAAAAATTTTTGGTACTAGCTTTAGAGACTACTTGAAGTAGCTCTGATACCACTGTTGGATTTTTATCCATACTATCTTAGGTCCCAATATTTTGTATCTTGAGTAGAATCAAATATAAGAGCAACAAATATATTAAAATACCAATATCAATGAACACATTCATGAAAATAACAATAATATGAATAAAATGACCAATATCAATGACAATATGCATAATATAAACTTATAATATAATTGCTCAAAATATTGCATACAAGTTTCAATATATTCTTGGGTGGTATGGCTACAGTGTCAGGTTCCCTGGGAATTTCTAGTCCCACTTCTCCATTTCCCTACCCCACTCCCTGGGCTATTCTTTGACCTAGTTTTCGGGATCCCTGGGTTTCTCAGGTTTCCTATTTTTGATTGGTTTGTTGTTCTGCAAGGAGGGTGATGTGGTTTCTAGCCCTGAGTACCCTATTTTGGTAGGTTTTTGGCTAGCTTGGGGGTGGCTTCTGGAAGAGGGTTGGCTTTGGTTTCTTGTTCATTGCTTGGGATCCTCATTTGCACTCTTTTTTGCTTTAGGGGGATTTGTTCCAGCAAATGATGTTCTTTCCCAATCGTTTCAAGAACTCTTTGCCTTCGAAATCTTATTGTAGATCCGATGGCTGCTTGATTTTTTGGATGGATCCTCAATTTCCTCCTACAGTATACCATTTTGGTCCTGGGGGACCCCAAGCTTTCCCTAGATCCATCCTCCGATAGTCAAGGGTGGGGATAGAAGATTTCTTGTTGGTTATTTCAGTGGTTTGTTTCTTTGTAGGTTTATAGATATTTTTATGGGGGCTCATGATCATCTAATGTAAAGGTAGTACCACAGTTTTCAACCTAATCACACAATTCTCTCTAGTCACGGGTGCTTATGGGATAGTTTCCCTATCTCTCCTCTGCAGTTTGCATCCTAGATCTGGTTATAGGGGAGATCCAGTGGTCTTGGGGATCTCCCATTCCTATTGTTCCATTTATAGACCCTGCCCTAGCCTGGTTATCTCGTACTACTATTGGTGGGATACTAGTATTGCGGTTCTTCAAACCATTTTTCTATTGGATTTCCCATTGGGTAGGATCTGCTAAACCTGCTAGTTTTCCTACTAGATGGGTTTCTCAAATAGGGTTCATCTACTAGTTTTCCTATTGGGTAGGTTTTGTTCATCTTCTAGTTTTCATGTTGGGCGGGATCCTTCACATCTGCTATTTTTCTTGTTGGGTGGGATTGTCCAAATCTGGTTTTCTAAAAGTTTTCTCGTGAGGCAAGGTTTAGTTTTTACTGCTGGTTTTCCCACTAGGCGAGATTTTTTGAATCTGTTGGTTTTTACTGCTAGGTGGGATTATTCAGATTTGGTTTTTACTGGTTGTATCGTAGGAAAATTTCTTATTTTCTACTAGATTTCCCACTAGGCGAGATCCTCCAAACCTCCTATTTTTTTGCTAGGCGTGAGTTTTCAAATAGGATTTTCTACTAGTTTTCATGTTGTGCAGGTTTTATTTTTCTGTTGGTTTTCCCATTGGGTAGGATTTTTCAAATTTATTATTTTTCCCGCTAGGCAGGATTCTTCAAAGCTGGTTTTCTAATGGTTCTCCCACGGGGAGAGTTTTTGGTTTTCTACTGGATTTCTCACTGGGCGAGATTTTTCAAATCTTCTAGTTTTTCTCATTGGGAAGGATTTCCATTTTGGTGGTTTTTGACTGCTTCCCGCTGGGTGGAAATTTCAACTCCATCATCCTGCTGGTTTTCCCATAAGGTGGGTTTTGCTAAATTGGTTGTTTTGACCCTTGGTTTGGTTTGCTGACCTGTTGTAAAAAGGTTTAGGGATCATTTCAAAATTCGCTCATAATATAATTTTAACTTACCAAAAAAAAAAGTTTCAATATTATTTGATGAGTATTCTATTACAATGGACTATTCTTTAATAATACAATACATGGAGTTTTATCTCCAATATATACCCTTAGAAAGCTGACTCTTCAATACTTGACTATTGCACTCACATATCCGAGAGATGCAACCTTCTTATTCTATACATAAGATAATGTCACTTTGTATTTACTTCTTGCCATTTGTATATATAACTCTTGAATCTCTTTTTAATTGTACATGCACTTGCAAACTCCTACATGCACACCTACACACTTTACTACATGACACTTGCACACTTACTCTACATTTGCACACATGTTACATGAATATTATGCACATCCTACACATAGATACATACATAAAGGGAAATATAAATCACACTCCTAAACTAAAGACTCAAACCCTACTCCAAAATTTATATTGTACCATAGGTACATTCACATTTCTACAATTAATGTAATATTCTCTAACACTTTGTTTTGGCTACCAAATCACCATGAACAATCCAATGCAATACTGATTTTAAAGGGCTAAATGAATGGATTTTTAAAAAATATTTCAATGGGAGTAGTATATTTGAGTCTAATTCAAAATACAACTAGAACTATACGATTTCAATGCTAGACAAGATAGTAATATTGGAAATAATGATGCTTGATTGAAACTAAAAATTATAGGAAATGCACAAATCAACCATATTTTTTGCCAAATTTGAAATAACAAATGAATGATTTTTAAATAAATATTTATATGGGATAATTATATTTGATTTGAATTTTGAGTTCAATTAGAATCACATAATTTTGATGATAGGCAAGAAATTTATGCCCAAAATAGAGAAGGTAAGTAAAAAAAAAAAATATATATACTAATAAATCATAAGCTTGACTAATATTATGATAAATTTAAAACAAAAAATAAATGTTTTAAAAAAACCTATTTTAGGGGATATAGAACTATGGATATAATTTCCAGAACTTAATGAATGAACATGTTTTGATATCATGCAAATATGTTATAGCCAAAACACTCTATATAGGTTTAATTTACTCTTTTTAATTTTGTAGCCAAAATAGATTGTTATTTTACAAATTTAAGAGACTAAATCAATGAACTAAAATATTTGTTTCTACCTCATTAATTCCTTTGAATTTAGTTTATTATGTGTTTTGAATGAAATTGATATGATATTGAATCAAGGTGATACTTTTTCAAAAGTTTTTAATAGTTTAATTTTTCTATCTTTAAATGGTTTGACACATTAAGATGATCCTCCTACTTGAAAGCCAATATGATTTCCAAATTGCTTGCAATCCCCATATAGCACGTATATCTTTGGATGCCTAGTTTAGTTGATAATTCTTAAGATTCCAACTTGTTATGAATGGATAAAAGTGTTGAGCTTCTACATTTGATTCAATCAAGGTGATTAATTTTAAAAAAAACTATGTTAAACTAAATCTTAGAGTGAGTCTTTAGTCTCTTATTATTAGTTCTATTCTTTACCAGGAACTACACCTTTGAGTTTAATTTTGAATTTATCTGAATTATTGTCTTTTTCAAGATGTTGAATAGTCAATATGCATTATATGGTGCTTGAATCCATATAGAGGGTGCCTTATTTACTGGCTATAAAGTTAGTTATCAAGAAAAATAAATAATTTATGGAGATCACTTATTTGTAAGCAATGTAATACCTATAATGTGTAAGATAAAAAAAAAAGAGATAAATAATAGCTATGTTTTGATAAAACCAATTAAGGGCAAGGAAAATTAGCTATCTTTCCTAATAGGTGCAATGCGCCAAGTTAGGATCTTGAAAAATGGAATACAACTCTTGATGTATAATACATCATGTTCTCTCTTGTTGTTTCCTTTAATGATGGGCTCAAACTCCTCCAAGAATAAGAATTTTCTAATTTCATATGTGGGCTATTAGGAGCCCTTGGTAGTACCTTAAAATATTTTTTCCAATGTATATGGTACAAACATAGGACACTCATATTGATTCTAATTGAGTGATTGTTGCTACTCCTCAAGAAAATGACTTGATTACAAAAAAATGGGCTTAAATTTAGATGATACTCCTAAAAATATATAGAACCACCCTCATAGAAGCTTAAATGCATTTGTACTATGTTATATAGGCTACTTATTATCATATTATTCAATTTGCATTGCCTATATTTTTAATGAACAAGAATTATTATCAAGATTGCTCCATGTTGAACCCTCTGGTTTATCCTTAATAGCCTATAATATAACTGGATATCTAGTTCATGCTTCCTTGTGGACTTGTTATTTTTCTATTTCTACACCCAATCCAAGAATAACTAGTTTTCTTGTAGCATACTTTCTTCCTAACTTTAAGAAAATTGATGGCTTGTGTGCAAGATTATCTCACTCAGTTGATAGGAAAAAAAAAGAAGTGAAAGCCATTGTTAAGAAGCTAGGTCTTTCCACGAAGTGCAAGGACTAAAACCAATGTTCTCTTTATGGATATTAGTATTTATTTATTTTTTACCGTATATACTTGTAGCTAACACCCTTTGCTAAATATTTCACATATATCTAATTTCTAATGCCATCAAAAATTTAATTACTGAGGCAAAAACTACCTATGAACCCATAAAGGAGAGAGAATAAATCCATGACTCTCCAAGATTCGAAGCATAGCTGCTCACTCGAATCACCATTTATCATATTGTAAATGTTGTACTTGTCGCAAAACCCCCTCTCACAATGTTTCATAAGACAACTCAATTACCTTATATAAACCCCTATTTTTTGTATGATATGCATTCCTAACTACTCCACCAACAAAGCTAACTACTCCACCAACAAAGCATGCTTATGCAATTATAAATGTTAACCAGGTTGCAAGGAATAAAATAATAGACCTTGAAAAATGTCCTTCTAGGTTGAGAGAATTTCCATAATACAAACATCTCGTGACATCCAATATCACCACCTGGCCGAGAAGGAGAAAGAGGAATTCTCCCACTCCATAGCCAATTGCTATGTCAAAATCATACACACAATAAGTGTAAATAGTAATTTGGCTCATCTACAGGATGCTTCAAATTTTGCTTGTTGTTGGCCCCTATTATGAGAGTTTCTTGATTGACATATATTTAAAACTCCCTCTCTTATCCAAGTTTATTTATTGGCCAATTGGTCTACTCTCTTATTTAGACTTCTGGGGATGTGTTCAAATTGTATATGGTCAAATTTAAGGCTGATTTGCTTCACTTATTGATACACCCTTTGGAGCCAAATAGATTTTAATTGGATTTTATTGTTTAAAAGGTTAATAACCAATTGAGAATCCCCTATCATTGTAAGTTGTTTGATCTCCTTCTCAATTGCTAGCTCCATTCATATCTTAAGGGCATGAAATTCAACAAAATTGTTAGAATTAAAACCAATTGATTGAAAATAAGACAAAACCTCCAAGCCTTCTTTGTTGAGGATAGATCCCCCTACTCTATAATTTCCTGGGTTACCTTTGGAGGCACCATCAAACATTAAAATATGATTTATGGTTACCTTCACTTGAGGAAGCAAAATAGAAGTTTTTTTTTGGACTTCGCAAGGGTAAGCTTTGATGGAATCCATAACTAAACAATGAATTTTGATCTTGGTTATGTCTATGTTAGGATCTTCCTCAAATATTTTCCTATTTCTACTAATCCAAATTCCACAGAGGAAGTATTTGGGAATAATTTTCCAAATTTAGAGCACAGATTTATCATTTCTAATTTCTATAGGAAGTGAGAGACTTCTAAGAGAAATAAACTCAAAAATAGAAGAAAGCACAGGGGCTTCACTCCAGCCAAGAAGACCTTCATGGAGTTTGGTCCATAATTCTCTAGATAAATGGCATGACACCACTAAATGAGATAAATTTTCTTCCTAGATATTTCATAAGGGACAAATAGATGAGCTAAAAAGCCTTTTTTTAGATTATCTTGATTGAGCTAACAATTGTGACAAGTATTCTAAATAAAGAAATTGACCTTTGGAATAGAAAAAGGAGTCCATATCAAATTCCAAGGGAGGTTACCTACATAAGTAGAATCCATTTTGGACTGATATCCCTTGTTAATAGTATAAATACCATCTCCACTAGGAGATCCCCAAATGATTACATCTTTATTTCTAGCATAAGATGGTAGTATTCCACTCAATTGTAATTTAACCATCTACTAATAAGGCTATAAATTAGTAGAAAGACCAATTTTTCTTCACTTTTCAACTTCTAGTTGTGAATGATGGAGTTGCGATTTTTGAAGTTATTGTACTTTAGCCACTTTTGAAGAGGAGGATCTATTTGAAGTTTGTAATTTCCCAAAATCTTGTGAGAGAAACTTCGCTTCCAGAGATGGGATTCCATGATAGTTCTTAGATAATGATGTCTTTGCCCTCTATAATTCCTTTCCAAATTTTATATGTCTTTAGATTTTTTATATTGAAAAAGTTCTCTATTCCAATTTTCCCATTGTAGTATTTATGCACCAATGCTTACACCCACTATTTTAAAGGTAAGGTGATCATTTCCAAAACTAGTTTTTCTTTTAAGTCCAGATGTTGCTTACTTATAGCTTTAATACCCAACTCTACTTTACTCATTAGCTTAGTTATAATATCTACTTGATAAGATTGTGTTTTATTTTACCATCCTGTTTACCCCATTCCTAAAGAAATCTTCTTATGATTTTCTCCATCTCATTTAGAAAGGACTTTGGAGTATGGATAATAGAACATTGGTATATGGAAAATGCACTAATAAAATCCTTTATTAGGGTCATTTTTCCATGGTAAGCCAAACATTAGACCATCCTTTAATTCTCTTCTTTATTTTTTTTATAATATCATTCCATTTATTACTCTTATTTTTGTTGAAGCCAATGGGAACTCCTAGAAACTCGAAAGTGATATTAGTATTACTTTGACAACCCAATATTCTCTCTATATATTTGAATTCTCTATTACTTTTACTAGAAAAATGAATAGTAGACTTGTTATAGTTTATCTTATTTCTTGTTGCTTCTTGATAAGTTTTGAGAGCCTTTTTTATTCTTATTGCAGTTGCTTTAGTGGATTTACTCAATAGGATCAGGTTATTTGCAAACTAAGCATTATTAATGCTTTAAACCTTATCATGGATGGGAAGTCCTAGAAGCAACCTCTTTATTGTTCTAAAAGATAAGATAAACCTTATGTAGTCATAATTAATAAATATGGGGAAAGGGAACAACATTGTCTAAATCCTATGGAAGCCTGGAAAAAAGAGGTGGGTTTATGTCATGACCCTCCCTTGGAAAAAATTTCATTGGATGGTTTTATGTTTTGATATGATATTTTTTCAATGGGATGACTAGCTCTTTCATGTTTTACTTTTGCAAGTAACTATATGTACAAGAAAATATGATGAATCTTGTTGATGAATAACTTATTATTTATGTTAAGTTTTCACAAAATATATATTTTATTAAAGTAGGTGATGTTGCTAATGGTTTGATACATCTACAGGAACATGCCTCCTAATTGGTGGAAGAAAGAGTTAACCACTAAAAATGGGATGACCTAAGGTAGAGATAGATGTTTTTAAAATAGATAAAGTCTTACTCTAGTGGAGATTTCATTGGTATAATAGAGATTCATTTGGTAAGAAAAAAAGATCAATACTTTTGCTTGTTCAATTTTTTTTTTTTTTAAAAACCCCTTGCCCCCGTTCCGCCCCCCCCCCCCGCCCTTTTGCCCCCCCCCCTAGCTTGTTCAATTTTGATAATGGCTAAGGAAGCTCATTACTATGGTAAATGGTGGTTAAAATTCTCCAATTTATCTCTCTTGGAAGGAAATGTACCAATAGATGAAGCAATTTATCATAATGACAATATAATGATTTGGGTGTGGTTAAGTCTAGTTGTTGAATCACTTTCAATTAAGTTGATGATATTTACCTAAGTAAGGTAAGTGATAATAATTTTGATAAAATGCAAGTAAGGACTATGTGAAAGGAATATTGGGCTAAACCTAACTGCATTTTGAATGACTGTTATGCTTCATGTTTTGCTCTATAAAAGGAAAAGATGTGATAAGTACTCGATTGAGAGCACCTAGCCACTAAAGAGACCAGAGGGAGAAGGGGATAATGGAAAGCGGTATGCATTTTGGTGGGTAATCCAAGAAGGAAATAAAAAAGCATAAGGAGGAGGTGAAGGAAAAAGGATCTCTTAGTGAGCAAGATAGAAGTGAATAGCAAAAGTTGACTATCACTAATATTTTTGGTGGAATCCAAGTAGCTTTAAATGTTTTATTTCCTTTTAAAAATCAAGAATATGGAAGTGACACCCTAGTTGAACGTTTCCAGTTAGAACTAGAGATTATCTATGTTTTGTGAGATTATTTTCTTGAAAGAATTACTTCTTTTAGAAGGGAATTGGTTTATGTTTGTCCCAGGGATCTCATCTAGCTAGTATGCTTCATAGACTCTATATACTTAAGTAATCCTTTAGTTTTTATTGGCAATATCTTCTTGTTGTGTATATCTATCATCGGTGTTGTGTATAGCTCCACTATTTGATAGTTTACGTATGCATGTTGGTTGGGTGGCTTTACTAAATATAGGTAGCTTTAACTTGTAAAATGTTCCATCATGCAACCTTTAGAGAGAGTGTTGTCTCAGTATTTAAACCTTTAGGATTGGCAAGATATTTGTATGATGTTTGTGAGACTGGATTTTACTTGGGAGATAGTTGGGTGAGCTACGTTCAAGAAATACTTTAGTAATATTTATTAGTTAATATTACAAAGAGCACCATATTCATTGACATAGGGTTTGAGTTGTTCAACGTGTCAACAAATACCTGGCAGTGTTTGTCTGGGTAGAGTTAAAAGAGAAATGTTGGTTCTATTGTGATTGGATAAGTGTTGATATCTATTTCTTTAGCTTTGGTTTTAGGGTGAGTCAAAATCTAAATTAAATAGTTTTTAATCAAAGTAAGAAGACCTGAGAACTCTTTAACTTAAGAAGAATTTTGAAGGAGATCCATTTGGAGTTGGTCAATTGTGAGGTGATGTCGAATTGTCCTATGGTGTAGAAAAGAAACTTGTAGACATCCAAATTAGAGTTAACCTTTTGTACGCTCATAGTGAGCAAGGTGTAGCTGTAGAAGCCCATCCAAAGGATACTTTTAGTCATTCTCTATATAAAAACCAATAGGAAGATGAATTTGGTTTATAGGTATGCTTTATATTTTCTTGGTGCAGGAACATCTAAGATGCCAAAATGCATATGGGAATGTAAAACATAGTAAAAGGAGATACTTGCACTAGGAAAATAATCTATTATGTTGTGATTGCATGTACATAAATGATCATGTGTGGCTATAAACTATTATGAGATATATTGGAAGACCACCAATGGTCCTCGTATTAGGGTGCTTTGGTGCATTGTTCTTGATAACCTAAACTGTAAGTGTTTCCTTTATGTCAGATTGTTGAGCATGGGCAATGAATTATTGAATAGTGTTCCAAATGACTTGTAATATGCCCATGATATAAGATGTTGAATCTAGATTTTGTGATTATAGTGAAACTATAGTGTGAAACTAGAAACCAAAAATGGGTCTTTGTAATAATCACAACAATGATAGATTCTTGAAAATAGGAAAAGATACTTATGGAATAATTTGGTTGAATTATGAAATCATCTATAATTATGAATTAAAAGGATTTATTCATAATGTGATTCTATGAGAGCTGAGAGACTCTCAACAAGGTAGTATAGGAAGAAAGGATTACCTTGTTCCAATGTAAAGATTTAGATTTCAAGAAATAAGAAAAGAAAGCATCTTTCCTTGGCTGGGTTTTCCCTTAGGGATTTTTCCTAGGATAAATTTGTTGTTGTGGCAATTTTATGTGAGATCTTTTTATGGTGTTTTATAACTACAATATAAATGGAATCTATGTTTTCTTCTATGTCAAAAGGAGGTTTTTATTTATGGAATTATAATATCATGGATGTGCTTTGTTTCAGCAATTATCTTTATATGATATAAGTAGGTTATTAAATGGTTTCTAGAGAGAAAAATAAAAGCATGTGGGGTGTGTTTTAAAGAAAAATCGATTAATTATTTTAAGAGCAACATTCCTAAAAAGTAGAACTTATTGTTAACTTTTGAGAAGTTATTTAATACATAATTGTGATATAGACTCACATAAGGAATAGCCCATGTTAATATGAACTACTACCAAAATGTAGTAGTTAGAAAATGATGGAGGTTGAAATTTTGGGTATAGGACCTAATGAAAATCCTAACCACAAGGAGGTAAAACTTATGATGGCTTAGTGTTCTTGAGTATGGTCTAAGTAGGAAGTATTGAGAAGACTAGCCTATCATGACAATGAACTAATAAGCTTGCTTGGGACATGCCTAGTGCTCTTACATAGATAGACCTATGTAAGGTGTAGGGATTGGTGTGTACCCTCAATGGACTAAAGGGAATTAAGCTAGCTCATCAAAAGAAATATGAGAAGGATAGTCCAAGCATGCATCTTACCTAATGCACTTACATTAAATGATATATGTAAGTTGTAGGGATGGGTAATTCTTGTGGCATTTCCAACAAAAGAGAAACAAATCCACGTAGGGACTAAGTTACTCAGACTAGAACACAAAGAACTTAAGCTAACTCCATGCCATGTTTAGGTATATAAAAAAAACTCTTGGTTGAGTTGGGTAAAATTGGGTTGTGACATTTGGTATCAGAGCACTAGGTTCATAGGGATACAAGCTTCTCTATGTAAGCTCATATGAAGGTGTGCAATAGGATACACACCATGTAAATATTACACCTACATGTATAGGGTATCTATTGAACTTTAACCCTACATGTATGACTAGGTTAGCTAGGTACTTAGTTGATAGTAGGAAAAATGATTTAAGAAAGTAATTGTGATCTAACCCTCACTATCTCTCCTATGTGTGGCCAAGAACAATACCACCAAGAAGAAGGAGAGGGGGTGCTACCCCATCAATGAGGTAGACACAATAAACTAATGTTGAGGCCAGAACCCTAGATGTAGAAATGAATAATCCTAATAACAAAAGGATCTCCCTACAATAGTTGCCTTACTATGTGAATAGATGGAAATACAAAGGCAATTGTTGGAAGTGATTGTGAATCATGATACTCAAGCTAGGAACTCTAGGGTGGAATAGGTTAATGAACCCCTTTTAGAGGCACAATGGGCCAAAAATCGACTTGAGGTAGAATTGGGTAGGGATATGAAGCATCTAAAATCCTCCAAGTTCAATGGAGAGGAAGGTGGTGACACGACCGAAGCTTGGCTGAAAGAGATAGAGACTTTCTACAATATGAAGAATTATTCCACTAGGACCCGAATATCTTATGCCACTCTACACTTACAAGGTGTTGGCTTGGATTGGTGGGAAACATTTAGTGGAAAACAAGGAATTGAGGTCACAATTGATCTAAAATGGGAAGACTTTGTAGTAGCCTTTAAAGGAAGATTCCTCACAGAATATTTTTACAACCAGAAATTTGAGGAGTTCACCAATCTTAAATAGGTAAATAAGACGATGGAGGTATATTACCAAAAATTTATCAAGCTATTGAAATATGTGATCGTATATAATGAGAAGATGAAGGTACATAAATTCTTACTAGGAGTAGATACCCAGAGTAGGACATGAAGTGAACATGCGAGAACCTAGTACTCTTCAGAAGGCCTATGACCTAGCCAAGAAAGCCGAAACTTACCTTAAGCCCTACTTTGACTATGAAGGGTTACCATAATAGGGTAGAGAGGCATCAAGGAAAATAAATAGCACAGGCTTCATGAAATGGGAAGGAGAGTAGCTAAATAAAAGCTCCAATAGTCATGATAGAAGAAATGATAGGAAGTAGGGAAATTTTAGGAGGAGGTTCCAAGGAAAGAACCATAATTCTAACAATCACCACAATGGTAATAACAAACCATTACCTCAGGGTCAGGCTAACCCCCCATTAGCAGTGAAAGCAAAAGAAGGGTAGAAGCAAAAAACTCATCCAGGGCCCAAGACTAGATGCTTTGATTGTGGTGGACCACACTATGCTAACAATTATCCACTTAGAGCAGGACCAAGTTTAAAAGGAAAATAATCAACTCATATCATCTAAAGGGATAATTGTGGATCCCAAGAAGATAGAGGCCATACTAAATTGGTTGGTGCCTACAAGTGTGACTGAAGTGCGAAGCTTCATGGGTCTAACTAGATACTACAAGTGCTATGTGAAAGACTACTCTAGGATAGCAGCTACAATAACAAACCTTCAAAGGAAGGGAAAGGAGTTCAAATGGATAGACAAATGTGAGGCATATTTTAATTTGCTCAAGCAAAAACTCACTACAACTCCTATATTGAAAATTCTAGATCCTCAAGGTAGTTTTTCTATGTGTATAAATGCATCATTGGAAGGTTTGGGAGGAGTGCTCTCATAGAATGAAGTAGTGGTGGCCTATGGATCAAGGAAACTCAAAAGGCATGAGGTCAACTACGCTATCCATGACTTGGAATTGGTAGAAGTAGTGTATGCCCTCAATATTTGGTGACATTACTTGGTAGGAGGACCCTTTGAGTTGAGAATAGACCACCAAAGTTTGAGATACATATTTACTCAACCTTTGCTAAATGCTAGGTAGAGAATGTGGATGGAGTTTCTCATTGAGTATGATTTTGACATTGAGTACATCAAAGGGAAAGAAAATAAGGTTGTCGATGCTCTCAGTAGGTAAAGATATATTGTTGTTCTGACTTCACATCCATGTAGATTTGATGGAACAAGTCAAGAGAATGCAACATCAAGATGAATATTGCAACCAAATTTGGGCAAATATGGAAAAGAAACCTTATGAAAGCAAGGATTTTAGCATCAAGGATGGTTTCTTATGTTTCAAGGAAAGGGTAGTGATTCCTGAGGTTTATGATCTAAGAAAAATGATCATGAATGAAGTACATAGATCTCCATATTTCGCTCACCTAGGAGGGGTAAATATGAGAGAGAATGTGAAGAAAACCTTCTACTGGCCAAGGATGAAAATAAACATCACTGAATTTTGTTGCCCAATGTCTCAAATATCAAAAATTTAAGGTTGAGCACAAACATCCTATAGGACTATTGTATCCTCATGATGTACCTGCACAAAAATGGTAGGTGATTTCAATGGATTTCATTGTAGGTTTACCAAAGACCTAAGTTCCAACATGATGCAATCCTAGTTGTGGTCGACAGATTGACCAAGGTTGCACATTTTATACCTAAAAACACCAAGGATGATGTCATGGTTGTGGCTAACAAATTTTCCAAGGAAATATTTAGGCTTCATGGTTTTCTAGAAGTGATTATTTCAGATAGAGACTCGAGATTCACATCCAAGTTTTGGTAAGCTTTACATCATGCCATTAGCACCAGACTAAACATCAATTTTGCATATCACCCAAAAATTGATGGGTAAACTGAAAGGGTGAATCAGGTATTAGAGGATATGCTTCGCATGTATTGTATGGATTAGAAGACCCGATGGGAATATTATCTACACCTGATAGAATTTACCTACAATAACGAACATCATTTGACCTTAGGCATGGCCCCATTCAAAGCTCTATATGGTAGAAGATGTAGGACACAATTATCATGGTACAATCTAGAGGACCAAGTTGTGCTTGGACTGGATATGATCAAGGAAATGGAGCAATTGTTAAGAATGGTTAGAGAAAGGCTTAAAGAAGTTGCAGATCATCAAAAAAGCTATGTCAATCTCAAGATATTTCCAAGAGAGTTTTTTGTATGCGATAGGGTGTTTTTGAGGGTGCAACCAATGAAGAGTGCTATTAAGTCCATAAAATTAGACCCATGTTTTGTTGGACCCTTTGAAATTATAGAAAATATCAATATTTTGGCATATCGACTCACCTTACCACCTATATTGTCAAATATTCATGAAACCTTTCACATATATTTGCTTAGAAAATATGTTGCTAATCATGATCATGTGTGGGACTTTGCTAATTTACAAATGGCAAATCCAGAGGCTATAGAGGTGTGTCCAATAAATATCCTTGAATTTCATTCCAAATAAATGAGGAAAGGGACTCTAGAGTAATGCAAGGTCCAGTGGGACCACTACTCCGAGAGAAATGCTACTTGGAAGAAAGTAGTAGACATGCAAAAACATTTCCTATTCCTATTTTAAAATGCTATGTAATTGCTATGTTATGTTTGAACTATAATGAAACACAGAGGATTGTGTTAAGCCTAAGGGGGTAGGATGTCATGACCCTCCCTTGGTAGACTTTTTGTTGGATGGTTTTATGTTTTGATATGATATTTTGTCAATGGGATGGCTGGCTATTTCATGTTTTACTTTTGCAAGTAACTATATGTACAAGAAAATATGATGAATCTTGTTGATGAATAACTTATTATTTATGTTAAGTTTCCACAAAATATATGTTTTATGAAAGTAAGTGATGTTGCTAATGGTTTGATATGTCTATAGGAACAGGCCTCCTCATTGGTGGAAGAAAGAGTTAACCACTAAAAATGGGATGACCTAAGGTAGAGATAGATGTTTTTAAAATAGATAAAGTCTTACTCTAGTGGAGGTTTCATTGGTATAATAGAGATTCATTTGGTAAGAAGGAAATATCATCGCTTTTGCTTGTTTGATTTTGATAATGACTAAGGAAGCTCATTACTATGGTAAATGGTGGTTTAAATTCTCCAATTTGTCTCTCTTGGAAGGAAACATACCAATAGATGAAGTGATTTATCATAATGGCAATATAACAATTTGGGCGTGGTTAAGTCTAGCCATTGAATCACTTTCAATTAAGTTGATGATATTTACCCAGGTAAGGTAAGTGATAATAATTTTGATAAAATGTAAGTAAGGACTATGTGAAAGGGAGAGTGGGCTAAACCTAACTGCATGTCGGCCAACTATTATGCTTCATGTTTTGCTCCATGAAAGGAGGGGATGTGAGGAGTGCTTGAGTGAGAGTGCCTAGCCATCGAAGAGATCAGAGGGAGAAGGGGATAATGGAAAGCAGTGTGCATTTTGGTGGGTAATCCAAGAAGGGCATAAAAAAGTGTAAGGAGGAGGTGAAGGAAAAAGGATCTCACAGTGAGCAAGATAGAAGTGAATAGCGAAAGTTGACTATCACTGAGCTTTTTGATAGAATCCACGTAGCTTTAAATGTTTTATTTCCTTTTAAAAATCGAGAATCTGGAAGTGATGCCCTTGTTGAAGGTTTCCAGTTAGAACTAGAGATTATCTATGTTTTGTGAGATTGTTTCTTGAAATAATTACTTCTTTCAGAAGGGAATTGGTTTATGTTTCTCCTAGGGATGTCATCTAGCTAGTATGCTTCATAGACTTTGTATACTTAAGTAATCCTTTAGTTTTGACTGGAAATGTCTTCTTGTTGTGTATATTTGTCATCAATGTTGTGTATAGCTTCGTTTTTCGATAGTTTACATATGCATGTTGGTTGGGTGGCTTTAATAAAGATAGGTAGCTTTTAACCTATGAAATGTTTCATCATGCAACCTTTAGAGAGAGTTTTGTCTCAATATTTAAACCTTTAGGATTGGTGAGATATTTGTATGATGTCAGTGAGACTAGATTCTACCTAGGAGATAGTTGGGTGAGCTATGTTTGAGAAAGACTTTAGTAATATTCATTAGTTAATATTGCAAAGAGCACCAGAGTCATTGACATAGGGTTTGAGTTGTTCAACATGTCAACAAAGACCTAGCGGTGTTCATCTAGGTAGAGTTAAAAGAGAAATGTTGGTCCTGCCATGATTGGATAAGTGTTGATATCTATTGCTTTAGCTTTGGTTTTGGGGTGAGTCAAATTCTAAATTGAATAGTTTTTCATCAAAGTAATAGGACCTAGGAACTCTTTAACTTAAGAAGATTTTGTAAGGAGCTCCATTTGGAATTGGTCAGTTGTGAGGTGACTTCAAATTGTCCTATGGTGTAGAAAAGAAACTCGTAGACATCCAGATTGGAGTTAACCTTTCGTACGCTCATAGTGAGCAAGGCATAGCTGTAGAAGCCCATACAAAGGATACTTTTAATCATTCTCTATAGTGAAACCAATAGGAAGATGAATTTGGTTTCTAGGTATGCTTTGTATTTGCTTGGTGCATGAATGTCTGAGATGTCGAAACACATATGGAAATGTAAAACATAGTAAAAGGAGATACTTGTACTAGGCAAATAATCTATTATGTTGTGACTACATGTACATGAATTATCATGTGTGGTTATAAACCATTATGAGATATATTGGAATACCACCAATGGTACTCGTATTAGGGTGCTTTGGTGCATTGTTTTGGCTGACCTGAACTGTAAGTGTTTCCTTTATACTAGATTATTGAGTGTGGGCAATGAATTATTGAACAATATTCCAAATGACTTGTAATATGCCCATGATATAAGATGTTTCTAGGTTTTGTTATTATAGTGAAACTATAGTGTGAAACTAGAAACCAAAAATGGGTCTTTGTAATAATCATAGGAATGATAGATTCTTGAAAATAAGAAAAGATACTTATGGAATAATTTGGTCAAATTATGAAATCATCTATAATTATAAATTAAAAGGATTTATTCATAATGTGATTCTATGAGAGCTAAGAGACTCTCAACAAGGTAGTATAGGTAGAAAGGATTGCCTTGTTCCAATGTAAAGATTTAGATTTCAAGAAATAAGAAAAGAAAGCATCTTTCCTTGGCTGGGTTTTCCCTTAGGGGTTTTTCCCAGGATAAAGTTTTTTTTATGGCAATTTTATGTGAGATATTTTTATGGTGTTTTATAACTACAATATAAATGGAATCTATGTTTTCTTCTATGTCAAAAGGAGGTTTTTATTTATGGAATTATAATATCATGGATGTGCTTTCTTTCAAACAATTATCTTTATATGATATAAGTAGGTTACTCAATGGTTTCTAGAGAGAAAAATAAAAGCATGTGGGGTGTGTTTTAAAGAAAACTTGATTAATTATTTTAAGAGCAACATTCCTAAAATAAAACTTATTGTTAAATTTTGAGAATTTATTTAATATATAATTGCGATATAGACTCTCATAAGGATTAGCCCAAGTTAATATGAACTACTACCAAAATATAGTAGTTATCAAATGATGGAGGTTGAACTTTTGGGTATAGGACCTGTTGTGGCTGCTCCACAACACACCCCAAAATTGGGGACCCCCATTTTTTTGCACACTTTCCAAGAAGATTGCAGTGGCCCAGATGTTAAAAAGACAAAGAAAAGCAAGAAATGAAAAGTTGTCACGATATCGCGACATGTTGCTCCGTCGCGGCCAAGAAATGAAAAGTTGTCACGATATCGCGACATGTTGCTCCGTCGCGGCCAGAAATGAAAAGTTGTCGCGATATCGCGACATGTTGCTCCGTCGCGGCCAAAAATGAAAAGTTGTCATGATATCGCGACATGTTGCTCCGTCGCGCCCAAAATGAAAAGTTGTCGCGATATCGCGACATGTCGCGTTTTCGCGGCTCAGACAAGTGAAGTACAATGGAACAAAAAAGTGTCACGATTTCACGACATGTCACGTTTTCATGGCCAAGAGCAACAGAATGCAACATGATGAGAAAATGTCACGATTTCACGACGTGTTGTGAAATCACGGTCAAAGCGGTCAAACAGAACAAGATGCTAGAAATGTCGCGATATCACGACATGTCTCATTTTCATGATGCAGGACAAAGAACTAAGTTGAAGACTCAAAGTTGTCGCGATATCGCGACATGTTGTGCTTTCGCGATGTTTGATGGGTAAAACAGCCAAGTACAGAAATTGTCGCGATATCGCGACATGTCATGTTTTCGTGACATGTCATGAAATCGCGGTTAAAGCAGGCAGGAAGAAGTATTGACCGAAAATGTTGTGATATAGCGACATGTCGGAGTTTCATGACCTGGAGCAGCCAAAGTGAACATAGAGGAAAAGTGTCGCGATATCGCGACATGTTGGATTTTCACGACCAAAGGCAGGAAGATAGAGCTAAAGAGAAAAGTGTCACGATTTCACGACAGAAAGCAGCGAGATGGTACGAAATGAAAAAGTGTCATGATTTCATGACATGTCGCGTTTTCGTGGCTAAGTACAACAAAACACAGCGAAAAAAAAAATGTCACGATTTCATGACAAGTTGCATTTGCACAGCCCAAAAGAAAAAACGTCATGATTTCACGACAGGTTGCATCCGCACGGCCCGAAGAGAAAAATGTCATGATATCACGACATGTCTCATTTTTGTGATGCATGAAGGCGAACAAGGCTACTGATATAAAAATGTCACGATATCGTGACATGTCTCATTTTCGCGATACAAGAAGAATAACAAAGCTGCAGGTATAAAAACGTCGCGATATCGCGACATGCTATTTTTTGTCATGATTCATGAAGGGCCATTATAGAACATGCAGGGAAGTGTTGAACACGTGGCATAAAGGTGTAAGGGTTATGATAACGCTTGGATTATAGTTAGCAGAGAAGATCAAACGTTTCGACGCTCGAACAAAAGTCAAAAATGATGAAGAGGTAGGGAAGATGAAACGAAGAGATCTGGGAGATGAAGCGAAGCGTCACAGAGCGAAACAGAGAGCATTGACAGAAATTTTAAAAGCAGAAGCATAGATTGGTAGAAGGGTCAGAAACCGCTGCGAGTAGAGTTATAGAGCTGAAGGCGATAGGCCATTCTGGGCCTGCTTGAGTTGTTTCTCTTCCACTTTATCTGGTTTGGAAAAACGAAAGATTTTGCTATTGTAAAATGACATATTTTTAATGTAGAAGTGTTCAGAAATTTGCATCTTATGGGCAAGAAAGAAGGAGTTATTCTCTGCATGCATGATTGAATGTTTATCTTTCCCCTTTCTGATTTTAGGCTTATAGATGGAGTTTAATGCAAGTTGTCTTGGTTGCTTCATGCGAATGTCTAAATCTAGAAACCGTAGTTAAAACCCTAGAAACCAGCACTTAGCTTATCTGGATTGTGCATGTTTGTAGGTTCAATAGGTTAGGTTGTATGTATGGAGACCTCATATCTTCGGTTTTGTCGAAATAGGATAGCATCATACTGAGTGCATTTTTATTTTCAGTTTGTTTTCTGCATTTCATTTTCATTCTCTATATTTTATTTTTTTCAGAAATTTTAACTTATTTAAAATAAACATTTAAAAATTACAAAATCCAAAAAAACAATGAACAATCACTAAAGTTTCATGATGAAATAAACCAACATTGCCCCTTGTTTACAGTTACTTGCAATCACTAAGGTGTTCCAAGCATTTAAATTGAATATCTTTATTTGATTATTAATATGCAAAATGCTAACATAGCGGAGACCTTGGAGAAGTTACTTGTTTAATTTCTTTGCAAGAGGGGATTTGGAACTCAAATCCTATCGGAGAGTGTGTTTTCACAATCGGGTGAAAATACCACTCAACAGATTGGCGCTAGAAGGAGGGCATGAAATGGTTTATTTCATTATGATTTTAAATGCTACAGGTTTATAATTGTTTAAGAGCTTTACATTGCTAAATATTTCAAGTCCATTTGATTAGCATCTTCGGCCTCCTCTAACACCACTCAACAGATTGGCGCTAGAAGGAGGGCCGGATGGGTTTATTTTAGTGTGATTTAAATGCTATAAGGATTTAAATTTTTGTATATTTCATGCTATATTGATTGTTATCTTTAGTCCTCTAACACTCAGCAGATTGTTAAAAGGAGGGCCTGAATTGGTTTACTTTATTCTATTTACGTTAAGCAATTCAGGTATGTTGTATATTATTCTAATGCTTTTTGATTGTTCATATAGAAATAATGTGATTTGATTTAATTTTGAAAATTTTGGTCTTGACTAACGAAGTGTTGTTTCCATGCAATTACTTTTCATTTGATTTTAATGAATACATCTCTTAGTTGATGCTAACTTGATTTTTTATACATTGTAGGTTGGATATTTGCTAGTCATTTCACGTTGATGTGTCGTGATTCCTTCCTTTTTGACTAATAGATTTTGGTTCTAAAGTTATATTTTGAGTTTCACTAATGGCAACATTTGAGGAGCAAATTGTATCCCTAAGAGCTGAAATAGTGTCTCTAAGAGAAAGAATGGTATCTATGATGGAGGATCATTATAAGGGTTTGTCTATACATGTGATACCCTATCAAATTCCTAAATTGTTATTAGAGTTTCTACGATGTTTTAATCAAGAGGTGCCACTAGGATACTTGCAAAAACTGTATGTCTACAAGGATACATTATGTCAATTCCAGATTTTCTATGAGGAGGTGGCTTGTAAGTTATTTGCATACATTTTGGATGATAAACCATTCTTTTGGTACAGCCAACTACCCATGGAGGTTAGGACTTCTTGGATACAACTAGAAGCAGCCTATCTTTATCATTTTGATAATCAGGTTGACTTAGAAATGTTGAAAAATCAGTTTACCTCCATATGTAAGGAGCCTAATGAATCCTTGAGTCAATTCAATGGAAGATTTCATGAGTTGCACTCCCAAATGTGGGAAAATTTTAACACATTAGAAGAGGAAGCCATGGAAGTATACCTGGGAGCCATACACCCCACACTTGCTTCACTCATTGAGGAAAAAATGGGTGGCTTGTCTCTAGAGAAAATCTATGAGATCCTAGAAGAGGTAGAACGACAAGGTCTTGAAGAAGAAAAGGCACAACATGTTCACATGAGAGATTGTCCTTCTAAAGATATTGATGCCAACCTACACCAACCATCAAATATAGCACCCTCCACTCCAATGATACCTAAGGTAAATGATCAAGGGGATGAATTTGAATATCCAAATGTTACAACCACCTTAGATGTAGTCCAAGAGGAGGTGCAAAGTGCTAAACCAACATCCGCTAGTGAAGATTATGCAGAAATGATCTCATTCATAGAGATGCATGATTATTCGGATAAAGGGGTCCCAAATTCAACAATGTTTGAAATATGTGATAGGACGGAACCTACCATAGAATTGAATGAAGTGGTTGAAAGTGAAATTGGAAGAAAACCAATAAATGAATTTGAAGATATGATAGAATTTCACCACTTGTTCTTGGAAGATACTCTTGATGAGATGTGTAGAATTAACGATCAAAGAAATTCTTCACCCTCCAAATTGTGATAAAATTGAATCATGGGTTACTAATTTGGACGATGATAGCCTTACAAATTTGAATTCAAGAAATGACCCACTTTTGGAAATAATTGAACCATCTAAGGAAGGTGAAGGTGAATTTGATGAGAAACACATTGATGAATTGGAGGATGTTGAAGAAGTAGTTGAACGTCACCACTTGATTTTGGAAGATGATTATTACGATGCTTGGAAGAAGTGGGAAGACTACACTCACTCCAAAACTCGCTAATGAAACTTGTGTGCCAATTGATATACCGGACAACATAATCGCCTACTCAAAGGAAGATATTACAACTCCTGTACAATTTGAGGATGTTTTGGAAGAGGGTTTCAAATCTCATCAAATTTTGGAAGATTATAATGATTCCATTACCAAGGACAAAGAAGAAAAATATTTGATGAATGAATCAAAAGATCATGCCACAAACATCATGGATTTGGATGACAATTTTTACAATGGTTGGGGGAGATATGATAATGCATTCTTTTCTCACACCCCTATAGATGAAACTCATATTTCACTTGATATGCAAGATGTTGAAACTTCTACCTCACATGAAGAGATACCATGGATAGTGAACAAAGAATGGGAACTAAATGACGAAGAGATGGATCAATTGGAAACAACTCAAATGAAGGATCATCAAGATGAGTCATTGGACATACACTTTGACCAAGAATATTTGAAGGTTGAAAAGGAGGGCCATGTTTTCAACTGGGTTTCAAACAAACCGAAAAAAAAAAAATGCATGACCATATTTTGAATTTGAATTATGTTTATGGTGAAATGTCATTAAAGGTGAATGAAAAACAAGATATGATTTCTAATCACACCTTTGATAACACTTGTTTTAATGAATGAAAAAGAAGTTGATGCACTTGAATTGTTAAATCAAATTCATCAACAATTACTAATTGAATCTAGGGTAAAAACTTTTAATGATCCTAATTTAGTAAATATCCTAGATGCTTGTAAATTGTTGCACAAATTTGATTGGCCTACAAATTTGGAAAATGATTTGGCTTTAAAATTTTTAGAAATAGGCTCTTGCTTACAAAGTCTCATTTTGGATAAAGAGAGCCTAGTTCTAAATCATGAATGGAATTATAAGATTTATACTTTAAAGAATAGACAAGATAAAATTGAATATCATTTATTGTCTAATCATTTTAGTAACTTGACGCTCACCTATGAGAGTACTAATGGAATTAAATCTAATTGGTGGGGTGAGAGAGGGAAGTTAAAAGTTGTTGCATGGTGTGGTCTAATATTGTTTTTGTTGGATTCCTACAACATTTGGCATGCATATCACGTTATATTTTTGTTGAAGTGTTCTAATCATGTTTGGGATCCGGGAAAGTGATAGTCCAAGCTTTGCATCATCTTGTATTATATTGTACATTTGTATATAGGTTTTGATTTTTGGTTTTGGTTTGTGTTTTCAAATTTTCATTTTTGGATTGCATTTTGGTTTTGGATTGAATAAGTTTTGATTTAAAGTTATGTGTTGGTCCTATGGACATGTTTGGTTTGTAAAAAAAAAAAAATTTGAGATGTCAACTTATGCCTAAAATCAGGGGAATATGAAACATTGGAATTGTATTGCAGAAAGCTCCACAAGTAACGCAAACACATTAAATAATATCGTTTGAAACTTGTGATGCATGAAGTTGTCAGTTTTACAAATTATGGCAACATAGGTGGTATACTCCATCCACAATTCAGAAAAGCAATGCATTCATATTACATTCCATTTTGCATATATATTCCATCTTAGTTGCATATCCATTTCCAATACAATCATTGAAAAATGTCAAATCCTCTTAGGGTTATGCTATAACATAAATAAGAAAAAAAATCCTAAGGTTGGGAACTGAGGCCCGAGATATCTAGAACCAAGCACATTTTATACACATTAAAAAGGATCTTGAGCAAAATGATCAAAACCTTGCTTGGAAGAAAAGGTCAGGCGAAAGAAGTATTTCATGTCTATCCTATTATGCAACATGATCCTTAAAACAATGGTTTTTACCACTTCCATAAAGCTTAAAGCCTAAAATCAGAGTAGTAAGGATAGGGTTAAATCCTCATCGAACTTAGGTTGAGGATCCAACTCCCCAAAGCTCTGATTTGACCTACATGGAGTAGTAAGGATAGGGCATAATTCTCATCTCGCCTAGGTTGAGAATCTGATTCCCCAAAGCTCCTATGTCTCATTTCATCATAAATCTTGGATTGGAAGGATCGTACTACATGTCCTCTGCAAAGGATGGGTAGTCATCCCCAAGGTCCAAGAAATAAAATTAATATTTCCCATTTTCATCTAAATCTTGGATTGGAAGGATCGTACTACATGTCCCTAGCAAGGATGGGTAGTCATCCCCAAGGTCCAAGAAGTAAAAAATTAATATTTCCCATTTCATCTTAATATTGGATTGGAAGGATCGTACTACATGTCCCTCGCAAGGATGGGTAGTCATCCCAAAGGTCCAAGAAAAAAAAGAGAATGAATGAAGCCAAATCATGGATTATGGGGTTAAGTATGCCCATGCGTGGCAGCATGTCTTGTCTAAAAACAAGACCACTGACTGTTCAAACGGATAGACTAGCATGACCATTTCATCCATAACTGGTTAAATTATTTTGCTCAAAGTGAGGTAATGAATTCCATATCGAGTAGTAAGGATAGGGTTAAATTCCCATCTCGTTTAGGTTGGGAATCCGATTCCCCAAAGCTCTGATTTCACTTTCACTTGCACATGGGTTCAAGATAGTAGTGACTCATAACCAACTTTGGGATCTAATAAAGCAATTCATTATACATATAGTTGATCCTAAGAGGGTTTGATAATTTTAAATGTTTGTGTATGATACTAGAAAGCTTAAAGCAGATTGCTACATCTCTAAGCATATTTATCAAGATGCATAAATCATTCACAATCTCACATATGCATTCATGTAAAACTGACAATGGAATGTTGATCAATTTCAAATGATAGAAAATGGAACACATTGCACACACCGAGCTGATACTTAATGATTCTAATGTTTCATGTATTTCTGATCTATCGGCATTTGGTTTTATGTGTTGACACTTGTGTCTAAGCTTGTATATTTCAGGTTAGGTTCTCACCGAAATGCTCAGGAGCATTTCCCAACAGAGTCGCCATTTGTTGTGGCTGCTCCACAACACACCCCAAAATTGGGGACCCCCTTTTTTGCACACTTTCCAAGAAGATTGCAGTGGCCCAGATGTTAAAAAGACAAAGAAAAGCAAGAAATGAAAAGTTGTCGCGATATCGCGACATGTTGCTCCGTCGCGGCCAAAAATGAAAAGTTGTCACGATATCGCGACATGTTGCTCCGTCACGGCCAAAAATGAAAAGTTGTCACGATATCGCGACATGTTGCTCCGTCGCAGCCAAAAATGAAAAGTTGTCACGATATCGCGACATGTTGCTCCGTCGCGACCAAAATGAAAAGTTGTCGCGATATCGCGACATGTCACATTTTCGTGGCTCAGACAAGCGAAGTATAGTGGAACGAAAAAGTGTCACGATTTCGTGACATGTCGCGTTTTCATGGCTAAGAGCAACAGAATGCAGCATGATGAGAAAATGTCATGATATCGCGACGTGTTGTGAAATCGTGGTCAAAGCGGTCAAACAGAACAAGATGCTAAAAATGTCGTGATATCATGACATGTCACATTTTCATGATGCGAGACAAAGAACTAAGTTGAAGACTCAAAGTTGTCACGATATCGTGACATGTTGTTTTGCAGGTAAAAAAAAAGAAGAAAGTGTCGCGATATCGCGACATGTCATGTTCATCAAAGCGAAGAGGAAGAAAAAAATGTCATGATATCGTCACATTGTAGATCACGAGAGAGAAAGTGAAAAGAGGAAAAGTGTCATGATATCGCGACATGTGATTTCGACAAAGCAGGAAGATAGAAAAGAGAAAAGTGTCGCGATTTCGCGACGAAAGCAATGAGATGGTACAAAATGAAAAGTGTCACGATTTCATGACATGTCACATTTTGGCTAAGTACAACAAAACACAAAAAAAAAAAACATCATGATTTGACATGAAAGAAAGTGATTTCTAAGGAGAAAAATGTCGTGATATCGTGACATGTCTCATTTTCACGATGCATGAAGGCGAACAAGGCTGCTGATAGAAAAATGTCATGATATCGCGACATGTCTCATTTTTGCGGTACAAGAAGAATAACAAAGCTACAGGTATAAAAACGTCGCGATATCGTGACATGCTATTTTTTGTCATGATTCATGATGGGCCATTATGGAACATGTAGGGAAGCGCTGAACACATGGCATAAAGGTGTAAGGGTTACAAAACGGTTACAGTTAGCAAAGAAGATCAAACATTTCGATGCTCGAACAAAAGCCAAAAATAATGAAGAGTGGGGAAGATGAAACGAAGCGATCTGGGAGATGAAGCGAAGCATCACAGGGTGAAACAGAGAGCATTGCCAAAAATTTTAAAAGCAGAAGCACAGATTGGTAGAGGGGTCAAAAACCGCTGCAAGCAGAGTTATAGAGTTGAAGGTGATAGGCCATTCTAGGCCTGCTTGAGTTGTTTCTCTTCCATAGACTGGTTTGAAAAAACTAGAAATTTTGCTATTGTAAAATGACATATTTTTAATGTAGAAGTGTTCAAAAATTTGCATCTTGTGGGCAAGAAAGAAGGAGTTATTCTTTGCATGCAAGATTGAATGTTTATCTTTCCCCTTTCCGGTTTTAGGCTTATAGATGGAGTTTAATGCAAGTTGTCTTGGTTGCTTCATGCGAATGTCTAAATCTAGAAACCGTAGTTAAAACCCTAGAAACCAGCACTTAGCTTATCTGGATTGTGCATGTTTGCAGGTTCAATAGGTTAGGTTGCATGCATGGAGACCTCACATCTTCGGTTTTGTCGAAACAGGATAGCATCATACTGAGTGCATTTTTATTTTCAGTTTGTTTTTTGCATTGCATTTTCATTCTCTACATTTTATTTTCTTCAGAAAGTTTAACTTATTTAAAATAAACATTTAAAAATTACAAAATCCAAAAAAACAATGAACAATCACTAAAGTTTCATGATGAAATAAACCAACATTGCCCCTTGTTTACAGTTACTTGCAATCACTAAGGTGTTCCAAGCATTTAAATTGAATATCTTTATTTGAGATTATTAATACACAAATGTAAAATGCTAACATAGCGGAGACCTTGGAGAAATTACTTGTCTAATTTCTTTGCAAGAGGGGATTTGGAACCCAAATCCTATCGGAGAGTGTGTTTTCACAATCGGGTGAAAATACCACTCAACAGGACCTAATGAAATTCCTAACCACAAGGAGGTAAACATTACGATGGCTTGTTCTTGAGTATGTTCTAAGTAGGAAGTATTGAGAAGACTACCCTATCATGATAATAAACTAATAAGTTTTCTTGGGATATGCCTAGTGCTCTTACATAGATAGTCCTATGTAAGGTGCAGGGATTGGTGTGTAGCCTTGATGGAATTAATGGAATTAAACTAGCTCATCAAAAGAAATATGAGAAGGATAGTCCAAGCATGCATATTACCTAATGCACTTACATTAAATGATATATGTAAGTTGTAGGGATGGGTATTTCTTGTGGTATTTCTAACAGATGAGAAACAAATCCACAGAGGGACTAAGTTACTCAGACTAGAACACAAATAATTGAACTAACTCCAAACCATGTTTAGGTATATGAAGAAAATGCTTGGTTGAGTTGGGTAAAACTAGGTTGTGATAGTTTACCATTAAGAAAAGGAGAAATCCAAGGCATTGAAATACAAGAATATATCTATTTTCTAAACTATTCATGGAATCCCATCTTGATAAGAGTTTTCAAGATCATGTCATGGTCTATTCGGTCAAAAGCACTTATCATATCTACTTTGAGTTTCATATACTTAGATTTATCCTTCCTACTAGAGTGCATATCTTATTGAACTAATATACCTTCATAAATCCTTTTTTATTTCATGAACCCTAATTTGTTGGGAGAAATAATTGAATCTACCAATGGAAATATTTTGTTTTTAATAATTTTGGAAATTGTTTGTTATGAAGTATTATAAAGTGAAATTGGCCTGAATATTTGCAATGAATGGGCATGTTTTTATTTAGGAATTAGGGAAAAAATGTGGATTTGATTCCCCCATGTATTTGCTATTTAGTTTTTCTTTCTTCAACCATATCTAGAAGATCCTTCTTTATTATGTGCCAAAAATCTTGATAAAACAAAATATTAAATCCATCGGGCCTCGAGGCTTTATCACATTGTATGGAAAATACCACTCCTTTGAGCTCCTACATGGTGATAGGTTGGATTAAATGTTCATTATCCTCCTGATTCAGAGAACCAAGAATGAGATCAATAAGAGCCTGTTGGTTGTTTGCTTTAATTTCTCCATATTTGCTCAACAAATTTTTGAAGAAATCAAGAATATGTGCTTTCATTTGTTGTACATTGCTTGATATTTTCCCATATTCTATTTGTATATTTATTATTGTGTTGTAAATATTTATTTTCTATGATTTATTATGAAATAATTTGGTGTTTTTTCACCATATTTAAGCCAAATCATTCTAGATTTTACTCTCCAATTGTTTTCTTCTTCTTTTTCCATATTCAAAATTTGGGTAATGAGTTCTTTTTGTTCTTGAATGATACTCTCCTCTCCTCCTCTAATTTCCATTGTAGTTTGAACCTTATTAATTTTTTCTTTCAGTATGGAGTAAGGAGTATCCTTGGCTTTGTTTTTAATCCATTTTCTAATTTTCTGCTTTAAATATTGTATATTTTTTACCCACTTTTAGGCATAAGTGTCATTTTTCTAGCTTCCCTCCCATACATGCTAATATAAATCTTTAAAATCAACATCCATAAACCAAAAATATTTATATTTCAAGGGGAAAGGGTCCCAATTGGCTTGTTTTTCGTACCCCAAAAGCACTGGTCTATGGTTAGAATGACCATTAAACAAAATTTCTTGAGAAAATTTGATCCTATGATCTAATAGAATATCATAAACAAGGAATTTTTCCAATATTTTAGTAATAAATTTGGAGCTAAATATTTTGTTAGTCTAGGTAAATTTTTCCATTGTTAGTTGTACATCCATAAGATTGTGCTGCTACATAATAACTTCTACAAGTTCTCTATTTGGGTCTTGTATGTAGACTGTTGGCAATTTTGGGTACCTTGGGTACATTGCCTTTGCTCAAGTGTAGAAGTTGTCATTGATGTCAAGAAGCTCTTGAAGGAATTTGATTTAATGTCAGATTATTCAGAGCATAGACTGTGAGTTTCCAGGAAGATCAGAGTAGCCCATTTGCAAAAGATCATCAGAAAAAGACAAGTTAGAAAAAGTATGCAGCAGGCTGGAAAAATTGTCGCGATTTCACGACATGTTAGAGGAGAGAGAAAGTGCTGGAAAAACTGTCGTGATTTCGTGACATTTTAGAGGAGAGAGAAAGTGTCAGCAAAACTATCACAATTTTGTGACATGTTGGAAGAGAGAGAAGAGGCAGGCAAAACTGTCACGATTTCGCGACATGTTGGCAGAGAAAGAACGCAAGGTGGAAAGTGTCACGATTTTGCAACATGTCACTTTTTCGTGACTCGAAAAGTGTAGGAAGGCAAAGAAGGGAAAGTGTCACGATTTCGCGACATAATGCAAGGAAGGTTGTACGGACGAAAAAGTGTCGTGATTTCGTGACATGATGCAGAAGGGAGAGTCCGTAGTGTGAACTGTCATGATTTCATGACAAGTTCAAAGAGAGATAAAGTATCTCAAAAAGTGTCACGATTTCGTGACATGCTACAGAGTTTGAAGTGAGAATAGTCATGATTTCATGACATGCTACAAAAGACAAAGTGAGGACTGTCACGATTTCGCGACATGCTAAAAAGCTCAAAGTGAGAACTGTCATGATTTCATGACATGCAGCAAAGGGAAGAGTTTGAAATGAGAAGCATCGCAATTTCGTGACAGAAACTGAAAGCATGTCTTCCATAGGTGAAGGGCCACGATTTCAAAACAAAAGTAGAGAGGAAGGCTATGAAGACAAAAGCATCATGATTTCGTGACATGTTCCAGTTTCGCGGGTGTAAGGCAGAAAGAAGCTCAAGGCAGCGAAAGTGTCATGATTTTGCGACAAAAGCAGAGAGGAAGGTCATGAAGACAGAAGGGTCGCGATTTCGTGATAGAATTGAAGATGACATCAACAGAGGCAAAAGTGTTATGATTTCATGACAGAAGCAGAGAGGAAGGCCATGAAGATAGAAGGGTCATGATTTCATGACAGAAGAGTAGTTGACGTTAGCAAAAGCAGAAAGTGTCACGATATCGCGACAAAAGCCATAAGATAGTGTTCGATTGCAAAGGTGTCATGATATCACGACATGTTGTAGTTTCACGAGAAAAGCTACAGAACCACAGAGGCGGTTGAAGTCGACAGAGTTGAATTTGAGATGACGAATTTTAGGGTTTTGCAACTGACAAAGTTAAGGGTAGCAGCCGACTGAGATCAAGGTTTTGATCTTGAAAGTATCAGTATAAAAGTAGGGCTGCTTGGAAATAAAAATACATCGATCAAAGTGTATGTTTGAAGAGTGACATTCGTAGACTGTGCGAAAGAGACGGAGTTCGATCGTTGAGAGCAGAGTGCATTCTGTTGAATCTTCCAAGTGAGAGAGATCACAAGGAAGTAGAGTGCGCGAAGGCTATACGGCTGTAGTTGCATAGAAGTGCAAAGGTCAAAGTTTGATCAAGTGCAGCTGTGATTGCACAAAAAGAAGCGAAGGACTGTGTTTTTGTGCAGACCAAAAAAAGAGGATAAAGACATTTGTGCCAGATCGAAGGACTGTGTTTGGTGTAGTTCAGAGATAGATATCGAGGACATTTGTGCTAGACCGAAGGACTGTGTTTAGTGCAATTTCGAGGACCAGCCTTGGAGGTGATAGAGTTGAGGACAGAGGCCTCCAGCCAGAGCAAGGAAGATAGGTGTCTTCTATGGATAGAGTTCCATTTGCTAAGGGCAGAGGAGGTAGAGGTCTTCTAGAAGATCATCAGCCATAACAGAGCTAGGGGATTGGTGTCTCCTTTGGGTTGGTGCCCATAAACATTGTAATCGGGAAAGGTATTCCCAGATTTGTTGATAAAATTTAATAAAAGATTTTATCCGTGGAGTAGCCCCCATTGGGTGAACCATGTAAATTGTTGTGTCTCTATTGTGGATGGTGTTTTGTGCATTGCTTTGATTCCTGCTATTAATATTGCTTTATATACACTACATAATATTGAATTGAAAGTTGATTTGAAGGAAAAAGTAAAAAGCGGTCTTATACTGTTCACCCCCCCTCTCAGTATAAGCTTGTGTTCTTCATTTGGTATCAGAGTGGGTGCCTTCAAAAAGTTTAACATCTTGAAGGAAAAGCTAGCAAAGAACATAATGTATTATTCAAGTGGCAATGCAGTACCTATTCTTGATGGATCAGATTTTGGTCTTTGGAGTGCAAGGATGAAGGTTCATCTAATGGCACTTGGGAATGAGGTTTGGGAAGTGATTGAAGATGGGTACACTATTCCTGTAAATGGTCCATATACTAAAGAAGATAGGCTCCTACATCACAGCAATTCAAAAGCAATGAATGCAATCCTGAAAGGTTTACAGAAAGCAGATCTCACCAAAGTAATTCACCGCAAGACAGCTAGTGAAATGTGGAAACAGTTGCAGGTGGTTCATACTGGTGATGCAAATGTCAGAAAGGCCAATTTGAGACATTTCAAAGGTATGTTTGAACAACTCAAGATGAATTATGATGAAAATATTAGTGACTACATGCTTTGTATGGATGAGGTTGTTAACTCCATGAAAGACTTAGGACTTGAGCTTGCTGAAAATGATGTTTGTGATAAGATTTTAAGATCTATTCCTAATAGATTTAGTGAAAATATTTCTGCTATTGAGGAAGCTAAAGATTTGGATAAGTTGAAAAAGGATGAGCTCCATAGTATACTTGTAGCATTTGAGTTGAGAACTCAAGTGAAGGTTGACGTCAAGAAAGAGGCAGATTTCAAGGCTACCAGGAAATCAAAGGGCAAACAACTTCAAGAGAGTGATGAGTCTTCTAGTGATGAAGAGGTATATTACAACAAGAAAGGCAAGTTCTTTAGAAAGCACAAAAGCATGAAAAATATAAGATGTTTCAACTGTGGGAAATTTGGTCATTATGCTACTGACTGTACTATTTCCAAGAATGAAAGTGATGAAGATATACAGGATTCTAAGAACAAGGATTTTGAAAAGCACAAGCATCATAGGAAAAACAAAGATGAGCGCAGCAATCAAGGAAAGAGGTATTCTCACAAGCACAAGAAGAGTTTATACCTAGACAAAGCAAGTAAGTTTTCTAGTAGTGATTAGTGATAGTGAAAGTTCTTCAAGTGATACTAAAAATGAGATGCTGTTCATATCAGAAAAAGAGGAAGAACCGAAACATAGATTCATTATCATGAAATGTTTTAGATGTGGAAATTTTTGTCACCTTGAGGATGATTGCACAAATAATGAATTGGTTACTAGTATGTATGAGGATGCTTCAAAAAACTATAAGGAAGATGCATGTATGGTTTTTGAAAAGGGTAGAACCTCTAGTGATAAGAAATCTGTAAAAGGCTCTGATGATTTAGAAAGCAAAAAAATAAAGGATCTTGAAAGTGAACTTACTAATGCTCTTAGTGCTTTGAAAAAGGAAAGAAAGAAGAATTCCAGACTCAATGATAAGTTAGATGAATGTTGTATGGAGAGAGATGATATTACAGAAAGTCTTGACTTCCCTATGGCTAAGACACAAGAACTCAAGGACGAGTTAGAGTCTAAGATTCTTCAGTATAATGAGTTGGAACAAAAAATTGCTTCTTTGGAAGTGGAAACTAAAGAGTACTAGGATAAACTGTATAGGTTTCAAGATAGCTCCAAAATGGTTAAGTCTCTCATCAAAGGTCAAAGAAAACCAACAGATAAAACAGGTCTCGATTTTGTTGAGCCACACAAGAAACAGGTTGGGGAATCTAGTAAGAGATTTCAAAAGGAAGAGAGTTCTGATGAAGAAAGTACTTCAGATCATGAGTCCGTGAGTGATAGATGCGTAGAAACAGAAAATGAAATTCAGATTGAGAAGAAGAAGTTTTTGGGACCCAAGAGGTCGAATAAAAGAAAATTTCATGGTAGATGTTTTGCGTGTCATAGGTTTGGTCACATGGCTGTACATTGCATGACTCAAGTAAGGAAAGTAAATGACAGTTTCAGAGGTGGCAATTTATTTCAAGGGTATTGCTACTCTTGTAATCAGTTTGGGCATAAGGCAATTTTCTGCAAGGCTAATAACAGGAATAGGTTTGGTCAGAACTGGTGGATTCAAAAAGCAGGTATGCCTAAAAGAAATAATGTTGTTACTTGTTATAAGTGCAACAATGACGGTCACACAGCTAGACAGTGCAGAGCTGATCTTCCAAAGTATAGGAACAGGAACAAGAACAGTGGTATAAACAGGTCCAAGGATCAAGGCGTGGACAAGAACAGGGATGAGAACAAGAACAAGAACATAAATATGGACAAAGAGTTCAAGAGAAGGCCTGACAAGGAAGTTATAGACGCTGATGATGATCAGTGCTTAATAGGAGTTTCACTCCCACCCCTATTTTAATCACCTCATCAGGAGGTGGGGAAGGGACTAAGCTAAGAGGCTCATTATTAGTCCCGAGCCCCAAAGGTGACCCTTTGCCATTGATGACAAAGGGGGAGAGATATGAGTAAGGGGGAGAGCTTCAAAGTGAAGAAGAGCTTCAAGTTAGGGGGAGCAAAACTTCAAAGACAGATTCTCAATTGTTAGCTCAGTTGGTTTCAGTTTTGGCTCTTGAGAAGTGGTGTCAGTAAAGGTTTGCCATCAATGACAAAGGGGGAGATTGTTGGCAATTTTGGGTACCTTGGGTACATTGCCTTTTCTCAAGTGTAGAAGTTGTCATTGATGTCAAGAAGCTATTGAAGGAATTTGATTTAATGTCAGATTATTCAGAGCATAGACTGTGAGTTTCTAGGAAGATCAGAATAGCCCATTTGCAAAAGATCATCAGAAAAAGACAAGTTAGAAAAAGTATGCAGCAGGCTGGAAAAACTGTCATGATTTCGTGACATGTTAGAGGAGAGAGAAAGTGCTGGAAAAACTATCATGATTTCACGACATTTTAGAGGAGAGAGAAAGTGCTGGAAAAACTGTCATGATTTTGCGACATTTTAGAGGAGAGAGAAAGTGCCAACAAAACTGTGGTGATTTCGTGACATGTTGGAAGAGAGAGAAGAGGTAGGCAAAACTGTCACGATTTCGTGACATGTTGGCAAAGAAAGAATGCAAGGTGGAAAGTGTCACAATTTCGTGACATGTCACTTTTTCGTGACTCGGAAAGTGCAGGAAGGCAAAGAAGGGAAAGTGTCACGATTTCGTGACATAATGCAAGGAAGGCTATACGAACAAAAAAGTGTCGCAATTTCGTGACATGATGCAAACGGAAGAGTCCATAGTGTGAACTGTCGCGATTTCACGACAAGTTCTAAGAGAGATAAAGTATCTCAAAAAGTGTCACAATTTTGCGACATGCTGTAGAGTTCGAAGTGAGAACAGTCACAATTTCGTGACATGCTACAAAAGACGAAGTGAGGACTGTCACGATTTTGCAACATGCTGAAAAGCTCGAAGTGAGAACTGTCACGATTTCGTGACATGCAGCAAATGGAAGAGATTGAAATGAGAAGCGTCGTGATTTCACGATAGAAACTGAAAGCATGTCTTCCATAGGTGAAGGGTCATGATTTCGTGACAAAAGCAGAGAGGAAGGCTATGAAGACAAAAGCGTCATGATTTTGCGACATGTTCCAGTTTCGTGGGTGTAAGGCATAAATAAGCTCAAGGTAGTGAAAGTGTCGTGATTTCATGACAAAAGCAAAGAGGAAGGTCATGAAGACATAAGGGTCGTGATTTCATGAAAGAATTGAAGATGACATCAGCAGAGGCAAAAGTGTCACGATTTCGTGACAAAAGCAGAGAGGAAGGCCATGAAGACAAAAGGGTCACGATTTTGCGACAGAAGAGTAGATGATGTCAGCAAAAGCAAAAAGTGTCACGATATTGTGACAAAAGCCATAAGATAGTGTTTGGTTGCAAAGGTGTCGCGATATCGTGACATGTTGTAGTTTCGCAAGAAAAGCTACAAAACCACAGAGGCGGTTGAAGTCGATAGAGTTGAATTTGAGCCGACGCAATTTAGGGTTTTGCATCCAATGAAGTTAAAGGTAGCAGCCGACTAAGATCAAGGTTTTGATCTTGAAAGTATCAGTATAAAAGCAAGGCTACTTGGAAATAAAAATACATTGATCGAAGTGTGTGTTCGAAGAGTGACATTCATAGACTGTGCGAAAGAGAAGAAGTTCGATCACTGAGAGCAGAGTGAATTCTATTGAATCTTCCAAGTGAGAGAGATCGCAAGGAAGTAGAGTGCACGAAGGCTATACGACTGTAATTGCGCAGAGGTGCAAAGGTCAAAGTTTGATCAAGTGCAACTGTGATTGCGTAAAAAGAAGCGAAGGACTGTGTTTTTATGCAGACCAAAAAAAGAGGACAAAGACATTTGTGCCAGACCGAAGGACTATGTTTGGTGCAGATCAGAGATAGAGATCGAGGACATTTGTGCTAGACCCGAAGGACTGTGTTTAGTGCAATTTCGAGGACCAGCTTTGGAGGTGATAGAGTTGAGGATAGAGGTCTCCAGCCAGAGCAGGGAAGACAAGTGTCTTATGTGGATATAGTTCCATTTGCTAAGGGCAAAGGAGGCAGAGGTCTTCTAGAAGATCACCAGCCAGAACAGAGCTAGGGGATTGGTGTCTCCTTTGGGTTGGTGCCCATAAACATTGTAATCGATAAAGGTATTCCCAAATTTGTTGATAAAATTTAATGAAATATTTTATCCGTGGAGTAGCCCGCATTGGGTGAACCACGTAAATTGTTGTGTCTCTATTGTGGATGGTGTTTTGTGCATTTCTTTGATTACTGCTATTAATACTGCTTTATATACACTACATAATATTGAATTGAAAGTTGATTTGAAGGAAAAAGTAAAAGCGGTCTTATACTGTTCACCCCCCCTCTCAGTATAAGCTTGTGTTCTTCATAGACCCCCATTTTTTTTTTTGGGTTTCAAAATTAGGTTTAATTCTCCTCCAATGACCCAATTTCTTGCTTTGTGTTGGAATACACATTAAGCAATGCCTTCCAACACCAATTTTTTTTAACTAGGTTGTTAGGATCATAAATGATGGTAATGGTGTAAACATGACTAGAAGGGGCTTTAAGCACTATTGTAAGCCAATTTTTAGTGGTCTCTATAAAAATTAACTCCAAATCTATTTTCCACCCTGTTATATATCCACCTAAACTCCCTTTACTTTATATGGCTAAATTTCTACTTGAAGGACAACAAAAATCCATTGTTTTGTTGATTATTTCTAGATATAGTTCGATGTCTTAGATCAACAACACATTTGGTTTTTCTTGAATGATCAAGTTTTTAAATCATAATTTTTTTTTTCATGTCCTAACCCTCTAATATTATAGGTGATGAATTTCATCATTAACAAGGTAAAGGATAGGATAAGAAGTTACCTCTTCTTGGAAGTTTTCTTTGAAGTCATATTTATTGAGTCCTCTATTGCAGTCTGTGTAGACACCCAATTTTGACACACCCAAAAAATGACATCCTTAATCAAGACACCAAACAACATATCCTCAAGACACCCTAACCATGGAAAATTGGACATCAAATTTTGCCAATTTTATCAATTCCTAAGACTACTAAAACTCATCCATTAACTTACCTTCACAAGACTTTTAACCAAGCAAATCAAATCAATCATCTTCATACCCAAATTTGGGGTGTTTGAAGCCCTAAAAATTAAGATCATCTTTGAGAAACATTTTTACCTAACAAATCATATATATATATATACATTTTTAACATGGTGGAATCGGTAGCCGCCATGAATCTGGGCAGACTATCCAGCTTTTATGGCCACCATAGTATTCTATGTTGTCCGCCCTGAAATCCGCCACACAGATCTTCGCACAGTCCGCCCCTATAACCACCATGCCACAATCATTTTAAACCTTTTACATTGATGAAAGCACCAGGAAATGGATAAGCGTTCAGTCCGGTGAGCTAACAAATAATTTTAAAACTTCAAAAATACCACCATTATATCAGGCCCAAAAAGAGATTTATGATGAGTATATGCCTATGTTTGGATATCTATTGATGCCTCAAATAGTACAAACATTACACGTAGGTAGGATAGCTGAAAATTCATCACTCATTGTCAAATTTTCTAGTTGTAAAATTTCCATTCTATCTAATTTACAATTGGTAAATTTGCACACCAGTGGTAAACTTGCAAACAATTAATTTTAAGTCATTTGACTAGTGAAATCGATCGTTGGTCAAAATTACCAATTAGTGGTAAAGTCTCTAGTGGAAAATTTGATCATGAGTGGAAATTTTACAAAATGGCCAGAATATTTTGGCATGAGCTAGAAGCACTCAGATTACTTCATCCCACTCCCTCAAACATACTCCAACAACAAAATAGACCTACAAATTTCAAATTCTAGTTACTTTTCTTAGTGCGTTTTGAATCCATTTCCCCCTCAATTCCTCCTCCAAAAATCTATAAATAGAGCCCTTCGAGGAAGCATTCATCAAGCGCTTTCTAGCTAATTTTATTTTACAAAATTCCTTCTAGCTTTCTCCATTCGTATTCTTCATCAAGCATCCTTTGGAGGTAAGTAAATCATGGCAAAGGGTGCTTAGGGGTAAGGAATTATTGGAGGCAAGGAGGAATCATTGCTAGGTGATAGCATTCCTAGCACCTCTCTTATCTCCATCCTTTTGCTTCCATTCATTGTATTTTTCTCTCTTAATATTGGCCTTGCTAACTTGAATACTCATTTGCTTACATTTTCTTCTACTTATATGCTTCTAATCTCTTTGTGCAGGGTATATCTTTGCTTTTAGGATTTAATATCAGTATTACAGGTCTCATTTGATCTTATTTATCCTCAATTCAAATCTCTAACATCTTCTTGTAGGTCTATCCAAGCTTGTTTGACTTTTTGCCCTCATTTTGGTCATTAATATTCTTCATTGCAAGGTTTTATTTCATCTATTTTCTTCATTTTATCCACAATAGCTACTATTATTTTCATTTATAGTCTAATTTCTCTTCATTATTAGCATATTAACTTATTTATTTCATATTCATGCACATTTATTTCCAATTCATCATCATTTGTAGGCATTAAACTTTATCATTTATTATAAGCATATATGACTTTATTTTGTTGAAATCTTAGGCACATAGGTGCTCATTTTAACTCTTCATCTATTGTAGTGTTGGATACAAGACTACCATTATCTTGTTGTCCCACTAACAATATCTTTTTAGTTATCATTTTTGAGAGTAGGAAAATTGTGCACCAACAACAAGATAGAGATAGCAATATATAACTGTAAACATGATGATAAAACAATAAAAATATGAGCCCTTTTTTGTATTAGATATTTTGCTTTCTCAATGTGTTACAATCAATTCCCTTATAAGGGATGCTACCCATGATACAATGAATACAATTAAAATATCTAAATGCACTACAAATGATCTTATTGCAGTCAAAAATCATTTTGGGGTGGGTTTTTTATGACCGTTACGATGAGTTTGATGTAATATACTCTATTTCTAACACCCCCTTGTATTACATTATTTGGGTATTGAATAATTTAGTCTTCAATTTGGATCTTCTTCCATTGAATTATCTTTGGCTTGTTCAGAGCAGTCTTGATCTGGTTACTTTTTTGTTGGTTCAATCTTCATGGCTTCTTGTATTTTTCTACTATTTGCTCCTCGATGTCAAGCATATTTTATGGACCATTTCTCTCATGATGGTTCATGTCTTGAGTGAATCTAAATTTATCCTTCTTCCTTCCTTTGTGCCTTTGTAGGACTTGTCTCTCTGTCCTTCATAAGTATAAACCTTAAGCTCAATGTTAGTAGGTCCATATGAAATAAGTTCTTGAATATAATAGTATATTCTTTGAAGTAATCTTCTTTCATAATATTTATAGTACCTATGTTTGAAGTGACAAGAAAAATATGAGTGATTTGTCCCATCACAATATTTGCATGGATGGAAATTCCAACAATTGGTCTTTTCATGACCATATTGATTGCAATGAGTGCACAATAAAAATGATATGGTAGTTTTGTAGTTTATCTTAGGAATATCAATCTTGTCTATCTCCTTGATAAGACCTTCTAATCATATGTGCATGATTGAAGCTATTCCATATTTTCCTTTTTGTATAAAAGCTTGTTGAACAATATTTCCTTATTTTTTTATCATTAGACTCACTAAGTGAATCTTCCTTTACATAGTTGTTAATTTCATAACTTATTTCACATTGAATTAGTTCTTCCTCTTATTTGACCTTTAAATCATTGTAATCCATCAGGTTTTTAATCCACATTGGTATATTTATTATTCCACTTCTAAGAGTGTTACTTAGCATGCTAGTAGCCATTTGTATAACCTGAATTATCTGTAATAGAGTAATCTTTCTTAATATTCCCTATGTTAGGATATGTGATACTTAATTGAAGTATATAAGCTTGATTTGATGAAACCTTTATTAATCCTTAGTTTTGTAGGCTTCCTTATGTCTCCCTAGTAATGAGAGTATTAACACCTAATTTTAGGTTTTGAAGAAAGCTTATATCTTCCCAACTTGATAACCTTTGCTAGATATTATTATCAAGTTTTGTAGAATGCCTTATGACTCCCTAATGATTTTGGAGTATGATATAGTAATTTTATAAAATATAGTTCAATTTATGGTTGATTTTGCATAGTTTTGTAAAGATCAAAAATAAAATTTTATAATACCTTATTACTCCTAATTGAACTAAGCGCTTTTCTAATTTTGAAGAGGTTTTAATGTTGGATTCCTTTTGTCCCTTGTGAGAAATTTTGAGACAAGAAAATTATAAATTTCCAACCTTAAGAAAAAATATTTAATAACCTCTTTTGTAACCCTTAGGATTTTATTCAAATGTTTCTAATTTCCAATAACCTAGTTTGATGTTGTAACCCTTATCACTCCCAAATTTGGAAAATTAGAAAATTGTAAAATATTAAAGAATTTAATCCAAGTAGAATTCCTTATTTCTCCTAAGTTGTATTGCAAATATTATTTTAATTTGATAAGTTATCCCTTATAGCTTTTGCTTTCAAAAATATAATATTTAACCTTAGTTTATAACCCTTATAACTCCAAAAATGAAAGCAATAATAAAATGGGATTAAACCTTACCTTTGGATGCTAAATATCCTCACTGTTCGGTGCTTATTCTGATTGGATATAACAATAGTATAAAGGTTACTCTTGGCACTAAAATCAATGGATATTCCTTGTCTTAAATGCTAAACATAGGGAGTCAAATTCTCCTTTGACCTACACTTTCTTATCCCTTGTATAGCACTCCTCCATATTGAAATGCAGTGTCTCCTAAAATTAGGCATTGATTTATGATAGTGCTTTAAATGCACTTCTTACACAAATGAGCTATGTATTTCCTTCCTTATTTTACTTGTTTGACCTCCTTGGTGCCTTAAATAGGATTATATTTGTGCACTTTGTGACAAGTGTTACTTGAAAATTTTTTTGTAGATGCCTTCAATGTAAACCTGACAATGATGAGGTTAGTGGTAACCTCCTAAATATTTGTAACTCCACCCAAGCATGTGTTATGTCTTCCAAGCATGTGTAACATCTTCTTGGGGAGTGCTTGAGTACTCACATACGTTGGAGAGTATAGAGCATCTGTGCCAAGTGGCACTCAAGGCTTATGCATATAAGTCTCCCTTGTATTATTTCTTAGAGCCTTTATCTTGCCTTCTATGTAAATTTACCTTGTTTCTTGAAATGCAAGTAATCTTCCAGCATCCTTGCTATTTCTACGTATTGGCTCTTGGATCTTTGGTGCTCCTCCATAGTGTTCATATGAGCTCTTGGATCTTTGGAGCTCCTCCACAGTGGTCATATTGTAGCTCCTTGTAGTCTTTAATGGTGGATGTTCTCCTTTCCTTTTTCCTGTGTAATATGCTACTGGTTTGTTTTCACAATAGCTAAATTCTTATCTTTTGCTTAATTTTGATAATGCTCCTCTTATGTAGATAGTTTATTCCTTGTAGGCTACCCTTCTACGTAATATTCAACTGATTTTGGATCCTTTTTATGCTTCTAATACTATAGGCGATATGTACTCTTCTAGGGCTTGATTTGAAGATTGAAAATAAGTGTTTGTAAACACCTTGACTCCTTGGACATATCAACACTTTGGTGGCTCCTTTATTTTGTTGGATAAAAACTCCTTATTTCCCCCTATAGATAATACTTTTGGCCTTCCAAAAGAACAAAAGTGGTGCTTATGTAATATATAGTTTTTGCACCAAAATTAAGAGTTATTTTACATTATATTTTTCCTTTTCTTGGATGATAGATGATCCAATTTAATGCTCTTTTTGAATAGGAATTCTTGCTATATGCACTGAAATGAACCCTTTATAATTTTTGTGAATCTTGAGACTTCCAAGGTCTCAATTTGAGGTTTCCTTAAAGGATTTCAATGGTGGTTTTCTTCTTCACCTTTTGCTTCCAATGGTGGATTCTATAGGCCAATAAAGTGCTGTAGATTTGTGCTAATTTTTATGCTTTCAACAACATAAATCAATTGATATAACTAGTTAAAAAATAAACTAGTATAGTGCTTAACAATACACATTTTAATGGTAACAATAATCTCACCTTATTGCTCCACTAATCTCTTAAAAATGAACTTAATTATTTTACTACAACCTTTCAACCATAATATGGAATGAACCCATGCATATATCACTACAAACACAGTTACAGGATCAAGACTTATTCTCTCCTTTTTTTCAAAGTAGAAGATAGGTAGTTGATAGATAACTCTGAAATATAATCAACCTCTAATGTGCAAATGAAACTTAAAATTAACCTTTTTTTTCACTTTTTAATACTGTAATGATGCTTTCCCTTCTTGCATATTTAATCTAAATAAGGTGCTCCAATGAATCTAATAAGTAATCCAATTAATAAGTTAGCTAGCACCAATAGTTGCATACCTTTTAAAATATTTTGTAGCTTCTTTTCCACTTCTTTAGGGGATGTAGATCTTGGTGTCTAAGATCACCAAGTTGCTGCTTCAAGTAGGATCTTGCATATTTTTGTAGACTATGTTGAACAACCCCTTCTTCACAAATATATGGTCTCAAAATTTCTTTCATGAGCCTACGATTTGGTGGCTTGTTCTCCCCTTGTGTTCTCCTCCTTCTGCTGTAGATTTGGAGAAGTATTTGTCTCTTAAGTGGTTCCTTCTTATTGTGAGAGGTAAAATTCAAATATCTTATATTTGGTGAGCTTCTTCTATATTCAAGTCTTTTTATCGAATTCTGACTTCAAGCATGATCTTATTCTCAAGATTCTGAATATCTTGATGTCTTTCACTAGATTCTTCTTCTAGGATTTGTCACTCCTTGCCAAATTATTCTTCTCATATTTGGCACTCCTTTCCAAATTATCCTTCTCTTTGGCTTATCAAATGGCGATAATTGTCCCAAGTTCCTCACTATCAAGGGCTTCTCCTTAGTAGTGAATTTCTCTAGTGAGTTCTTATTTAATGATTTCTTCAATAAGGCTCTCCTAGATTTTTATTAGATTTTCGATGAGATCTTCCCAAGGTCTTTGATATTATAGCTTCTATTTGTATTTCCTTGAGATCTCTTAAACCTTCTGCTCTTGGAAGTATAGGTGGTGAGATCTACTTATGGATCTCTACTTATGCTACTTCTAGATTCGATTAGGATTCTCCTAGTCCTTCTTATTCCAAGTCTAGAAATACTTCAATAATATCTACTCCTAATATCTTTTGCTTCAGTTGCTAAATTGATTATGAAGAAGATAATACTACTAAATTTATTATAATAAGTTTACCAACTCATTGAATATTATTTCCCTGCAACAAAGATGTTAGTACAAAAATCTTAAACTACTTCTGAATCATATATTCTTTTTGAATTCTTCTTCAGGATCAAGGTTGTTGTGGACTTTCTTTTAGTATCAAGGCTTTTGTGGCCTTTTTCAGTATCAAGGCTTCTATGGCCTTTTTCAGTACCAAGGCTACTATGGTCTTGTCTAGTATCAAGGATTTTATGGCTTTTTCAGTATCAAGGCTTCTATTGCCTTATGAAGATCAATAATTTTGTATCTTCTTCTTCAAGGCTTCTATAGACATTCTGTATCAAGGCTTCTATGGCCTATTCTTCAAGGCTACTATGACCTTTTTGTATCAAGGCTCCTATGGATTGTTCTTCAACTATGAAGTTCTTTAATATAGCAATGGAGATCTCCAGTCTTCTAAATTATAACTCTTCTCCAAAAAAATTCTTCCGTAGTGTTCTTATCTTGCACAAGGAACTAATATTTGCACTATGAGGTCATGTCGACATTCGAGCAACAAAGTTGAAGTCTCCTAGATTTCTATTGTAGGAAGAGTACCATTTCTATGAGAGTTAACTATTTGCAACAAAATAAACTTTGGGTAATAGTTAGTAAGTTCTAGATATCCTAGATTATATTCACTAGATGATTTGTCAATCTAGTATATTGAATGTTGAGTACTTGAAGAACACAAGCTTGTACTGAGGGGGGGTGAACAGTATAAGATCAACTTTTACTTTTTCTTTCTCAAAAAATATTATCCAATATATCAATGGAAATATCAACAATAATAATCAAAGTAATGCATAAATCATCACACACAATAGAGACACCAATTTAATATGGTTCACCCAATGTAGGCTACTCCACGAAGAAAATATTTCACTAAAATTTTCTCAAAAAATCTCTTAGGAATCCTTCCCTATTACAATATTTATAGACCTCTATCCAAAGGAGACACCAATTACCTAATCAAGTTCACGGATCTCTATCCACAAGAGAATTCTTTCCCCTCTGCTAGTTTGTGGATCTCTATCCATAGGAGAACTCCTTCTCCTCTGCTTTGGCTAGTGAACTTCTAGAATACTACTACCTCCACTACACTGGCTTGTGGATCTCTCTCCACTAAAGACCTTTGTCCTCACTACACTTGCTAATGGATCTCTATCCACTAGATACTACTATCCTCTACTCTTTCACCTCCAAATATTACTCTCAACTTTGCTCAATATTTGTCTCAAATCTATATTAAACACTGCCCTCGGTCTAGCAAAAATTTCCTCACAAGTCTATCTTTGATATGGCACAAGTATTCCCTCAAATTACACTAAATACTATTCTCAAATTTTTCCTCAAGCCTTAACACAAAGTTTGATCCAACCACAAATCAAATCTGCTAGATCTTCCCCAACCCTTAACTCAAAGCCTGAACATATCAATCAATCAAATCTACTCTAAAGTCTTCTCAAAGACTTACCTCAAATATATCTACAAGTCCTCTCAATAACTTGCTCAAATCTATCCAACAAGTTCTCCCTAGAACTTTTCCAATCTTCCCAACAATTCTTCACCAAGACTTACCTCAAATATTCTAAACAAGTACTCCCTAGAACTTGTCCAGTCTGCTCAACAAGTCTTCACCAAGACTTGGCTAATCAGCTTGCAATATTTCACAAAATATCACACAAATATATCCTTAAGCTATCACAAAAGCTTACTCAACTTTGTCCTTAATTCCCCTATAGGAATTATCCAAATCTGCTCACAAGTTTTCACAAAAGCTTACTCAAACTATTTCCTTAAGTCTCCTCTAGGACTTACTCAAATCTACTCACAAGCTTTCACAAAAGCTTACTCAAACAATTGAAATACTTGCATATTCAACTTAATATATTTCAGAAAACCTCTTCAATAACACAAACAAGTTTCACTCAAAATCTTGTTTACACATAGAAACATATAGAGAATGATTAAAGACTCAATATGTTTCACACTCACAAAAAAATCAACACTTTCAAACTCTCTTTCAAATCACTTCAGAAATAAAGAATAATTTTTTTCACAAAACTTGAACTATCACTCAAATGCTTTCAATCAATAATGCTCAACCAACTTCATTCAACCATTCATTCAATGAACACAACTTGCTTTCAAATCCTTACGAAGTGTTTCACTATACTTCCAACAACTCGCACTATGGAACTCAAAACTTGACTCAAGATAGTTCTCAATCTCACATAACAATGATACTCATGATCTTTCACAAAATTTAACTCAAGATAGTTCTCGATGTCACATAACAATGATACTCATAATATTTCACAAACCTTAGGTCAAGATAGTTATCAATCTCACATAACAATGATACTCATGTTCTTTCACAAACCTTAGCTCAAGATAGTTCTCAATATCACAACAATTATACTCATGTTCTTTCACAAACCCTAATCATGCACATTAAGGCTTACTCCAATAATTCTTATCAAACAATCTCACATAACAATGATACTCATGTTATTTCACAAACCCTAATCATGCACATGAAGGCTCACTCAAATATTTCCAACAATGCTTATCAAACAATCCTTTTCACTTTAACTTTACATTTCACAACATTCAATCCAATAATATTTCACTCTCAAGGAATATGTGCCTATACCTTTTTTTTATGGAGATATGTCTTCAAAACCTATCTCAATCACAATTAAATCCTCTTTGCCACTTTCAAGGTTAGATAGCAATAGTTTATCTCAAAATATCCATTCAAATATTTCCCAATAAATATTTCACCATACAAAAATATTAACTCTCAAGTACACCTTATAAATCCTTATCTTTCACTTTAGAAAAATTAATCACTTGGCCTTAGGTGCCTTCACAGCTATCACGTGGCCCCCTAGTGCTATTCACACCTTGGAAAAAATTAAATTGAGCACTTACCTTATGTGATGGCCCACGTTAAAAATTTATGCCCATAATGAATGCGCCCAAAATCGAACCCAAAACCTACCACCGCCGCAACGCTCTAGCCCAATAATAGGATAACATTGGGCTATGCACCCAACACAAAACCTTAAGTGCATGATCTGTGCTTTATCCCTTGCTTTCCAATGAAATTAATCAAACTCTTCCTGTGTTCAAAATGAAAGGGATGTGAATCGAACCCCTAACCTGCCTTGGACAACCACCTTAACCAACTGCTGATCTTCACTTGCGCTACCAAGCACTTTGGAAAATATTTTGTACTCCACTAGGGTTTATCACGATGTCTACCCTCTTAAAAAACACATGCAAATTCCTTTCTCTCCTCTTAAGCAGTGCACTAATTATTTTACTTTGGGCATACAAATTTGCATGGATAATTGAAATAAAAAACATTGCCCCCTTTTATACCTTTTGCTATGCACTCCAACACGTTGACTTTCGATTTTTAATTTGAATTTTAAACTTAAAATTTTGGCGTCTTTAATATTTATTTAAATTAAAAGTTTAATCTATGGTTAAAATATTTTAATTTAAATAAATTAAATAATAACCTTTAAAATCTGCCAAATGGGTTTTTTCAAGGATTTATTTTTTAATGACTCCTTGGACCTTATTTTTCTTCACCTCAACATTTTTCTAGAATATTATAATATTAAATATTATAATATTATTATTTCCTTTTAGACCTGCTTCTCCTTCCTTGGGTCTTCAATATTTTAGGCCTCTTTAGGCATATAATATTTAAAATAAATATTATATCCTATTCCTTTTAAATACTTCCTTGCCTTTTGGAAAAACAACCTGATGACATTAATGATGACAAAACTAGACACCAAACCTTTTGACATCAATGACAACAAAACTTGCTCAAATTTCCAATAATCTCCCCCTTTGTCATTGATGGCAACCCTTTTTCCTTTAATAATTTTTTTACCTTTTTTAGTTTTGCTCCCCTTGAGAAACCACTCCCCCTTTAATAATTTTTAGTTTTGCTCAAAGGATATTTACCTTTGTCCACCTTCTTCCTCAACTGATCCTTCCAATTCTTCTGAATATTCCTAATTCTACTTATCTCTAGAAATTATGTTCTACACCACTTAGCCACATGCCCAACATTATTGCACTTATAACACTTAATGTTTTGGTTCCTTGAAGGTGCAAATATCTTGAAGTTCCTCCTAGTGAATCCATATCCATTCCTATCATGAACCCTACAATTTACTACCTTATGACCAAACTAATTACAAGAGTAGAAATACCCTTGAAAGAGATGTCCATTTCTGAAATTTCTATTGGTGAAACCATAATCTTGTCTTTCATGTGTCCTACACTGTGTAGCCTTGTGACCAAACCTATGACATGAGAAGCAATTTCCATTGAATAAACCTTGCCTTGATCCCATAGGTCTCTTAGTCTCGTATTCCCTATGATATTTCTTGTTCCATCTATTTCTCATTTGTGCATTGTTCCTTTCCTTTTTAAACTTTCTATTTTCCAACTTATCCTCATAATTATCACTCTCTTCTTCTGAAGCTTCTTATTCTTTGGAGCTTGAGATTGACTCCTCTCTTGTTTCTCTATGTTTTGTTTTATGAAGATATTTATACCTTGATAATATTATCCAAGGTCTTTGAGCTTCTCCCAAACCTATGTAGCTTATCTTTAGACTCTTTTACTTCCTTCCTTAGTGAAGCTACCTCATGCTCTAATATTTCACATTCTAAAACCTTTGCCTCTAACTTCTCTTTAAATCTCCTTGTCTTAGCTATTGAGTTGGTTAGATCTTCTATAATATTTTCTTTCTCTTCATCACATTCTTGAAATTGAAGCTTGATTTTTGAGTTCTACTTTATTACCTTCCTTAATTCCTTAAGAGTAGAAATAAGCTCACCCTCAAGATCAACTTTTCTTTCCTCTAAATTTTTTTATTCTTTCTCTACTCTTTTGTCTTCAAGATCATCTCCATTCTTTTCTCATTTATTTCCATTAGAAGAAATTCCTTCTTCTTCTATTTCCATAAGAATACTTTATTATTATAGATCTTCAAGAGCATATTCATATTCATCTTCATTGAAACTAAACTCATTCCTTGTACAATTATCTTCAAGATGACCAAAGTTACCACACCTAAAACACTTGAGAATTATTGGTTCCCTTTTTACCTTTTTTTTAACATATTTTTCTACTGTCAGAAAATAATTTCTTCTTCTTCATTATCTGAGGACCTCCCTTAACTATCACTTGAACTCTTGCCTACCTTTTCTACATAAAAAATCTTCTTATGCCTTTGGAAAAACTTATTTCCTTGCTTGCCTTGTCCATCCCTACTTCTATTTTGATACCTATATTTTCCTGTTTCCGTATTCTTGTGATCCTGTTTCTCATCACCACTGCTATCTCTAGATTCTAGAAAATTAGATGCGTAGTGACCATATTTACCACATTTGAAACTCTTAACTATTTTTGTACCTTTATTCTTTCTTGTATCCTTGTTCCTTCTGCCATAGTTTACTTCTTCATCACTGGATAACTCATTACCCAAATTTGACTTCTTATCCTTTGTCTTCTTTGTAACTTTAAAAGCTACTTCTTTCTTACGGATAGGATCCTTTACTATTCGCATCTCAAAATTTGTGATTGTTCCATGTAACTCATCCCTTGTCAAAGTTTTAATATATTTTATTTCTTCTATGGATGAAACCTTTTCACTGTACCTCTTAGGGAGTGCCCTTAAAATCTTTTGACAAACATCTGTTTCTTCAACTTTAAACCCAAGTCCTTGCATGGAGTTAACAACCTCATCCACATGAAGTATGTAGAAATTTCCTCCTCATCCTTCATATTTAGATCTTCAAAAATTTTCTTGTGATTTTGCCATTTTTACCTTTTTGTCTCCCTCATATGTTTTCTGTAAATTTTTCCAAATCTCTTTTGCTAATGTGCAATGCATAACTTTTACAAACTTTGATTCATGTAAACCATTTAATATTTCATTCATTGCCTTTGAATTATTCATTTGTAGGATCTTACCATATTTATGTGTAGGTGGAGTAGTTGGTAGTGTGTACCCATCCTCAACTGCTTGTAATATATCATTTTCTTGGGCCATTAGATAAATATTTATTCTCACACTCTAGAATGCATAATTGTTCCCATAGAATAATGGTGCCTTATTTCATGAAGATCCACTCTAAGAATCCATCTATGTTCCTATAATATTTTCCTTCAAGTTGTTAAACTCTTCTAAAGGAACCCGCTCTGATACCAATTGAAGAACACAAGCTTATACTGAGAGGGGGGTGAATAATATAAGATCAAATTTTACTTTTTCTTTCACAAACAATATTATCCAATATATCAATGGCAATATCAATAGCAGTAATAAAAGCAATGCATAAATTACATACAATAGAGACACCAATTTAATGTGGTTCACCCAATGTGGGCTACTCCATGAAGAAAATATTTCACTAAAATTTTCTCAATGAATATTTTAGGAATCCTTCCCTATTACAATTTTTATGGTCCTCTATTCAAAGGATACACCAATCCCCTGATCAATTTCATGGATATCTATCCACAGGATAACTCTTTTCCCTCTACTGGTTTGTGGATCTCTATCCACATGAGAACTCTTTATCCTCTACTTTGGTTGGTGATCTTCTAGAAGACTATTACCTCCACTACACTGGCTTGTGGATATCTCTCCATTGAAGACCTATGTCCTCACTCAGAAGACCTCTATCCTCACTACCATAGCTAATGGATCTCTATCCAATAGAGACTACTATCCTCTGCTCTATCACATCTAAATATTGCTATCATTTCTTCTCAATATCTATATCAAATATATACTAAGCACTCTCCTCAATATAGTACAAATCTACTCATAAATATTTCTCTAGTATGGAATAAATCTACCCTCAAATCTGCACAAAATACTATTTTCAAATATATTCTCAATCCTTAACACAAAACTTGATCCAATCACAAATCAACTCTGCTAGATCTACCTCAAACCTTAACTCAAATATTAAACAAATCAATCAATAAACTCTACTCTCAAGTCTTCTCAAAGACTTACCTCAAATCTATCTACAAGTCCTCTCAAGAACTTGCTCAAATATGTCCAACAAGTTCTCCCTAGAACTTGTCCAATCTACTCAACAATTTTTCACCAAGACTTACCTCAAATATTCTCAACAAGTCCTCCCTAGAACTTGTCCAATATGCTCAACAAGTCTTCACCAAGACTTGGCTAATCTGCTTGTAAGCTCTCACAAAATCTCACACAAATATGTCCTTAATATATCACAAAATCTTACTCAAATATATCCTTAATTCCCCTCTAGGACTTATACAAATATGCTCACAATATTTCAAAAAAGCTTACTCAAACAATTTCCTTAAGTCCCGTATAGGACCTACTCAAATATGATCATAAGCTTTCACAAATGCTTACTCAAAAAATTGCAATACTTATATACTCAACTTAATCTCTTTTCTAAAACCTCTTCAATCACATAAACAAGTTTCACTCAGAATCTTGTTAACCACAGAAATATATAGAGAATGATTAGAGAATCAATATGTTTCACACTCACAAAATACTCAACACTTTCAAACTCCCTTTCAAATCACTTCAGAAATAAAGAATAATTTATTTCACAAAAATTGAACTATCACTCCAATGCTTTCAATCAATAATTCTCAACCAACTTCATTCAACCATTCACTCAATGAACACAACTTGCTTACAAACCCTAACCAAGTGTTTCACTATACTTCCAACAAATTGCACTATGGAACTCAAACCTTGACTCAAGATAGTTCTCAATCTCACATAATAATTATACTCATGATATTTCACAAAATTTAGCTCAAGATAGTTCTCAATCTCACATAACAATGATACTCATGATATTTCACAAACCTTAGCTCAATATAGTTCTCAATATCACATAACAATGATATCCATGTTCTTTCACAAATCTTTGCTCAAGATAGTTCTCAATCTCACATAACAATGATACTCATTTTCTTTCACAAACCCTAATCATGCACATGAAGGCTTACTCAAATATTTCCAACAATGCTTATCAAACAATCTCACATAACAATGATACTCATGTTCTTTCACAAACCCTAATCATGCACATGAAGGCTCACTCAAATATTTCCAACAATGCTTATCAAATAATCCTTTTCACTCCAACTTTGCATTTCACAACATTCAATCCAATAATATTTCACTCACAAGGAAGATGTGCCCATACCTTTTATTTTTATGGAGATATATCTTCAAAACTTGTCTCAATTACAATTAAATCCTCTTTGCCACTTTCAAGGGTAGATAGCAAAAATTTATCTCAAAATATCCATTCAAATATTTCCCAATAATTATTTCACCATACAAAAATATTAATTCTCAAGTACACCTTATAATCTCCAAACTTCACAAAAATAATATTCAATTCATAAACAATCAAACTCCTTTGAAAACACTTTATAAACCCAATCTTCACACAATAACATTCAACACAATTAATTTCCTTTCTAACACCTTATATCTCTAATATTTATTTATAATGCTAATTAAAAATAAAAAATTAAAGTATCAAACAACCTTATGACTCCCTATCTTTCACTTTAGCAAAATTAATCACTTGGCCTTAGGCACCTTCACAACTATCACGTGGCCCCCTAGCACTATTCACACCTTGGCAAAAATTAAATCGAGCGCTTACCTTATGCGATGGCCCATGTCAAAAATTTGTGCCCACAATGAACGTGCCCAAAATCAAACTCAAAACCTGTTTTTGTCATAGTGCTCTAGCCCAATGCTAGGCTACCATTGGGATATGTGCCCAACACAAAACCTTAAGCACATAATTTGTGCTTTATCCCTTACTTTGCGATGATTCAAAATTAATCAAAACTCTTCTCGTGTTCAAAATGAAGGGGACACGAATCAAACCCCTAACATGCCTTGCACAACCATCTTAACCAGTCGTTGATCACCTTGTACTACCAAGCACTTAAAATATTTTGCACTCCACTAGGCTTTATCATGGAGTCTACCCTCTTGAAAAACAAATGTAAATTCCTTTCTCTCCTCTTAAGCAACACACTAATTTATTTTACTTTGGGCATACGAATTTGCATGGATAATTAAAATAAAAAACACTGTCCCCTTTGATACCTTTTGCTATGCACTCCAATATGTTGGATTTCGATTTTTAATTCAAATTTTAAACTTAGAATTTTGGCGCATTTAATATTTATTTAAAATAAAATTTTAACCTATGGTTAAAATATTTTAATTTAAATAAATTAAATAATAACCTTTAAAATCATCCAAATGGGTTTTTTTCAAGGATTTATTTTTTAATGACTCCTTGGACCTCCTTTTTCTTCACCTCAACATTTTTCCCAAATATTATAATATTAAATATTATAATATTAATATTTCCTTTTAGACCTGCTTCTCATTCCTTGGGTCTTCAATCTTGTAGGCCTCTTTAGGCATATAATATTTAAAATAAATATTATATCCTATTCCTTTAAAACACTTATTTTCCTTTTATAAAAGTAACCTAATGACATTAATGAATGATGAAATTGGACACCAAACCTTTTGACATCAATGACAACAAAACTTGCTCAAATTTCCAACGAGTCCTGGTCTTCACGAGTTTTTCCAGTAACTCTATGGAAAGACTCTAGTAAAATGTAATCTTAGTATTTTTTGGAACTAATATTTTTTCAATCCTTAATTGTGACTCTCCCTAATTTTACCACAGATTCTTTTGAGATTTTTTCATAGTAACTGGTCCAATGACAAATCAGGTTAACAGAAAAATTAGGCTCAATAATAATGGTGGTATTTCTATCGACCTACTATGGCTAGATCTACCATAGCTTTGATACTACTGTTAAATTTTGATGTAATGGCCACATGGATATAATGATCACAAGATGCAAAATAATATGAAAGAAAGTAAATCTACTTGATAACTGAGATATGCATAAATAGAAATGATATAAATGAATACAATGTAGCTATGGATAAAATGAACACTTCATTAAAAAAACTACTAAACTACATTGCACCCATCACCACTATATGGTGATCCATACATAACTGTAATATGCTCTAAGTTACTATGTCTCTGAATCTCCTATATCTATCTAACAATCAAGCCTTCCTTATATAGGTAAAATAGGTTTCTTGGCCAACACTCTACCTAGCTATGCAAGGGATAAATTGCACACATAAAACTTGCACATTGACACTTGTGCATTTATTAAATTGCATGAAGTAACTAGATAAATTCCACCTAAAGTAATCTAATGGCCTAAGGATGTACCTTGGAAGATATATTTACATGACCCAAATGATGTAATATACTTTATTTCTAACAAACATATGTGTGATAAATAAAATAGAATGCAATAAATGAAAATAAACCAGACCAAAATATGTAAAATCTAAAATCTATCTAATGCAAGAATGATAAAAATGGTAATCTAAGATATACTAAAATAAAATAGTTTAAACCAGATCTTTGCCAAAGGCCATCTTAGGGTTAGACGGTCTTGCCTACGGGTTGTATCAAGGTGAGATGATCATTGTCGTTGGACTATGTTTTCTCAAAACTAGTCACATGTGGCATGCAAGATGTCTTGGATGTGTTATTTATAGGTTTGTGTACCTATAAGAGCAACTTTATGGATTGGATCAATCACTGAGGTGAGTATATTCTATTACATAAAAATGGGAGTGTAGCTTCCAATCCTTTTTAGCAGTTCAACAACATGACTTTTAGAAGTGGAATGGCTTGGAGGATTAAAAAGGACAACACTTCATTGCTCAAAGTTTGTATGGATTTTTGTAGTACTTCATTGCCCAAATTTGAAATATGGAGGACATTTAAAACTAAGGGGTGAGTGATAATTTATAGACTTCTCAGAGAGAAGCTAAAAATGATGAAAGCACCCTACTTGAAAAAGCAAAGAGGTAGTTTGTATTAAGAAAAGCAAATTCTTATATTTGAAATCTCATGCAATTTATAATTGCATACATTTTTCTATTTTTGCCCATGCGAGGCATATAATAATTTTTGCAAGATCATGCATGAAATTAACTGGGAGTTTAAGCTTCCATTTGAGTGCCCTTTTATTTTTAAACTTGTTTTTGGTACCCATCTCAGGGTGAGATGGCCATGGTTTAACAACCTTATCAGGGTGATATGACCATGGTTTATGGGAAACTATGCTCGTTTAAGTGGTGATAACCACTATTTTAGCCTTGAAGCTACCCAAGGTGGATTAGGTGGTCTAAAAGGAGTCCATTCAGGTAGTCTCCTCAAATTGACATGTTTTAGGTGTCTATAGATGCCCATTTTTGGGATGCTTTGTGTGACAACACAATGTAGAGTAAAAATAGAGAACCTAAAATGGTCGATTTGAAGTTTAATGATATTCATTAAACAAATCAAAGATACCCCAATCATAGAAAGAGCATGCAATTTTAAATAATTGCTTTTGACAAGTTGAAGAACTTGATTTTGGTAAACCTTTCGACTATGGGTAGACTAGCTCAAGTGACAAACAGTGAGTATACAAGAGACTAGCTCAATGACAAGCAGTGATTCTACAGTAGACTAGCTCAATGACAAGCATTGAGTCTACCAATGCACACCTTAAGCATACCAAAAAAAAATTGAATTTGTTTTTTCTTATTATCAATCCCAAGCAATAAGGGCATATGATTTTCTTTCGCAATGATTCTTGAAAAAATACAATTTGCATTATTGAGTGTTTGATTATTGATTTGATTTTGAATTTTGTAATTTATATGACTACCCCCTCAAGTGACGAGTTGAGAGAGAAGATGGAAAATGATGAAAGTGATGAGTTGCTTGACCAAGATAAACTGATCTAAGTTTATTTGGTTAAGGCAATGTTAAAGGGTTTTTGGACCCATGACAAGCTTGATTTTGACCCATTTTGACTTGTAATTTTTGTGAATTTTATAATTTCTATTTTTATTTTTGTAAAAAATATGGCCATATCACACTGAGACATTCATGTTGCACTGTGTGGACTTTTGAGATGCACAAATTTGTAAAAATATATATAGCAAATTAGGATTTTCTAACATCATTTTATTATTTACGATGAGAGAAGAGAGAGACAGGGAGGAGGAGAGTGACTTTTTGATGTGATATGTTGTTGAAAAGTGTACCTGACCATGGACTAATCTGATACTTCTTTGAGCGAAGGAGATGAAGTGAGGAGGGTATTCTTAAACTAATTCTGAATCAGATATTCTTTTCAAATTCTTCTTTAGTATCAATGTTATTGTGGCCTTTCTTTCAGTATCAAGGCTTCTATGGCCTTTTTCAGTATCAAGGCTTCTATGGCCTTTTTTAGTACCAAGGCTACTATGGCCTTTTACAGTATCAAGGCTTCTCTAGCCTTTTTAGTATCAAGGTTTCTATTGCCTTCTCAGAATCAATAATTTTGTGTCTTCTTCTTCAAGGCTTCTATGACCTTTTTGTATCAAGGCTTCTATGGCATGTTCTTCAAGGCTACTATGATATTTTTGTATCAAGGATCCTATGGCCTATTCTTAAACCATGAAGTTATTCAATATAGAAATAGATATATTCAATCTCCTAAATTCACCACAACTCTTATCTAGAAGTCTTCTTCTATAGTGTTCTTCCCTTGCACAAGGAACTAATCTCTGCACTATGAGGGCATGTCGACCTTCGGGAAACAAAGTTGGAGTCTCCTAGGTTTTTGTTGTAGGAGGAGTACCAATCCTATGAGAAATAGTTATCTGTAACAAAAGAAACTTTGAGTAACATTTAGCAAGTTCCAGATATCCTATATTATCTTCACTAGATGATATGTCAATCTAGTGTATTGAATGTTGAGTCTTGGTCTTCACGAGTTTTTCCAGTAACTCTATGGAAAGACTCTAGTAAAATGCAATCTTAGTATTTTTTGGAACTAATATTTTTTCAATCCTTAATTGTGACTCTCCCTAATTCTACCACATAGATTCTTTTGAGAGTTTTTTATAGTGACTGGTCCAACGACAAATAAGGTTGACAAAAAAATAGGCTCAATAATAATGGTGGCATTTCTATCGACCTACTATGGCTAGATCTACCATAGCTCTAATACTACTGTTAGCTTTTGATGTAATGGCCACAGGGATATAACGATCACAATATGCAAAATAATATGAAAGAAAGTAAATCTACTTGATAACTAAGATATGCATAAATAGAAATGATATAAATGAATACAATGTAGTTATGGAAAAAATGAACACTCCATTAATAAAACTACTAAACTACATTGCACCCATCACCAGTAGATGGTGATCCATACATAACTATACTATGCTCTAAGTTACTATGTCTCTAAATCTCCTATATCTATCTAACAATCAAGCCTTCCTTATAGAGGTAAAATAGGTTACTTGGCCAACACTCTACCTAGCTATGCAAGGGATAACTTGCACATATAAAACTTGCACATTGACACTTGTGCATTTATTACATTGCATGAAGTAACTAGATAAATTCCACCTAAAGTAATATAATGTCCTAAGTATGTACCTTGGAAGATACATTTACATGACCCAAATGATGTAATATACTATATTTCTAACAAGCATATGCATGATAAATAAAATAGAATGTAATAAAATAAAATAAACCAGACTAAAGCATGTAAAATCTAAAATCATCTAAATGCAAGAATGATAAAATTTTAATCTAAGCTATACTAAAATAAAATAGTTTAAACCAGATCTCATCCAGAGGCCATCTTAGGGTTAGATAGTCTTGCTTGCGGATCGTCTCGAGGTGAGACGACCACTGTCATTGGACTATGTTTTCTCAAAACTAGTCTTAAGTGGTGTGCAAGATATCTTGGATGTGTTATTGATGGATTTTTGCACCTATGAGAGCAACTTGATAGGTTGTATCAATCACCGAGGTGAGGGTATTCAATTACATGAAAAATGGGAGTGCAACTTCCAATTCTTTTCAGCAGTTTAGCAACATGACTTTTAGAAGTGGAATGGCTTGGAGAATTAAAAATGACAACACTTCATTTCTTAAAGTTTATATGGATTTTGGCAGCACTTTATTGCACAAAATTGAAATATGAAGGGCCTTTAAAACTGAGGGGTGAGTGCTAATTTAAAGACTTATCATAGAGAAGCTAAAAATGGTGAAAGCACCCTGCATGAAAAAGCAAAGAGGTAGTCCACATTAAGAAAAGTGAATCCTTATCTTTGAAATATCATGTGATTGATAATTGCATGCATTTTTCTATTTTAGACCATGTGAGGCGTATAATAATTTTTGCAAGATCATGTATGATATTAACTAGGAGTTTCAACTTCTAGTTGTGTGCTTTTTTATTTTTAAGCTTACTTTTGGCACCCGTCTCAGGGTGAGATGGATATGGTTCAATGGCCTTTTCAGGGTGATATGACCATGGTTTATGGGGAACTATGCTTGTTTAAGTGGTGAGAACCACTATTTTAGCCCTGAAGCTGCCCAAGGTGGGTTAGGTGGTCTAAAAGGAGTTTATTCAGGAAGTATCCTTAAAATGACATGTTTTAGGTGTCTATAGATACCCATTTTTGGGAGGCTTTGTGTGACCACACAATGTAGAGAAAAAATAGAGAACCTAAAATGGTCAATTTGAAGTTTAATGATATTCATTAAACAAATCAATGCAAGATACCCCAATCATGGAAAGAGCATGCATTTTTGAATCATTTTTTTTGACAAGTTTAAGAACTTGATTTTGGTAAACCTTTCAACCGTGGGTAGACTAGCTCAAGTGATAAGTAGTGAGTATACAGTAGACTAGCTCAATTATAAGTAGTGAGTCTACAGTAGACTAGCTCAATGACAAGCAGTGAGTCTACTAGTGCACACCTTACACATACATAATTTTGTTTGAATTTTTTTTTTCTTATTATCAATACCAAGAAAGAAGGGCATATGATTGTCTTTCGTAATGATTCTTAAAAAATACAATTTGCATTATTGAGTGTTTAATTATTGATTTGATTTTGAATTTTGTAATTTATATGACTACCCCCTTAAGAGATGAGTTGAGAGAGGAAATGGAAAATGATGAAAGCAATGAGTCACTTGACCAAGATAACCTGATCTAATTTTTTTGGGTTAAGTTGATGTTAAAGAGTTTTTGGACCCATGACAAGCTTTATTTTGACCCATTTTGACTTGTAATTTTTGTGAATTTTATAATTTCTATTTTTTTTTTTGTAAAAATTATGGCCATATCACCCTAAGATGTTCATGTTGCACTATGTGGCCATTTGAGATGCGTGAATTTGTAAAAATATAAATAGTAAACTAGAATTTTCTAACATCATTTTATTGTTTGCGATGAGAGAAGAGAGAGACGGAGAGGAGGAGAGTGACTTTTTGATGTGATGTGCTATTGAAAAGTGTACCTGACCATGGACTAATCTAATAATTCTTCAAGAAAATTAGAGGGAGCTAGGAGGGTATTCTTAAATTTCTTCTGAATTAGATGTTCTTTTTGAATTCTTCTTTAGGATCAACGTTGTTGTGGCCTTTCTTTTAGTATTAAGGCTTTTGTGGCCTTTTTTAGTATCAAGGCTTTTGTGGTCTTTTTCAGTACCAAGGCTACTATGGCCTTTTCCAATATCAAGTCTTCTATGGTCTTTTTAGTATCAAGGCTTCTATGTCCTTCTTAAAATCAAGACTTTTGTGTCTTCTTCTTCAAGGCTTCTATGGCCTTTTCTTCAAGGCTACAATGGCCTTTTTGTATCAAACCTCCTATGGCCTATTCTTCAACTATGAACTTCTTCAATGTAGCAATGGATATCTTTAGTCTCCTAAATTCACCACAACTTTTCTCCAAAAGTCTTCTTCCATAGTATTCTTTGCTTTCACAAGGAACTAATATCTACACTATGAGGGCACATTGATATTTGGGCAACAAAGCTAGAGTCTCCTAGATTTCTATTGTAGGAGTACCAATCCTCTGAGAATTAATTATTTGTAACAAAAGAAAATTTTGGCAACAGTTAGAAAGTTCCAGATATCCTATATTATCTTCATTAGATGATCTGTCAATCTAGTGTATTGAATGTTGAGTCCTAGTCTTCACGAGTTTTTCCTGTAACTCTTTGGAAAGACTTGTAAAATGCAATCTCCCTAATTCTACCACCTAGATTCTTTTGAGAGTTTTTTACAATGATTGGTCCAACGATGCATTAGGTTGACAAAAACTCAGGCTCAATAATAATGGTGGTATTCCTATTGATCTACTATGGCTAGATTCACCATAGCTCTAATACCATTGTTAGCTTTTAATGTAATGACCATAGGGAGATAATAATCACGAGATGCAAAAAATATGAAAGAAATTAAATTTTATTTATAATTGAGATATGCATAAATAGAAATGATATAAACGAATACAATGTAGCTATGGAGGAAATGAGCACTCCATTAATAAAGCTACTAAACTACATTGCACCTATCACCACTAGATGGTGATCCATACATAACTATACTATGCTCTAAGTTACTATGTCTTCGACTCTCCTATATCTATCTAAAAATCAGACCTTCCTTATATAGGCAAAATAGGTTACTTGACCAACACTCTACATAGCTATGCAAGGGATAACTTGCACATATATAGCTTGCACATTGACACTTGTGCATTTATTACATTGCATGAAGTAACTAGATAAATTCCCCCTAAAGTAATATAATGTCCTAAGTATGTACCTTGGAAGATACATTTACATGACCCAAATTATGTAATATACTCCATTTCTAACAAGCATATGTGTGATAAATAAAATAGAATGCAATAAAAGAAAATAAACCAGATCGAAGCATGTAAAATCTAAAATCATCTAAATGCAAGAATGATAAAAATGCTAATCTAAGCTATAATAAAAGAAAACAATTTAAACCATATCTCTGCTAAAGGCCATCTTAGGGTCAAACAGTCTTGCCTATGGGTCGTCTCGAGGTGAGATGACCATTGTCATTGGACTATGTTTTCTCCAAACCAGTATCGGGTGGTGTGCAAGATGTCTTGGATGTGTTATTGATGGACTGTTGTACCTATAAGAGAAACTTGATAGGTTGGATCAATCACTGAGGTGAGGGTATTCAATTACATGAAAAAAAGGAGTGTATCTTCCAATCCTTTTCAGCAGTTCAGCAACAAGACTTTTAGAAGTGGAATGGATTGGAGCATTAAAAAGGAGAACACTTCATTTCTCAAATTTTGTATGGATTTTGGCAGCACTTCATTGCATAAAATTGAAAGATGAAGGGACTTTAAAATTGAGGGGTGAGTGCTAATTTATAGACTTCTCAGAGAGAAGCTAAAAATGGTGAAAGAACCCTACATGAAAAAGCAAAGAGGCAATCTACATTAAGAAAAGTGAATTCTTATCTTTGAAATATTATGCAATTGATAATTGCATGTATTTTTTTATTTTAGTCCATGTGGGGCATATAATTATTTTTGCAAGATCATGCATGAGATTAACTGGGAGTTTTAGCTTCCAGTTGTGTGCCTTTTTATTTTTAAGCTTGCTTTTGGCACTCATCTTAGGGTGAGATGGCTAGGGTTTAATGATATTCTTAGGGTGAGACGACCATGGTTTATGGGGAACTATGCTTATTTAAGTGGAGAGAACCACTAGTTTAGCCCTAAAGCTACCCAAGGTGGGTTAGGTGGTCTAAAATGAGTCCATTCAGGTAGTCTCCTCAAAATGATGTGTTTTAGGTGTCTATAGATACCCCTTTTTGGGATGCTTTGTGTGACCACACAATGTAGAGCAAAAATAGAGAACCTAAAATGGTCGATTTGAAGTTTAATGATATTCATTAAAAAAATAAATACAAGATGCCCCAATCATGAAAAGAGCATGCATTTTTGAATCATTACTTTTGACAAGTTGAAGAAATTGATTTTGGTAAACCTTTCTACTATGCATAGACTAGCTCAAGTGACAAGCAGTGAGTCTACAGTAGACTACCTCAATGATAAGTAGTGAGTTTACAGTAGACTAGCCTCAATGACAAGTCATGAGTCAACGAGTGCACACCTTAAGCATACCAAATTTTGTTTGAATTTTTTTTTGTTATTATAAATCCCAAGCAATAAGGGCATATGATTTTATTTCGCAACGATTCTTGAAAATTGTAATTTGCATTATTAAGTGTTTGATTATTGATTTGATTTTAAATTTTGTAATGTATATGACTACCCCCTTAAGTGATGAGTTGAAAGAGGAAATGGAAAATTATTAAAGGGACAAGCCGCTTGACCAAGATAACCTAATCTAAGTTTTTTTGGATTAAGGTGATGTTAAAGGGTTTTTGGACCTATGAAAAGCTTGATTTTGACCCATTTAGACTTGTAACTTTTATGAATTTTATAATTTTTATTTTTATTTTTACAAAAAATGTGGCCATATCACCCTGAGACATTTGTGTTGCATTGTGTAGCCATTTGAGATGCACAAATTTGTAAAACTATAAATAGAAAATTAGGATTTTCTAATATCATTATATTGTTTTCGATGAGAGAAGAGAGAGACATGGAGGAGGAGAGTAACTTCTTGATGTGATGTGCTATTGAAAAGTGTACATGACCATGGACCAACCTGAGACTTCTTCGAGTGGAGGCAATAGAGTTAGGAGGGTATTCTTAAAATGTTTCTAAACCATATATTCTTTTTGAATTATTCTTTAGGATCAAGGTTGTTGTGGTATTTCTTTCAGTATTAAGGCTTCTGTGGCCCCTTTCAGTATCAAGGTTTCTGTGACATTTTTTAGTACCAATGCTACTATGGACTTTTCTAGTATCAAGGCTTCTATGGCCTTTTTAGTATCAAAGCTTCTATGATCTTCTTAGAATCAATACTTATGTGTCTTCTTCTTCAAGGATTCTATGGCCTTTTTGTATCAAGGCTTCTATGGCCTATTATTCAAGGCTACTATGGCCTTTTTGTATCAAGGCTCATTTGCTCTATTCTTCAACTGTTAAGGTCTTCAATCTAGAAATAGGGATCTTCAGTCTCCTAACTTCACCACAACTCTTCTCCAGAATTATTCTTCAGTAGTGTTCTTCTATTGCACAAGGAACTAATCTCTGCACTATGAGGGCATGTTGACCTTTGGACAACAAAGTTATAGTCCCCTAGGTTTCTGTTGTAGGAGGGGTACCAATCCTATGAGAATTAATTATTTGCAACAAAAGTAACTTTGGGAAATAGTTAGCAAGTTCTAGATATCCTAGATTATCTTCATTAGATCATCTATCAATATAGTGTATTGAATATTGAGTCCTGGTCTTCACAAGTTTTCCTGTAACTTTGTGGAAAGACTCTAGTAAAATGCAATCTCTGTATTTTTTGGAACTGAGATTTTTTTAGTCCTCAATTGTGACTCTTCCTAATTCTACCACCTAGATTCTTTTGAGAGTTTTTATAGTGACTGGTGCAACGATGCATTAGGTTGACAAAAAACTCAAGCTCAATAATAATGGTGGTATTCCTATCGATCTACAATGGCTAGATCTACCGTAGCTATGATACCACTATTAGATTTTGATGTAATGGCCATAGGGAGATAAAAATCATGAGATGCAGAATAATATGAAAGAAAGTAAATCTGCTTAATAACGGAGATATGCATAAATAGAAATGATATAAATGAATACAATGTAGTTATGGGGGAAATTAACATTCCATTAATAAAGCTACTAAACTACATTGCACCCATCACCACTGGATGGTGATCCATATATAACTGTACTATACTCTATGTTACTATTTTTTTAACTCTCCTATATCTATCTAACAATGAGGCTTTCCTTATATAGAGAAAATAGGTTACTTGGCCAACACTCTACCTAGCTATGTAAGGGACAACTTGCACATATACAACTTGCACATTGACACTTGTGCATTTATTACATTGCATGAAGTAACTAGATAACTTCCCCCTAAAGTAATATAATATCCTAAGTATATACCTTGGAAGATACATTTACATGATCCAAATGATGTAATATACTCTATTTCTAACAAGCATATGCGTGATAAATAAAATAGAATGCAATAAAACAAAATAAACCAGACCAAAGCATGTAAAATATGAAATCTATCTAAGTATCAAGGCTATTATGGTCTTTTACATTATCAATCCTTTTGTGACCTTTTTAGTATCAAGGCTTCTATGGCCTTCTTAGAATCAAGACTTTTTTGTCTTCTTCTTTAGGGCTTCTATGGTCTTTTTGTATCAATATTTCCATGGCTTGTTCTTCAAGGCTACTATGGCATTTTTGTATCAAGGCTCCTATGGCTTGTTCTTCAACTTTGAAGTTATTCAATCTAGAAATGGAGATCTTTAGTCTCCTAAATCCACCATAACTCTTATCCATAAGTCTTATTTCATAGTGTTGTTCTCTTGTACAAGGAACTAATCTCTGCACTATGAAGGCACACCGACCTTCGAGCAATAAATATGGAGTATCCTATATTTCTATTGTAGGAGTACAAATCCTCTAGGAATTAATTATCTACAACAAAATAAACTTTGGGTAATAATTAGCAAGTTCTAGATATCCTATATTATCTTCATTATATGATCTTTCAATCTAGTGTATTGAATATTGAGTCCTATTCTTCACGAGTTTTTCCTGTAACTCTGTGGAAAGACCCTAGTAAAATGTAATCTCAATATTTTGTGGACCTAATATTTTTTCAATCCTCAATTGTGACTCTCCTTATTTCTACCACCTAGATTCTTTTAAGAGTTTTTGACAATTACTGGTCTAGTGACTCATCAAGTTGACAAAAAACTCAGGCTCAATAATAATGGTGGTATTCCTATTGACCTACTATGTCTAGATATATTGTAGCTCTGATACCACTGTTACCTTTTGATGTAATGGCCATAGGGATATGACATTCATGAGATGCAAAATAATATTAAAGAAAGTAAATCTTCTTGATAACTAAGATATGCATAAATAGAAATGATATAAATGAATACAATGTAGCTATGGAGGAAATGAACACTCCATTAATAAAGCTACTAAACTACATTACACCCATCACCACTAGATGGTGATACATACATAACTGTACTATACTCTAAGTTACCATGTATTTGACTCTCCTATATCTATCTAACATTGAGACCTTCCTTATATAGGTAAAATAGGATACTTGGCCAACACTCTACCTAGCTATGCAAGGGATAACTTACACATATATAGCTTACACATTGACACTTGTGCATTTATTACATTGCATGAAGTAACTAGATAAATTTCCTTTAAAGTAATCTAATGTCCTAAGTATGTACCTTGGAAGATACATTTACATGATCCAAATGATTTAATATACTTTATTTATAACAAGCATATGCATGATAAATAAAATATAATGCAATAAAAGAAAATAAACCAAACCGAAGCATGTAAAATCTAAAATCATCTAAATGCAAGAATGATAAAAATGCTAATATAAGCTATACTAAAAGAAAATAATTTAAATCGAATCTCTACCAAAAGCCATCTTAGGGTCAAACGGTCTTGCCTATATGTCGTCTCGAGGTGAGATGATCATTGTTGTTGGACTATATTTTCTCAAAACTAGTCTTGGGTGGTGTGCAAGATGTATTGGATGTGTTATTGATGAATTGTTGCACCTATGAGAGCAACTTGATAGGTTGGATCAATCATTGAGGTGAGGGTATTCAATTACATGGAAAACAAGAGTGTAGCTTCCAGTCCTTTTCAGCAGTTCAACAACATGACTTTTAGAAGTGAAATGGATTGGAGGATTAAAAAGGAGAACACTTCATTGCTCAAAGTTTGTATAGATTTTGGCAGCACTTCATTGCGTAAAATTGAAATATGAAGGGCCTTTAAAATTGAGGGGTGAGTGCTAATTTATAAACTTCTTAGAGAGAATCTAAAAATGGTGAAAGCACCCTACATGAAAAAGCAAAGAGGCAATATGCATTAAGAAAAGTGAATGCTTATCTTTGAAATATCATGTGATTTATAATTGCATGTATTTTCTATTTTAGCCCATGCGAGGTGTATAATAATTTGTGCAAGATCATGCATGAGATAAACTGGGAGTTTCAACTTCAATTTGTGTGTCTTTTTATTTTTAAGCTTGCTTTTGACACTCATCTTAGGGTGAGATGGCCAGGTTTAATGGTATTCTCAAGGTGAGACAACCATGGTTTATGGTAAACTATGTTTTTTTAAGTGGAGAGAACCAGTAATTTAACCCTAAAGCTGCCCAAGATGTGTTAGGTGGTCTAAAATGAGTCCATTCAGGTAGTCTCCTCAAAATGATGTATTTTAGGTGTCTATAGATACCCCATTTTTGGATTCTTTGTGTGACCACAGAATGTAGAGCAAAAATAGAGAACCTAAAATGGTCAATTTGAAGTTTAAAGATATGCATTCTCAAGAGGGTATTCTTAAACTACTTCTGAATCAGATATTATTTACTTTCTTTCATATTATTCTGCATCTCATGATTGTTATCTCCCTGTGACCATTACATCAAAATATAATAGTGGTATTAGAGCTATGGTAGATCTAGCCATAGTAGGTCGATAGGAATACCACCATTATTATTATGCCTGAGTTTTTTGTTGACATGATGCCTTTTTGGACCAGTCACTATCAAAAAATTTCAAAAGAATCTATGTGGTAGAATTAGGGAGAGTCACAATTGAGGATTGAAAAAATCTTAGTTCCAAAAAATACTGAGATTGCATTTTAGTAGAGTCTTTCCAGAGAGTTACAAGAAAAACTCGTGAAGACCAGGACTCAACATTCAATACACTAGATTGATAGATCATCTAATGAAGATAATATAGGATATTTAGAACTTGCTAACTATTTCCCGAAATTTCTTTTGTTGCAAATAATTAATTCTCAAAGGATTGGTACTCCTCCTAAAATAGACATCTAGGAGACTCCAACTTTGTTGCCCTAATATTGGTGTGCCCTCATAGTGCAAATATTAGTTCCTTGTGCAAGAGAAGAACACTATGGAATAATACATCTGAAGTAGAATTGTGGTGAAGTTAGGAGACTAAATATCTTCATTGCTAGATTGAATAACTTCAAAGTTGAATAACAGGCCATAGGAGTTTGATACAAAAATGCCATAGTAGCCTTGAAGAACAGGATATAGAAGCCTTGATACAAAAATGCCATAGAAGCCTTGAAGAAGAAGATACAAAAGTCTTGATTCTAAGAAGGCCATAGAAGCCTTAATATTGAAAAGGCCATAGAAGCCTTGATACTGGAAAAGGCCATAGTAGCCTTGGTACTAAAAAGGCCACAAAAGCCTTGATACTAAAATAAAGGCCACAACAACCTTGATCCTGAAGAAGAATTCAAAAATAATATTTGATTCAGAAGTAGTTTAAGAATACCCTCCTAGATGCATCTCCTTTACTCAAAGAAAAGAAACGAAGGATAGGGAGCGTATTTCATCCCGCTTCATTTTAAAATAATTTTGATGCCAAATTGGCATTCAATAGTTTTTGAAGTATTAAAGGTGATGTCATCATTTTTAAAAGTATAATGGCGTTGTGTTATCCCCCACCATTACATCAAGCTTATTTTAGATTTAATCGTAGCCATACGATGGGGGAGATCAATGGTGGAGATTTCTAAAGAGTATAAATGCAATTTCTCATTGAAGTTATGACAGTCAATTGGAGGAGGAATCCAAAGCATCGAGAGTTTCAATAAGATGATAACCAGAGACAATTGCAGATCAATGGTGGCAGAAGGTTTACAATAAATATTGATGATGCATATACAGTCTCCAATGGTCATAATTCTAGTTAGCACTGAATAACCAGCAAGTTACAGAGTTTTCAAACTGTCATGGTTATCCACTTGTAGTAGATTTCTCGAAGGTTGAACTAGTAAGAAAATGCCAACAAGAACTCTTTGTTGAGCTGTCAAAATTTCATCTTTGTAATGTTCCTTGTTATTTTAATTTTGCAAAACTATAAATAGAGGTCAAACCCTCATTTTAAAGGGTTGGATCTAGTGTGTTTTCTTGTGCTACTGTAAATATTCCCAAGGGCTAATTAAAGGAGCATTACATTGATCTTTGACTCAAATTTTATGTCTGTATAATTCAATATCAGAGGTTCGAATTCTTTAGTTGCATTTCTGTGAATACTTGAATAGTTAGTTTTTACCAAATTGATGGATTACTAGTTATTAGGGTAATTGAAATTTGCTTTTGAATTTTTTCTTTATTGTTAGGGTGTGCATTTATGTAAAATCTAAATATTGGTGAATTTTATTATTTGGATTATCATTGTTTAGATATTGGAATCATTGTCTACAATATTTCTCTGTTGTTCCTTAATGAATGAAAGTACATCTTATTTGGGATAATTTTGATCTGAGTAATGTGTCTTTGAGTTGGTTTTTTAGAGATTTTTTTTGTAGCACAATTTTGTTAGCCTATCCATCCACTATTGTTCACATTTTATAACCCTAATCATTTTCTTACCCTAATATCTAAAACCCTAAGTGAGCATAATTATGCCAACACCCTTTTTAAGTTGACAAGGAACTAGCCTACTCTAGAGGTTGGATCGAAAACTTTGTTTTGGTCCGTCCAATGTTGAGTGTTGAGTTGTAGCTATTGGGTATAAGCCTGGACAGAAAGTAGGAAGATATACAGTTGTAGTATTGAGTAAAACTTGATGTAATTTAGTGCCCTATAGTTTTTGGCATGTCTACTGGGACCAGTTCACAAGGAACACAAAAATCCATCATATGAGTTATTGTTTATCTCAACCCAGAGGAATCAAGATTTGGTGAATTATCTTGACCTTGTAAGCGGAGAAGAGCAAATTCACCTAGCGACTCCCTGGTCCTTAAATCCAAAAAAAGAATTATCCTGTAGACCAATGTCCTTTCATGTATACCAGGTTTTTTTAAAAGGAATAATCCTAACTCCTATTTATATTGTGAATTACCTTATAGAGGGTCTACTATTTCCTAAAGTTTAAATCAATATTTCCTTTTTGAAGAAGATATTACTGAGAAAAATATTGCAGTTAATCCAATAGTCCCTCCAACAAGACCTACATCTGGAAATATGGCACAAAATGTGGCTTCTAGTCAGCCATTACAAAAGTACCCCAGTTGGAACACAATTGGTCCCCTGAGATTAGCCCAAATGAATGTCATCCCCCAAGTTGTATCTAAAGCTATCCCCACTTATGATGGATCGAGGAAGACAACTTATGAGCACTGTCAGGATATTTTAAATTTGGCATTAATTCACAACATAAAAGAGGAGGATATTATTGTAAGAATCCTAGCCTTGTCCTTCAGAGGAAAGATATTATATTGGTTTAGAACTCTAGAGGATAGCACTATTACTTCATGGCAAGCATTGGCTAAGCCTTTTGTGGAAGAGTTTAATGAATCTGTGGATCCCTTTTCCCTGCTTAACCAGTTTACATCCATGCAAAAGTCTCAGCAAGAAATTGTCTTTGATTTCAATTTGAGATTTAGTAGAACATGGAAGATAATACCTCCTATAGCTAGACCAACTGCATGTTTGGCTTACATGTATTATATAAAATCTCTTGTATCATAGTTAGGCCTATAAACGCAACAATCTAGAGTAGAAAAATTCCCCCTAGTTTAAAATGTAGCAGTTCATGCTGAGAATATCCTAATTAATGTGGGAAGACTACCCCCCAAGATTGTGTTGCCTTACAACTCAAAAGCCACTAATGACCAAATCCAAACTACAAATCCACCTTACATGGATCCCCTTTATTTATCATTCCCATCTCCACAAATGAATATCATTCCTCAACCAAAACCAACATCCTCTGCAGTTCCTTTCCCTCCCCTTCCTTCTCAACCATCTCAAGAGTTTTTTGCTATTCTTGATATACAAAATACTCTAAAAACTCTAAGTAATAGAATTAATTTAATGGAAAATAGAGACCTAGAAAGGTCACAGCAAAGGAGATTCCCATATGTAAATAAAGATCAGAGACCTGGTCCTAGTAATAGTATTGGGGTTAGAGTGAATGCAACATATGAGGATCTTGAGTGTTCTTTAGATACTACTCTTGCAAATGTCTGGTGTCTAGTATGTAATGACCCTCATGACTCACAATCTTGTGTTATGTACCAACACCATGTCCAACAAGCTATGGATCAAGCTAAAAGAAATAAAAAAGAGAGAGTAAACATGTTATGGTAGACTGATCAAATCATGGTTGGGAAAGATATGGATGAATACAGCTCAATTGTTATTATGAAAAGGTCTAGAAAGAAATCCTTGCAAGTAGATCCCCAAAATATAGGGCAATTCCAAGTCCGTTCTCAAAAAATAATTGATCCCCTTCCTCGGAGTAGTGATAATTTCCCCATCCCTAAAGCTAAAGGGAAATATAAGATAGACAATCTTCCTAAGAGGTCAAAAAAGGAAACCGAAGGATATTAGATGAGATCTAAATATGAGGCTCAAGAAAGGCTTAGATTCTCCTCTATTACCAAGAGATAAAGAATAGAGGCCACTCAGCAGTATAAAAGAAAATATGGTGAGCTACAAAGAAGGCTAGAAATACCTACCCTGACTAAATATGAGTATAATATTATTGAGGAGATGAAAAATATTCCATCAAAAGCCATCCTGTATGACACTCTGTTCATTTCTAGTCAGATAGATCTGCTTAAGGCTTCCCTCAACAAGTATCTGCAAGATAAGAAGTCCACTATAATCCTTAGTATGCCATTATAAAAGAAAGAGATATCCTCAGTGGTTTTAAAAAATAAACCCCTCATTTCTATATATCCCTAAGGATGGAAGGTTGGATAGTCTGAAATTGTATGATAGATTCAAGAGCATCAACTATAGTTATGCCTAAAGCAGCCTATGAAGAAATGGGTATGGAGTATACCCGATCTTATCCTAGAGTGTTACCAACTGGATGAGACACCTGTTAAGATAGTTGGGGTCATTAAGGATGTTTTAATGAGGTTGCATAGATCCAGAGGTGACAATAGTGCAAGAAATAGTTGTGGTTGACCTAGATTCCTACCTTGAATTATGCCTTTCAATGGAGTTTACTGCAAAATTGGGTGGATGTATGTACATGGATTATTCTAGTATGGTAATTCCTCTCAAAGAAAAGAGAATAAGGATAACACCTAAAAATATAGTAGCTTATCACATTGAAAATATTGAGGAAGACATGTGCAATATTTCCCCCTAGAAGAATTTGAGTTGGTGGAAAATATTGAGGAGTTAGATATTGAGGATGAGTTACCTTTCATAGAAAATTGTAGTCATTTTGGAATTAGTATGGGAACATGTAGTATCTCAGTTGAATCAAAGAAGAAAATCCATGCTATATCTAATCAGTCTCTAAGAGAAAAAAAATGGATCATGCACTTTGATGGTGCTAAATGTAGAAGTGGTGCAGGAGCTGGTGTGGTTTTACAGTCCCAATCAGAGGGGACAAATAATTTTGCCTATAGACTAACATGGTCATGTACAAATAATGCTACAAAATATGAGGCCCTGTGTCTTGGATTGATGTAGGTAGAAAGCATGGGCATTAATATTTTGAACATATATGGTGATTCTAAGTTAATAGTCCATCAGGTAAGAAACAGGTGCAGTAGTAAGCATCATTACCTAAAAGCTTACAAAAATAGGGTATGGGATTTGATGGAATCTTTTGATGCCTTGAATTTAAATTTTGTTCCCATAGAAAATAATACTCAAGAAAATAACTTAGAAACAAAGGGAGCTAACTTCAACCCTTCTGTAGACTATGGAATCAAGAAAGCCAAAGGAATCAAATTTATTTTCATATTTGTAGTACCAAATAAGCATATTTTTTGGTAGGTTTTTGAAAGTGATGAGCGAATAATTGACTTTTTGGTAAGAGAAGCATGTCTCTCTACTTTCCAAGAAGAGAATATAGAAGATATTGATCAACAAGATGTCATTAAACTAAGGAAAAATCACATTCCTAGAGGATTGGTCACCCTAGAGAGCTTATTTGACAACAAGGACAGGAAAAGGACCAGAACCATGAAATTTAGTGAAAAATCTATAAAGAAGTTGAAGTCGGTTCTAAAAATAAGCTCAATTTTGGAGTTCGATGTTCACCAAAGGAAGCTAAATATATCAAATCCCTATGCCTAAATACCAAGATATTGTGGTTTGGTCATATGAAGACCTCAAGGTATATGATAAAAAAGTTATCCAACATACTATTGAGCTAGAGCATGATGCAAAACCTTTTAGGTAGAAGCAAAGGCCCGTAAATCCAAGGATCTAAGCCATTATGAGAGAGGATATCTTAACTTTATTAAATGCTAAGATCATATACCCAATAAAATATTCAACTTGGGTAGCCAACTTGGTACCCGTGAGGAAAAGAATGGGGATATTCGTTTGTGTGTAGATTTAAAAAATCTTAACCAAGAATCCCTTAAGGATCACTATACCCTCCCACAGATTGATCAAATATTACAGATAGTGGTAGGGACATAGAGGTTCTCATTACTAAATGGTTACTATAGATACAATCAGATTTGGGTGAAAGATGAAGATCAGTATAAAAAAACATTCACCACAAAGTGGGGTATATTTACCTACCAGAGAATTCCTTTTGGGTTGTACAATGCAGGATCCACATTTTAGAAAGCCATGGATTATGCCTTTGGAGCACTGATCAACAAAGTCATTCTTATTTATTTGAATGACATGACTATATTTTCAATGATAAGCAAGATCACCTATCACACCTAGAGCAAGTTTTTCAAAAATGCAAAGAATTTGGTATTTCACTCAATCCTAAGAAATCATTCTTTGCAGTTCATGAAGGAAAGTTACTAGGTCATGTGGTCTCAATAGAAGGTACGACCATAGATACAGAAATAATCAGATCCATTCTTGCTCTCCCATTGCCTATGAACAAGAAGACTTTGTAGTATTTTCTGGGTCAAATCAATTTTATCAGGAAATTCATTTCTAACTTCACACAGAAATTAAGGCCAATATATGAGCTACTCAATAAGAATGTTGAGTTTAAATGGATTGAGATCAGGAAATAAGCTTTTGACATTATTAAGTAGTCCATTGCAACAACCCCGATACTGGTAAATCTAGATTTTAGTAAATATTTTATCCTTTATGCTTATGGAGCTGAAGAAAGTTAGGCCTCAGTGCTTACTCAAAAATATGATCAAGGTGAAGAGAATCATGTATTCATTTGGATCTACTACTAGGTCAAATATAACTTTACTAAAAGACAAGTATTTGTTGTTATGAAGTCACTAAAGATGTTTAGGTAGTACTTGGTACAAAGAAAGAACCTGGTATATGTGGTTCATCTAGATGTAAGAAGATTTATCCTTTAGGGTGAATTATGAGATAAAAGAGTTGGTTGGATTACCAAGATCCAAGAATATGATGTAGAGATACATCCCACCAATTTGATGAGAATCAAATCCCTGTGCCAAGGTCTAACAGAGGCTACAATATTAGTAGATGTGACAACTTACCAAGCAGAAGAAGAAGATCAGGTGGAAAGAGCACAGATAGAAGACTCTGATTGGGTTGACTAGATGATCAAATATTTCCAAACTGGAGTATTCCCCCCAAATATAAATGCATACCAATGGAGGAGATATAAGATTTATGCTTTAAAATATGTACTACTACCATTAGGCCTGTACAAAAGAAACTTGTATGGATTTCTTCTAAAATACTTAAAATATGATCAGCAAAAGAGGGTCATTGAAGAGTTCCATGGAGGACCAACTGGTGGACATAGCTCAGGTAGAGTTATAGCTTTGAAAATCATAAGAGCAGGCTACTATTGGCCTACTATATTTGTTGATACTTTCAAAGTTACTAGGACCTATGACAAGTGTTAGAGATATGTTGGAAGGACAAGGAATGTTGCATTCCCCCTCAAACCCATACAAGTTAAAGATCCCTTTCAACAATGGGGTATGGAATTAATAGGGATCATCAACCCTAATTCCTCAATAGAGCATAAATATATCCTGACCACTACAAATTATCTTACCAGATGGGTAGAGGTTATTCCCACTAAGAAATTAGATCGGGAAGTTGTGATCAATTTTATGGAAATTTTGATTTCAAGGTTTGGAGTTCCAGAAGCCTTGGTGAGTGACAATGGCCCAAATTTCATAGGAGCCAAGTATATTGAGTTTACCAGTAAGTATGACATCATGCTCAAGAATACTTCTAACTATTACCCTCAAGGGAATGGACTTGTTGAATCTACTAATAAGAATCTATTAAGGATTCTAAGGAGATCACTTGAAGGTAATAAGAGAAGTTGGCACTTGTTATTAGACCAATATTTGTGGGCAGATATGATTACTATAAAAAAGCCTATTAAGACTTCCCCCTATGCTCTGGTATATGGAAAAGAGGCAGTACTACCTATCCATTTGGAAATTCCAGCACTTAAACTTGTCAATATAGAGGAAGAGTCAGAGGAAAATATGGTGAATACCAGGTTGACTCACTTGCTACAACTGGAAGATAATAGAGCTTAGGCATATGATAATTTTCAAAAGTATTCCTTAGATATCAAGGCATGGTTTGATAAGAAGGCCAAATTCATAAAATTTTAGGTTGGAGACTCAATTCTCATGTGGAATGTTGATAGAGCGAAACCGAGCAAGCATGAAAAGTTTGATTCTTTTTGGGATGGCCCTTTCAAAATAGTGGATGCCAAAGAGTCCAATGTTTTCCAGCTTGAAGATCAATAAGGGAACATACAACCAATTCTAGTAAATAATTTTCACCTCAAACTCTACTATGTTTGAAATATGAGCTCATTATAACATATGTATATACCTTGTATTATATCTCCCTTTCTTTATGCACTTTGTGTTCAGTTTCTTTCTGCACTTTGTAAAGACTCATTGAAAAATATTTGCAAAAAATGGCTAAGTGTTGACAAATTATTCAGTAAGGTTCCATCTCACAATAAAATACACATAAAAGGTTGTGTAATGGTGAGCGTCTCCAATCCGTGGTAAAATACATTAAAGTTCCAGCAAAATGATATAGGGGTTATCTTTTCGCGTGATGAAAAGAACCATCTTAAAAAAAGTAAAGGCATCTCCAATCTAGAGATTTTAAAATATAAAGCATAGCAAAATGGAACCAAGATGGTAACTTGTGCATGGAATTTATTAAGTGTCAAAAGAATCAAATACATCTTTGATTCACCAGTTTCAAAACCATGGTGGAGCCAAGTAGTGATTTTGTGATCGTACCACATGGAGAGGGAATAAAAATCCTGCATTCAATTCTAATGAACTTGTGATCAAAACAAAGAGTAGCCAAAGAGACACAGTGAGGTGGTAGTGTGATTTGAATTTTCAACCAATGAAAATTTAGAATGTCATAGTTGAGCCACTGAAAGGAATGAGTGGAAGTTGGAAAGTGTGCCAGTTTGGGTAGTACTCTTTAGATAAAATAGCCAATGACGGTGAGTCATTTAAAAGGTAGGTTTATAAGAAACTCAATTCTAAGCCTAGGAATAAATTACTCGAAGTCCCAATCCCTATTGATGAATTTCAAAACCCTATACTGTTCTCTATGTTGGACTGTATGGAGGGTTTAGATTCTGACAGAATGGTGTATGGTTGGCAAATTGTCGTGGACTATTGTATTTCTAATGAAAGAATGTATGAGGAAGGTGCAGAGGAAAGAGGTACTAGGATGATTTATTTTGACTGGCCAACCTTTCTTACCCAAAGGATACATGAATAGTTGGTAATAATGAAAAGGGGCTCTTATGCTCCTAGTTTTAGGTATTGCTCAAGTCTGGTATGGATGTTCTATTCTATCATTAAGGACAAGATGCCTTGGATTTTAGTTAGGGACAAAACCAGTGATAGGGAACCCTTGTCGGTTTACTATTGGACAAGCCACTTGAGAAGTGGTGAGTCTTTTATAGATTCAATTTGGAATTTATTGGACTTGCCTTGAAAATAATGTATGGAAAGTACCCTAGATTACCACCTTTTGCTAAGAAAATTTTGAGAGTAGAGGGTGCTAAGGAAGGATACTGGTATTTTTTGACTAAGGGCACAATTATCAGACTATATAATTTCATGGGTAAGCCTTTTCTCCTTCCCCATATTGTTATAGAAAGGCTCTTTGCCTTAGAATATTTGAGGTAGGTAGAATACATCGATTTGAATTATGGTTCTAGAATAAAGAGAAAGTCTTTTCTTACACACAACACTATGGAGGATATTACTATCACAAAGAAGGGGTAGAGTGAGTAGATTGACCAATACCTTGATAGGTTAGGTCTATTTTACATTTCCCAAATATGGAGTTATGATCCTGATGGTATTTTCACTGCAAGGAATGTAGCCCTAAATGGATAAAAGGCTTACAAATTTGAAAAGTGGCCTAGGGCTCATTTCAAACAAGAAAAAAATAATGATGAGATCGATATTTTAGAGTGGAATGTGTCAAAATGGGTCAACTTCCTCCATGGTTATATTTCTATGAGAAAATTGTGGATTATGATCCAGAAAAGAAGAAAATTCATAGGCTAATAGAAGCCATAATTCATGATATTGAAGAGAAATCTAGAAATAAAAAGGACCATCAACCTGATGAGGATGCTACTGAAGAAGAGGAAAAAGTAGAACCATGGAACATAGCAAAAATTACAGATTGGTGGAGAATGAGAGTTGAAATTGGAAAACCTAAGTCCAGATTCAACATGAATATTGATAATGAGTTTTCAAAGAAATATGATGAAAATATCAGAACCTAGAAGTAGAAGGACATTAGAAACATAGTGTTGACAGTTGAAAAGTCCAAGGCTAGTTCTGAATCTGTATCTCCACCCACGAATTAGGAAACTCCTTTAATAATAGATAAAGTATTGAAAAATTTTCATCCTACTACTAAATAAGTGGAGAAGTTTCCTAAGGGAGCTCAACTTCTAAGTAAAATGCAATATTCTTATGAAAAATATATCAACACTCTAGTCATCAAAGTAGTGTCTAGGCCTAAACACTTAGCTCTAGGGGACAACCTCCAAATATAGACATTGATTGGAGATAGAAGGATGAAAGTTTTAGGTTTACCCCCCTTTATTTCACCACTACAGTATTAGTAGAATTGCATCCCATTTCTAAGCAAGTCTTGCTTACTGGAGCAATACAAGGATATTAATCAGAAGAATATTTTGAGAGTGAGATGGCTTCTTTTCAATTAATTCATAGAAGATCTAAAAGAGCTCCAGAAAGAAGGGAAAGATAAGTTTCAAATAAGTAAATATTAGATATGGAGGAGATCGCCAAATATGTAGCTATTTTAGTTGTAGAATAATTGACTCATCATGAGCAACAATAGGAAATAGAGGTGGAACAAGAGCACCCTGAAGAACACAAGCTTATACTGAGAGGGGGGTGAACAATATAAGACCACTTTTTACTTTTCTTTCCCAATCAATATTATGCAATGTAAAGATAGCAATATCAATAGCAGTAATCAAAGCAATGCACAAATCACCACACACAATAGAGACACCACAATTTACGTGGTTCACCCAATGTGGGCTACTCCATGGAGAAAATATTTCACTAAAATTTTCTCAATCAATCTCTTGGGAATCCTTTCCCTATTACAATGTTTATGGACCTCTGTCCAAAGGAGATACCAATCCCCTAAATCAAGTTCATGGATCTCTATCCACAGGAGACACCAATCTCCTAATCTCTGCTCTGGCTGGTGATCTTCTAGAAGACCTCTACCTCCACTGCCCTTAGCAAATGGAACTCTATCCATAGAAGACACCTATCTTCCCTACCCTGGCTAATGGATCTCTATCCACTGGAGACTGTCATCCTCTATACTCTATCACCTCCAAAGCTTGCACTCAGCTCTATCTCAAATCTGTACTAAACATAGTCCTTCGGTCTAGCACAAATCTGCTCTCAATATCTATCTCTGATCTGGCACAAATCTATCCTCAAATCTGCACCAAACTCTATCCTCAAATCTATACTAAACACAATCCTTTGGTCTAGCACAAATCTGTCCTCAATCTCTATCCTCAAGCCTTAACACAAAGCTTGACTTAATCTCAAATCAACTCGGTTGGATCTGCCCTAAACCTTAACTCAAGGTTTGAACAAATCAATCAATCAACTCTGCTCACAAGTCTTCTCAAAGACTTGTCTCAAATCTGCCTTGTAAGCTTCCTCAAAAGCTCACACCAATCTATCCACAAGTCCTCTCTAGAACTTTGTCCAATATGCTCAATAAGTCCTCTCAAGAACTTATCCAAATCTGCTCAATAAGTCCTCTCAAGAACTTATCCAAATCTGCTCTCAATCTGTATTGTAAGCTTCCACAAAAGCTTACCCAAATCTGTCCACAAGTCTTCTCAAAGACTTACCTCAAATCTACTCAACAAGTCCACACTAGAACTTGTCCAATCTCATAGAAACATAAAGAGAATTGTTAGAGACTCAATATGCCCTATACTCATCACAATGCTCAATCACTTTCAATCACTCTTTTAGAAACATACAGAGAATTGTTAGAGACTCAATATGCTTCAACTCAATCACTTTCTCAATTCAATTTAGAATATAGAATAGTTTGTTTTATGGAACTTGAACAATCACTTCACACATCCACTTGACTAGGCTCAACCAACTCTACTCAATCAATCACTCAATGAAATAATCCTTGCTTACAAACCCTAGTCCAAGCATATGAACACTCACTCAAAATGTTTCCAACAATACTTATCAACCAATCTCACATAACAATGATACTCATGTTCTTTCCAAACCCTAGTTCAAGTTCTTCACTCAACAACTCACTTCAACAACAATGCTTATAAAACAACTCTCACATAACAATGATACTCATGTTCTTTCAAACCCTAGATCAAGTTCTTCACTCAACAACTCACTTCAACAACAATGCTTATAAAACAACTCTCACATAACAATGATACTCATGTTATTTTCAAACCCTAGATCAAGTTCTTCACACAATCAATGGCTTCAACAACAATGCTTATAAGACAAGGTTTTAACAACTCTTTATTCCAAAAAACCTTGAAGCAATAACTCAACACTCTCAATAAGGAAACCCTAATCAATTCCTTTTCACTCCAAACTTATTTTCTAGAAAACCAACCAATCAACTCAACTATGGAAGAATGTGCTCATACCTTTTTCTTGATGATGAAGGAACCTCAAATATCTGCCACAACCATAAACACTTCTTTGCCAAGCTCAAGGAGTTAGAAGATACTAAATTCTCTCAATGATACAATGCAAAATATCAAAACACACATACACCTTATCACTCCATCTTAAAGAAAGCATCCATCAACATATACAAAAATGATTGACCAAATACACCTTATGATCTCCCAATTAAAACAATATTCAATATCAAAAATATTGTCAATACAATCTCCTTTTCAAACTAACCCAATGGCAAGAAGTCCTTTTAAATTTAATCACTCTTCAATTCACTTTTTGATAAATCAAAAACATCACAATAACTTTATTAAAAATAAAGTTCAACACCTTATTCCTTCATTTAATCAAAAACTAACACTCAAAATAAGCACCTTTCAAAACCCCTTATAACTCCCTAAAACCTTATGTTTATACCTTAGGCAATTTAAAAATTAATGCAAAATTTATTACCTCCACCTAGGTGAGAATCGAACCCTCGACGCAGCTTCTCCCCATGCCCTAGCCATGGCTTCAACGTCGCATGAGCTAGGCGCTCATTTGGAGAACCAAGAGCACAACGTGCTCTATGTTCTTCCCAATGCGCCGAAACCAAAAATCAATGTGTCGCTTCTTCCAACGCCAAAAATGTCCTTGCTGAGAATCGAACGTGAACCACTCTGCACCCGCACGACTTAACTCACGATCACTTGCCACTAGGCCACGTGCCTTGGTGGATATGAGGGTTTTGCCTTCAATCATTTTCAACACTTTCACTGGCGCCTTAAGACGAAGATTCGTCTTCTTCTTCACACAAGTATTCACACAACATATGCCACGATTATTTCTTTCGAATGAAGGGTAAGTTCTATGCCTTTTAGGCATATAGTTTTTATACATATTATCTCCAATAATTTTGAACGTCGACGCCTTCGAAATTCAAATAATTAATTTATAAATTATTTAAATTCTTTAGAATTTAAATTTTATAAATTAATTCTTAAACCCCTTTTTGGCTTATTAAAGCCCTCTTTGATTTTACCTCTTTGCATAGATAATATTTATTTATAAAATTTAAATTCAAATTGAATTTAAATATTTTATAAAAAATATTAAAACCTCCTTTAACTTTTCAAAATGCTTCCTTGGGTTTTTATGAAAAACCTTTTATTTTGCTCATCCATGGTTTTAATAAAAACCCGCCTTCATATGCTTCCACATAATATTAAAAATATTATGAAGCTCTTTTGCCATTAACCTTTGCATTGTTCCTTGATATATTCCTTGACATCAATGATGACTTCATTCCTTGACATCAATGACAACTTTGACTCAAAATGTCCAACAATCTCCCCCTTTGTCATTGATGGCAACCCAAATTATTTTTACCAAAAACTTGACCTTTCCTTTGTTCTGCTCCCCCTGGGACATTGCTCTCCCTGACTCAATGCTCTCTCCTCTTTACTCAAATACCAAATCTCTCTCCCTTTGACATCAATGGCAAAGGGTCACCTTTGGGGCTCGGGGCTAAGAATGAGTCTCTTAGCTTAGCCCCTCCCCCACCTCCTCTTGAGGTGGTTAATTCTGGGGTGGGAGTATTTCTACTCCCATCAAGCACTATTATTTACCTTTATCCTCTTTTCTTCTTATCTGATCCTTCTGATTCCTCTAACTGTTCCTTTCAATGTCCATGTCCATATTCTTGTTCCTGTTCCTATTCCTATTCTTATTCATATCCATGTTCTTGTTCCTGTTCATATCCATGTTCCTATTCCTATTCTTGTTCCTATTCATATCCATATTCATGTTCCTGTTCCTGTTCATATCCATGTTCATGTTCCTATTCCTGTTCATATCCATGTTCCTGTTCCTATTCATACTTGATTCTGGAATGTCTGCTCTACACCACTTTGTTGTGTGACCATCATTATTGCACTTATAACACTTAATGTTGTTACTCCTTGAAGGTGCAAATGTCTTAGAATTTCTCCTAGTGAAACCATATCCTCTTCTGTCATGAACCCTGCAATTCATTGCCTTGTGACCAAACTGATTACATGAGTAGCAATACCCATTGAAAGGTTGTCTGTTCCCATATTCCTGTCTTTCATGTGTCCTGCACTATGAAGCCATGTGCCCAAACCTGTGACATGAAAAACATCTTCCATTGAAACTTCCTTGTCTTGACCTCATTGGTCTCTTAGTCTCTCTTGACCTATTCTGATTGTTGTTCCATCTGTCTCTTCTTTGTGCATTGTTCCTGTCCTTGTTGAACTTTCTGTTGTCCAACTCATCCTTAGATGTCTCACTTTCTCTTACACTGCCTTCTTCTGAAGTGTCTTCATCTGAAGTTTCTTCTCCTCCAGAACTTGAGGTTGACTTCCCTTCCCATTTCTTTTGTTCCTGTTCAAATCCAAGACCTATTTTGCTTGATGTAGGCCTTTGTATCTTGATGAACTTATCTAAATTCTTTGAGCTATTTTTGAATCCTTTTAGCTTGACTTTGGAGTCTTCTAAATCTTCCCTTAGTAGGGCTACTTCTTGTACTAACCTTTCACATTCTAAGACCTTTGCTTCTAGCTTATCCTTGAATTTCTTTGTCTTAGCCTTTGATTTGTCTAGATCCTCTATAAGCATTCTTCTCTCTTCATCACATTCTTGAAACTGATCTTCTAATTTAGAGTTTTGCTTTCTTACCTTCTTTACTATTTCAAGAGCATAGATAAGTTCTCCCTTAAGATCATATCCTTCTTTATCTGATTCTTCCTCTATTTGTTTGCCTTTGTCCACATCTTTATTTTCTTTTGACTTGTCTTCTATAGGATCACTTTCTTCTTTCTCTAGAGCCATTAGAATATTTTCATCTGGTCCTTCAAGTGTATCCTCATATTCATCATCATCACTGAAACTGTAACCATTCCTTGTACAACTATCTTCTAGATGTCCAAAGTTACCACATCTAAAACACTTGAGAATTATTGGTGCCCTTTTCTAGACTTCTTTTTCTTCAATCATAAATAGGACTTCATCTCTATCATTATCTGAAAAACTAGCATCACTTTCACTTGAGTACTTACTTGCCTTATCTGCATAGTAGCTCCTCTTTTGCCTTTGAAAGAACTTCTTTCCTTGTCTGCTTTGTCCATCCTTACTTTTCTTTTGATGTCTGTATCTTTCTGATTCCTTGTTCCTGTGATCCTATTTTTCTTCATCATTGTTATTCTTTGCTTCTTGACAATCAGTTGCATAATGACCATACTTTCCACAATTGAAACATTTAACGGATTTTATATCTCTAGATCTTCTTGAATCCTTATTCCTTCTACCATAATTAGCTTCTTCATCACTGGATGACTCATCGCTTGATTCTGACTTCTTACCCTTTGTATTCTTGATTGCTTTGAAGGTTGCTTCCTTCTGGGGAATAGGTTCTTTTGTTCTCAACTCAAAAGTTGTAAGAATACCAAGCAACATATCTCTTGTCAAAGAATCACCATCCTTTGACTCTTCTATAGCAGAAATATTTTCACTGAATCTTTTGGGAAGAGATCTTAAGACCTTATCACAGACATCTGATTCATCAACCTTCATTCCAAGTCCTTGCATAGCATTAACAACCTCATCAATTCAAAGTAAGTACTAATGTTTTCTTCATCCTTCATTCTTAACTCTTCAAATTGTCCTTTGAGATTTCATATCTTTGCTTTCTTGACACCTTTATCTCCTTCATATATATTTTGCAACTTATCCCACATTTCTTTTGCATTTTGACAATGCATAACTTTTATGGACTCTGTTCTATGCAAGCCTCTCAAAAGTGCATTCATTGCTTTTGAATTGTAATGTTGTAGAAGCTTACCTTCCTTATCTATAGGTGGATCAATTGAGGGGTCGTATCCATTTTCAACTGCTTCCCAAATCTCATTTCCAAGTGCCTTCAGGTAGATCTTCATTCTCAAACTCCAATATACATAATCACTCCCATCAAATATTGGTGTTGTATTATCTGATGATCCATTCTTAGAATCCATTGTGTTCTTGTAAGCTTTTCCTTCAAGTTGTTAAACTCTTTCGAAGGAACCTACTCTGATACCAATTGAAGAACACAAGCTTATACTGAGAGGGGGGTGAACAATATAAGACCACTTTTTACTTTTCTTTCCCAATCAATATTATGCAATGTAAAGATAGCAATATCAATAGAAGTAATCAAAGCAATGCATAAATCACCACACACAATAGAGACACCACAATTTACGTGGTTCACCCAATGTGGGCTACTCCATGGAGAAAATATTTCACTAAAATTTTCTCAATCAATCTCTTGGGAATCCTTTCCCTATTACAATGTTTATGGACCTCTGTCCAAAGGAGATACCAATCCCCTAAATCAAGTTCATGGATCTCTATCCATAAGAGACACCAATCTCCTAATCTCTGCTCTGGCTGGTGATCTTCTAGAAGACCTCTACCTCCACTACCCTTAGAAAATGGAACTCTATCCATAGAAGACACCTGTCTTCCCTACCCTGGCTAATGGATCTCTATCCACTGGAGACTATCATCCTCTATACTCTATCACCTCCAAATCTTACACTCAGCTCTATCTCAAATCTGTACCAAACATAGTCCTTCGGTCTAGCACAAATCTGCTCTCAATATCTATCTCTGATCTGGCACAAATCTATCCTCAAATCTGCACCAAACTCTATCCTCAAATATGTACTAAACATAGTCCTTCGGTCTAGCACAAATCTATCCTCAATATCTATCCTCAAGCCTTAACACAAAGCTTGACTTAATCTCAAATCAACTCGGCTGGATCTGCCCTAAACCTTAACTCAAGGTTTGAACAAATCAATCAATCAACTCTGCTCACAAGTCTTCTCAAAGACTTATCTCAAATATGCCTTGTAAGCTTCCACAAAAGCTCACACCAATCTATCCACAAGTCCTCTCTAGAACTTTGTCCAATATACTCAATAAGTCCTCTCAAGAACTTATCCAAATCTGCTCAATAAGTCCTCTCAAGAACTTATCCAAATATACTCTCAATATGTATTGTAAGCTTCCACAAAAGCTTACCCAAATCTGTCCACAAGTCTTCTCAAAGACTTACCTCAAATCTGCTCAACAAGTCCACACTAGAACTTGTCCAATATCATAGAAACATAAAGAGAATTGTTAGAGACTCAATATGCCCTATACTCATCACAATGCTCAATCACTTTCAATCACTCTTTTAGAAACATACAAGAGAATTGTTAGAGACTCAATATGCTTCAACTCAATCACTTTCTCAATTCAATTCAGAATATAGAATAGTTTGTTTTATGGAACTTGAACAATCACTTCACACATCCACTTGACTAGGCTCAACCAACTCTACTCAATCAATCACTCAATGAAATAATCCTTGCTTACAAACCCTAGTCCAAGCATATGAACACTCACTCAAAATATTTCCAACAATACTTATCAACCAATCTCACATAACAATGATACTCATGTTCTTTCCAAACCCTAGTTCAAGTTCTTCACTCAACAACTCACTTCAACAACAATGCTTATAAAACAATCTCACATAACAATGATACTAGGTTAAAAACTCAAAACAATGCTTATAAAACAATCTCACATAACAATGATACTCATGTTCTTTTCAAACCCTAGATCAAGTTCTTCACACAATCAATGGCTTCAACAACAATGCTTATAAGACAAGGTTTTAACAACAACTCTTTATTCCAGAAAACCTTGAAGCAATAACTCAACACTCTCAATAAGGAAACCCTAATCAATTCCTTTTCACTCCAAACTTATTTTCCAGAAAACCAACCAATCAACTCAACTATGGAAGAATGTGCTCATACCTTTTTCTTGATGATGAAGGAACCTCAAATATCTGCCACAACCATAAACACTTCTTTGCCAAGCTCAAGGAGTTAGAAGATACTAAATTCTCTCAATGATACAATGCAAAATATCAAAACACACATACACCTTATCACTCCATCTTAAAGAAAGCATCCATCAACATATACAAAAAATGATTGACCAAATACACCTTATGATCTCCCAATTAAAACAATATTCAATATCAAAAATATTGTCAATACAATCTCCTTTTCAAACTAACCCAATGGCAAGAAGTCCTTTTAAATTTAATCACTCTTCAATTCACTTTTTGATAAATCAAAAACATCACAATAACTTTATTAAAAATAAAGTTCAACACCTTATTCCTTCATTTAATCAAAAACTAACACTCAAAATAAGCACCTTTCAAAACCCCTTATAACTCCCTAAAACCTTATGTTTATACCTTAGGCAATTAAAAATTAATGCAAAATTTATTACCTCCGCCTAGGTGAGAATCGAACCCTCGATGCAGCTTCTCCCCACGCCCTAGCCATGGCTTCAACGCCGCACGAGCTAGGCGCTCGTTTGGAGAACCAAGAGCACAACGTGCTCTATGTTCTTCCCAATGCATCGAAACCAAAAATCAATGTGTCGCTTCTTCCAATGCCAAAATGTCCTTGCCGAGAATCGAACGTGAACCACTCTGCACCCGCATGACTTAACTCGCGATCGCTTGCCACTAGGCCACGTGCCTTGGTGGATATGAGGGTTTTGCCTTCAATATTTTTCAACACTTTCGCTGGCGCCTTAAGACGAAGATTCGTCTTCTTCTCCGCATGAGTATTCACACAACATATGCCATGATTATTTCTTTCGAACGAAGGGTAAGTTCTATGCCTTTTAGGCATATAGTTTTTATACATATTATCTCCAATAATTTTGAACGTCGATGCCTTCGAAATTCAAATAATTAATTTATAAATTATTTAAATTCTTTAGAATTTAAATTTTATAAATTAATTCTTAAACCCCTTCTTGGCTTATTAAAGCCCTCTTTGATTTTACCTCTTTGCATAGATAATATTTATTTATAAAATTTAAATTCAAATTGAATTTAAATATTTTATAAAAAATATTAAAACCTCCTTTAACTTTTCAAAATGCTTCCTTGGGTTTTTATGAAAAACCTTTTATTTTGCTCATCCATGGTTTTAATAAAAACCCGCCTTCATATGCTTCCACATAATATTAAAAATATTATGAAGCTCTTTTGCCATTAACCTTTGCATTGTTCCTTGATATATTCCTTGACATCAATGATGACTTCATTCCTTGACATCAATGACAACTTTGACTCAAAATGTCCAACACACCCTACATCTGTAGGTGAAGGTATGGTTTCTAATCCCTTTTATCCTCTTCATCCTCCTGAATCCCCAAGGAATTCTCCCTCCATTTATGATCAAGTAAATGTGATAAAGGTACCTTCTCCCTCTCACATTTCACCCCATGTTTAATCAGTTGTCACCGAAGTACAAGTTACCTATGTTCCCCCAAAGTCACCCAAATCCCACTTTCATCATTTGAAGTTCCCACTTCATCATCTCCCATCACTTCATATTCACTATTACCACCACGCCCATCAAAGGGATAAACTATTACAAGCGCTGCCATTCACCCAATTTTTAGTCTTGCATCAATTCCTGTGAGTTTACCAACAACAATCGCAGCAGTAGTTACAAAGTCCACTGTTGTTACAAAGACTACTGTAATTACTTTCACACCTCTATTGTCAACAATTCAATCTACCCTTACATTTCTAGTATCTTCATCTCCCATGACTGCTAGTTTTTCAAGTCCTATCACTTTGCCAAAATATTAGGAAGCCACACAAAAAATAAATAATTTTTGGGCTGAGAAGCTTTCTAAGCCTTCCAATAGGATGGTTGTCATAAGAAGAAGCATGTATGTAGACCCAGTTTCTAGGAAGAGGGTATCTAGATCTATGACTCCACTTGTAAGTAAGCCTGAAACTGATATGACCGTCCAAGATTATCGATTGGAGGAGGTCGCAGAGGATATTGACAAGCTCCTTGAAGAAGATGAGTTGATTATAGCCAGAGCCCACTTAGACACCTTCTATGTGAAAAATGATATAGTCAAAGAGAAGGTGAGAAAGTTGGAGAAACAAATTGAAAAGCTTCAGAAGACCTTGAGAAATCAAAGGGAAGTAGAAAAGGCTTTGAAAAAGGAGACCAAGGGCTAGTAGGAAAAGTACCAAGAAGCCAATAAACTCAAAGATCAACTAGGAGAGCAAAAGAAGCTGAATGAAGAACAAGAAAAAGAAATTCAAAGTTTGAGACAGTAGCTTCAACTTGAGAGAGCTAAGTCTTTTAGTTTTTCCAAGGCTTGTTTGAAGAAGATTAGAAAATAATTGCTCTCTGAGGTCCAAGAGAAATGTTCAGGGCTTTAGCTCATGATTGATTATATTGATGATGCCAACCACTTACTCCCCAATATTCAGAGAGAGCTAGATCATATCATCAGAGAGTTGCAACCTATGGTGATTCTAGTAGAAAAAATGTATAGGTTGGTTGATAGCAGACTCAGTGATTCTGCTAAACCTATTCCCAATAAAGAATAGAATCTCACCAGAGTTGCTGCTAGAATCACAGTCAAGAAGCGTAGGGCACTTCAAATAGCCTAGCTATTTTTTGATAGGATTGAAGGAGTGATTTGGGATGTTGTGTATGTGAATAAATAAATGATTCAAGTTGGATTTAAAGGCCTATGGGTGGAGGATCATAGCTTGCTATCCATGGAAGAGATCTAGAAAAGCATTGATGAAAATTTACAGGATGAATATGGAATTGATTCTCTTGAAGAGCCACTACCCCAAGAGCAAGCTACCCAATTAATTGTTAATTTTACTAGATTAAGAGATATCATGGAAGATATAGTGAATAGAGGGAATGATTCTAATTACAAGGACATTGGAGAGTTAAAATATGTTTATAAGTAGCTCAAAGAAACATCAAACCCCTCTGAAGCAGCTTGGAAACAGGCTTAACAATATTTTAAATTGATGATTCAATTGTTTGGTGATGATTCTAGAGGAAGGTATAAAAAAAAACCTTTCCTAGAAGAAGAATAAGAAGAAGAAGAGGCCAAGGAAGAGGTCCATTAAGAAGAAGAGCATGATGGATCTGATGTAGGCCCGAAATAGGCCCACACTTAGTTTGTTTTTGTTTTTTGTAAATATGCACAAGTTTTACATTTTTGTTTTTTTCTCTGATAATTGTCATAAATAAAAAATAAATGCATGAAGCCTACAGAGGCTAAGAGAGTAGAAAATTTTGTATGCAGGTATTTTTGCATAAGGCCTTATAAGAGGAGCAGAGCTATACCTTTTTTTGAAGATAGTTGCAACAGGCCCGAATTTTGGCATGGACTCCATATAAGCGGATAAGTTCTAATGTTTTAGGCATGATCTCTATATGAACCTTTACCCTCTAAGAAAACCAACAAATTTTTAGAGGGTAATGTTTGTATGGAAGTTATTCTTTAAAGCATATTTTTGAATATGAGCATTTTTTTTTACTCCTAAGGCCCAATGGATAAGATTCTGAGTTCTATGGCTTTGAGAGCAAATCCACCTAGGAGGTGCTAGAATGTAGGCCCAAAATAGCCACATACTTAGGAAAATTTTGAAATTTTCTTCCTAAGTCATAAAGTTCTCATTCTGCACACTTTGTAGTGTATTTTTGGAGCGAATATGCAAAAAAGGTCACAAACCCACCCAAAATTGATGAATTTTGTGCTTGGAGCAATTCCACATAGTTTCTTATGTTTTGGATCTAGACTGGTGACTCATCCCGAATCCATAAAATTTTTTGAAGAAGGATGACATCAATGTAAAATAAGTGTGGATTGGCGACCACTTGATATTTATAATACCTTGTGAGTGGCTAAGTATTGTAAAGCTTGATTCCAAAGAGAGCATTGAATATTTTTGCCCGAAATGGTAATAGAAGGTGGAATACTAAGTCTAAGAGATGCAGATTCATGACTAAGTTTTATTTTGACTAACTTTCTTCTGGAATGGTGACATACAACATTTTACTCTAAAGCTAGTGTAAAATGGAGGAGAAGTCACTTTACACTATAACAGGTCCGGAATGATGTTCACAGGATAATGCACTTACTTAGGTTTGGAATGGAATCCGTAGAAGTTTTGAAGTATATATGACATCATCGACTATCTTGTGCGGATTGGTGAATGCTTCATCACCAATGAAAAGAAATGAAGGATAAGGAGAGGATTTCATCCCACTTCATTTTCAAAGTATTTTGATGTCGGATTGGCATTCAACAGTTTTTGAAGCATTAAATGTGATATAATCATTTTTTAAAGTGGAATGGTGTTGTGTTCTCCCCCACCATTACATCAAGCTTATTTTAGATTTAATCATAGCCATATGATGTGGGAGATCAATGGTGGAGATTTTGATAAGAAATATAAAGAGTATAAAAGTAATTTCTCACTGGAGTTATGATAGTCAATTGGAGAAGGAAGCTGAAGTGTCAAGGGTTTCAAGAAGATGATAACCAGAGACAGTTGCAGATTGATGGTGACAAAAGGTTTCCAAGAAATATTGACGATGCTTATACAATCTCCAATAGCCAAAAATCTAGTTAGCACTGAACAACCAGCAATTTGTAGAGTTTTCGAGCTACCATGGCAGTCCACTTGCAACATATTTCCTAGAGGTTGAACCAGTAAGAACTCTCTGTTGAGCTGTCAAAATTTCATCTTTGTAATGTTCCTTGTTATCTATAAATTGAGGTTGAACCCTCATTTTTAAAGGGTAAGCTCTAGTGTGTTTGTCTGTGCTACTGTAAATATTCCCAAGGGCTAATAAAAGGAGCATTACATTGATATTTTCCTCAAATTTTGTGTCTGCATAATTCAATATCAGAGGTTCAAATTCTTTAGTTGCATTTCTATGAATACTTGAATAATTAGTTTGTACCAAATTGATGGATTACTATCTGGTAGGGTAATTGAAATATACTTTTGAATTTGTTATTTATTGTTAGGGAGTGTATTTATGTAAAATCTAAATATTGGTGAATTCTTTTATTTGGATTATCATTGTTTAGATATTGGAATCATTGTCTGCAATATTTCTCTATTGTTCCTTAATGAATGAAAGTACATCTTATTTGGGATAATTTTGATCTAAGTAATGTGTTTTTGAGTTGGTTTTTTAGAGCTTTTTGTTGTAGTGCAATGTTGTTAGCCTATCCGTCCACTATTGTTCACATTTTCTAACCCTAATCCTTTTCTTACCCTAATATCTAAAACCCTAAGTGAGCATAATTGTGTCAACACCCTATTTAAGTTGACAAGGAACCAACCTACTCTAGAGGTTGGATCGAAAACTCTATTTTTGTTCATATAATGTTGAGTGTTGAGCTATAGCTATGGGGTGCAAGCCTGGACATAAAGTAGGAAGATAGACAGCCACAGTATTGAGTAAAACTTGATGCAATTCAGTGCCCAAAAGTTACTATATCTTCAACTCTCCTATATCTATCTAACAATGAGGTCTTCCTTATATAGGTAAAATAGGTTACTTGGCCAACACTCTACCTAGCTATGCAAGGGATAACTTGCACATATACAACTTGCACATTGACATTTGTGTATTTATTACATTGCATAAAGTAACTAGATAACTTTCCCCTAAAGTAATATAATATTCTAAGTATATACCTTGGAAGATACATTTACATGACCCAAATGATGTAATATAATCTATTTCTAACAATCATATGCATGATAAATAAAATAGAATGCAATAAAAGAAAATAAACCAAACCAAAGCATGTAAAATTTCAAATCTATATAAATGTAGGAATGATAAAAATGCTAATATAAGTTATACTAAAAGAAAACAGTAAAAACCAGATCTCTTCCAAAGGCCATCTTAGGGCCAGATGATCTTGTCTGCGATTCGTCTCAAGGTGACATGACTGCTATCATTGGACTATGTTTTCTCAAAACCAGTCTCGAGTGGCATGCAAGATGTCTTGGGTGTGTTATTGATGGATTTTTGCATATATGAGAGCAATATTATGGATTGGATCAATCACTAAGGTGAGGATATTCTATTACATGAAGAATGGGAGTGCAACTTCCAATCCTTTTCAGTTGTTCAACAACACGAATTTTAGAAGTGGAATGGCTTGGAGTATTAAAAAGGACAACACTTCATTGCTCAAAGTTTGTATGGATTTTGGCAGTACTTCATTGCATAAAATTTAAAGATGAAGGGCCTTTAAAATTGAGGGATGATTTCTAATTTATAGACTTCTCAAAGAGAAGCTAAAAATGGTGAAAGCACCTTACATGAAAAAACAAAGAGGCAATCCACATTAAGAAAAGTGAATGCTTATCTTTGAAATATCATGCGATTGATTTTAGCCCATGTGAGGCATATAATGATTTTTGCAAGATCATGCATGAGATTAAATGGGAGTTTCAGCTTCCAGTTGTGTACCTTTTTATTCTTAAGCTTGATTTTGGCACCTGTCTCAGGATGATATGGCCATGGTTTAACGATCGTCTCAGGGTGAGATGACCATGGTTTATGGGGACCTATACCTATTTAAATGGTGAGAACCACTATTTTGGCCCTAAAGCTACCCAAGGTGGGTTAGGTGATCTAAAATTAGTCCATTCAGGTAGTCTCCTCAAAATAACATGTTTTAGGTGTCTATAGATACCCCTTTTTGGGATGCTTTGTGTGACCACACAATGTGTACGATCCTAAAAAGCATACACCTAATCTATTTGTAGCATAATATCAAGCGTAAAACCATGAAAGCATAAAGATAACGAATTAATCAAAAACATAAGATCTCTTTTCATTAATTCATGTTGAAATCTGGTTATAGATAGGTCCCTCTTAGGGATACCAAACACTTGATACAATGATTACAAAATGTGAAGGCCCCTGAATGGGGATGGTGTACTCCATAGGCTTCTTAGATTCAACACAAATTTTCTCAAGGGCTTACAGATGCCTTCTTCTCACTTTCTTGGAGGGATCTAATGCCAAATATGCTTTGAATTAGTCCAGGAACCTATGATTAGCACTTAGGAAATAACATAGAAATATTAGTAGCATATGCAACCTCTCATGATGAGGCTCTTTTTGAAGATCTGCATGAAATGACATAGAAGCATGATGCAAGCATAAAGGTGTAAATATAAGCAAAAATTCATGAATAACTAAGAAATCATCGTACAAATACAATGGAAAAGATACATCTATGCTAATCTAAGTTTATAAAGCATAAGCAATAAGAAATATATGCTAAAAACTCTGGAAATGATGACTCAAAACCTAGCTGCTATCGCTCAGGGTGGTTGTGCCTACAGGCCACTATTGAGGATAGCAGCCACAAAATGAAAATTTTTGTCTCATGAACCAAGGATTGCAACACTCAATCCTTCATCCAAAATGATGTTCAAGATTTATATTCATGTCTAGTGATGTATTGGCGATGAAACTTGTGTTGAACTGGATTCTTGAATGGTGCGTTATCATTGCTCAATAGGATAACACTTCATTACTCCTCAAGGGAATGTGAAATTGCTCTCCAATTCACTAGGGCTTCCCTGCATAAAAACTCATATCCTTTCTTGTTCCTAGGAGGATGCATATGTAGGCCTACCAAATTCTATATCTTAGCTTCCTAGAGAAGCCAAGATCTGTATTTGCATGTAACTGGACATTGGAGAGAAATGCCCAGTTATAGATTTGTATGGAAGTGGCAGTCAAGAGGACCTCTAGGAGATCCACATCACCCTACATGATTCATCACTCGCATTCATGACCAGCTTGTGTTTCAGTGCTAGTCGTTGTCCAGAGCAATGAATAGCAGTGGCCACTTTGAGTTTTAGAGGCCTGTGTAGTGGCCGCTCTAGTCGATAGTGGTCACGCCTGAATGGGCTAAAAATGCCCCTTGTGAGTGGTTAGGACCATTACTAGCTATTGGGAAGGCCCAAGATCAGTCATATGGTCTTCAAATGTACCCATATGAGTATTCTCCTAAACATGATGCATTTTAGGTGTCTACAAATGTCTATTTTTGGGATGCATTGTGGGAAAACATAGCACTGAGCAAAAATAGACCACCTATGGCCATATTGTAGGGTGTGTGATGATCATTGATCTGATCAACATTATATGCCCCAATAATTAGAAAGGTGTGCATATTAGAATCATTACTTCCAATGATATGGAAGGCTTAAATTTGCAAAATCTTTCACAAGTCTAGCAGCGATCGAGTAGCTTCAGTGCTACAATAGGTCCGATAGGAAGAGAGCTACAAGCTTAACTATCATATTTTCCTTTTGCCCTAGAAAAGGGTAAGCTTATGATAGTTGTTAGCAATGATTTGTAAGATGAATGCAATTTGACATGATCTAGTGATCCTTTGTTGATTTTGATTATGATTATTGATATTATGACTACCCATCAAGCGACGAGTTGATGAGGAAAGGACAATTAATAAAGTGATGAGTCACTTGACCAAGATGATTGATTTGGATAATTTAAGATGCTTACTTTATTTTTATATGGTAGGTCCTATTACATGTGTAATTCAACCATTAATAGTAATTGTATATCTCTATCCCATGGAGCAGTCTGGTCGCAATGGCCTTCTTAGGGACTCAAGATGATAGCAATTTAATTTAGCTTGTGTTGAATCACTCGATGATTTGCTAAAAATATCATGGAAGAAATGAAATGAACGCATCATTCCCATTGGGCAGTATGGCTGCCATGGCCTTCTTCAGGATTAAAGTGAAGCATTGCAATTCAACAATGACTAGATTTGGCTCAAATGACCTTATGGTAATTTACTCATCTTGCCGGATTGCATGGATCACAAGTCGCTGCAACCGCAAATTGTATAGAGTAAATAACTAAATATAAGGCACATTTGATATTTTATTGCTATTTACTTTTTTTGCTATTTTTAACTTTATATTATTTTGAATTTTTGCGTTATGTAATTTTTTTGTATTTTGAAATTTTTGATGATTCTAGACCGGTAGATGTGCTTGTTTGTCCATTTTGAGATTTCCCATGGTGAGAAATTTGATGCTTTTATTGTTGTTTGCTAGCCGTTGTTAGTAGTAGTAGCATAAATTTATAATTTTGTGGCCGTTTTCAGTGTCAGTGGCCATAAAGTGTAGGTATATGATGCTAATAGCAACCAAAACAAAATTGAATTATATTTAAAAGAAAATTAGGGTTTTTCACTTTCATTATTTGCCAGCTATCATTTTACAATTTGAGCTCTAAGGTGAGAGTGGGATAGTGATCCAGGATGCTGCGTGATTATCAAACACTATGGCAAAGCAAAGAGAGGCATCCATGAGCAGAGGAGCTAGAGCTTCACAGGTATTTCTCCAAACCCTAACTTGTTATCTTATCGATAAAATGAACCAAATTAAGAAATTGGTATATGAACCACATAAAACCCATTGGTAATGAACCACACCTGTATATAGGTTTAGTTTTAGGCTAATTTAGGTGGGTTTGCTTTAGATTTTCATTTTTGCCATTTTTTTGTATTTTTGGGTGAGGGCAGACAATGTTGGCATACCGTCTTATGAACATTATCGCTCAAGGCAGACGTCGTTGGCATGCTGTCTTGCGACCGCTATCACTTAGGGCAGCCCCTAATTGGTAAAGAGGGACCGCTGATGTCAACATCGGTTAGTTTGAATTCCAACGGTTAAATTTTTTATCATTGGTGGCTAGCCATTTTTGGCATTAGAAACCATTGTCACGGTCGCTGTCAGCGTGAGTGGCCACAAAACTTAAGAAAATTATTTGATTTTTTTGAATTTTTTGATATTTAATTTTTTTTTTAATTTTACATGTGTAAATTTTAATTTTATTTTTGCATGTCATGGTGTATTTTATCATTTTACTTGTAGCCTTGCTTGATTAGGTTTATTGTTACACCATATTTTGAATTTTGTTTATATTTTTTAGTTTAAGTGTATTTAAGTAGGCATTTATTTTATATTTTTAGCTCTTGTCTGCGTAGGGTCGAGAGCCTAATGTACTTCAAGTGCTTCTACCACTCATGACACAAGTATATTAGGAGTGGTTCAATGCCTGAGGCTTTATGTACGTTTCTAGATTGTCGACCATGATGTTGGACTAGGCTTACCTTACAATATTGGCTCATAGATGGGATTGTTGGACTAACACCTTCCATATCTCAACTGGCGAGATGAAAGTTACTCCTGAGGATGTGTATAGGATCTTTAGGATCCCATTCAATGGATGGGCCATCATATCATCCCCTACTAGATAGAGACCAGTAGTTTTTGATAGAGTCTTTAGTGTTTGGGCATAGGAAGCATTAGGGGACATTCAGCATGGAGGAGTCCTTGTTGCTTGTTGGTATCACAAGCAGGTTTTCTCATGGTGCCAGGACATGTTTATATATGTTATTTGCAACATTATCCTCCTTGATACATCAGGAGTGAGGTTCCCCTGGAACCTCCTAGAGATGGTGCAGGACCTTTTGGAAAACCATGAGCCTATCATTATGGCTTGGGGTAGTGCATTACTGGTGTAGCTCTATGATTAGTTATACAGGATTCAATGGTGAGACTAGGTTGGAGTTAGTTGTAGCTTGCTCCTTTAGAACTAGGGATGGAAGCATATTAGGATTGATCACCCAGCTAGATTACCCAGGATATTACTAATATAGCTACAGAGGTACAGTGCTACAGGTCCAAGTGGTCACGAGTCATAGAGGAGTGATAGAGTCATCACCGCGTAGGAGATTTAGCCTACTATGTAGGCTCTTTTACCGGGCTACAAGCTTGGGATATCATATGGAGGTCTTATGTAAATTGTCCAGTATGGCCTAAGGTAGACATGTTTTTAGCTCATACTCCACATGATCGATGATCACAAGGTAGGCATTAGAGAGTGCTTCTACTTCTCTAAGGAGACTAGATGGTATGGGATACAACAGGACATCCCCTTGGATCTAGTTTTGTACCAGTAGATTAAGGTAGATAGGGGTCTTCTCGTTCCCCATGTTACATCTATTACAGAGGAGGTAGATCCTCTTGTGGTTGATGTCGATGTAGCAGATTCTAGGACAACATAGGCGTATACCTAGTGGTGGGTTACGTAGTTATGGTAGGGTGGCGATAGATTGGGTCGAGCCAGGGATGAGGTGAGCTTGGGGGTTCAAGCCCAGTCTGATAGCCATGATGGCTTTGTATTATTTTTTAGTGTAAGGTCTGAGGACCTACACTATTGTAGCCTACGGGAAATTTTGTATCTCTATATATTTATTTGATACATACACACACACACACACACATATATATATGATATTCCAATTTTATTATGGTTCATTATGTGTATCGTTTTATTATTTTCTATTTATGTGATGCAAATGTATGCAATGCTTATGGGATGTTTTACTTATGTCATATGGATGCAATGTATTGATGATATGCACTAGCTAGATGATAGATGTATTGCTTAGATGTATGATCTACATGTATGGGTGCATTATGATGATGGGCATATATATGGATGCACTTCTTTTTGTTAAATGCATGTTTAATTTGTTTTAATTATTTATGCATTTTTTAGGTGGTATTAATGATGTATTATGTGTAGTGTAATGCATTAATTATATGAGGAATGAACTAATACAAATGAACATGTGTGCTTTAATCACTTAAAACATAAAGAATGAATTTAATATGTGTTTACAAACTAATAGATGACACCACATAATGTAATATGAGATGATATGATATGTATGTGCTTTATTTATAAGCTTCTATAAATTAAAATATATGTACAAAAATAGTCAGTGGTCGTCTAAATATCATTGTTGATGTTTATATGGTATCTTTCCTATTTCATGAACACCTTATAAATGAATAAAATCTCCTAAATAAAGTTGATGATTTGATTGATGAAATAATTTGTTGCTATGAGGAGATTTTTGAGGTTTTCCATGAGACTCAAACACCCTAGTTGACTATTCAAAATTTGTATAACGACCATACAAGACTTCTGAAAGATGAAGTTTTTGTAATGAAATACCAAGATATTCATTATCCATGTGTGTGCGAATGAATATATTAGATGAAACACAAGCCTACCCAATGCTAGGTGGGATTCATTTAGCCCATTGTTGTATTGGGGATCACCAAATGCTCATAATGATCCTAAGTTGGACTCAGTTGTATTAGACTATTAGGCGATACAGACACCTAAAGCTAGCTCTTTTTACAAATTGCTTAGAACTACCCCAATGCTAGACGAGATTGATTCAGCCCATTGTTGTATTGGGGATCACTCTATGGTTTCAAGTAGTGACCATTCCAGGGATTAAAGCTCTTCACCTCCTTATTTTAGTTTGATTTATTGGAATACTTGCTCATGCTTAGTGATGAAAATTACTATTTATTTTGTGTTTTGTTTTCTTTTTTTGTTTTGAGCAAGGGATTTGATTTGATTTTGGGATTCTAATCATTTTGAAAAAGCAAGGGGTTTATTTGGGTAAGGGGGAGCTTGTCCTTTTGTCAATGATCAACACTCTAGAACATGTGCATCACAAAATGAGCAAGTAAAAACCTTTTTCTTAGGATGCCTAGTACCACTGTCTAGTGTTCATATTTCCCTTGTTCCAACTAGGATTTTAGTTTTTTGATTAGTGATGGGATTTTTATTTATGCTAGGCGCTATCAAAACTAGACCTCATCTACAAAAACAAAGATAGCTTTCTACAAAATCTGAGAAGATCACTAGATATGGCTGAATGACCAAAAAACCTTATTATATTCCTTGTAGAAACAAGAAGGGGTTGTTTGAAAAACACAGTTACTCACATGGGTTATGGATGAATGAGGAATGAAGATGCATAATTGATATACAAATGTGGTGCCATTTGTAATATTAAAAACATAGTATGTCCTAATGCGAATGCAGTGATTGCAATATACCTAATGCTATGCAATTATGAATGCAAATCCAAAATATAAGACAAATATTTTTGTGTTTTAATATTTCAATTGCTTTTGTGTTTTTGTGCTTTGTTTTTGACCAAAGGGATTAAATGCCTTTGGATCATTTTGTGAGTTGACCAAAGGGCTTATGATTCCTTTGGGGCATTTTGAGTTGACCAAAGGACTTATGATGCCTTTGGAGCTTTTTGTGAATTAACCAAAGGGCTTAATGTGCCTTTAGGGATTTTTGTGCATTGACCAAAAGGCTTATGATGCATTTGGGGCATTTTGTGAGTTGACCAAAAGGCTTATGATACCTTTGGAGAATTTTGTGAGTTGACAAAAGGGTTTGTGATTCCTTTGGAGCATTTGTATTTTGATGTTTTTTATTTATTGGGAATTTTATGATTTTCAAATGTTTTTGCTTTTTTATTTTTATTTTTATGTATTATTTTTGGATTTTAAATGTTTTAAATGTTTTTGGATTTTTTTGCTTTTATTTGTAAAATACCTTTAGATGAATAATGTTGAGAGGGTCAAGCTCTTCAACACCTTCTAACGATGTTAGATGATATGTCCCATGTCCAATCTTCTTTGAGATAATATAAGGACCTATCCAGTTGACCACAAATTTATCTCATAGGTGCAGTGGTAGGTTTGAATTATGTTGGTTCTCTTTGAGCATGAGATCCCCAACCTTAAAGTCTCTCATGTGGAATTTATTGTTATAATATCATGTAAGACGATCTTGGTAAACAAGGATATGCTCAAGAGCATTGATGTGACGTTCATCAAGAAGAGTCAATTGATCAAGGTGAGGTTACTGCATAGTATCATCATCAATAAATTCTTTCAATATGATGCACAATATTGGAATTTCTAAATCCAAGGGCATAATGGCCTCAAGACAATATACAAGTGAGAATGGTGTTTCCCTAGTGGGCATCCACACGCTAGTCCTGTAAGCCCATAATGCAAGAAGTAACTGCAGATGCCAATCCTTATTTTATTTTACCATTTTTTTTAAGATGGAAATAATTGTTTTGTTTGAGGCTTCTACTTACCCATTTTCTTACGGATAATATGATGTCATGAAAATATGGTGAATTTTATATTTGGACATTAAAGCCCACACTTTTTTGTTCTTAAATGAAGGACCATTATCCAAAATTATCTTGGATGGGATCCCAAAGTGACAGATGATATTGTGAAGTATGACACCGTAATTTGTGGTCCTATCATTGATGTTTAGAGGGCCACTTCCACCCATTTGGTAAAGTACTCAGTGGCCGTTAAGATAAATGTGTGTCAGCCCAAATATGGGGGAGAGATATTTCTAATTAAATAAAAACCCCATTGAAAAAATTTCCAAGCCGCTTGAATGGGTTGTAAGGCCTGTGATGGTAGGTGCATCAGATTCACATGATGCTAACACTTAATGCACTTCATGACATACTCACAATAATCCTTTTCCATAGTGGGCCAATAATAACCCATTCAAAGGATGCACTTGATGATGGCCATGCCACTAAAATAGCCACTGCAGGTATCATCATGAGCTTGTGAAATTGCCCAAGATGATTCTTGGGGCTCAAGACAACGAAGGAGGATTCCATCATAGTTTTTATGGTATAATATATCTCGTAGCAAGATATATCTAGTTTCTTTTTGTTTAAATGCTCATTTTATGGCCTGAAACAATCCCTATGGGATGATTCCAATCTTAAGGAAATATTGTAATTGGCATAACCATTCCTGATAAGCTACAAACTCAATAGATAATATGACTTGTTCTCTCTGTGATTTGATGTACACAAATGCAGATTGAGAGACAACCTTATGGTGAATGATGGTACCATTCACCATAGGACCCTACGAGATCAAAGACCCCCAAGGTGCCTTCTTTATAAAGTCTTTGGATTTATAGAACCACTCATGGTTTGGTTCTATATGAATCATGTTGACTAATTCTTTGTTGTCAAAAGCCTCACGTTGCATCGTTGATTGCAAGAACATATTCACATGAATGGTAGTGAAATCAGTAGATTAATTTTGAGGGATCAAGGATCCTGTTGAGAAGCAACACACCCCCCACTGAAAAATGAGAGTCCATCCTTAGAAAACCTCAAGCTTCCCATTTTGCAGCAAGGACCCTCTTGATAATTTTCAGGTTCAAATCCAAATTTGCTTGCCTCCTTGATTAAGTTGTCCTTTTCCTTGCATTCTGGTTTTGTTGCCTTTCAGATTTCATTTTGTGCATGCTAGAGTCCTTCATGGGCAAAGAAAACCTTGCACCGATGCAAAAGAATGCAGAAAACAGATAGAAAATTTCATGAAAATCCAAAACTTTCCCTTTTCGGCAAAGCCGCGAAATCGCGACACTTCCATTTATGGAAATGTCGCGAAATCGCGACAGGAAAATAGAAAACCCGCCAAGTCAGTTTTGCGTCGCGATATCGCGACACTTTCCATTTTTGGAAAGCGTCGCAAAATCGCTACCGACCAGAGGAGAGAGAAGAAAGTTGTACGGAAAGGAGCGATTTCGCGACATGTCGCGAAATCGCGACATGTCGCATTATCGCGGTAGGAGAGAGAAATGGGCTGCAGGAGTGAAAATCGACTAAGTCGCAAATGTGTCACAAAATCATGGTCAACGCGGTCAACGCATGCAGCTACGGGAACTGTCGCGATATCGCGACGTGTTCTATTTTCGCGGGTTGTTGATGGAAAAACGCTTAAGTACAAAAAGTGCAGCGCGTCGCTAACATGTTTCAAAATCGCGCTGCAGGTTGGCCGAAGGGGAGCCTGAGTTTAAAGTTGCAGCGATTCGCTGCATATTGGTCAAGAAGGCACTCCAAAGTAAAACTTGCAGCGATGCGCTACACGTCGCATTTTCGCGACGCGGGCGGTTCAAAGGCTTGAGGGTTAAAGGGTTGCAGCGACGCGCTGCAAGTTTTAAAGTTGCAAAGGCGCAAGACATTGATTGAGGAGAAGGTAAAGCGTCTAAGTGTTCAAAGTGGCAGCGATGCGCTGCAATGTTGCAAAGTCGCGGGTGTTGGTTGCAAAAAAGGACTAAATACAAATGTTGCAACGATGTGCTGCATGGCTAGTGCAAAGAAAGTCTAAGGGGCAAAAACTGCAGCGATGCGCTGCACCTTTTGAAAGGGTCTTCCAAAGCAAAGGAATGTGGCATCTTCGCGATAAAAGTCCGCGATTGGTACGGAGAAGAGAGAAGGTAGCGAAATCGCTACCTATAGCAAAATCGTGGTCATTTTGATTTAAAAGACAAAGACATGAAAGTTGCAGCGACTCGCTGCACTTTCAATGATAGAACCAGCCAAGATGGAGACGTCGCGAAATCACGATAGTTGGGAGGCAGAACTTCAAAGGGAGCCACCATGTCGCGATTTCGCGACATGATGAGAAGAAAGTTGCCAAATTGAAAGACATAATGGAAAATCGGCCAAGGGCCAGAAGGAAGCAAAGAGGAGAAATCAAATTTGCATGAAATCGACTAAGGCAAGATGCATGTCGCGAAATCGTGACATGCTTGAAAAGAGTTGTACGACAGCTAGCAAGAGGCACGATTTCGTGACATGTCACGAAATCGTGACATGTCACGTTTTCACGATGAAAGAAAGGAGAGAGAAACATGCTGGCGGACATGTCGCGAAATCGTGACATGTCGCATTTTCGTGACCTGCACAGAAAGTTGACCAGAATGCTTGCAGCTGTAAACAGACACGTGTCACGATTCTGTGATACGTGTCAAGACACGTATCAGATGAAACAGAGGCCGACATGCAAGAAAGATTAGGATTTTAATCTGTTTTAATGTTAAAGTGTTGATTTAATGTTTATTAAATTGCTAATATAATCTTTTTGTCTTTCATGCAGGAATCCATCTGTCACTTGCGGGATAGCGGGAAAATGGCCATAAAGACAAAGTCAAATGCAATTTAATTAAAGGTGGCCATGTTGAAAAGGAAGGTGCCGAGAGTTGATGTTTCATTCCAGTATTTACAGATCTGTCCACAAATGACTAAGCAGCTGCCAGATTTTACCGGTGAAGGCATTCAATGAGGATTTATGGCAGAGTTAATAGCAGGCAGATATTTTCAACTCCGGGATAGATTTGCAGAGATGGAATAGCGGAGAAGTGGTGACTCATCCGGCTCACCAACGAAATTAATGAAGGCATTTATTTGCAGTTGCGGGTGAATGCAAGCTGCATTTGATTCTATCTTCTCCATTTATGACAGCTGACCGCCCTGATTTGCAGAAGGGTTAGGTTTTATCCAGTCTTTGTTTTAAAATGGCTTTTATTGTAAAACCCGGTCCTAGGGTTTAAGATGATAAGATTTGCAGTTAAGAAAAGATATTTTCTGTAAAGATCAGGATCTGTCCTGAGTCTATAAATACAACTGCAAAATGTAATCGCGGGAGGCGGAGACTTAGAAATAAAAGGCTTATAAGCAATTTCTTGCAAATTTTGTGAAATCCTTTGTTTTCTGGACTGGGAGTTGATGTGCTTTTGCTATTTTCTGTGGTAGCATGGCCAGGAGCCTAATATTTTACAGATCTGTGATAAGTGTATCTTCTTCTGTTATCCGTTCCATTAAAGTTTGTTAGATATATGTTGTAAATCTGCCATTATCAAGTTTAAATATGTTGTTAGGCTTCAGTTGTTCCATTGTTTGCTTGGGAAATTATAGATTTCAGGTGTAAGCTTGTTCTAATTGCTCTGTCTTCACTGTGTGAGCTAGGCTACCGGTGAAAGATATCAGTTTTAACCAGCTTCTCTTCGGTTTATAATTTTCTGTTAGACCTGTTCCATTTTGCCTTGTGCTCTTGGTTGAAAGTGATCTTAGAAATCTGGACGCTTTCCTCTTTGATTTGTTCTGTTGTGAAGTTGATAGTATAGATGAAATTGACAGTTTAAGTTTTACAGTTTAAAGTTTGATAAACTTCCCTTTTTGCCTTACCCTACCCTCTCTTTGCTTACCGTGAATGATCCATTTTTACTTTCTTTATTTGTCTTTTATTTGAATCTGCTGACCCATGAGAGCTAGATCAAGAATCAAGTTAAATCTGATTGTTAACAAGTAACAACTTCTGCAACTACTGAACAAGTTCAAGAACCCCCTGTAAGGTAACAGACAGTCCATATTGAAATCTATTCCAGAAGCAGAAAAGAGTGAATAGACATTCGACCCGACTCTGTAACTCACACCTTGGATAACCAGCTAGATCCTAAAGTGAGTGGGATTCATCCCGTGGGTGTTACCGGTGTTTATGCTCATTCTTCACGGGGTGTGTATGAAAGTCGGACCAACATTTAATTGGCGCTAGAAGGAGGGCCCGAGAACATCTGTTCTTAGTGCACTTGAGTTGGGAAATCCGACTGTATGTGGTGCTTGACAAATACTGTATTTTATCCAGAGTCTGGCATTTTAACATTTAAAAGTGGCTCAGTTTTATAAATTGTCAGTACAGTTTTTGTAAGTTGTCAGTGCAGTGTTTTAAATTGCCAAATACAGAACCTGTTGAGAAGCTGCAAAGTTATAAGTGCTTGTGAAAACTGGATTCTACATATAGGGTAACAAGGTCCCACCCCAGAGCTGGAGAGCTCCTTGTTCCTGAATTAGAAACTCCGAGAAGAAGTAGCCACGGAAGAGCCACATCTCTATCACAGACAGTTTTATCACCATTGATAGTCACTCCAACCAGAGCTCAGAATATTCCTGTCAATCCATTAGCTATGGCAAATTGGTTGGGCTCCACGGCTTTGAACATTCTGGGTATAGCCCATGACCTGCCCAGAAATCCAGAAAGATATCTCCCCAGGTACAAACATGATGGGACAAGAACCGCAGAAGAACACTTGGTTGCATTCAAGAATGCACTGAAGTTATTAAATGTACAGCATGAAGATGTTGCCTGTAGACTCTTCCCGTTCACTCTCCGAGGAGGGAGCTTATGACTGGTTTTTAAACCTCACCAATGATTCTATCACCAGCTGGAATGATTTAGAGAAAGTTTTTGTGTCACAGTTCGGGGAAGTGATAGACCCCAGTATTTTATATCAGCAGTTTTCTAGCATCAAAAGGGAATTAAGTGAATCTATCAGATCCTATAATGTCGGATTCCGGAAAGCCTATGGTAGACTTACTTGGGTATTATGTACCTAATGCTGACTTGGCATTAGAGATTTTTAGAAATTCCCTGGATCCCATGACCTCTGTCTTCTTGAAGAGAGATGCCACTATTACCAATTTGACAGAAGCCTACAAAGAAGCTTTGATTCTGGAAAGACAGTTGGGACCCCAGCCTTTAAATGCTCAGCAAGTTCCTCTGATCACACAAGCTGCTCCTGTGTTTAATCCCATTCCACATCAGATGATGCTGCCAGTCTGTCAGACTCTACCATCAGCAAGTCCATCAACTGCTGCACCTGTTGAGAATGTACAGAACCCAGTGAAAGAGGCTGACAATGCAAGGATTGAAGAAGTCTCAAAGATTGTTCAGAAGCTGGCCAATGATTTTTTGAGTTTTAAAAGGCAAACTTCTACTGGTGACAATCCCAACAGATACTCATATCAGCCAAACCAGTTTAACAAGCCCCCATATGAACCTAATAAAGATTACAAGGGTAAAACTCATGATGTGAACATCTGTGATTTAGCTCTGCCCAACCAGTGCAGAATACATGCCACTTCTCAGCATGGGGAGTTGGACTGTCTAGAATTTTGCAATGCATTTGAAGCCTTGTCTGGTGATCTGATCTCCCCTAAAAATCAAAGAACTGCTGATGGCCCAAGTTCATCTGGCCACAGTGCAACCATGGTCCTGGATTCCTTTTCTTTCCCGGATGAATCTGAGAATGTAGTTGAAATGCCTATAGATGAAGTACAGGCTTTCCAACAGTACAGAAGAGATAACTACAACCTGAGAAACAGGAATCCGGAGCCCAACACTACATCAACTCCTCCGGATAACTCTCACAATGTTCCTCCGGACCCCTCTCCAAGCAATAATCCACCTCCACCAAAGGGAGGGGCTCAAAGAGTACCAGATGTTGTTGTTCCTCCACTTAACAAAGGATATAACATAGTGGAGGATATGAAAAATATTAAGGCCAACATTACTCTGCATGAGCTGGCACAGATTTCAGAGCAGAGAGACAACCTGATAAAGACATACTCTGGCCCTGTTGCTAAACCTGTAGACAAGGGAAAGAAAATAGCAAATGCCAATCTAGCCATGTACAAAGAAAAAACTGAAGTTCCCCCCTTTTTACTGACTGTCAAAATTTTTGGGAAGAACTTACATAATTGTTTGGTAGATTCAGGTGCATCTGCTAATGTTATGCCACTGGCCATTTGTCAGCAGTTGGGACTGACCCCAATGAAGTCTGAAAGGAGAGTTGTCCAATTGGACAAGTCAGAAGTTAAAGTTGTTGGAGAGCTTCAAAATATTCACATACAATTAGCATCTGAGCCAAGGGCTCAACATAAAATTGAAATCCAGGTTGTGGATATCCCAGTGGGATATGGGATGCTGTTGAGTAGGGATTGGTCTAGGTCCTTGAATGGATATCTGGCAACAGATTTTTCACACATGTGGTTGCCATGGAAAGGAGTGGCAAATCAATTGCGGGTTGACAGAGAACCCAGGTACAAGCACACCATTACAGAGTACAATGCAGCAAATGAGACTGTCAATGTTGCAGAGGTAGACATTGGAGTCTACAATTTAACAACTGGGCAGAGTAACAAGTTTAATAAAGCTCATCCTGTACATACTAATGAAGTTTGGACACTTCATGTGGATGGAGCAAGATGTAAGCAGGGTTCTGGAACAGGGGCAGTCCTCAAAGGGCCTCAAAGTCAGACATTTTTTATGTCTTACCGCTGCAATTCCCATGTACTAATAATTTAGCAGAGTATGAAGCTCCGATTTTAGGTTTAAAGTTTGCTTTGGATAAAAATGTGAAAAACATTCAAGTTTTCACTGATTCAGAATTAGTGGCAAGTCAAGTCAGGGGTAAATTCCTGTGTAAAGCCTCCTATTTGAAGGGATACAAACACAGGGCTTGGGATCTTGTTGAAGGCTTTGATGCATTCAATCTGACACACATACCTAGGGAACAAAATTCACATGCTGATGTCCTGGCATCTTTAGCTGCAAGTTTAAAGCCATTAGAAGATTTTAAGTGGGATAAGTTCTCAATTGAGTTAGTCCCCTGTCCTTCAGTTCCAAACAATATAGACAGCTTTCAAGTTTTCTCAGATGATCAACAGATTGTAAACTTTTTGCAGGGTACTAACACCTTTGAGAATGCTATAATTGATGAAGGCCAAAGAGACACCCTGCTTGGAACAGGTTGGATGATGACGAGAGGAATAATGAGGTTGAAGGACAACGGGATCCCAAAAGGAATGGTGGAGCTAGAAAGGCTATTTGATGTTGACAAGATCAGGCAAAGGGTGAATTCTGAGGATTTTGTAGCTCCCACAGACAATGGGACTGAAGACCTGAACATAGGCACTGAGGAGGATCCAAAGAACATCAAGTTGGCAAAGGACTGTGATCCAAAAATAAAGAAAAGTCTGGTTGATTTTCTGCACAGGTCCAAGGATGTAATGGCTTGGTCATACAAAGATTTAAAGGTATTTGACCCAAAAGTTTACACTCACATCATACCTTTGAAAGAATTTTGCAAGCCTTTCAGACAGAAACAGAGGCATGTTAATGCTCTGTTAGAACCCCTAATCCAAACGGAAGTGGAAAAGCTCTTGAGTGCAGCAATTATTTTTCCCATCAGGCATTCTACCTGGGTGGCCAATCTGGTGCCAGTCAGGAAGAAAAATGGGGAGATCCGCCTGTGTGTGGATTTTAGGAATTTAAACAAGGCTTCTGAAAAGGACAACTATCCCCTGCCTTCTATGGATGAAGTCTTGCAAATTGTTAATGGGTCAGAGATGATGTCTTTCCTGGATGGCTTCTCAGGGTACAACCAGATTTTGGTTGAGAAGGAAGATAGAATGAAGACTGCTTTTACAACTAAGTGGGGGACTTTTGCTTACAAAAGGATGCCATTTGGGTTAATAAATGTTGGAGCAACATTTCAAAGAGCAATGGATCATGCCTTCAAAGGGCTTATGGGCAAATGCATTGTAGTTTACATGGATGATCTAACAGTCTTCTCCAAATCCAGATTTGACCATGTAAAGCACTTAGAGTCTGTGTTTAACAAGTGCAGGGAGTTTGGCATTTCCTTGAATCCAAAGAAGTGCATTTTTGGTGTAACAGAAGGCAAATTGTTGGGACACTTGGTCACAAAAGATGGCATTTCTATGGATCCAGGAGAGTTGAAGCCATATCTGGCATACCATTTCCCAACTCCAAGAAAGAGTTGAGGTCATTCTTTGGAAAGATTAACTTTGTCAGGAAGTTTATCTCAGGCTTTGCAGAGATAGTTAAGCCAATGAATGACATGTTAAAGCAGACTGCCCAGATTGTTTGGACCCCAGAAGCTAAGACTGCCTTCCAAGAAATCAAGATAGCCATTAAACAGGCACCAGTTCTGGTAAGCCCAGACTTCAGTGCAGATTTTTATCTGTACACCTTCTCTTCTGAACATACACTTGCTGCAGTTCTGACCCAACGGAGAGAAACTAGGGAACATCCAATTGCTTTTAAGAGCACCAATTTGAAGGGAGCTGAGCTGAAATATTCCCGTTTAGACAAACAAGCTTATGCTTTGGTAAAAGCAGTGAAACAGTTCAGACACTATATACTGAGGAGCAAAATTCATGCCATAGTGCCAGACCCAGCTGTTAAATACCTTCTAAGTCAGAATGAGTTGGGTGAACTGAGGGGAAATTGGGTCACAAGGTTGCAAGAGTATGACTTGGAGATTAGGCCTGCAAAACTGATCAGGGGGCTTGGTTTGTCCAGACACATTGCTGAAGTGCCTCTACGGGAAGAAGTTAATCAGTTAAATTCTGAATCTGATGATTGGTATGGAGATATCATTCATCTGCTACAGTTTGGAATTTGCCCATCCCATTTGAACAGAACTCAAAGGAGAGCATTAAAGTTAAAAGCTGCTCATTATCTCCTCAAGGCAGGTACTCTGTACAAGGAGAATTATGCTGGCATTTTCCTAAGATGCATTTCTCCCAGCGAAGTCAGTGAAGTCATGGCTAGTTTTCATGAAAAACTAGGGGTAGGGCATCCATCAGGATCTGCCACTGCACATAAAATACTAAGAGCAGGCTATTATTGGCCTACACTTTTTAAAGATGCACATCAGCATGTCAGAACCTGCCATCAGTGCCAGACATTTGCAGCCAAAGAGGCCAACCGGGCCCTGCCATTGCAACCTGTTGTGATCAGTAAACCTTTCATGCAATGGGGGCTTGATTTTGTGGGAGTCATTAACCCGAATTCTTCAGCAGGGCATAAATATGTTCTGACAGCTACTGACTATTGCACAAGGTGGGTTGAAGCAGCAGCCACCACAAGAAGTACAGCCCAGGAAGTGATTGATTTTCTTGAATCAAATGTCATAACTAGATTTGGGGTTCCCCTGAATTTGGTCTGTGATAATGGGCCAGCCTTCCAATCATTGGAGTTTGCAGATTGGGCATACCAGATGGGGATAGTTATCAGATTCTCATCCAACTACTATCCCCAAGGCAATGGACTAGTTGAGTCAACAAACAAGAATTTAATGAATGCCATCAAGAAGTCTGCAGCAGATAAACCCAGGCAATGGCATACATTGTTGAAATATGCATTATGGGGTGACAGGATAAAACATAAGGTTGCTCTTAAGACTTCTCCCTTTGCTTTGTTGTATGGTACCCAGCCAATTGTTCCCATCTCTCTCAAGCTGCCTACCTACCAATTTGCCTTAGATTATTTTGAGGATCATGATGATGCTGAAGCCCGTGTTTTAGATCTCACTAACTTGCAGGATGAAAGACTCCAAGCCCTGGAGCACTTCAGTAGACATCAAGAAACTGTCAAAAGGTGGTTTGACAAGAGGGCCAAAGTGAAAGCTTTCAGTGGCGAGACTTGGTGCTCCTGTGGGACAAGGCTCATGAGAAGAAGGGTAAGCATACAAAGTTGCAGCCACTGTGGATAGGCCCCTACCAAATTGCTGAGATATTGGGTAACAATGCATTCCGTTTACAAGATCTGGATGGTAATTTTCTGGACCTCCCTGTTAATGGTCAATACTTGAAACATTATTTCTCGGCTGTTCCATCCAATCTATCATTTGAATGAGTCATAAAGAAGTTGTAACATATGTATACATTGTAAGTAAGCTTTGAAGTTTTTCAGTTTTATTTCTAAGTCTGTGCAGTTTTATTTTTGTTTTGTTCTTGAGGCCTGTGTCTGTCCTTGGAGGTCTGTCCAAAGTTCTTCAACTTTTGAAATCTGTCCTTTAACCTTTGCCTGAGCAATCAATGAAAAGTCAGCCTGCTAAAAAAAAAAAAAAATTGTTTTATTCCTAGCTGATCAATCCAGTCTCCACCCATTGTTTATAATTCTAATTGAGATAGTCTGCTTAAATTGAATAGTGGAACTATTTTGTTAGTCAGGACAACGGTAGAGAGGTGATTGGATCTTGTGTCTTGCTTGCCACAGTTGTTTTAATGATAGAAAAACTGCTATGTTGTTTAGTTGGAGGAACTCCCGGGGAATCCAAGAAAAGCTGGTTATAAGAGGGGACTATGGTTCATGCAAATATTTGGGTATCCACGGAGGCTATCGGTGCCTAGACTGAAACAGTTCCAGATTGATCAAATGATAAAAGAAAATTGTGATTTCTTTAAAGCCTTTCAGATATTGATGCATTTCAAAAATAAGAGAGATATAAAAAAAAAAGAGTTATATGAGAGAGAGGCAGCCAGATTCCAAAAGTTATTTTTCTTTTACCAAGTTGCAGATTCTACCTTACAGTTGTAAATTTGGGTCGTGTAAATCTAAAGGGTAACTCTGTCTAGGCTGTAAAAGGCTAAACTAGTAAACAGAGCTCTACTCGGTTTCCCCTTTTACAATCTAGAAAAGCTGATCAATCCAAAGTTCATCATTCAATCCAGTCATCCTTGAAGAAAGTTTTATACCCTTTGTAATTGCACATCAGAAATCTTCCTTGAAGTAATTCAGCCTAGTATGTCCTTGGGAAATTTTAACAGCTAGCAGTTGGCAGTCAATTTATTGTGAAGAATGTCTGTGGCAAGGCATGATGCATGGTCTTTTTGTTTTGAAACCAGAGTCCTGGGTTCTAAAATAATGCTACTATTTTACCCGCAGATATCGCCATTTGTTGAGAAGCAACACACCCCCCACTGAAAAATGAGAGTCCATCCTTAGAAAACCTCAAGCTTCCCATTTTGCAGCAGGGACCCTCTTGATAATTTTCAGGTTCAAATCCAAATTTGCTTGCCTCCTTGATTAAGTTGTCCTTTTCCTTGCATTCTGGTTTTGTTGCCTTTCAGATTTCATTTTGTGCATGCTAGAGTCCTTCATGGGCAAAGAAAACCTTGCACCGATGCAAAAGAATGCAGAAAACAGATAGAAAATTTCATGAAAATCCAAAACTTTCCCTTTTCGGCAAAGCCGCGAAATCGCGACACTTCCATTTATGGAAATGTCGCGAAATCGCGACAGGAAAATAGAAAACCCGCCAAGTCAGTTTTGCGTCGCGATATCGCGACATTTCCATTTTTGGAAAGCGTCGCAAAATCGCTACCGGCCAGAGGAGAGAGAAGAAAGTTGTACGAAAAGGAGCGATTTCGCGACATGTCACGAAATCGTGACATGTCGCATTATCGCGGCAGGAGAGAGAAATGGGCTGCAGGAGTGAAAATCGACTAAGTCGCAAATGTGTCGCAAAATCGTGGTCAACGCGGTCAACGCATGCAGCTACGGGAACTGTCGCGATATCGCGACGTGTTCTATTTTCGCGGGTTGTTGATGGAAAAATGCTTAAGTACAAAAAGTGCAGCGCGTCGCTAACATGTTTCAAAATCGCGCTGCAGGTTGGCCGAAGGGGAGCCTGAGTTTAAAAGTTGCAGCGATTCGCTGCATATTGGTCAAGAAGGCACTCCAAAGTAAAACTTGCAGCGATGCGCTACACGTCGCATTTTCGCGACGCGGGCGGTTCAAAGGCTTGAGGGTTAAAGGGTTGCAGCGACGCGCTGCAAGTTTTAAAGTTGCAAAGGCGCAAGACATTGATTGAGGAGAAGGTAAAGCGTCTAAGTGTTCAAAGTGGCAGCGATGCGCTGCAATGTTGCAAAGTCGCGGGTGTTGGTTGCAAAAAAGGACTAAATACAAATGTTGCAGCGATGTGCTGCATGGCTAGTGCAAAGAAAGTCTAAGGGGCAAAAACTGCAGCGATGCGCTGCACCTTTTGAAAGGGTCTTCCAAAGCAAAGGAATGTGGCATCTTCGTGATAAAAGTCCACGATTGGTACGGAGAAGAGAGAAGGTAGCGAAATCGCTACCTATAGCAAAATCACGGTCATTTTGATTTAAAAGACAAAGACATGAAAGTTGCAGCGACTCACTGCACTTTCAATGATAGAACCAGCCAAGATGGAGACGCGAAATCGTGATAGTTGGGAGGCAGAACTTCAAAGGGAGCCACCATGTCGCGATTTCGCGACATGATGAGAAGAAAGTTGCCAAATTGAAAGACATAATGGAAAATCGGCCAAGGGCAGAAGGAAGCAAAGAGGAGAAATCAAATTTGCATGAAATCGACTAAGGCAAGATGCATGTCGCGAAATCGTGACATGCTTGAAAAGAGTTGTACGACAGCTAGCAAGAGGCACGATTTCGTGACATGTCATGAAATCGTGACATGTCACATTTTCGCGATGAAAGAAAGGAGAGAGAAACATGCTGGCGGACATGTCGCGAAATCGTGACATGTCGCATTTTCGCGACCTGCACAGAAAGTTGACCAGAATGCTTGCAGCTGTAAACAGACACGTGTCACGATTCTGTGACACGTGTCAAGACACGTATCAGATGAAACAGAGGCCGACATGCAAGAAATATTAGGATTTTAATCTGTTTTAATGTTAAAGTGTTGATTTAATGTTTATTAAATTGCTAATATAATCTTTTTGTCTTTCATGCAGGAATCCATCTGTCACTTGCGGGATAGCGGGAAAATGGCCATAAGGACAAAGTCAAATGCAATTTAATTAAAGGCGGCCATGTTGAAAAGGAAGGTGCCGAGAGTTGATGTTTCATTCCAGTATTTACAGATCTGTCCACAAATGACTAAGCAGCTGCCAGATTTTACCGGTGAAGGCATTCAATGAGGATTTATGGCAGAGTTAATAGCAGGCAGATATTTTCAACTCCGGGATAGATTTGCAGAGATGGAATAGCGGAGAAGTGGTGACTCATCCGGCTCACCAACGGAAATTAATGAAGGCATTTATTTGCAGTTGCGGGTGAATGCAAGCTGCATTTGATTCTATCTTCTCCATTTATGACAGTTGACCGCCCTGATTTGCAGAAGGGTTAGGTTTTATCCGGTCTTTGTTTTAAAATGGCTTTTATTGTAAAACCCGGTCCTAGGGTTTAAGATGATAAGATTTGCAGTTAAGAAAAGATATTTTCCGTAAAGATCAGGATTTGTCCTGAGTCTATAAATACAACTGCAAAATGTAATCGCGGGAGGCGGAGACTTAGAAATAAAAGGCTTATAAGCAATTTCTTGCAAATTTTGTGAAATCCTTTGTTTTCTGGATTGGGAGTTGATGTGCTTTTGCTGTTTTCTGTGGTAGCATGGCCAGGAGCCTAATATTTTACAGATCTGTGATAAGTGTATCTTCTTCTGTTATCCGTTCCATTAAAGTTTGTTAGATATATGCTGTAAATCTGCCATTATCAAGTTTAAATATGCTGTTAGGCTTCAGTTGTTCCATTGTTTGCTTGGGAAATTACAGATTTCAGGTGTAAGCTTGTTCTAATTGCTCTGTCTTCACTGTGTGAGCTAGGCTACCGGTGAAAGATATCAGTTTTAACCAGCTTCTCTTCGGTTTATAATTTTCTGTTAGACCTGTTCCATTTTGCCTTGTGCTCTTGGTTGAAAGTGATCTTAGAAATCTGGACGCTTTCCTCTTTGATTTGTTCTGTTGTGAAGCTGATAGTATAGATGAAATTGACAGTTTAAGTTTTACAGTTTAAAGTTTGATAAACTTCCCTTTCTGCCTTACCCTACCCTCTCTTTGCTTACCGTGAATGATCCATTTTTACTTTCTTTATTTGTCTTTTATTTGAATCTGCTGACCCATGAGAGCTAGATCAAGAATCAAGTTAAATCTGATTGTTAACAAGTAACAACTTCTGCAACTACTGAACAAGTTCAAGAACCCCCTGTAAGGTAACAGACAGTCCATATTGAAATCTATTCCAGAAGCGGAAAAGAGTGAATAGACATTCGACCCGACTCTGTAACTCACACCTTGGATAACCAGCTAGATCCTAAAGTGAGTGGGATTCATCCCGTGGGTGTTACCGGTGTTTATGCTCATTCTTCACGGGGTGTGTATGAAAGCCGGACCAACAGATCCCAAATATGCTATAGTGTTTGCAAATTTTTTGGATGTGTGAGGGATTGCCTCAATGTCATACCACTCTAGTTGGGCTAGATAAGTATCAACAAGCTCTTTGTAAGCTTTCAATATTGGACACCTGCATTGAAATAATCCCTTAACTTGGTTAACGATGAGAAGGGAGTCACCAAAGATATTTAACTTTTTAATATTTATAGTGATTTCTGTTTGGAGACCCAATATTAGGGCCTCATATTCAGTATTGTTATTTTTACAAGGGAAGTCTAACTTAAATGACAAGGGCATTGGAGCACACTGTGATGTGATAAACACAATATCTGCATTGATCCCTTGCTCACACTTCGAACCATCAAAGAACAACATCATGTTAGCTTTGTTATCAAGTTATTTGGGTTTAGGTGCTTTCGATAATGCAATGACTGCATCATCAGGAAGTTCTATTATGAGAGGTCTATCATCCTAAAGAGGCACCTCTGTCAGTTGATCATCTATAACTTGTCCCTTGATAGAATTTTGGCTTATAAATTTCAATTCAAATTTTATCAGTAGCATGATCTACTTTGCAGTACGTGTATTATGATTTGTCTTGCTCATCATATACTATAAATGATTTTGTTTAGATATCACATACATTGTATGGATCAACATGTAGTGGTGCAACTTCTTAGTCGTAAAGACCACTGTTAAGCACAACTTCTCTACATATGCGTAGCTTAGCTCATAACTCACCAAGGTGAGGTTGATGTAATATATCACTTTTTATTTATCTTACACATTATTTTGAGCCAACATGGTGTCCAAATCAAAATCGATAGCCGATATATAAAGCATAAATGGCATGTCTGTCCTTGGTGGAGCTAGTATTAGTGGTGTTGCTACAAACTTCTTGATATTAGTAAAGGATTGCTGATATTATTTGTCCTAGTGGAATGGGAATCTCTTGTGTAGCAGTCGATTCATGGGTCGACATTTTTTTGATAGTTGTGCGATGAAATGCTTAATGAATGCTACTTTGCCTTGTAGGATTCTCAGCTCTTTGATGTTAGTGGGTGGGACCATTTCTAGGATAGTCTTTACCTTTGCTAGGTCAACTTCGATTCCTCATTTAGAAATAATGAATCCCAAGAGTTTTCCTAAAGTTATACCAAAGACATATTTCTTGGGATTCAACCTGACATTATGCTCTATCAAGCGATTGAAGACCTTTCTTAGGACCCGAGCGTGCTCTTCATGCAATAATGACTTTTCCAGTAAGTCATCAATATAATCCTCTAGGATCTTATGCATGTAGTCATGAAAAATATATGTCATGGCCCAATGATATGTGGCACCAGTATTTTTAATACCAAATGGCATTACTTTGTAACAAAATATCCCCCATGGAATGGTGAACGTAATTTTATGCTGGTCTTAGGGTTTAATTTGAATTTGATTGTAGTCAGAAAAACCATCCATGAGGGAGAGCATCTCATGACCTATAGTTGCATCTATAAGAGCATATATGTTGGGCAACGAGAATGAATCCTTTAGTGTTGCCTTATTAAGATCTCTGAAATCCATGCAAATATGAATCCTTCCATAAGGTTTCCTATAGGCACCATGTTTGATACCCATTTTAGATAATCAATTAGGGTAATAAATACTATATCCAATAGCTTCTACAACTCATTATTTACCATCAAGGTGATGGTTGGATGCATCAACCTGAGTTTATGCTTGACCGGTTTCTTTGTGAGGTCTAGTGAAAGGTTGTGGAAAACCAATTTTGGATCTAAACCTGACATATCCTTGTAGGTCCAAGCAAAGAGATTAGGTCTCTCTTTAAATAGAGGTATTATGGCGGCCTATTCTTTTGGAGATAAGCTTTTTAAGAACTTCAATTTCTTTGGATCAGAAGGATCATCGCATATGTCCACTTCAAAATTTCCCTCTATTGACATGTGTGACCCCTCCTTGAGATGGTGAGGAGTGGGGATCAAGTGGATATTATCTGCTGGGTTTAAATATTCAACTGAATTAGGGTCAAAACCAACATGATAAACATAATGTATGTAGCCTAGTGCAAAATTAAATGGTTGTAGTATTTATATGTTGGGGAAGAAATCTTCAGGATTTAAGGGTGAATCAGCATGATCCCAATCAATAACATCTAAGTTGAGACACAATGGTTTAGAAGGATAAGTTGGGTTGTGGATTGGAGTGGTCAAATCAATAGAGATCATGTTTATGGATGGAATGGAATCTCTAGGACCATGTGGGTGTGACTCTACATTGTTGACTTACCTTCCACACCCAACATGTGGTTCTAGGGGTATGGGGATCTTAGGATCTGGTCTATGAACAAATAGAAATATGAGATCATTTGGCTAAAGCATCTCTCTAAAGGTGGGAGGATCAGGAAAAACTATATGATGGATTACATATGAATTGGTCGGTCTTTCCCTGAGGTGAGGGCTAGGATATATTTTGTGATACATCTCATCTAAGTCAAATGGTTCATTGCAATGGTGTAAGTAGTGAGGACCAAGGTATGCCCTCTCAATTTCATCTTCATAATCACTATCAACTATGAAGAATCCATAATTCATACCCTCTAGAATTGTGAGGTGACATGAATGTTGAGTCCCTAGATAGGCCAATTCAATCTCATCCTTAGCCTCATAGTCACTATTTTCTATGATGTATCCACTCTCCATATTAATTGGATCTATGAGGTGACATAAATTTCAAGGCCCAAGGTAGGCCAATTCAGTCTCATCCTCAAAATAACTATGATCTTTGATGTTTCATTCTCTTCTCACTCATAACTATAGCCTAGTTCATCCTCCCATAGGATAAGTCCTGATGGGCTTGCCTCGAGAGAGAAATTTGGATGATACACAACAGGTGGTTCTATAGTGACCATGGTCACCAACCTATCATCCATGTAGCTTATGTTTGGGTGATAGAGATTCCATTCAATGTCTTTCCTGAACCCTAAGATCAACTTATCTAGAGATACTACTAATAAATCATCATAGCTTCAGATATGATATCCTAGGCCAGACCTATCAATAGGTAACTGATATTGTGGTTCAATTGGGTTTCATCGCCCTTGCTCATATAGATCCAAACCATAGCTATGCCAATGGTTGTATTCAAAGTAACTCATATCAAACTCAGGATTGGATAAGTAATGAACATTGGTGGTGAATGACTCATCCTCATCATCCTCAATGTTTGAAGTATTATGGGCACTATCCAACCCAGCATAAATGAAATTGGTCTGGTTACGGGGGATCCCCAATGGTACCACTATCCTTATGGGAAATATTGGGACTCTTGGTCATCCCATGTCTTGTACAAACTTGATGATTAGATTCAAAGTAATATTTTGCATAAGATATTCACCTAGTCCTGTATTGGCTAGGTGAACTTTCACCTATGGTGTAGATGACATTTATGATGATGCGGGTGAGGCAGGCTGAGGTACCTCCTTAACTATGTCTTGGGAATATTCCTCCTCCATGGGATTTGTAATTTCTACTATTTTTATGGTTGGGATTTCCTTAGGTATTTCCTCCACCAAGTGTGCTTTTAGTTTTTGAGAGTCTTTTGCTTTAGATGTTGTTGGTTTCTCAGAAGTACCAGTAGTTTTAGAATCCAAAGGTGGCATCGATGTGGATGGATAATCTTGCACTGATTTAGATTTTCTTCTTGGTTTTGTGGTAGGGGATGATGACCTAATGTACATGTGCACAGATGGGAGGACAAAATTCCCTGGTAAATCAACCTGATGCACATATTTGAATGGCTCTTCATCCATTGGTACCATATGTACTTGTCCCTCGTGCACATATTTAATACATTGATGCAATATTGAGGGAACACACTATATATCCCTTATCCAAGAATGCCCTAGGAGGATATTATATTGCATGACCCCCTCAAAAACATGATACATCATAGGGATGGTATTATGTCCCACTTGTATAGGTAGGATGATTGTACCTACTATTGAGAACATTGTATCATTGAAGGCTCTCAATGTGTAGGAGGTAGAGATGATGTTTGACCTAGGAATATTCAAATTCCCTATAGCCTTGGTTGTTATTATGTTTATAAACAAGCTTGTGTCGATTAAAATATACTTGAAAGGTATGCCATTGATACACGCAATGATATACAGAGGTGGGTCTACTACGGTAGTAGGGACTACCTTTATTTTGTAATCGTAGAAATGAATCATAGGCTCTTGGCATTGTTGCACCTACCTCATAAAGTTTGTAAATGCATCAGGGTTCTAGGGTTGTAGCTCAATTGATTTCAATATTTCCATTAGGGTCTCCCTATGTATAGGAGACTATTGAATGAGCTCATATATTGATAACTTGGATTGCATTGTTTGGAGATTCTACATAAGTCTGTTCTGAATAGTTATCACAGGTCTCACTGGTGGACCTAGAGGACGATTTTACATTGGCCTTTATTGAGGTACAACCAAGATACAAATAGGAGTCACTAGAGGATTTGGTTGGTTGTATCATCAGTTTCTTATTGCCACATTGACTATTTTGACCATCCCAATGAACCCTTGGGTGGGAGGTTCAACTTGGATTTGATTTACTTTAGCACCCTGATCTCTACGGGTTTCATGGCTCAACAATGGGTTTCTAAATATACCCATATCTTTGTTAACGGGTGCTAGTGGATTATTAATTTTTACCTCATCCTTCTCAATCATATTTTTTATGATGTGTTTGAAACCAGAACACACCTCAATATCATGCCCTTGTTGTCTATGGTAAGGGAAATAATAGTTATCTCTATATCCCTTGGGCTTGGGATGATTAGGATTAAGATGTTGTACCTCAAGAAATCTGATTCTCTGTGCCTTGCTCAGTTGATTGAATATTGATTGCATTGATTCTGATAAAGGTGTGAAGTAGCGAGGTGGTCGACATTCCCTATTTTAGCCTTGGTTTTTATTTTGGTTGTAATTGGCTAGGGGAGGCTGAGCCTAGTAATTATGTGGTTGATGGTTATTTCCTCCCTTTGATGCATTTAGTACAACCTAATTTACTGGAGCAAGCTTGGCCTACTTTTGTTGATTTTGATTGTTGCAATTATTTTTGTTTCCAATATTTCTTGTTATGGAGCTTAAGATCTCCTTCTTCAACATTGATTTCCTCTATGAACTTGTCTTGTGCCAAGGCTCTCTCAAATATTTCATACTATTGTAGCTACAAGAGTAGCGAGATGTGCTTAGCACAACTCATAGTGAACATTCGAGTGAGTTCAACAGTGGGAATAAAAAATGGTAGTTTTACCATTATTTTTCTCCATCTGTTCCCATAGTCCATGACTGGCTCATCATCATATTGCTTTAGGTTAGCCAAGTCGAATAAGTTTACTTTATTTTTTATGTTGAAATAAAAGCATTCAAATAATGCATTCACCAGCTACTCAAAATTGATGATGCTATGCTTGGTTAGTTTATTAAACCACTTAGTTGCTGCATGTGATAGTGTCATGATAAATGTTCTATCATATTAAACACAAATAGAGCATCATTGTGTTCTAGCTAGAAGCACGTATTCATGAAATTGGTAACAGGTTCTTGTTAATCTTTCTCTCTTGAATTTATTTAACCTAGGCATCTCAAAGTGTATAGGATAAGCAGGACTTGGTACCAAAGGGTACAAATACTGATTGTGTATCTTGCTCAGGGTTGGCTTCTACCCAACCATATCCTATTTCTTGAGAGATTTGAATATATCGGTGAGTATCTTGTATGAATTTTAAGAGATTATATCTTGTTCTCAAAGGTTTACTCAAGGCAGTTGAGGAGATAACTCTATATTTGTCCGGTTTGGGCATCTATATTCGTCTCCCATGACTACGAATGAGGGTTTAGGATATGTCTATTCTTGATCCTCCATTTATACCCATTCTTGTTCATGTTGTGCCTATTCTATATCTAGGTACTATTGGTATTTTGAAGCATGATATGATGTGTGTTTATTGTGCTCATATATTTTTTTAGTGCCTCTTGTGCTGAGAAATGACACATTTTTCGGATTGGTAATACTCACTGCTCATCTGTAAGTTGGCTTGATCCAACCTATTTGCTTGTTCTTCGTGCTCTATTTTTTCCTCTCTCAAGTGTTGCTCATTTAGACATAAATGAATTTTCCTTTGCACTTCCTCCTATTCAAGGATGTCTAAGCGCTCTTGTTATGCATGCAGTGCATCCTCCTTGTATTGGAGTAATGTTTTTGATGTTGTGCATCTTCATATAGCCTACGTACATGGTCATATTGATCTACTAATCAAGGTCTATGACTTTGTAACTTTGTACAAGGAGTCCTAATGGAGATACCCCTTGGAGAGGCTCCTGGTATGCTTTTACCCTTGTCTATCAGGGCAAAATGGTTGGTGTATAATGACCTATGTTCAGTACCCCCATGATTGAAAGTAGTGTACATGCTATGGGCATGCTTTGAAGCTTCCCTTGGCTCATTAGTGTACATAATTTTTTGATGGATATGTGAAATACTAAAAATGGAATGTGTAGTAGCATTGCTTCTCTGATTTTGTCTCAAGAAAACTCGATCCAACTTGTCAAGCTATTTGTATTTCCATGGTTGAGCTTGTGGAGTTCCATTGGCACCAAAGAGATTGTGGTCTATTTCTATCCTACCATATTTAGGGAGGCTAGGAGTTGTGGCGGGTCGGTGATTGGATGCAACCCTTGCGTTCTACCTCTTAGTGGACTGATCTATCCTTTTTTCATCATGTGAAGATTGGTGCTTTGAATCTCCCCTATGTCGGGGATAAAAATAAGCATACTTCGAAAGGTGATCCACTACCACGAGAATAACATACTTACCACCCGATTTAGGTAACCCTTCGATAAAATCCATAGAAATATCAATCCAAACCTGATCTAGAATGGGAAAGGGTTGAAGAGTACCTGGAGAATGAACTGTTTCACCTTTCATCCGTTGGCAGGTATCACAAGCTGCCACGAAGTCATGAATGTACTGTTTCATCCCTTTCCAGAAGAATGTGCGCTTGAGGCATTCATACATTTTGAGAAATCTAGAATGAATTGCAGAGGGAGCAGTGTGTAGTTCCTTCATGAAGAGGTCATGGAGTGGCGAGGTACGGGGAATAACAAGGCATTGGTGATAATACAAATCTTGACCATCCCAATTGTAGCTTGGGGATGAAGTCGGATCAGCTTGAAGTGAAGCCATCAAAGCTTGTAGGTCTGCATCTTGAAGTACCTCCTGTCGTAAGGAATCTATCCATTAGGGGATAGGTGCAGAGATAGCACATATCATACTGAGGGCCTCAAATTAGCAAGAGAGAGCATCAGCCACAATATTTTCATTGCCCTTCTTATAGGTGATATCATAATCATAGCCCATGAGTTTAGAAACTCATTTTTGTTATTCTGGGGTAGCAACCCATTGTTCTAAGAAATATTTGAGATTTTGATGGTCTGTTTTAATGGAGAAATTGTGGCCAATGAGATATGGTCTCCAATGGGTGACAACATGTAAGATGGCCAACATATCCTTGGCATATGTAGATTTTCCCAAATTATGCTCAAAGAGTGCCTTACTAGTGAAGGCCAAGGGTCTCCCTTCTTGCATCAATACTGCCCCAATACTGCAATCGAAAGCATCACTTTCAATGACGAATGGTTTAGAGAAATATGGCATGGCTAGAACAGGTGTGATGGTCATGGCATGCTTTAATTTAAGAAAGGCTTGATCAGTAGGTCCTACCCAAGTGAAAGAGTCCTTATTTAACGTAGATGTGAGGGGACCTGCTATTTTCCCATAATTACAAATAAATTTCTTGTAATAACCTGTAAGTCCTAAGAATCCCCAAAGTCCTTTGAGAGTACAAGGTTTTGCCCAGTCCTGAACTGCCTGAATCTTCTTAGGGTCAACCTTGACACCATATTTGGAAATAATGTGTCCTAAATACTCCACTTCAGTCAGGCCAAAGGAGCACATAGACCACTTAGAAAAAAGTTGATGTTGGACCAATAAATGTAATGTCTGATCCACATGGGTAAGGTGTTCTTCCCATGAGCGGCTATAAACCAATATATCATAAAAGAAAACTAGGATGAACATTCACATGAAGGGATGGAAGTTGTTGTTCATAAGGCTTTGAAATGTGGATGGTGCATTTGTCAAACCAAAAGGTATTACCAAGAACTCATAGTGACCTTCATGAGTACGAAAAGCAATTTTTGGAATATCCTCATCCTTGAGCCTGATTTGATGGTACCCCGAATGAAGGTCCAACTTGGAGAAGTACATAGCTCCATGTAATTCATCTAGCAATTCATCCACTACCAAAATGGGAAATTTATCCTTGATGGTGATCTTATTGAGCTCACGGTAGTCTATGCACAATTGCCACAAGCCATATTTCTTGTGAACTAGAAAAATTGGAGAAGAATAAGGACTGGTACTAGGCCAAATGACACCTACCTTGAGCAATTTCTGTACCATCTTCTCGATTTTTGACTTGAGAGCATGAGGATACCGGTACGGTCTGATGTTCGATGGTGCACTACTCAAAAGTATGGTCTGATGTTCGATGGTAATGAGAGTGACAAGGTGGCAATGTAGTTGGTTTTAAAAATATGCCACTGTGCTTGGTTAGAACAAGTTGCAAATTTGTTGGAAGTGGATCTACTGTAGAAGTGGGTGGCTGAATTAAAAATATTTGTGCAATGATCCCATGGGAGGACTTTTTCAACAACTTCTCCATGTGATTGGAACTAATAATTTGTGTAGGGCCAGCCTTGATACCCTTGAGGGTATATTTTTGTCCATTTTGTGAAAATTGCAGCCATAGTTCTACAAGGTTGCAGGAGAAAGTGCCCAAGGTGCTCATCCATTGGGATCCTAACACAACATCACATCCTCCCAATTGGAGGGTGAACATATCTTGCTTGAGTTCATAATCCCCTATCTGAATTTTGACATTTCAACATTTACCTTTACAAGGTAAGGTGCCTCCATTGGCCACCATGACTTCAAAATAATTGCATGAGTGTATATAGTAGTTGGTCCATTTGGCCACCTGAGGATCAATAAAGTTGTGCGTACTGACTGAATCAATAAGAATTGTGATTTATGGGGTGGGAATCCTGACAAGAGCATGGAATAAAATTTTTTTTGGTGTTTCTGATGATTCCTCTTCTAGTGGAGTTGGTGCCTCAATTGTATCACTCTCCTCATAACTATGGTCACTATTTTTTGGTTCCTTCACATCTATTAAAAACAATCTCTTATTTGCACATCTATGCCCCTTCGTAAACTTTTCATCACAATTATAACATAACCCTTGGGTGAGACGCGCATACATTGTAGTCAGCCACTTGGGAGTAGGAGGTTTATTATCAGTATTGTTTTAGACCCAAGGATGAAAAGAAGGTCAGTTATGCAAAAATCACGGTGTTTACCTTTGAGCTGAGAGTTTAGATTTGGTCAATCAAGCTAAACTGATAGCCTCCATCATGGTGTGGGGTTTGAACATCTTGACTTCAGACTGGAGATCATCTCGTAACTCACTAACAAAAAAACTCATAAAAATCCCTCATTCAAACCCTTATTTTTATTGGATAATTTCTCAAGTTGGGTCTGGTAATCACGAACTGAGGTGGTTTGTTTTAGATTTGTCAATGCACTTGTAAAGTCATCATAATCATTAGGGCCAAATCGGGTGAGTAGTTGGGACTCAAAGTCCTCCTAGGATAGATCAGGGTTAGCAACTCGTAGCCATTGGAACCAGTGTAAGGCCTCAGATTTTAGGTTGAAGGAAGCCATTTGAACCCGATGATAGACAAGGACATTATGGAGTCAAAATAACTGATCAACCCGACATAACCACCCATCGACATCCTTTCCAGTTAACTTAGGAAAGTCTAATTTAGGCATTCTAAAGGTTGTATCCTGATTAGAGTGATTGTCATCTGGTTTTTTTTGACCTTGTTCAGAGTTTTTAGCATGGTTTTCAATTTTGGTACTACCATGTAATTTGGTCTCTATCTTTGTGAGTTGTTCTTCTAAACGGATTCTAGTGTTGTCCTGATCCAGTCGAAGCTCTCGAATCTCAATGCCTATATTCTTATTTGTAGAGGTTAAGTCAACAATGGATTTTTTTAGGTTGGCCAATAATGTGCCCATGTCTAAATCCTTTTGTTGTTGTCCTCGAGAGTCACTTGCCATTGCGATCCCTCTTGTGCTGATTTACTAAAATTAGACCTCAAATTTTGAGGAGTTACTATTTTTAGTAAGGGTCCAAAATTCAATTTGGTAAATGAGTTGTAACACTGATTTTAGGATAGGGTCCACTCCGATGGTTGTTTGATCTGAGCGCTCAATGAGGAGATATACTGAATTTCTTGACTTTTTGTGATCTCCTATTGGTTGCAAATCGATATCAAGGTAATTTCTTCCACTTGTACTTAAAATTTCACCAATGAGTCCTTAAGGGTATTTTGTGCAGAATAAAAAGTAGATTCTATTCCCAAAAATTTGGATCAATTTTATGGACCGATGAAATGTTATGGCCTTAGCAAGAAAAATCAAAATTTGCTATTTTTAGAAATTTGGTGCAAAATTTGACTAGGAGCTACCAAGGACAATTTTGTCTCGAATAGAGTGTAGAATTTTTTGCTAAATTTTTGAGTCAATATAAGCTCTATGTGAAGAGATATCCTTATTTTAATAAAATTTCAATGCCTTTTTTTCTCTACTGTGTTGACGAGTCTACTGGTGTTCTCTATTTTTTATTTGGAGTTACGGTTCAAAAGTTGCCCTCTGGAATCAACTGTCACTAACTTGTGTAGTATGTACCCTAACCACCATGTCACTCACTATTCTCTGTTCCTATCACCTGTACTAGGGTTACTGACACAGTTGCTACTTTTGACCTTAGGGAATTTTTTGACACTGACAACTCTATTTTTGACACTAAAAGTCTACAATTTTGGACTGGTATAGAGGACTATTACTGTCGCTATCCTGACTATTCAGATTCTAACCATAGGCTATTTCAAACACTTGCAAAAATTTGTCTTGACTGTTGGTGCATGCAAGTTATTTTCTATGATAGGGAAAGCCTTCTCCGTATGCTCACTTTTGGGGATGGTGAATGCAGGTTAGCAGAACAGGGATGGGTTGATTTGCAAGGGGATGATACTTTGTTTTTGTTTTGTTTTCATGAACTAGGTATGCTAAGTAAGGGAGTATGTAATACCCATAGGCCCTATGTTATATCGCAGTGATGAACAATAGTGCTCGGACCAATATTTTAGGCCACTATTCAAGGAGGATTACACACATACCCTTGAGCACACTATCTACCTCTCTAATAGTATGGGAGAGTAATTTTTCAGGATGCTATGTCCCATGGACTATGGATAATACAAGGTCAAAAATCTTCCTAATAGATAAAATCTTATTTAAATCTAGATTGTCTCCTGATATATCCAAAGATATGTGGGAGCTCAATTCCATACGTGAGTGTTGTCTGAGGCCTGGGTATTGGAGCCTGATCGCCCCTCACTTCACAAGACGCTTAATGGGCTATCTAGCTAAGCCAATAACAACTCCTTCGCAATATTTTAAAACCCCTAGCACATGGTTTATAACCTACACAAATACTATATTTTTTTGGTATTTTTTTATTTTCTATGAAAAAAATGACTGTATTTTTTGGATTTTTTTATAACGGAAAAATAGAAATAAAAAAAACACAGGAAAATTATACCTAACAGGTGGAATTACTGGCTAAAATCATCTTAGTTGCAGCACAAATTGGCCCTCGAAAGCACTCTGATACCACTTGTTAGGAACCTACTATTAAAATAAAGCACACTCACACAAAATACTGAAAAATAACTCACATACATCAAATAACTCAATATCACTATTCAGAAATCAATTATAGAAATGAAACAATCTCACAGTAACACTGAATCACGGGCCTCTTCGAGGGGGCAACCTCCTTCAATATTTCATTAGCTTGCAAAAGGCTAATCTCGTACATGGCCTCATATATTTTTAAATTAAAACTTCATGTAACCCTACCTAAATACTCAAGAGGTGGCTTACATGCAAAATGCCACTTGAGCTAGAATCTTCCACCAAATGGCGGTTACAATCTTGATAAAAATGGTTACATGAAATGGTACCACTTGGTGAGGTATCTTACTACATCGGTTATAATATTGATAAAAATGGTTACATGAGATGGTACCACTTGGCGAGGTACCTTTATTGCCACCTACATTACTAAGTATTGCATAATAACATTAAAATGGGATCCCCATGTTGGAAGTGGGTTATTACATAGGTAAATGAGAATTACAATATGGTGTTAGGATAGGATCCTAATAGTATATTAGCAGCTGATGTGGGTGAGATGTTATTGATGGTTGATTGATCATCATGGTAATGAATGTGAGTACTTCTAGTAATCCTATGTGACCTACCAATTGGGGATTCACCAATATATACCAGATGCATCGATCATTTATATGTGAAAAATAGATGATATAGATCTAGCTTAGCCTTGATTCGAGCCATTAGATGATGATGTAGATGAAGCATTGGATGATCCCACTATAAAGAACCCAAGAATAACTCCAAATTATGATGTTTGGTGGATGAATCGGTTATGGTTGGGAGGTATAGTAGGTAGTGGTCAAGTTGGAGTAGTTGGTACGGTGGTGAACCCTACTCAGTGACATCATCGTATTGAGGAGGAGTGGTCTAAGACTTATATGAGATGTGTGGGTGTGGAGGGGGGCAATGATGAGGAGGATTCTAAAGCAAAGGATCCTCAAGAGAAGATTTTTGGACTTAGGGAGAAGATTTACAACCTCTAAAGATAGTTTATTGATCGAGATACAACGTAGGCATTAGTGTAGAGTCAGTTGGATGGTGAGAGGAAGATATGGAGGGGCTTTGATGAGAAGAGGGATAACCTTCAAGCTCAAGTTAATATCCTAAAGGATGAGGTTGGGAGGTTGATAATAAAGTAATATGTTTTGTGGGTTTAGGTGGTCAAAATCATAGCAGAGCAAGATGCCCTATAGATTTGACTTTTGGGTGTTACAACAAAGTGTGATGATTTACAATTTTAGTTTATAAGGATGGTAGTTGAATAAGGATAGGTAGGGATAGGAGTAGCCATAGGATAGACCCCAGGTGATGTGGCTAGGCTACAGGTACATGTTATAGATCTATAGTGGATGTTGTCCCATTATACATCTCATTTCTAATCAGATCAAGATTACTTATTTTAGTTGGAGTATGAGGTGGAGTGACTAGGTGGTAGGCTACCATCACGAGGTTTAGTAGGGCCATCACAATAGAGCCATTACAATGAGTCTGGATAGCCTTCAGTGAGACCACGGGTTCCTAGGTTTCCAGATACTCCACAAACATCAGGGGCCAGTGGATCAGGGTAGCCTCATCGAGATGAGGTCGAGGGTGGTGGTGAGACCGATGGTGCAGGGCCAGCCTAATTTTGTTATGTATATGCTTCTCTTTTTGAGTGTGAGGTTTGAGGACCCACTCTATTGTAGCCTATGGGAATTTTGTACCTGATGTACTATTCCATGATATATATATATATATATTTTAGTTATGCTTATCATGTTGTTTAATGCTTATGTTATTTCATGTATGGATGCACTTATGGATGTAAATGATGGATGATTTATGTATGCCTAGACATTGTATGCATGTATGTTATGTATTAATGACATGATGATGCAAAATATGATTTTTATATTTATATGTTAAAACATAATGAATGAATCTAAGATGCAAAAACAAACTAAGTGTAAGCACCACAGAATGTATAAAAGTCATTAATCAAAATGTTAACCTTTTCATAAAAGTCATACATTTGAAGATGAACTATATGGAATATAATGTAATATGACAAAATGTGAATGATGGATGTGAGATAGTGAGATGTCACAAGGGAACAACAAGGTTTTTCATGAGACTCAAACACCCTAGTTGACCAGTCAAAAGTTGTATACTGACTATACATGACTCTAAAAGATAAAAATCTGCTAGGAAGACCCAGATATTCAATATCCTTATGTGTGCATAGTGAAGTTCATTAATATGATGCATAAGACTACCCCATTGCTAGGTCAACGTTTATAGCCCATTGTTGTAATGGGGATCACCCTATGGTCATCATTACCCTGATTTTGTACGTGGTTGGACTAAACTACTAGGCAATACAAGCCACCAAAAGCTAGCATCCTTATGTGCCATGTATGAGCATAGTCCAATGTAAGGTCTTCAATATTTGGGAATCAAATTCTCAACCACTCAAATCGAGTCCTAATGAGAATGAAACCCTATCCTTACTACTTGAAGCCTCATTATTATTATGTGTTTATAAAAAATTAGAGCTTTGGGGAATCAAATTCTCAACCACTCAAACCAAGTCCTAATTAAATTTAGCCCTTATCCTTACTACTCATTTCATGATTGTTTTATTTTTGTGACAAGAATTAGAGCTTTGGGGAATAATTCTCAACCACTCATTTCTTGATGAGAATGTTACCTTTATCTTTAATACTCTTTCTATCATTTTTGTAAGATTTTGCAAAGATGTATATTTTAAGTGGTGAAAACTTCACTATTGTTAATTCTCAGTATTCTAGACCATGTGCATAATAGGATGAGCAAGGGAAACCTTTCGCTTAAGGGGCAAGGACTACATTGTAGTGTCATCTTTCCTTGTGCAAAATCATTTTTAAAATGTGAAAATGTGTTTGGGATTTTGAGATATACAAGGTACAATCAAAGCAAGACCCTACCTTCAAAAATCAAGATAGCTTTCTACAAAATCTAAAAATAAAACTAGGAATGGTTGAATGATCGAAAGACCCTATTGAACACCCTATAACAACTTACTAGGTGAGGGGAAATACACAAACACCTAGGATGGGAAATGTGGATGGAAATGATTTGTTGGATGTGTGTGTTTTCCTTATGAAATTTTGAAAACTAAGAGGTGTGCATAAAATAGTCAGTGGTCATATGAACATCATTGTTGATGGTCATACGATATCTACCCTATCTTACGAGGACCCCTTAATAATCAAAATATCACAAGAAAAAGTGCAAATGATGACAAGAGAAAAGGTTTGATTAAGACTCATGACAGTCATACAAGCATGGTGCTCTACAAAATGTAAATAGTGAAAATGAATGTGTGGTGTGTGTAAGTCTTTTATGAACTTTCAAACATTAAGAGGTGTGCGTAAAATAGTTAGTGGTCATATGAACATCATTGTTGATGGTCATCCGATATCTATCCTATCTTACGAGGACCCCCTAATGGTCAAAAGACCACAAAGATAGGTGTAAGTGATGACAAGATGTAGAATGGAGTGATGCTAATGCAATGACTGATATGCCTAATGCAATTAATCAATGAAATGTAGTAATATGTAATGCATGATGATGTAAGCAATGCAATGTTTTTGTGATTTTTGATTTTGTATTATTTTTGTTATTTTATTTTATTTTATTTTTTTTTTATGCATTGTGTATTATGCATGAAATGCCCATAGGTGGAGAATGTTAAGAGGTTCAGGTTCCTCAACACCCTCAAGGGAAGCTAGATGATAAGTCCCTAGCCCTACTTTTTGTATCATGATGAATGGGCCTAACTAGTTAGCCATAAATTTATCCCTCAAATGGGGTGGCAAGTTGGAATTCTATTGGTTTTCTTTTAGCACAAGATCACCAACTTCAAAATCCTTGAGATGGACTTTTGTGTCATAGGCTCACTTAATGTGATCTTGATAAACATGAAGATGCTCGAGAGCATTGATGCATCATTCATCAAGAAGCATGAGTTGATCTAGGTGAGCTTGTCGCATAGTGTCATCATCGATGAACTCTTGCAATGAAATGTGCAATGATAGAATTTCCAATTCCAAGGGCATAATGGCCTTAATACCATATACTAACAAAAATAGAGTTGCCCTAGTTGGCATCCGAATGCTAGTCCTGATAAGCCCATAGTGCTAGAGGTAGTTGAAGATGCCAATATTTATGATTATCATTTACTATTTTCTTGAGAATGGCAATGACTATTTTGTTTGATGCCTCTACTTGCCCATTACTTTATGGATAATAAGGTATTGAAAAGTTATGTTGAATATTATATTTAGTGCATAAAGCTCTCATATCCTTATTTTTGAATGATGGCCCATTATCCAAAATTATTTTGGATGGAATACCAAAATGACATATGATGTTATGTAATATGAATTCCATGATGCATGAACCTATCGTAGTGGTAAGAGGAATAGCTTCCACCCACTTTGTAAAATATTTTATGGTCATTAGGATGAACATGTGATGGCCAGATGAGGGGGAAGAAATTTTACCAATTAAGTCAAATCCCCATTGCGAGAAAGGCCACAATGAATGAATTGGTTGTAAGGCCTACGAAGGTACATGCAAAATATTAGCATGATGTTGACATTTAATGCACATTTTAACATAAGTGCAATAATCTCACTCCATAGTGGGCCAATAATAACCCATTCGAAGGATGCACTTAGTGATAGCCATGCCACTAAAATGGCCACCACAAGTACCATCATGAGCTTGGGAAATAGCCCAAGTAGATTCTTGGGGCTCTAAGAAATGAAGGAGAAGACCATCATAGCTTCGATGGTAGAGTATATCTCCTACCAAGACATACTTTATCACTTTTTTCTTGAATGTTCATTTGGTGGCATGCGACAATCCCGAAGGAATGGTACCTAGTTTTAGGAAATATTTGAGTTGAGAAAACCAATCTTGATATGAGTCGGCTTGGACTAGATGAACTGTTTGTTCCTCTCTAGATACACCTCGCACGAATGCAGAGTGGGAGAGAACCTTAAGGTAGATGGTCATGTTATTATCACAAGGAGTTTGTGAGACCAAGGACCCCTAAGAAGCATGGTTCAAAAAGTCTTGAATTGGGGAGAACCCATGTTGGTAGGGTTCAACCTGTATCATGTGAACATTTTGCTCATCTTTGGAAATGTCTCGTGAGACCATGGCTTGAGAGAGCATCTTGACCTGAATAGTTGTGACATCATCCGATGGGTTCTATAGAATTAGAGACCCCAAGGAAGCCATCATATCCACAAAGTGGTTGGATGAACGAGGTACAACCTCGATGTCGTACCATTCAAATTTAATTAGTAATTTATCCACAAGATCTTTGTAGGATTTCAATATTGGACACTTGCATTGATAAATTCCCTTAACCTAGTTAACTATTAACAAGGAGTCACCAAAGATGTTTAATTTCTTTATGTTCATGGTGAGAGCCATTTGAAGACCCAAAAGGAGGGCTTCATATTCGACATTGTTGTTGGTGCAGGGGAAATCGAGTTTAAATGAAAGGGGAATAGGAGCCCCTTGTGGCATGAAAAACATGATGCCTACACCACCCCCTTGCTCACATTTTGAACCATCAAAGAATAACATTATATCCATTGTGTTTTCTAGTTCTTCAGGTTCTCTTGAGTCTAATAATGCAAAGACTGCATCATCAGGAAGTTCTATGTTTAGTGGCTTATCATCAAGGAGAGGAGCTTCTGCTAGCTGATCAATGATGACCTAACCTTTAATAGACTTTTGACTTATAAATTCAAGGTCAAACTCCATCAAAAGCATGATCCACTTTGTAGTATGACTATTGTGATAAGTGTGACTCATCATATACCATAAAGGGTTTTCTTTTGAAATGACATACGTGGTTTGATTTAACATGTAATGTCAAAGTTTCTTGGTGGTAAAAACCATCACTAAACAGAGCTTCTCAACATAAGCATACTTAAGCTCATAACTAACCAAGGTGTGACTAAGGTAATAGATGGCATGTTCTTTGTTTACCTCATTCTTTTGGGCCAGCATGGTCCCTAGGGCAAAGTTAGTGGTCACAATGTATAATAAAAATGGAACACCTGGTCTGGGAGGAGCTAACACTAGTAGAGATGCCAAGTATTGTTTAATATCATCAAAGGCTTTTTGGCACTCTTGATCCCAATCAAAAGTGACCCCCTTTTGTAATAAGTGATTGAAAGGCTTGCATTTATCTAAAATTTGTACTATGAAGCATCGAATAGATTGAATTTTTCCTTGCAAGCTACGTAGCTACCTAAGATTAGTAGGGGGAGGCATATCCATGATTGCCTTAACCTTGTTTGGATCTACTTCAATGCCTAATTTAGAGACTATGAAGCCTAATAGTTTTCTACATGTGACTCCAAAAATGCACTTCTTAGGATTTAAGCACACGTTGTGCTCTAAGAGATGATCAAAGACTTTTTCTAACACATCGAGGTGGTCATGATGTAGTAAATATTTTTCTAAAATATCATCCATATAGTCTTCCAAAATCTTGTGCATGTAATCATGAAAGATGTAAGTCATAGCCCGCTGATAAGTGGCACCAACATTTTTAAGTCTGAAGGGCATGAATTTGTAATAGAAAGTCCCCCATGGCATGGTAAAAGTTATTTTGGGTTGATCTTCAGGGTTGACCCAAATTTTATTGTAACCCAAAAAACCATCCATGAGGGAAAGCATTTCATGATCGATTGTTGCATCAATGAGCGCATCGATGTTTGGGAGTGGGAACTCATCCTTAGGACTCACTTTATTTAGATCTCAAAAATTTATGCATATGTGAATCCCCCCATTTAGTTTCCCTATAAGGACCATATTGGAAACCCAATCGAGGTAATCAATAGGTTGGATGAATCCTACATCCAACAATTTTTGTAACTCATATTTTACCATTAAGGCGATTGTTGGGTGCATTTTACAAAGTTTTTGCTTGATCAATTTGATCTTTGGATCGAGCATTAAGTTGTGAACAACCAAGGTTGGATCAAGACCCAACATATCTTTATAAGACCAAGCAAAATATTTCTTATATTTTGTTAAGAAAGTTATGAAATTAGCCCATTCCATAGTTGATAAACTTTGTCCTAATTTGACAACCTGAGGATTTTTAGGATCGATACCAATATCAACATCAATTATTTCTTCCACTAACATGTGGGATCCCTCCTCCAATTGGTGAGGCATAGGGATCAGATGAATATCATCAGCTAGATTTAGAGAATCGAATGCATCATTAGGCTCAACCTCAGCTTGAAAAACATCTTTAGATGGACCTAAGGAAAAGTGAAATGGTTGTAACATTTCCTCGCAAGGTAGGAACTCTTTCAATGATGGTGGGGAAGCGACATGATCAAAATCAATAGCCTCAAGATTGAGGTGCAAATGTTTTGAAGGGTCACCTAGGTAGTGAAGTGGTGTGGTGAGGTCAATGGAGATCATATTGATGGTTGGTGGATAATCTCCATTCTTTGGTGGAAAAAGTTGATCAAATATGGGTGGATGCAGATGTACCAGGGGTGGTTGTGGTGGTGGTGGAATGATAGGGTGTGGCCTAGGGGAGTGTGAGCAATGAATAGAGTCTTTAGGTAGAAGAAGCTATCATAAAATGGGAATTATGGAAAAAATATGAAGATAAAATTCATCTAGATCATTGAGGGGCTCGATGGTAGCTGATTCATCCTTCGAGCTAGCTGAAGCAATAGAAATTGCATCATACTCTTGGTAAGATTTATCTTCTTCTTCATCCCAGTCTTCATCTAGATTTATCATCTTCTTTAATCCAATCATATCTAGATCATTTTCAACTCTCAATCATCATCAAACTATCTATTAACTGTGATTATCATAGTGATTTGGACATGGTCACTGAGCAAATTATTATAACCTAGATCAACATATTCATTAGGATCGATATCCCTTCCACAACCTAGAGTTAGGCATTGGAGAGAATTAACAAGGAGTTCATCGAGCATACGTATGGAGTAGCCTAGCCTAAACTTATCCATAGGTAGCTGATATTGGGGCTCTAGAGGGGTCCAAAGACCTTGCTCATACCGACCTAAGCCATTTCCTCACCAATGGTAATTAAGATATTGTAATGCAAAGGATAGATTTGACATGTATTCGATGTTGGCTTGAAAGGGTTCTTCATCCTCTTCCATCCTATGGGGTGTATTTAAGGGAACATCAAATCCCCCATAGACAAAATTTGTTTGATTCGATGGATGCCCTAGGGGAACTATCATACCAATGGGTAACAATGTGATAGGAGGTCAACCTATGTCTTGAACTATCTCGATAAGAGGAGTGAATGTGATATTATATACTATGTACTCCTTAAATCCTAGGCTAGACATATGTATTGTGACTTGTGAAGGGTTGGGTGATGATGAGGGGGATTGTGAAGGTTCTTCCTTTGTATGGGAGATGTGAATGGGTATTGTGGAAATGGTTGAGATCAAAGGCATAGGAGGTAACTTTGATGATTGGGATGTGGATGCATGGGTTGGTGATAATGGAGGTGATGATATGGGTGCCTTCTCAGGATTCTTGATGGGAATATCTGATGCATGAGAAGGGATCTCTATGTCTATTGATGATGATTTTTACTTTGATGAAGACATAGAAGATCTTGGTGGAGGGTTTTGATGAGTGTTGGGTGGATTGGGTTGGACCTCTAGATGCATTGATGGTAAAAAGGACTCATTAAGATGTGAGACCATATTACAAAATTTAAATGGTTCTAAGTCTATAGGGACACAATGCACTTGACCTTCATGTATGTATTTAATGCATTGATGTAATATTGAAGGTACACACCTCATGTCTCGGATCCAGGGCTGACCAAGTAGCAAATTATATTGCATGGCCCCTTTTAGAACATGGAAGAGTGTGTGAATTATTTTTAGTCCAACCTGAATAGGAAGAACTACTATCCCGATGGTAGAACACAATGCATCATTGAATGCCCAGAGGGTGAATGTGGATGTTGTGATGTGGGATGGTGGAAGGTTGAGGTATTGAAGGGTGGATGTGGTGATGATATTGATTGAGGAGCCTATGTCGATCAAGACATGCTTATAAGGGATCTAATATATACTAGCGATGATATGGAGTGGAGGATCCGATATGTCAATGGGTATAATCTTGATCTCATGGTCATGAAAAGTTATTGTAGGCTCATTGCAATGTTGTATTTGCCCCACAAAATTAGCAAAAGCATTGGGATCTTGTGGTTGTAATTCGATCAATTTCAAGATCTCCATTAGAGCTTCTCGATGTGGCTTTGATTGTTGTATCAACTCATAGATGGAGAGCCTAGTCGATGTCATTCTTAGACTTTGGGTAAGTCTATTCCTTATTGTTAGCACCGATCGAGGTGGGATAGGTGTAATCGGATTAGGCTGAGGAGGTGCCTATGATGTCGAAGGAATGTTATTAGGACTCGCATTAGGTGTGGGTTGATTTGGATATCATCGATTCCTTGTGACAATACTAATCATCCCCACAAACTCTTGGTGAGGTGGATTGGCATGCACCTGATTCACCTACTTTGATTGTTCTACTTGGTTGGTAGGTGTTGTGTTTATTTCATGTGTGGGAAAAGGGTCTTTGAAGACTCCTATGTGTTGATTATTTGGGGCAAGAGGATTGTCAATCTGAATCTCTTACCTCTCGATCATATCATGTACTATATTTTTAAAGGTGTAACATGTCTGGATGTCATGACCCCTTTGTCGATGGTAAGCACAGTATAGATCCTCCCTATAAGACTTTGATTTAGGTCGATTAGGATCTAGTGGATGGATCTCAGGGAGATTGATTGCATGCACCTCACATAATCGATTGAAAATTGATGCTAATATTTTTAGAAAAGGAGTATATTATCATGGTGGCTGGCATTGTTGGCCTTGCCTTTGGTTCTATTGTGGATGATATTGGGTTGGTGGAGGTTGAGCCTAGTAATTAGGTTGAGCTAGTGGTTGTGATGGTGTAGCTTGGTTTGAGGATCCAGGGATACTCAAAACAACTTGATTTACTAGGGCCACCTTCTATTGTGTGTTGCCTCCTTTAGCATTCTTGTTCATCCATTCCTTTTTATGAAGCTTAATATCACCTTCTTAGACCTTAATATCCTCAATGACCTTAGCCTATGCTAGGGCCTCCTCGAAGGTTCGATACTATTGGAGTTGTAGTAAAAGTGAGATTTGCTTCGAACAACTCCTAGTGAATAATCTAGTAAGCTCCATTATAGGCAAGGTGAAAGGTAACTTTGTTATTATTGCTCTCCACCAGTTATCATAGTCCATGACTAGCTCATATTTAAATTATCTAAGATTATACAAGTCAATCAATGTTACCTTTTTCTTGATGCTAAATGAAAAGTATTCTAAGAATGCATTTGCAAGTTGTTCAAAGGAATGGATGCTATGTCATGGTAGATGATTATACCATTCTAAAGCAGGCCCTACAAGAGTTATTAGGAATGTTCTTAGCATGAGGGCATCATCATCCTGAAGATGAAAGCATACATTCATGAAATGAGTGACATGCTCTTGAGCATCTTCCTCTCCTTTGAATTTATCTAATTTTGGCATTTCAAAGTGTTCAGGATATGGGGGTGATGGCATGGATGGGTGCAATGGTTGGTTGTGAAGTTAATGCAAGGTAGGTTTTTGGTAACCTATGCCTGAAGTTTGCTTCTCTAAGGAATTAATGTGGTCTATCAACAACTTATATGCATCCAATGAAATGATTTCATTTGCTCACCTCTACCCTCGAGGAGGAAGCGGAGATGGTTGGGTGTTGTCAACATGTGTATCCCTATAAGGTAATTCAGGGTATGTGTCAATTGGTTCTTGATATTTTGATTATGGTTCCTCATAAGGGTCATACTCCTCTAGATAAGTGTATGGTCTATTTTATTTAGGAAATTGGTGCCTTTGAGGATGTATGGGTGGTTGATTTGGTCATGCACGAGGTGGATAATTTTGGTTTGGCCATGGTGGAAGGTTTTGATATTATGCAGGGTACCTTATGCATTGTTGTAGCCTATGGGTACTAGGTGTAGGTACCATTTCATGCAATACATTTTGTAATTGCTCTTGTTGTACCCTTTGTTGATGCAACCTTTGTAGGTGTGACCATTGTTGGTCCACCCATTGTTGATTTAATCATTGGTGGTCTAATCATAGTTGATCCAACTATTATTATTAATTAATGTTTGGCCTAGGTGCCTGATGAGTGTGATTTATTTGCTCAGATGTATGGGGTCTATTTACCCTTGTATCTAAAATATGGATGGGCTTGTCTTGTCTCTCACCCCTAGTAGGATCTACAACCTATTTTTTATGATCCCTAAAGGTCGCATTGACCTAATATTCAGGTTTGAAAGTGAGCTCTATATAATCAAGTAGTGCAGAGATACAATATTCTTGAATGAATGGTCTCTCTTGAAACATATTGGGATTTAGGTCACCCTCATCTATAAAAAATGTGAGAGCCAACATGGGTTGTTTACAAGAATAATGGTTAACACGTGTATCCTCTTGATCATGTTCTTGATTTATAGATAGATGCTTAGTTGGGGAATCTTGGTAGCAGTCATCTTGGTATGAGATGTACTCTTACACTACTTCTAATGGATCTCTAGGATGAGTCAAGATGTGAATGCATGACACTACCCTACTAGGCCCCTCAATGGGTGGATGATTATTTTTATAGAAATCAAGCAAAGTGTCTAGATCAGGAAAGTCTCCTTTTTTATCATACTTAAGACCTATGGGTGCTTCTCGAATAGGGATTTCCTGAAGGTCAGATTCCCTATATGAGATATTCAAGTTACGATATGTGCTAGGGTGCTAGTCAGGAATGGCAAGGTCCTCTAGACTATATCGAAGATGTTCCATTTCTCCTTGTGGGTATTCAACAACATTAGCTCTTGATTGAGCTTGACTGTGTGTTGTTACCATTGTCTAAACTATGCAAATAGTAAATAAACAAACAAGCAAGAAAGTAATTTTTTTTTGTTTTTGTATTTTTGATTTTTATGATTTTTTTTTAATTTTGTGTGTTTTGATTTTAAGATCCTATTCCTATGGGTTGCTATGATTTAAAGGAGCTAATCCATGGTGGGAGATGAATTCCCATGTTATATGATTGCTTATCAATCATTGGTGATGAAATCCAACTAACCGATGTTATATTGTCTCATGTGTGTGTGAGGGTTCATTTTTAAATTTTGCAAAAGGGAAATCAATGAGCATACAATGATATTTCACTAATGCAAAAACTAACTCTAATATGCAAAGAACCCTATATGATATTTAACCTTTGAGTAGGCAACCAAGCAAGCAAACAAAACAATAGTAGACAAAGGTCATCTGACACAGAGACAACCATGAACAGAGGTCGTTTGACATAGAGACAACCAAAAACATAGGCCTTTTAGACCTGATATAGCCATAAACAAAGGTTGTCTTAACCTGATATTACTATTGTTAGACTAATCTGAAGCTAAAATCTTTTGCAAATTTTTTTCTATAAATGAAATTTTTGCTTACTTTTCTCTACAAAATAGCAAATGATTTACTTTTCACTATACAAAACATGACAAAGAAGGGTAATAAGACTTACCTTGAAAGCCTAATTTTTATGTAGATATCCTATTCTATTGTTGCTTTGCTTTTACTTTACGGACCATCCTAACCTAAGATGACTACAGTACAGGGGCCATCTCAACCTAAGATGGCAGTGAATATGTACTTGTGAAAAGCAAAATTTATTAGTAAGCAATCAAAAAGCTAAACAAGGGACCAGGAGGTTCCACCATGATCACCATTTGAGAGACAAAATATCATGCACCAACAAAAAAATAAAGATAGCAATATATATAACTGTAAACATGATGATAAAATAATAAAAAAATGGGGCATTTTTTATATTATATATTTTGCTTTCTCAATGTGTTACAATCAAGTCCCCTCTGAGGGGATGCTACCCATGATACAATGAATACAAATAAAATATCTAGGTGCACTATAAATGATCTTCTTGCAATCACAAATCATTTGGGGGTGGGTTTTCCATGACCACCACAGTGATTTTGATGTGGATCTTGCACTCTTTTGTCGTCTGTTGGATCCTGTAATCTACACACAAAGAAACTAGAAACGAATCAAAAGCATACGCGTGATAAATGAAATAGAATGCGATAAAAGAAGATAAACCAGACCAAAGCATGTAAAATCTAAAATCTATCTAAATGTAGGAATGATAAAAATGCTGATCTAAGTTATGCTAAAAGAAAATAGTAAAAACTAGGTCTTTGCTAGAGGCCATATCAAGGTCAAACGACCTTGTCTGCAAGTCATCTCGGGGTGAGACAATCACTATCGCTAGACTGTGTTTTCTAAAAACTAGTCCTAGGTAGTGTGTAATATTTCCTAGATGTGTTTTCGATGGATTGTTGCACTTGTGAGAGTGACTTATGGGTTAGATCAATCACCGAGGTGAGGGTATTTGATTACACAAAAAATAGGAGTGCACCTTCCAATCATTTTTAATAGTCCAACAACATGACTTTCAGAAGCGAAATAACTTAGAGAATTAAAAAATATAGCAATTCATTGCTTAAAGTTTGTATGGATTTTGGTAGCACTTCATTGCACAAAATTGAAAGATGAAGGGCCTTTAAAACTGAGGGTTGAGTGCTAATTTATAGACTTCTTGGAGAGAAGCTAAAAATGGTGAAAGCACCCTACATGAAAAAGCAAAGAGGTAGTTCACATTAAGAAAAGTGAATGCTTATCTCTGAAATCTCATGTGATTGATAATTGCATGCATTTTTCTATTTTGGCCCATGCAAGGGGCATTTAATACTTTTCTTGAGATCATGCGTGGGATTAACTAGGAGTTTTGGCTTCTAGTTATGCACCTTTTTATTTTTAAGCTTACTTTTGGTGGTCATCTCAGGGTCGAGATGGCCATGGTTTAGTGGTCGTCTCAGGGTGAGATGACCATGGTTTAGCGGCCATCTCAGGGTGAGACAACCATAGTTTATGGGGAACTATGCCCATTTAAGTGGTGAGAACCACTATTTTAGCCCTGAAGCTACCCAAGGTGGGTTAGGTGGTCTAAAAGGAGTCCATTCAGGTAGTCTCCTCAATATGATGTGTTTTAGGTGTCTACAATTTCATGCTTTTATCCTCTTTAGATATTGAAGATTTTATAAATTTGTAACAACATCTCTATTTCATATATTTGCATAATTTCATCTTGCTTTCATCTAATTTTTTTCTAGTTTAATGATTAATTGGACTATTGCTTCTAATCCTAACTATTTTATAGGAAATTTAGGCTTCCTTGCACTCCCAAAATTACCCAATTGCAACCATTTTGGAGCTTTCCCCCTTCCCTTGCACATATATTCACTCCAATCATTAATTTGTAAAATTTTAGGACTTAAATCCTAAATTTTGTAAGTTGCAGACCTTGCAAACCCTTAGCACTACCTTATCTTTGCAATACTTCATAAAATTATCCAAAAAACACTCCAAATTTGATTTTGAAGCCATATTAGCCCTATTTTAGGGCAAAACCACCAATAACTGTAGCAATTGGCGATTTTGACTCTTTGGAATACAAAGAGCAAGTCTGCCAATTGTAGTTAAATTTGCTAGTGGTAATTTTTCACCTTAACTAGTGAATTTAAAAACCTTCATTTCCACTCAAAGTAAGTCACACATACTCATTTTTATAAATAAAGGATTTGATCAACTGCCTAGATAGAAATTCATCTTCCCAACACTCAAAAAAACCCCCCAAAATAGCAACCCTAAATTTGTTGGCTCTCTTTTGTAGGTTTCAAATTCATCAATCATAAGTCAATTTTTTTAGTGAAAATTTTGCACAAGCAATGGCAAAGTTGCTCAAGTATCATTTAAGGTAACCCTGCCACTTGGCACCTCCCTAAACTTTATTTTTTAGCATTTCCTACATTTTACTTTTTGTCTGCTACTATTTTTTTCTTAAAATCATATCTCATTTGGAAAATTAGGAAACCTTATTTTAGTTCTAATTTATCCTACAAAACACATTCATATTAGGTTGAAATCAAAGAATATTAGATCAAACTTAGAATATTTTCCATTTCCAAGTACTTAGGGAGGAAATCAAAAGCATTTAGTATGCATTATAGGCTAACTTGTCTTCTTGTGTCATTCCTTATTTGCCATGAAAAGAAAATATCTCCTTAGTTTAGCTCATCATCAAAACATAAAATATTTTGGTTAGCTGTTATTTTCTTGCATTTGTGTGATATAACATTAGCATGCATTTTTAGTGATTTTAACCTTAAGTTTGAATAACCTTTTAAGGCTCAATAAAGAGTTTGATTAGCGATCCAAAACCTTAGATGTTTGTTGAATAAACCCATAAAACATCACTACACAAGTACAACATCAACATTGACACCTTGAAAAATTGCATTGAGTAGAGCCTATTTGTATTTGAAGATTCCCACATATTCAAGGTCTCCTTTGGAAAGATTCCCTCCTACTACATGGTGTGAGGTTGCCAAATCTACAGTCTACTTCCCTTTAGCTACATTTTTTGAGGCTTCTGTATCTTTGAGTTCTACATTTTAAGTTCTTCCTACTCTTTATTTGGTTTTGGTCTTTGGATAAGTGAAGTTGTTCTCATTTTCTAGCATATTTGCTTCCTATTTTGTTATAGGGATTTCTGAAGCTCTTTCTTCCTTTCTTCCCCTTATTTTGAACTTGAATGTGTTGATTCCTATTCTATTTTTCTTCTTCTAGGATATCCATGTTTAGCAAGGGATCCTATTGGAGGATCTCATTGATATGCTTAGAGGAAGATATCGTTGTTTCCTCCAAATATTCATCCAAAAGACTAAACTTGTTATGAACTCACATTTTCTCCTTAGGGATTTGTTTTTTGGAACATAAACATTCTTCCATATTTTCCTTTGAACTTTAGTAAAGTCATCTTATTGTTGGACTTGAGCCATAGGCTTTGTAGGATAGTCCCTCTAGAAATACCCATATTCATGACATTTAGAACAATTGAATGGAATCTAATTATAGTCTAACTTTTATATATGCTACAACCCTTTGTATAAAAGTGTAATTGCTTTTGGTAGCCCTTCTACCAGATCCACTTCAACACATATTCTGGCCATTGTGAATTTTTTATCTTTTGGCTCTACTTTCATTCTATATATACCAATCTTATTTTCAATACCCTTTAGTGTTTCTTCCTTATAGAAATGTAGCAGGAGAAAAGGAATATGAACCCATACTAGAAATTTAAAAGGAGTCTCTTCCAAGGGGTCAAATAGAGGATTCCACATGTTCATGTAAAGTCCACAATGACCCATAAACTAGGAGCCAAATTTGCAAATCAAAAATTTCTCCTCCTCAAAAGTGAAAATGGCCATAACAAAACCTCTTCTATATATTTTGACTTATATTACTCTTTTAACCAATGTTCTCCATTATTTATCAATATATCCTTTGATGGTTTTCTCTATAGACCATGAACTAGTAAATCTACATATCAAAGCTAATATTTATAGTCCATAAATTTCTTCTCTAATAGCTTTGTCACTTATTTCTAAGTTGGGAACTTCTTCCCACATTTTCATCATTTTCAAATCATCCCTAGTTTGTAAGGGTTTTTTTTGCCCTAACTTCCTCCAAAATTGTGTTAATGGACTTAGATGGGATTGAACCATTTTTCCCTATGAGGGCTTCTTTGAAGAAATCCATGGCTATCGGGAGGAGCAATGAGCAGAGGGAAGGGATCCCTAGTGGCTATCGGGAGGGGTAACAAGCAAGGAGCATAGGTGGATATTTTTATTTCATGCTCTATTTAGGTTATATTTTTTGTGCTTTTGATACTACTATTTAATGTTTAATTTTCTATATTTCTTGTGCTTTTCTAAAAAATTTGGTTGTAGATTCTATTTTTACAAGATTGCATGCTCTTCACAATTTATGCTTTACCCTTTTCACTTATATTCCATAAATATTTTCACTACAATTACAAGAAGATATTTATAAAATTGTAATGGTGAAGTTTTCATTTTTCTTTTCTAATGCATTGATCAATAAGAAAAATAAATCAAGGAAATAAAGCTTCACATATCTAATATCTTTGAACAAAATTAATCTTTGTGATTGATGACTATCTATTTGAGATCAAATACTTTTATGTTTCTAAGTAGAAACTTGTATAATAACTTCTATCTCTTTATATAGCATCTTAAAGAACCTACTTAGAGTATTTTTCAATTCCATAGAAAGTGCAAAAACTAATAATATGAAGTTAGAATAAAATCTGAGAATAATAATTATTGATGATAAAATAAAATAATTGAAGCATTTATTTTATTTGTAGAGTAATAAATATATTCAATAACAATTTATAGGAAGTTTTCATAAAGGACATTAAATCTTCTTAGCACTATCATCAAAGCAAAACACAATAAAAATATTTTCATAAATATGGATAGAGACATATATTGAACATGTTTTCAAAAGTACTTTGCTTGCCTAGAAAATCAAAAAATATGTTTGATCATGTTTATATTGCTACAACTCTAAAATTTGGTGGAAGAAATATTGAGCTTAGCTAAAAGGGTCTTGGGAGGCAACTTACAATGTAATATCATCCAAGATAATAGCTAGAATATAACATTAGCCATGAATTTCTATATGCAATCAAATAGAAATTTTAAAAAGGGCTCTTAATACTTACAAATACATTTTATATTAGTTCATAAGCCAATGGAAAGTGAGATAACATTGATCTATATGCAATCATTATAGAGAATGCAACAATGCTTCAATCACTTGACCATATCTTGTCCTTTAAAAAATTGAATGCTAACTAGGTAGTTAGGTTTATCAAGAGATCATCTTCATTTAAGGCCTGAATGATATGATGAAGTGGTTGTTAATGAGAACTTAAAAGCAAAAATTGTATTTTTCACTTATTCCATCCCTTTCAAAATTGCTCAACAATTTTCCAAGAGTGAAAAAACCTTATCATACCCTCCTATATAATTATTTTACCTCAATGTTATATACTAAATTTAATAGTTACCCATTAGTCCCAACTAGATAATTCCAATGGATAGAAGAGTTGAAGAAACTAAGACCATACCTCAAGGAAAATTGTTTCTAGGATAATTTTTAAGAAGCTGCTAAACTTACTAAATATCATGTATTTGTAAGGTTGAGTTAATTTAAAATAGGTTGAATTCAATAAGTGATCATGAACATAAACATGTTTATAGAAGTTTTTGATAAAATACTTTAACATGATATCAAAATAAATCCTACTAAGACTCATTACCAATGAGAGACTTAGATAGCCACTTTTCCATTAAGATAGGGATCTGTTAGGACCAACATATTTTGTTGAAAGGCTGGATGTAATATTCCTATGAGATTATTTTCATTAAATACAATTATTCCCTTTTAGCTAGAGAAACATCCTTATGAAGGTAACAAACATGAGTGAGAAGGAATACTTTACAAACTCTTGCAATCTATAAACTAATTGAAGATATTTAGTTATCAACCAATATAATTATTTTAAACTTTAAATATAAGTTATTTTTGAAAACCACTTGATGTGGTACTGTCCCAATGAAAATGCATGAATATTGGATAATGTCTTTATGCAAAATATGCTTCCAAGTTCTCTAGATTCAAAAAGGACAATCACCATTTCTATCAAGAATAAGCTTAATATTATGCAATGCTACATTGGAGCTTGACATAAAATAAAATAAATTCAAAAATTTATGAGCATTCTTAATCTCTCAATAATTTTTTTAATAAAAAATATCAAGTTAGAAATAACATTGAGAAGAAATCCCTTTCCAAGAAGTAACCTTGGAATTATGTAGAAAGAAAACATATTAAAGGTACTATTGGAGACCCTAGATAAATATTTAGAGGGGAAGGAATTAAAAAATAAAACCATAATAATAATATCATCTACAATGTTTGTAAATAGCATACAAATACAACTAATACATTGTGATCCAAAAAACTAATCACTTAAACGTTTAACTAATAAAGGGCCATTTAACATAATTATAATATTTATAAAAATATAATTTAATACAATTTCATCTTATCTAATTTGACCATACCATTCTAATGCCCCAAAGAAAACACCAAATTGTCCAAAATAAATATGCCTTTAAGAAACCTACTTTATTCTAAATACACTATCTACTAAATTAGGGATCATCTTCTTAGCTAAAATTTTAGCCAAGGGAATTATATGTCTCTATACAGATCTTAATATACTATTACTTACCTTTTTAAAATAGTTTCATAATATCTTGATTGATTATTGATCCTCAAAAACCATTCCTCTCAACCTCTTTATAAATTCTATAGAAGTTATGACCACAAGTAGTTATGAATTTTTAGAAATTTAGCCCTAGGGTTTTAACAAATACCATGGTTAATAAACCATATTTTGAATACTTAAAGATCAAATAAATTTCTAAAATTTGTAGCTTATATGATCTATTTTTCAAGTATTAGTAGAGGTACTATGTATAGTTGGAAACACCACTCACACTAGTGCCTAAGAAAAGTGCCAACCATTTTGGTTAGTACCATAGATTATAGTTAGCACCAAAGTTATTAATGTTGTTATGATTATTTTTAGTTAGCACTAAATAGTTATTATTGACACCTAATTAACTACAACAAGCGCATATTTTTGGATAGCACAAAATAGTCCAAAATAAATATACCTTTAAGAAACCTACTTTATTCTAAATACACTATCTAGTAAATTAGGGATCATCTTCTTAGCTAAAATTATAGCCAAGGGAATTATATGTCTCTATAAAGATATTAATATACTATTACTTACCTTTCTAAAATAGTTTCATAATATCTTGATTGATTATTGATCCTCAAAAACCATTCCTCTCAACCTCTTTATAAATTCTATAGAAGTTATGACCACAAGTAGTTATGAATTTTTAGAAATTTAGCCCTAGGGTTTTAACAAAGACCATGGTTAATAAACCATATTTTGAATCCTTAAAGATCAAATAAATTTCTAAAATTTGTAGCTTATATGATCTATTTTTCAAGTATTAGTAGAGATACTATGTATAGTTGGAAACACCACTCACACTAGTGCCTAAGAAAAGTGCCAACCAGTTTGGTTAGTACCATAGATTATAGTTAGCACCAAATTTATTAATGTTGGTATCATTATTTTAAGTTAGCACAAAATAGTTATGATTGGCACCTAATTAACTACAACAAGCGCATATTTTTGGTTTGGTGCCCTATTAGGACTAGATATAAATCAAGGTTGATTATATTATAAGGGAGGAGACATTTAATTAATGTAAATTATTGACTAGTTTGATACATTTACACATTTTTATGCATGAATATGTGAATTTTATTAATATTTATTTATCTATTATGAGTATTGACTCTATGACTAGGTGATAAACTAGAAGTGCCCCCAATTATTTAATCTTCCCCAAATGATAATATTTGATGCACTAGTTATAAAAATTATGCTACCATTATTGAAAAAAGGAGATGTGAGGAATAATTCTTCAAGATATAGATTGAGTGGGAATAATGACAATTCAAGAAGATCCATGTTAAATATTCAAGAAAGACTATTAAAGACTAATATCAATCAAATTAGAGGACTAGTTCTTTTCTAAAGTGTAAAAATACAAAAATATGATCTCAAAATTAATAGATAAAGGATATTGGGAAGTAAAGCCCAATTCATAGGAGATATTTATGAAAAAATTTGGGTTGGATTTCCCCAAATATTCCATAAGTGATTGTCAAATAAACCATACTTTAAGAAATAAGCTATAATGGAAATAACATGGACTCAAAGAAATATCTAATGACTAAATGAGATTTTTTTTTTTTTTTAAGCAAAAACCCCTTGTGGAGCCGCCTTGGTCTGAGAGACCATGAACAGGGGGTTCTACACCGTCAAAGTCACCCGAGAGTCGCACCTAGCCCTGCCCGCACCAACATTATCAATTGGATTTTGGGTACCCAATTCAGATTTTTGGTAGGGTGGAGATTCGAACCTGGGACCTCCCTTGGAGGATTGCCCTCTCCTCTCCAACTCACCTACAACACCTGGGTAATGACTAAATGATATTACTAATGGTTGGATGATAAATATTAATTTATGGGTAGAAAACACCCTTAAGAGTTTTACCATTGAGTGTGATTTATAGGGTTGGATTTATTTTGATGCCATAAAATAAATATTTATCAATGTAATTAGAGGACATTTGCTAAATAACTCAACATAACAAATTAAAGTGTTACTTGTAGATAAAGGAGTGACACTAGGTTCCATTTCTTACCAGTAATTCAAGGAAGACACCAAAGGGATGAGCCCTTGAGAGGGGGTAGATTTGTAGAAATAAGATTGCCAAATGGTTAAAGTACATTAATCAAAAGGGAATATGAATAAAGAAAGGTAGGAGGTTAGGTACAAAAAGATAAATATAGAGTAGAGGAATAAAGAAAAGAAGAAATGAACTAAATTAGTGAAAGAATATAAAAAGGGAAGAAAGACCCATGTAAATCCTAAGATTAGTGCATAGAAGACTATGGTTAAGGAATCTAAAGGGTTTGAGGAGATTGACATAGGAGGAATGGTAGTGTGTATGCCTTATGATTTTAAGAAGTCTATTTAAATCAAAGTGGTGAATGTCAGAAAGACCAAGGGAATTGAGGATGTCCTTGGAAAGGATAAGCTAAATGACTCCAATCCTTTGTTTGATTTGTCAATGAGTCTAGCCTCTAAGAAGAGGAAGGAATACTTAGGCAACATGAAGATGAACCTAATAAAGATAAGCCAAAAATAGTTCTAAAAAAAATAAAGATAGAATTTATTCAAATGACACCCTTTGAAGGATCCATACGCTATTCTATAAAGTCTATTTGGAAAACCAAAACCATATTGCAAATATTGAATATTTTGGACCACTTACCAAATGCACTACAATTTATGAAGTTGGAGTTTGAAGGAAAAATAAACCAAGATAGAATTGGTTTAATATAAAAATATAGTATTATAACTAAATAAGGTATTAGGATACCAGTTCTTTAATATACAATTGGAGAGGGGTAAAGATATACAACCTAAACAAACTTAAATATAGAAGAGATGGAAGGTAGTAAGACACCAGCTAGTTAAGCATATGGTTTGCACCAAAACATTTATAAAAATGATGACCTTCAATTAAGCTAAGTTAAACATTGATACACCTAAACGTACCACATTTAGAATCCATATTTAGCATAAAAAGGATGATTTGTACACCATAGTGTGACCATTTTGATCCATTTTGTAGGTGTTATACGTAATAAGTAATAGTTTGTATATATCAATAAATTAGAGCAAGGGAGTGGTTTTGACTCCAAAATAAGCTAAAAATAGAATTTTTTATAGCCAAAAGCTATGTTGCAATTAATGACTGCAAAAATCGATAGAATTCCATGGTCAAAATCCACATTGTGATTGACAACCTATTGTAGTTGATACTTTTCTATGATTGATAGTTTGCTATAATTAGCCAATTGGTTGTGTTATAGTCAACTGATATAGTTAGTTAGCTATCCATGCTATAAAAAAGTAATAAATTTATTGTATCCAATCAACCAATCATGCTATAGTTAGTCACTGCAATTAGATAGCCAGTAATATTATAAAAAAACTAATTTCTTTGCTTTAATTAAATAGCCAACCATGTTACAACCAGCTAGGAAACCACACTACACTCAATTTATTTATTGCTATCAAGAAACTAGCAATACTATAATAAACTAAATAGCCTACCATGATACAATCACTTTGTCGTAGTTAGATCATTGACATGATATCAACATGACATCATAGATATAACCTTATTGCTATTTAGTTTGCATATTTTCTATTTTATGGGATTATCTAGATATTATTATTTTAATATATTTGTTATAATCTAACAATCCCACTTAGAAAAGAATATTATATAGGAATAAAAGGAAAAAATATTGCTCTTCACCTCATTTAGCTGTAGGTTATTTAAAATTTGTAACCATCTAGATTTTGGATAATAAATCGGATTATGATGGAATTCTATTCTATCCCTATAAATAATTTCTAGGTATTATAAAGGGAACACTTTAGCTAGCTAAGGGCATGCACTTAGAATTATATCTTGAATAATAATTTGATTTTAATATCTTTTTTTACCTCAAATTATAGAATAAGCTAAGGATGTGGTGATCTCCTCTCGTTGTAGGTAAGAAAATTTCCCCTTATTGCATAGGAGTAGGAATTCACAATTCATTATAGTAGATGTTTTTTCTTTCATATTTTGTAACATGATAGATTTGGATATCCCTTATATATGTATGTATATAGCACATGAATTGGAACAATTTTAAATGATCTTGAATCGATGATAGATAGAGGATCACACATTCAACAAGTCAAAATACTAGAAGAGACTTTTTGGTCTCCACTTATTTTGTGGGATTTTGATTTGGTTCTAAGCATTTGATAGATGAGTTAGATCCCATCATTTTGGTGTCTTTGCTAGGGATCCAAGGAACCTTATTTAACTAGTTGTTCATTGAGATGATATGGATTTGTAAGTAGGTGACTAACATAGAGCCTTAAAGTATCTCAAAAAAGAGCTACTCAAGATATTTAGTAGGTTTATTTTTCCTATAGCTATGTCTTCTAGTTTCTTTTTTGGTGTGCTATTTTATTTGTTCTTGGTGTGTTACTTTCCTACATTAGTAGCTTTTCTAGGAGAACTTCAACTCATGGCTTGGTCATGAATAGTTTGTTAAAGGTATAGTGAATGAGGCCATGGTGAATGGTCCTAGTGTATTATTTTGAAGGTTATAGGCCCACTCTTATTGAGAAATTTTCCATATAAGGGATGTGATTAGGATAGGAATCTATATTCTTATGTGCATGAAGAAATTTATTGAACTCACCTGTAACAAAAATGATGATTGCTCTTATCCTTGACAATTGTAAGATGCTGAGTGAGATTCTAATTTTATTTAAATCCTCATAGGCTTACATCATAGACTTAGCTTACTTAATAATTTGCATGTTGAAGAATTGTCTCCTATGTGGTGGACTCCATGGCCATTGCTTAAAGTGTCAAATGAATCCCTAGTGTAAATTTTTGTAGATCAAAGGTTACCTTATTTGTTTTTATTGAAGAAAATTTAGAAACTACCCTTTATGTAAAATGATCCATCACAAATGAAAAAACATAGATGATTATAAGTGTAGTTTAAAATACAATGTAATTAGTTAGTTTAATTTATTAAAAAAACATCCTCATCCAAATTTAAAAAAAAAAAAAAGTAAAAGTAAAAGTGGAAAAAACAATGTTGTATTATGAAATAATTTTTTAAAATTAAAGAAAATAAAGAATTAGGGCTAGGGAACACTTATTAAAAGAATAAAAATTAGAGAAAAAAGGGAGAAAGACCAGATTTGATCCCAACATCAATCACACCCAATATGTCATGGATTTATTTGCTAGCCACTTTACCCACCACCATGAATGGAAGAAGAGGAGGAGACCCTTCATGTAAAATATTTTTAAGGCCTTGATTGTGCTATAAAACAAACCAATGAATAGATATCGGGGTCAAATAGCTTCTATCAATCAAAATGAACTACATTCTATAACACTCTACTATTCAAGGATCAAAGTCCACAATCATGGTTTGTGATAATTATTTATTTTGAGTGATCAAGGGTGCTTGAAGCCAAAAAATAAAGAAAATCTAAAGAATAATTCATTGAACTACATTGATAATTTCTCAATCCATACACACCCAAAATTAACTGGTTGAGCTTTGGTTGTTAATGGGGAGAGAGAAAAATTACATGTTGGTTTTAATATGTTTTACAAATCACTATCTAAATGAAACTATAGAACCCAAGCACATAAGAAAGACAAAATGGTCAGTTGTGATGTCTGAGTGATTGTGCTAGACAATAGCAAATTGTAGTAGCTTATAGCTACAAAACTTACAAAATTAATTATAGGAGCTTCCAATCAAAATAATGATGTGGATACAACAATCTCACCCTGGTCTATCGCAACTATGGATATAACTTGTTTTGCTATGGTTGTTAATTATAAAAGCACCCTTACACCCAGATGTAACAAATATATTTTAGCTAGTATTGGTAGTTACAACTTGAGATAAATTTTGGGATTCTCTTTAGCTCAATATTTTTTTGAGGTATTTTGTTATCATCTACTATAATTGATAATTAAAACACCACCAATTTGTCATCCAAATATAGACATGGAAAAACCCTACTTCGATTATGATTACTAGTTGGAAAACATCACTTTACCTAGCTAAAAAAATAATGACAAATATTTTAAGCTATGTATGGTAGTTATAACAAGGGATAAATTTAGGGACTTTTTAAGTTTGCTATAATCAATAGTTAAAATGCACTTAGCCACTATTTGGAAAATAGAGGATGCCTTATTTATTTTAGAATTATTGTCTATGAAATACATTTGAAGCTTAGTCTCAACCATTTTCCAATAGTCATAACCATTGCACAAAATATAAAAATGGAGATTCATGCCCATTAATGGAATTATATATTTTTGGGTCAAGATCGTAGGTGCCCTATATTTTTTTCTATTGATATCTTATTGCCAAGAAATTCAACATTATCTATTTATTTGGTTTTAAATTATTCACTATAAAATATTCGTGAAGGAATGTGAGGCATAGATTTCTAGAACATTACAATTTTGGTCAAGAAAAGTTCCAATTATATGGTGTTTATATCATTTATTGAAAAGTATTGGTAGGTTCTTTATGATCATATGCTAATGATTCAAATCAATCATCTATATCTTGGTCAGATATATGTTATATAAAATTTAAATATTTGATCAATTTGGGATATGAGATTGTAATTTTTCTTTAAGTATTAAGCTTTGTGTACAAAAATATTCTTTTCCATTCCTTTTTTGGTCATATACTTCATTGTCATTCCTTACAACCATGGTTGATTCATTCTTCACAACATCTCAATGCTAGGAATAAGAGAATGTAGAGATTCCATTTGAGCACATATCCATAAAAAGATTAATCCTTCCATTATTTTTGAAAATAAAGAGGCCAAGAGAATTTATAATGAATTACACACATGAGATCTACTATCACAAGGCCAAAGGAATAAATTACATATATATATATATATATATATATATATATATATATATATATATATATATATATAGAGAGAGAGAGAGAGAGAGAGAGAGATAGATAGATATGACACTTTCAATTTAGGTTCCTAGATGGAGAGACCAAGAGATTCAATTACAAATTTCGTCTCTTGAAGGGGATAAGCCCTAATATGAAATAGACTTTAAATTCCTTGTGAAATTAAGGGTATTATGTAGACTAACTATTATATTGAAATTGTTGGAAATAAAGATCAGATTCATTAGTTTGGTTTTGATTGATTCTATGAGTATACATTAGATGGGATCCTTTAATATTTGATTGGTTATTTTATAGGAGTATGATAGGATTGAAGATTCTGAGGGAAAAATGTATCCATTCATTGATAGCTACATTGATGACAAAAAGTAGATATGGTCTTATTTAGGGCACCCTACTTCTTACATTTATGAATATAAATATGTCCAAATTATTTTTAGATCAAAAGAGAAATATTATGGATTTATGGAACCTTTATTGGTGTCTAAAAATTGATATCCCAAAAATAATAATTTCTTGCAAGACAAAATAGCCTACACTATAGTTTTTAAAAGCTTTTTTTTTCTTTACAAAACATAAAAAATCAAATTAAAAAAATTAAATATTTTTTTGAAAAAATATTATGTAGATTTATAGTCTTATATCTATCAATATTTATCTAATTTTAATTTTTTAAGAAAAATGATGAAAAAAAGAAAAAAACTATCTTGTTTTGGTTATCAAATCACCATGAATAGTCCATTGCAACACTAATTTTGTAGGGCTAAATGAATGAATTTTCAAAATATATTTTAACAAGAGTAGGATATTTGAGTCTAATTCCAAATCCAACTAGAATAATGCAATTTTAATGTTAGACAAGAGAGTTACACTATAAATATTGAAGCATGGTTGAAACTAAATATTGTAGGAAATGCACAAATCAACCTTTTTTTTGCCAAAATTGAAATAGAAAATGAATTATTTTTAAATAACTATTTATATGGGATAAAATTTTATTTGATTTTAAATTTTAATAAAATAATATTAATATCATCATCAATAAATTTATGCCTAAAATAGCTAAGGTGAATAAAAATAGAAAACTACTGATAAACCATAAGCCTGACTAAATTTTAGATAGATTTGAAATAGAAATTGAATATTTTAAAAGAACCTATTTTTAGGAGACATATAACTATGAATCTAATTTCAAAAACTTTTTGAATCACCCCATTTTGATATTCAATAAATAATTTATAGCCAAGACACTATCTATAGGTGTAATTTACTCCTTTTTAGTCCAACAAGGACAACATAGTGGTTAGGGCTTTGGTCTCTCTTTAGGGAGGTCCAAGGTTCAAACCATGACATGCCTAGAAAGGGATAGGCTGGATGGTAGCACTGAGTTTTTACTGGCTAGCTACCCTATTTTGATGCCCTAAAGGGACAAGGATCCCACTGACTTCATCTAACCCAATGGACTAGGGTTTATAGTGGTAGCACCCACTCATGTTATTGATTCCCATATGTATTAAAAATTTTACTCTTTTTTAAATTATAACCAATATATATTAGTATTTTACAAATTTAAGAAAATAAATTAGTGGATTAAAACATTTATTTCTACCTCGTTTAACCCTTTGATTTTAGTTTATTTTGTATTTTGAATGAATTTTATATGATATTGAATCAAGGAGATATGGTTAAAATACCCCTTGCTAGTCTAGGCCTACCTCACCATAGTAACATATTTAGAATAATTATATGGTCATGGTTTTTGTTAACAAAAATGAGTGATTTATACTATTTATTTTTTTAATAAATATATATTTATAATGTGACTTGTTAAGTTATTATACACTCTTAATTGTGTCTATAGCTATAGTCATTACCACAACATATTTTGATATATTTTTAGTTCTCATATAATATTAAAATAAGTACAACATTTTTAGAGTTATAGCCACTATTGATAGAACTGGTGTATATTAAAAATTGTAGATCAAAAGTTTGTTTGAAATTAGAGTATTTTAGGATCATTTTATGTGATCTTGTACTCCTAAAACATCTCTTCTAGACAACTGTTCATGCACATATTTACTTTTCATGCACATATTTACCCTTAGTTTATCATGATCATGAAGTAAGAAAAGTTGTAACCCATAAATTAGATCCATTGAAATATCTATAAATATTATTCACATACATTTTTTGCAATCATTTTTTAAGGGAAAACAATCTCATTTACTCACCTCATGCTGTAGAACAATCACTAGTTTTTTATAGATCAAAAGTGAAGGATTTTATCCTAAATAAATATTTTCTAATATCATTTTCTTTGATGTGGAAGCAACTATTCACATATTCATAATGATATGTATTATATTTTTATTGTATCATTTAAAGGATGCCTACAAGGGATCATGGTCACTTTGATTGTATTGGTACACAATGTAGCTTAGACTAGAAATATATATAAAATTATCATTCTCATTACATTAGGGTTTTCTAAATATATTAGATATATATATTAGGAGAAATAATCTTATCACTTGTATCTCTCCATATTTTCCCCCTATATTTCTCAATGAACTTATATTATCTCATAAGAACTCCATAATTATATCTTGCACCTGATTGTGAATTATTGATCACTAATAGTTATGGACAAGATTAATATGTACATGTGGCATGCAATTATTTGTTTTTATAGGTACAACATAGGGATCATAATAGGTACCACATGAAGCAATTAAATATTAAGCTATTAGGGCTTCTTAAAAAATAGGAGAGAGAGGTAGAGAGGATGTAGTGAGCATTGACATTGCAGTACCACCCCCTACAACCTATCCTCTTCATTACCACAACCTTAAATTCAACTAACATAATTATTGTAGATTTTAATATAATACTCCTTACTACAAGTTTCTTACATTTCAAACTAGATAAAAAGTACATCCAATATAATTTTCTACAATAAATTGTTAAGCAATGTCATTATAACCCCTACTATTATAAATTATCTACCGGATTCCATAATAACAACTAATACAACTATGCTTACTAGTTTATTCATTACTTCATGCAGTAGCCTCCATATCCCTACCACAACATCCATTCATGCTTCCCATATTTATTCATTGAATGGTCATTTAGCTCCTTTTTACTTCACTTCATGCACATGTCCTTAATGAATGTATTTTATATTTTTTCTATGAAATATGCAACCTTCTTACTAAACAAAATATAGTATTTTTAAAGCAGATTTTGTACACATTTTTTTTAGATCTCAAAAAATTATACAATAAGAGCATTTTTATTTTTTACACAAAATACACCTACAAACAAAATTGATTCTTCCCTATATTTACAAGCACGCCTAGAAAAATGCATAGCTATAGTTACAAAATTAGTTGAGAATATGCATAATCACAGTTACAAACTTAATTAGAATATGTACAACTACAGTTACAAGCTAAACTAGAATATGTATAGCTATAGTTATAGTTCACTTGGGAATATACATAGCTATAGTTGCAAGCTTAGCTAAGAATCTATATAGATATTATTTCAACCCTAGTTGAGAATCTACATAGCTACAATTACAAGCTTAGTTGAGAATTTGCATAGTTGTAGTTATAAGTGTAAAATCACATTACTAGCAGTTTCATAATTGTGGGTTTTGCTCAACATCATATTCCCAACATTCTCCCCTTAATGCTGAGAGGTCTCACAAGTTTATCTCTAAGTTTTAAGAACTGAGATTTAACAACTCCTTTTGTGAACACATCAACAATATACTCTTGAGTGTTATAATACTTCAACTCTATTATTTTCGTATGCACTATATCCCTAATAAAATAATACCTCAATTTAAATTATTTAGACCTACTATGATGGATAAGATTCATTGCCAATTGAATTGTACCCATAATATCACAAAAAATAACTATAATATGACATTGCTTCTCAAAAATATCCTCTAATACTTTCATAAGCCACAAGACTTATGCACTAGCTAAAGTGACTACAATATATTTAGCATATATGGAGAAAAGAAAAACCAATCCTTGCTTCTTTGAGCTCCATTTGATCAATTAAAAAATAAAATAAAAATAATTTTTATATGTAGACTTTTGGTCATCCAATCTATCACCCTATTTAGAATCACTAAACCCAACAAGCTCCATCTTCTTAGTTGCATAATAATGAATACTAAAATTAATAGTACCTTTCATATACCTCAAGATTCTATTAGTAGACTTCACGTGAGTTTGATATGGTTCATTCATGTGCCTTGAAATAAGAGAAACAACATAAGTAATGTCTGGTCTATTGGTAGTGAGAAACATCAGGATTACCACAATGTTCCTATAACCTATAACATTTACTTTCTTATCTCTCTCATCCTTGAACAACGCTACTCCATGAGAAATAAAAGTGGGAACTAGTTTACATTTGTCTATACAAAATGTTTTCAACATATCTTTAGTATACTTTTTTTGGCAATTAAAAATTTTATCTTCATGTTGATGAACCTCCATTACAAGAAAGTAATGCATCAACCCCAAATATTTCATTTCAAAATCATTCATCATAGCATTTTTTAATATGTATTTTATTTTTGAGTTGTTTCCTATATAAATTATATTATCTACATACAAACATACAAGAAAAATATCATTACATTATTTCTTGGAGTAGAAGGTAGACTCACTCTTGCTCCTTTTAAAGACACTTCGATGTAAGTATCCATCTATATGGACATACCAAGACCTTAGTGCTTGCTTGAGGCCATACATGGTATTCTTTGACTTGTATACAGTATTCTTTTCCTTTAACCTCAAACCCTTGTGATTGTTGTGCATACTCTTCTTCTAAGTACCCATTCAAGAAGGAACTTTTCACATCCAAGTGATGCACATTCCACATCCTTGGGGGTTCGAAAGTGTAACCATTTGGATTGTTTCTTTCCTTACTAAAAGTACAAAACCAATTCCATATTTTTGTTGAATACTTTAGCAACAACTCTAGCCTTATGTCTTTTAATACTACCATAACTATTATACTTGGTCTTGTAGACCCACTTGGAACCCACATATTTCTTACTATTGGGAAGTTTCACAAGCTCCCAAATATGTTTATTTTGAATAGAATTAATCTCTTTTTGCATTTATTACACCCACACATTGTTAGTACAATAATATTCAAAGTAATAAGGTTCAAAATTAGCTTGATATATCAAAGCATAATTAATTGACTCACCTTTAGGATCTTCCTCATCATCTCCATATATGTGCAGTATTTTCAATCTTGAAACAACTTGATCAACTTTTTGAGATTGGACTCTTGTAAGCCTCCTTTCAAAATTGCTATCAAGCATTTAACTTGGTGGGTGAGCTTGAAGAGTTCTCTTCTCCATATTAGTATTCATAAGATCAATAATGGGTGATGAATTACATGGAGAATTTGAATAAATATCCTTAGGAATATTTGAAGAAATACTCAAAGGATTATTTGGAGGAATTAATGGAGTAGGCACACTAGTGTGTTGTTTACCACTAACACTACCATTACCAACATTGATGGTCTTACCTTCTTGGTATCTTTTATGAACATATACTCCTCCATAAAAAATCACATGTCTAGAAACCACCACTTTATTAATATTTGGATTACAAAGCCTATAAGATTTGCTATTTTCACAATTTTCAACAAATGCTAGGCTTACTTTTTGGATCAAGTTTCTTTCCTTTCTCATTAGCAACATAAATATAGGGTAAACAAACAATTTTTTCTTAAATTATTAACATTATGTTACTTCTCATACTATGCTTCATAAGGAGTCATCCTCTCAAGAGCACTTATGGGACTCCTATTAAGAATGTATATTGCTATAGCAACTACATCAACCCAAAAAGAATTTATCAACCCTTTGTTTTGAAGCATACTTATTACCATCTCAATCATAGTCTGGTTCTTTCTTTTAGCCACCCAATTTTATTGAGGTGTGTAGGAAGTTATAAGCTGCCTCTTGATCCCATTCTCATAACAAAAATCTATAAACTACCTTGAAAAATACTCACTACCATGACCAGTCCTTAAACTTTTAATTCTATATCTACTTTCATATTCTATGAAGACTTTAAACCTCTTTGAAATATTCAAAGCCTCATATTTACTCTTTAAAAAGTATACCCAACACTTGAGAAATCATCAATAAAAGTAATAAAATAATATGAAATACCCAAGCTTTTGTTTTTCTTTAGGCTACAAATATTAGAATGAACTAATTAGAGTGGGTGTTGGGTGCTCCAAACTTTTCCTCTTAGAAACCTTTATCTAATATGCTTTTCTTTGGCACAACATTCACAAAATTCTTTATTATTTTCAACTTTGGGCTAAGAAAAAACTAGGTCTTAAGAAGCCAAAAAATTCAAAAATTTTAAAGTTTAAGTGGCCATACCTAAAATTCGACAACCAAATCTTATATTTAATAAAATAATTTGGCAATTTTCTATCATTACCTCTAAAATTCAAATAAAACATTCAACTACTTGAAATTGGAACAATAGTAATAACTTTATTCCCATGGTTATTACCATATATAATACATTGTTTATCATTTAAAAACAACTATGTAATTATTTTTATAAAGTTTCCCAACACTTAACAAAATATGCTTAAGATCAAAAGTATAATAAATATCATGAATTTTCTTTTTACCTTTTTTAATATTTACATCCATTACACCTTTTTATATAACCTTCAAAAACTTTTTATCACCAAGCTTGATATTCCATAGTAGCAAACAACTCCTTGTTGTCTATCATGTGGTTAGAACAACTAGACTCAAAATACCAAGTCTCTTTAAGATTATTTTCATCCTTGTCATGGGATAAGAACAAGTTACTTGAAGTATCCTCATTCTTGGTTGCATAATCTACTCTTTTTGTTTTATTTATAACTTTTACCCTAATTTTTTTTAAATATCCATACCTTTTAGTAATAGCATTGTATATTTCTCTTATTACGTATTCCTCTTCCTTTTACTCTATCAGTAGGTATGCCTTTTATTCCTTCTCTTCCTCTTAAAAATTTCTAATTTTACCCTCTACCTTGTCCTTGTCCTTGTCCTTGGTTTCTTGTACTAGCACCATCACTCTTTGAGACTCTTACCTTTGAGGCAAAATCCTTCTCTTCACCTTCATGAAAGGTGTATCTTAGTCTTTTTCATGTGACATAAAATAACCAACAATATGATCAAACTCTAATATTTTCAAATATTTACATTCTTCAATAATGATGGTAACATGGTTCCATATTGGTGTTAGATCCCTTAACACATTCTTCATAATGATTTTCATATCCATTGTTTCTTCAAGAGTAGCCAAATTACTAACCACATATTTAACTCTAAAACAATACTCATTTAAAATTTTAGATTATTGCATTCTCAAGTTTTCAAACTCCCTCTTCAAGGTCTACAACTTGACCATTTTCACTTGGTCACTTCCTTGGTAAGCCTCTTGTAGAGCCTTCCAAGCATCATTGGATAATTTTACATTTGTAATACTTGGAAACAAGCTCTTGTCTAGAATTTATGAAATGTGGTACAATGCCATATATATTTTTTATATCCTTTGCTTGTCTATAATTATGTTGGATAAAATACCAATTTGTTTGCTCATCATAACTCGGCTCAATAATATTCCAAGGATATTCCCAATAAACAATGTCCTCATATTAATACTCCAGTAGTCATTATATTTCCCACTAAACTTTCGAATAGAACTGGAGTTATTGTTTACCATGATCAACTATCAGAAAGATCAAGAACACAAAATCACTCCATCTAATGACAAAAAATGGCTCTATACAAAATATGAAAATTGTAACTCTTTTACTCAATAAAACAAGAAAATTTTAAAGCATAATTTGCACATATTATTTTTCACATCTTAGAAAAATTACATAGTAAGAGGATTCTATATTTTTTACAAATACAACACAGAAAAATGATTTTTAAAGCATAATTAGCACATAAAATTTTCACATCTTAGAAATATACATAGTAAGAGCATTCTGATTTTTTTTTACACAAATACCACACACATAAATAAAACTAATTTCCCTATAGTTATAAACACACCTAGGAAAATGCACAACTATAGTTACAAACTAAGTTGAGAATATGTACAACTATAGTACAAACTCAATTGGAATATGTACAACTATAGTACAAACTCAATTGGAATATGTACAACTATAGTTACAAGGTCAACTAGAATATGTATAACTACAAATACAAGCTCAGGTGGGAATCTGTATATCTATAGTTACAAGCTCAATTGAGAATCTTCATATCTATAGTTACAAGTTCAATTGAAAATATACAAAGTTGTAGTGACAATCTCAACTAGGAATCTGCACAACTACAGTTATAAGCTTAATTGAGAATCTAAATTATTGTAGTTACAAGCTTAGCATAACATTTCTAGTATTTCCAAAGCTATGGTTTTTTCTCAACATCATATTTCCAACATTTCTTTAAAAAATTTCATGATTTGTCACCTTTCTAGAAGTTTTTTTTTGTTATTTATTTTACAAATGTAAAAGCATAAGTGTACCTAATATGATTCTTTTCACTTAAAAAATATTAAAAAATGAGAAAAAATAAAAAAGACAACAAATAATTAAAAAGAAGAGGTTCAATGATGAAAATCTTTATGGCATCATTGGATAATAGTTTGCTTGAATACTAGGATCCTAGCAAGCATAATTTTGATAAACCATGTCAAATCTATTTTATTCCTCTCCAAAATTTTGATATATTAGTGTCATTTAGGGATCAATAACATCTTGGTAGGAGGAACTGTGTGCTTATTCTTCATTGTGTAATGACTTTGTAAACATTGTTGGTTATCTATATTTAATACTATAGGAGTAATTATAGATAATTTTAGTGTTGGATTGAGGTGTATCATTCTTGGATATTATTTTAGATTTCCCTCAAGCTAAGAGTATTTATTTGGTATTTTAAGTCACTCCAATGATTATTTACAAGATAGATGATGATGGTTTCACAAGCCATAGTGTTATTTACTTTGCATCACTATCCAGTCCTAATTTTATAAATCTCTAAGACATTCAATATCATAAAGGTAGTCCTTATAAGTTTTTTTCATGTACTACCAATGTGTTTCTAGAATGAGATTTTATTGGGAAGGTAGGATGACATATTAAAAGTGAATATATCTTTAAAAAAAGAGAAAGACAAAAAATTTAGATAAAAAAAAAAGAAGAGAAAATAATAATGATTGAACAAAAGATTAAAATTTCTATAAGATTGAAAAAAAATGTAGTCTACTGAAGCATCAAGTTGAAAACCCATAATGGGTATATTAGTGATGTAGGTACAATAATCAAGATATTCAAGCCCATGGATTTTTCAACATTGTAATACTTAATTGTTTTTTTGAATGAATTTGACACAACAAAAGGTAAAATAATCGATTTGAGAGAGATTTATTTTGTTAAGGGACCAACAACAAATTCAAGAGGGGCTAAGAAATGGGCCTAAAATATAGGCCCACCAATGCAATTTTTTAGGCCCATATTTAGCATGTAAAGGATGATTTACACACCATTATGTGATCATTTTGATCCATTTATGGATGTTATAGATAATATAAAGAAATGATTTTGAGCCCTAAATAATTTATAATAAGGAAATTATTTTGAGCCCTAAATAATATAAAAAGAGAATGTGATATAATCAACAATAAACTATGATCAACAACCATATTATGGTCAATAACCACACTGTGATTAACAACCTAATACACTCAACATCGGTGATGTGATCCATAGCCTATTGTAGTAAAAAAAACTGTAGATGCTAGTGGTGTAGTATTCCTAAATGGGGAGGTGGTTTGGAAGCTCTAGGAATGATTACCACAATCTCAGAACCCAACTTGCACAAATCGTACAACTCGTACGGTCTCCATCGTACACTATGCCAATCTACCAAAATAGCTTGTACGATCACCAAATCGTACAGTTGTACGATCCAAATCATACAACATAGTACCTTGTATGATTTGGTACTCAACCAACTCACTGGAACAGGTTTTGCAAGTTAAATCGATCAGTTTTGTAATCGATTTCTCCAAACTAGCATTATTTCCTTAATTGGCAGGTTTTGGGTTGCAACCTTTATTACCAAATCGGGTAAACAACTGTTTGTACGATTTGGGTACAACACTTGTACGGTTTGTATGAACCCTTGCTGCAACTAATACTCAGATCTATCACTCTGCATCAACCAATCCTTCCAAGATAGATTTTGGGAAGTTTCTACTTGTCAATTGCTCCAACTCTTCATAACATGCAAACCCTAAATCAATAGCAATGAGTTGTATTCATCCTAGGACAATTCCAAAAATCGTACAACTACCTAGAAACATCAATTATGGTTGTAATTCTTCATACAATCACTTCCATCCTTCACACCAAGTCTGTAGGGTAACCAGGATCATTCACAATGCAATTCCATCCATAGACATGCCAAGTTATGCATCAAACATGAACTACACAACCTGCAACAGTCAAAACGTATGGTGGAATTCACAAGGGCAAGGAAATAAGAGGAATTGTTGTAATATTTATATTATGAGGAATCCTATACAATATAGCCATTGGCATTGCTCACAATCACCATAACAATCACAATGAACAATATGTAAACCAACAATCAATACTCCATGAATTATGTATTAAGGTTTCAACAATGAACAACAATGAACATGAATGAACTATGAAAAACAATGAATGAACAACCAAAAAATGAATGGGGGGCTATATAATGCATGCCCAAACCATTCCAAAGTGGTTTTTGAAGCATCACAATATTTACAACTGCCTTCCCGAACTAATTCCAAAATAAATATTTTACAAGGTTTACTAAGGTCTAATTTGATTTTTATCAAATTCACTCCAAATGTACGTTTCACCTAATTTCATTTACATTTCATTTCATACATTTGCAACCTTGTACATTTTGCTCCTACTTGTACATTTTAGTCAAAATTGAGCAAAACTAGACAAAACTGTGCAAATCCAAAGATCACTTCTTCTTCTAGGAGGTGGATTTGCTGCCTACATCTGCCCTCCCCTTTAAATCAGGTGGTGTCCTCACCATCTCAGTCTTCTTCATTTTGGCTGATGCACCCTTATGATACTCAGCAAGCTGATAATGCAAGGTGGTACGCTCATCCTTCAAGTGAGCTGCATACTGACTAACTTCCAGGGCTTTCAACCCGTACTCATTAGCTTTCTCTTCTGCAATAGCCAGTAATGCTCCTAGCTCCTTTTCATGCTTGGATGCTCCCTTGCATAGCTTTTCCATCAATAGAGCTTCTATTTTGGATGCTATGGCTAATTCCTCATTCTTCTCGATAATAACCTATAGATTCTGATGAATGTCAGCTTCATAAGCCACCATACTCTCATCCTTAGCTTCCAACTGGGCCTTATGATCCATAATAATTTCATTATAGTGCTTGGCATCCTTGGCCATCTCTTCAATATTACGATATTTTTCCTATAGTTGTTCCTCTACTACCTTCAACTAATTTTCCTGGTTGGCCAACTATTCATTTTGTGCTACCAGTTGAGCTTCCAACTACTTCATGCACTCTTCTACCTATTGGATCACAAGCTATTTTTCCGCTTCCTATGAATGGAGCTTATCCTCATAAGCCTACTTCATGCTAGCCAACTCTATTTCTACCTTCTTCATTATTTCCTCAACCATTATATTATTGCATGTTAATTCTTCCTCCATCACAACCATCTCCTATCGAGTAGCTTCTACTTCCTCTCACTGTGCTTCTTTGGCTTGATAAATCTTTTCAAGTCCCAAGCTGAGCCACTCAATCTAGTAAGTCAGAAAATTCAATTTCCTCAGAGTGAAAGCCAATTTTGGAGGTACTCTTCAAAATTATGTACCCACTATATTCAATGGACAAGTCTAATAGGATGTCCTATCCAAATACATACATGGAATTGTATGATAATTGGTCTTCACTCCCTCCAATAAATCCTATTTTCCAAGCATCATGGTTACATATCCCCTAGGGAACAACCATGGATGTTGTGCATGGATGTGTGCTATCTACCTTGTATGATCCTCATTGCACACCCATTCCACAATATTTTCTAATTTAATGAAGGTTTTCTCCCTCCACTACTTCAACTACCCAATGCCACCAATGCAAAACTACAACCTAGCACTAGCAAATATTTCACTAGCCTATCGAAAGAAGTGCTCCACCTACTCATCAGTATTTTCACCCACATCCTCCACATTATCAAAGTGAGGTACTTCCACTAGAAATCTTGTACGAAGCTCCTCGATATTATCCTATGGTGGAGTTTATCCTTCTTCTCCTTCTACCTATGGATGAGAACTTCCTCTGACCTCCTTGGCCATACTAGTTACTTTTTCTTCTTGTAGCGAGTTGTGTGCTACTATCTCACTTATCTCTCCTTTTATCGATGATTGTGTCTCCTCGACATCAATGATTTATTTTTGAGACTATTGCTCTTCCATCAGTACTTGGACTTCCTCTTGTGACTTAGGCAAGTCCTCTTGTTGCATTTTTGTCAACCCTTCATCTTGTAGGTTCGAGTGCACTCCCCTTAGAGTTGCAACTATCTGGTCAGGAGCAACCTCTTCCTATGGTACCTATGTATTTATCTGCTCCCACTAGCTATTACCACCTCTCATCACAATTTTTATTTTCTTTGTCCCCTTGGGCTCCTCCAATGGAACCTCCATCATAACTTTTGCTTTTGGAACTGGTGGTACTACCATCATTCCAATCAAATATCTGGATGAATCCAAAAGTTTAAAATCAGAGGTCTAGAGCAATTTTGGGGATCCCATTGCTCTTCCCATCCCTTCCAGACCTAGAATATTAAAATTCAATAAATTTAACTCCTCCGAGTCAGAGTACCCTTCTTCTAGCGCTGACTCGATTTGCTCTGGCTGCATGGGTTTCTTCTATTTCTCCCATTGCCTTCATGTCTAAATCCTTATAGGGCTGGATTGTTGTTCCACCCTCTCCTCCTCTTCAAAAGAGATTGGTTGCTCCCATAATTATTGGTCCTAGGCCTACTACTCCAAGGCTGGTTCCAACTATCTTCTTCACTTCCTCCATGGATGAACATCTTCATCAGATGTCATCTCACCTTCTTCCTGCATCGAAGGTATTACTTGCTTTGTGCTCTTCTTGGCCTTTGATTTATCTAGAGTTGCCTTTGATAGAGACATAATCTTTGCCCATCATAGTATGGTAGGCTAATCTGGTGCTATATCCCATGGTTGGGTCCTACTAGGAAAGTGAATTCCCATTCCTAATACTGCATCCAATAGAAGTGCAATGGCATGAAAATTCATGGAGAATATCTTCCTCCTAACTATTAATGCCTACTGCATCCATTCCTATAAATATGTTCCCCAATCATACTTCATGCCATTATAAACACCTTCCATGTATTATGCCATCCAGATTGGCATTTTCAAAGCTCATGATTCTCTAGATAGTCATGCCATAACAACATTCATTATGCAAGCCAACTCATTGGTCTTCAACTAAATCTATTTGATTCCATAGGTCCCAGTACCCAAAATCTTGGCTATGATAGGTGACTTCACAGATGTGAGTGTCATGATCAATCTGTGAGTCTCAATTGGGTCTACTATCCTCTTCAAAACTAGAGCTCCATCCCTAGGCAATCTGAATGTCCATCAAAATACCTCTACCAAAAACTCCACCTTGACATACCTATTACCCACTCGTACCACTATACGGTTCTCGATGGGTTCATATGACTAGAGAATCTACAACAAGTATTCATTGAAGAACACTTTATCCTACGATGGGATTTGTGCTATAATACTTACTCCAACCTTTCTTAGTACCTGCTTCACTGGATGATTGGCATCATGTTTGTCCCACCATTTTCTACAAAAATCTCTCATAGGTTACCCAAAAGTGACATCATTGATGTCCACTTGCTCCTCCTCAGCTTCACTAGGTGAGTCTTCCTGTTCTTCTAGAGTCCTTTCTCGATGAACTTCACTATGAAGTTCCCTTATGTGTGCCCTGGGTGGCTCCATATCCTCCCTTATATATTGCAGTGGTGCACCTCCTCTACCACCATACCAATATCGTTGACCCCTCCATAACCTTCATCCTCTCCCTCTCCAAGGATAATTACCATACCTCCTATGTGACTAAAATTAATATCCTTGGTCATGAATGGGGTAAACTAAGGGAGATCACCTAGGTCATGATTATCTCTAGTGCAATGGTCTGGGTGATATATCTACCCTAGATGCTACAATATGATTAGAATGAGCTCGGAATTCTCACCTAGAACTCATACTTCTACCATCACTGGGTGAAAACCACTATCGCACACTCTTTCCTCAATCTAGCAATTCAGGACAACATCGTACAAAATCACTCCCAAAAGTCTATACAGCTACTTCCAAAATGTACAAAACTATTAAGATCATACAAGGCCTCAGCAAGGTCATACATGTACATTTCCAAATCGTACAATCCTACCCAGATCATACAACTCCAGCCAGATCTATTCAATCGCACTCGATTTCATACAATTGTAACAAATCGTACAAATGGTGCTTCAAATCATACAACCTTGATCTGAAATCATACCAACTACTATCAAATCATATAGGGGTACCTCCCTTCCATACAACCTCATCAGATTCTATACAACTACAAAATTTCATACAATCTCTTCAAAACTACACAAATTGGGTCTTTAGGAGCCTGAAAATCGTACAATCTGTTCCAAAATCGTACAATCACACCCCCAAATCATACATACAACCCTAAAAAATGTCACTTGGTCAAAAACCCTATTTTTCTTCAATAAGTATGATTTTTGTGGAACCCATTTGCCGAAAACATGCAATCTCTCTCTCGATGCAATTTTAGTGCAATTTATGCAATTTCTCCTTCACTTAGTGCAATATTCCTCCAAAATAAATTTTCTTGGTAGTATAGTAGTATTGTACGACCATCCTTTCCAAATTCTTCACACATGCAGACTTAACAAATCATTTTCATGCTTTTATGGTTAATTATTGTACCAGGGTTTGCTTATTTTACCTCCTTGCAATTCCCCATTTCCCTATTTCTAGAAAATCAAACCCTAGCCTAGATTTTTCTGCAACAAGGGTTTCCTTGGGTACTTTCTTTCCTCCAATCCTTACTCGTACAACAATTTTTCTTCACCTACAACATGATTTTTAAAATTACTTTGCTTTTTCCAGAGTAAAAACCCTAATTCTAGTAGCTTTTTCCTCCAATCGGGTTGTTTTTTCAAAACCAAAAATTCTTATGGTGCAAATTTAAAATGGGTCACAAAATTTGTAGCAATATGGTGAATTCTAACCACCCATGTAGAAATTATCTTCAGTTGCACCCTTTTTACCTTCAAATTCTTCGAAATTCTAGTGTTGCATGTGTACGATCTACAAGCGGGAAAGAAAATTTTTGTATGGTACCTTGCTTTATATAATTTTGAAACCCTAACATATTTTTGCATGGAATTCTACCACCTTAGCCTCCTTTGCATGTGGTTTTGTCCTTTTGTATGGATGATTGACAACTTGTCCTTTTTGTGCATGCGATTTTATCTTTTCTTAATTTTATCCTTTTCTTTACCTTTTATTTTTCTTTTCTTTTCTTTTCTTTCTAGAGGGGGCCATCATTTCCAGTTTTCAACCACCCTCCATATTAATTGCATCCCAAAGGATTTTCACAATTAAGATATTTTATTTTTTTTTCTCTTTTTTTTCTAGAAGGGGCCATCATTTCCAATTTTCAACCCCTTCCATATTAATTGCATCCCGAAGGATTTTCACAATTAAGATATTTTTCTATTTTTTTCATTAATATCTTGGTACTTACCATCATGAAAATCGTACAGTGACATTCACTTGTACGATGCCATATATTGACTCATCAGTTGGGTTGCCCACTTCTACATTATGGGTGATCGCATCATTAGGTGCCAACTGACCATCTATTTGATTTCCTTCTCTTTGATTTCCATGTGTACAACTTGGAATCATGCAATTACAACTTGCAGGACTTCCAAGTGGTAATACTTCATCTCATCATTCTATTGATTGACCATGAGGTAGGGTTGCTCTTACTGATCCATTATCATTTGAGTGACTTCTCCACCTATCTCCTCATATCAAATCAACTTCTAAGCTTGGTGAATGAGTCCTTTGTAGTCCTTGACTCCTTTCATCGATGAAGCATACTCTTCCTCTATCGATAAGGCCTCTTCCTTGCATAGGTCTTCCTCGACCCAATCCTCTTGATGCAGGACCTCTATGAACATTCCATGGAACTTCCCTCTCCTAGGGTAATCCTCTTCTAGTTTCCACTCTTCTTGGTCCTAGTCAAATCAATGGAGGTCATCCCCATGGTTGTCTTCCTCTGAGGTTTGGTACCATCCCTCTCAACCAGGGGATACCTTGCAGGTTCTTGGTCCAATTCAAATAGGCCAATGGTGTGTCTCTCGGCCATCTAGGAGTAGGGGGTCTAATCCTTCCTCATCCTCTACCTCCTCTAGGTGGAATATCTCCTCTACCTCTCCTAGTATTTAATGGATGTACTCCCCCTCTATGACCTAGCTATTGTCTTGGGGGTTCTTGTTGGTTCCTTACCGGGGTTATATCCACCAATTCTATGTTGGCCAAGTGACCTTCATTTCTTTGCATTCCAAGTGATAATTATTGAAGTACTTGCATTCGATGATCTGCACATACTAGTCGGTGTGTCCATCACCTTTCCTCCTAGTATCATTGTGGAGACACATTTTCCAGAGTTTCCCTATATGGTTCTAAGAAATCAGACTCAGAACTGGAATCATTATGGTCATCATCCCTTTGTTCTGACCAATTAACTAGTAAGTTCATTAATCTTTGAAGTCTTCATACTTCTCTCCTTTGTCACCTCAACTACTGATAGGCTATTGCATAGGTCTCAAGGTTAGGCTGAACATGAGGTGTTGTTGGTTGCACTAAGAAGTCATCATCACCACTATCAAAACTCTCTTCTCTTACTAGCCAAGGCAACTCTCCATCACTAGATTCACTTGAATCCTCATGTATATTGCTTTGTGGTCTAGGTGTTGTGATGTCTTCCTCAATGTCTCACCAAGCTATTTCCTCATCTACTTCTACTATTGATGGATCATTGGTCATCCCATGAGGTGTTATTTATGAGTTTTCTCCCCTACTCATACTTGCACCATCATGGCGTGAACTACTCACTTGTGGTGTCATCTCATGTTATTTTCCTTTACCTTCTAATTCATGTGACCTCACTACCCTTTGCTCCTCCATCATTTGCATCATGTCATCCAAGTCTTGGATAGTATACCCCTACAATATTTCATACTCCTCTTGCAACTGTTAGATCTGGTGTCACATCCTCTATTGCAATAGTCCTATCTGAGCTAATGGAGAGAATTCAGTGAGCTCTTCCTCCGTAGTGTCACCTCCTATCCCTTCTAGAACTTCCATATCAAAATTATCCATCCTATTCACATATCAGACCGTTAGTCTCGCTCTTCATCGATCTTCTGATGGTTGGGGTAATTCTCTATACTCCAACTATGGATACACCATTCCTTGTTCATATGGATTCCTTCTTTCCCTTGGAGAAATCCTTATTTCATATTCTTCCTCAATCCTTTCAATCCCATATACAAACCTTACGTGTACTCGCATCCTTCTTCTCTCATCGGGTCGAGGTACCAACTCTTCTTGCTTGATAATTGGTCTTATCTCCTCCCCTTCTATGAATAGGCATGTGAGTCCCATGTCAAGGTCCTCCCATGGTAGGCCTTGAATTCTACTTTGTTACTCATCAAACTGAGCTTGTTATCTTCATTCAACTTCTTCTAAAGTGATAAACAGACATTATACTTTATATGGCTTCAACTTCAAACCATTTATAATATCTAGCACTTCCATCCCATTCAAGTTCTATAGTTTAACTACTCCATTATCCCTCACTTCTATGACTCGAAAGGGACCAAGCCACAAGGTTTTTAACTTACCCAACTTGATTTCTCATTTCCCATTAAACTTTAGAACTAAGTCACCTTGCTTAAGTTCTAATTTTTGAAGGTGCTTGTCATGCCACATCTTCCTTCTCTTCTAGGCCACTTCGATCACCCATTGTGCCATGAATCTTCTCTCATCCAGCTTGATTAGTGTCATCAGTCTTTCTTCTATACTCTCTTGGTCACCTAAGCGATGCTCCACAACTATCCACAAACTTGGTACCAAGAATTCCACTAGCACTACTACCTCTTGACCATACATTAGCTGAAATGGTGTATGGTCTATCATTGGCTTAAAGGTAGTTCGATATACCCAAAGAATATATGGTAACCTTTCCTCCCAATATGCTCCCTCTATTCCATAGGTTTTGTACAATGTTGACACTAATACCTTGTTAGTTGCTTTCACCTACCCATTAGCTCTCGGGTAATACAGACTAGACAAGGAGTGCCAAATTCTAAAATTAGTCATCAACTTTTTGATGATCTCATTCACAAAGTGACCTCCTCGATCACTCATTATGTGTAGTGGGATGTCGAATCTTGTAATTACTTGCTCGTACAAGAATCATGTTGTACTTTTTTTGAGTTATCTGGTAGTGCTCATGCCTCAACCCATTTTATTAGGTATTCAATGGCTACCATGATATACTGACACTTTCACCTACGCATTGTTCTCAATGGTCCAACAAAGTCCAACCCCCATCTCTCAAATAGTTCTTGGGGTTGTGATGGGTGTAATGGCATAAAGTCCCTTTGCACTAGCTTTCCCACTCTCTGGAAAGTATCACATGCTCTTACATATTCCTTTGCATCATTATATACTATGGGCCACCATAGTCCTGCTAAGAGTACTTTTTGAGTAGTGGCATCAAGCCCCATGTGTCCTCCTACCAATCCTTCATGAGCTTCTTTCAATGTGACTTTAATTTCCTCATCCATTACACATCTTCTTAGGATACCATCAATACCTAATTTGTACAACAATCCTACTATCAACTAGAAAGGGGCTGACTTTATGATTACTTTCTTCTTCTCCATTATCATCAACTCTTGTGGCAACTCCCCTATGGATAGGTATTATCCAATCAACTTGTACCAAGATGGAACAACATTGATTACAAATAACTGAGCATCAGGGAATTCATATAGAATCCTCACTCCTATAGGTTCTCCTGATCATATTCAAGACAACTAGTCTACAATCACATGCTTCTTGCTAGGTCACACTACTACTCAAAATATAAATTCTTGTAAGGTGATGAGCCACCTACTGACTCATCCTTGTATAACTAGCTTATTTATCAAGTACAACAAATCTTGATGATCAACGTAGAAGGAAAAAGGGTTCACCAATAGGTAATACCTAAAATTTTACACAACATATACCATCCCTAGAGCTTCTCACTCTATTGTACTATAATTTCTCTTTACCCATGACAATAGGTGGCTTGCAAAAAATATAGGTTGGTCCAGCCTAAACTGTCCTTCTTATGCCAATGCACATCCAACTACAAATTTTGAGGTATCAATATGGATGTGGAATTCCTTATCCCAATTAGGGAACACCAAAATGGGACTACTGACCAGCTTAGCTTTTAACTCCTCAAAGGCTCCTTGGTGCTCCTCCATCCATCTAAAGGGAATATTCTTCTTAGTTAAAGAATCTAGTGGGTAGGACATGTGCGCATAATTCTTGATAAACCTCCGATAGTATCCCATGGATCCAAGGAAGGTTTTTAAAGAGCTCACATCATATGGCTCCTCCATGTGTAGTATGACACATATTTTGTCAAGATCGGTCTTCAACCCTTCGTTGCACACTATATGTCCCAATAGTTTCCCATACGATACCATCAGAAAATACTTTGCTAGATTTAGGAAGATTTACACATTCCTACACCTACTCATGCATTCATTGAGGCTAGGTAAATGATCTTTGATCTTACCATAAATGGACCAATCATCCAAAAATACCTTAAAATTTCCTATGGCCAATTGATCAAAGATATACATAATAATGTACTGAAATGTGGTTGGGGCATTGCATAGCCCAAATAGCATTCGATTATATGCATAGATGCCATTCTCCATAATGAATGTGGTCTTCAAATTATCCTCCTTAGTGATGATTATTTGGTTATACCCAGAAAACCCATCCAGGAATGAATAAATTTCATGTCCTACGACCTCTTCCAGAATTGAGTCTATGAAGGGAATAGGGAAGGGATCTTTGATTATCACTACATTCAGACTCCTGAAGTCTATGCATATTCAGATTTTATCCACTTCCTTCTTCAGGGTGACCACTATAGGTGAAACCCAATCACTAGTAGTGACTCTAAAAATAATGCCCACCTCTAACATCTTTTCGATTTTTGTATTTACCAATGTAACATACTTAGGGTTCATCCTATATAGTCTTCTTATCACTGGTTATGCCCTAGGTATAAGCGTGATATTATGGAAACATAAATCTAGTGGTATCCCTTTCATATCCTTATATGTCCATGTGAAGACATCCTTATACTCTAAGAATATCTTGAAAGTTGTTGCTTTCAGTACTAGGTCCCAGTAATCACCATAGTGGATCATCCTAGGCTCTCCCTCTATTCCTAGGTTTACATCCACTATCCGAGGTCCTTCATACTTAATATTCATAGGCTCTATCACTACCTTTTCCACATTCATAGGATGCACTGGTCTCACATCAATTTCAGCATCTCCCACTGTGTATTCTACAAAGATTTTAGGGAATGACCATTTCTCCTCTTCTTCTTTCTTTGGTTTCGAGCTGACTTTCATCTCATCTTATTTTTCCATGGTCTCCTCTATGTCAATACAGAGGTAGGTGGGCTAAAAAACCTTGTACTCCTCCATTTTCCAATGGAGCAGTCCACTATCATATCGAGCTTCATCTTCACTACAATCATCTAGGTACAACATACCTTCTTCATTAGGCTCATGCTCTTCTTCACCAGAAGAACTACCTGACTCATCAGTCATGGCCATATCCTCACTGATCCTCTAGTTATTCAAATTGATCATATATTTATGTTGTCCCTTCTTGAAGGTGATCTGATATTTTCCCTAGTTGTGATTAACTTTGGCTATTCATAGCCATCCTCTTCCCAACAAAGCATCGTATGCTAGCTTTTGCATGGTAATCACAATGAAATCCAAGACAAATTCTTGGTCAGCTATTATGACTTGTTGTGTGGTCAAGACTCCTTTCGTCTCTATTCCATATTGGTCAGCACCATATAACTAGAATCTTGGTGCCCATAATGATGGAGCACCAATTTCTCACCAAGTCTTCTTGGGTAACACATTAACATTGGATCCTCCATCCATAATAACTTGTGTCAGCTTGTGTCCCAAGATCTCCATATGGACTAATGTGGGTTTCTTCCCAATATCAATCATCAATATGGTAGGGTCCATAAAGTAATTCTTTTGTTCTTCTTCCTTGATTGGTTGGCTTTGTACCTCCATCACCTTATGAGGTTGTATGTCTTCCATCATCACTTTATGCAATGATGGGATGGCTTCTAACAGACTTGCCACCTTAATCTCCATAGTGGAATTCAAAACTTGTGCTACCAGATTTTGCACAACTTCTTTATCTTCTGATGGTTTCTTTAACTCTTTTTCTCCTACTATTCTCAATTCTTTTGCCTTCTTTGCTTCTTCGTCAAGTACCCTCTTTGCTACTTGCCATCACTTCTTTTCTTTGGTAGGTTCAGGATACTTGTCCTTCCTAGCCTGATTCCTTGTCATGACTAGTACTTCTTTGGTCTCCTCACTGATTGGAGGAACCTCTATGTCCAAAAAGTTCACATTTTATGGGTTACTAGAACTCACCTACTTTGGACAATTCACTTCCTTGTGGTTCCCTGGACCACACCATCTACACATGTGTGTAGTATTTATCTACTATGTCTCCTATTTCTGGGGTGATGGATAGTTCTTCATAAAATACCCCCACTCTTGGTAATTGTGACACTGTATGATTGGTCTCCCATCTGAATCATACTGCAAGTGGCTCTATCCTCCTTATCGGTTGCCTTGATACTATCTTCCCCCTCTGCAACTATTCCTATAACCACCACTAGTGGCTTGTTGGCCACTCCCTTGGTTTTTGGGTTTCTCTTCCTACTCTTGGATAGAGAGAACCTATGGGTGCACCTTTGCATTAAATGGACATTCCATCACTTCATGTCCAAGTACATTGTAAATGTGGCAATACTCATTGCGAGGACAAGTCACATTCGTGTGACCTTCAATTTTGCAATCTGTACACCAAATGTCCTTTCGATCTTGCTTGACTTTACCTTTTGCCTCTTTAATTATTTTATCAAATTCCTTTCGGAATGATTGCACTATCTGTTGTATTGTATCATCCTCTTCACTATCTGAATCATCGCGTCTTACATGTGTTATCATTCCGATGATTGTTTGTTTAGCCTCACTTTCAAAATTCTTTGTATTTTCTAAGGCTTCTTCATACATGGCTGATGGAACTACCTTCATATTCTTCTTGTATCTGGGTAACAACCCATCTACAAACCATCACTTTACTAGCACATCCACTAGAGGCATTTGCATCTTATCCACCAATTGTGTTGTATCTTTTTTTTTTTTTTTTTTTTTTTGGTGGGAGTTTTTTTAGGGTTTAATTTTTTTTTTTTTTTTTGGTTGTGGTGTGTTTTTTTTTTTTAAAACCTCCCAAACTCTACACCATTTGCTCTCCAGATGGTTATACATGTCTTGATGTGTCTTGTTGGGTCTTCCTTTCCTTCCCCCATAAAGGGTGGGCATCTCTGCTTTCCTACTCTATTACCTACATGGGCCATTGGTGGTTCTTCTTCTTCACTTGATGAAGTTTCACCTAGAATCCTTGATCGATTCCACCTTATAGGTGACTCACTTTGTTGGTCCTCATCGAAACCATCTACTCAAGGAATCTTATATTCACAAAATAGTCATCTACCAATTTCATGTGCATCTTCACTCCATGACCTCCTTCATTGGTGTGTAGGTTGTGGCCTTGGTCCTTCCTCCTGAGACCTCATGTGTTGTTGCTCTAGTGCCTGACTCCCATCCATCGCACTCCTTTGCAACCTATCCACCACTTTCTCAAGTGTTACCATCCACTCCCTTCATTCTCACATAGTTTCATTGTTAACATATTTACTTACATCAATGTTCTCCTCGAATCTAGGTGCTTCTTGTTCCTCTCCTTCCATGTCAATCAACAATGTATCCAACCTCTCAATGTCTGCTTCGTCAGATGTCCACACTTGTTCTATTACTGGTTCATGTGTATTGTGTTCAACACTATTCATGGTCCCTCTTTGAGCAATTCTCATGCTCCTCCTAACTAGGATTTCCTCTCTATGATCCCATATCCTATGCCTTTGCAAACTTGTGTCTATCATTCACCTCCAATTTGTGTACTCAAGTTTGTCACTTGTATGATCTTCTTGACTGCAACACTTTTGACCCATTTTAACAAAAATGCCAAAGTTTGATAAGGCAATGATGCCAAATGTAGATGGTAGTGGTGTAGTATTCCCAAATGGGGAGGTGGTTTGGAAGCTCTAGAAATGATTACCACAATCTCAGAACCCAACTTGCACAAATCGTACAGCTCGTACGGTCTCCATCGTACACTATGTCAATCTACCAAAATAGCTTGTACGGTCACCAAATCGTACAGTTGTATGGTCCAAATCATACAAAATAGTACCTTGTATGATTTGGTACTCATACAACTCACTAGAACAGGTTTTGCAAGTTAAATCGATCGGTTTTGTAATCGATTTCTCCAAACTAGCTTTATTTCCTTAATTGGCAGGTTTTGGGTTGCAGCCTTATTACCAAATCGGGTAAATGACTGTTTGTACGATTTGGGTACAACACTTGTATGGTTTGTATGAACCCTTGCTACAACTAATACTTAGATTTATCACTCTACTCAACCAATCCTTCCAAGATATATTTTGGGAAGTTTCTACTTGTCAATTGCTCCAACTCTTCATAACATGCAAACCCTAAATCAATAGCAATGAGTTGTATTCATCTTGGGCAATTCCAAAAATCGTACAACTACCTGGAAACATCAATTATGGTTGTAATTCTTCATACAATCACTTCCATTCTCCACACCAAGTCTAGAAAGTAATCAGGATCATTCACAATGCAATTCCATCCATAGACATGCCAAGTTATGCATCAAACATGAACTACACAACCTGCAATAGTCAAAACGTATGGTGGAATTCACAAGGGCAAGGAAATAAGGAAAATTGTTGTAATATTCATATTATGAGGAATCTTGTACAATATAGCCATTGGAATCCTATACAATATAGCCATTGGCATTGCTCACAATCACCATAACAATCACAATGAACAACATATAAACCAATGTAGACACCTAAAACATGTCATGTTTAGGAGACTACTCATATGGGCATATTTATAGACCATATGATTGATATTGGATCCTATCAAGGCTAAGAAGTGGTTCTAACCACTCATTTTAGGCATCTTGGGCCTATTCAATCGTAGTCGTGGATGGCATTTGCAGCTAAGATCTTAGTTGTGGTTGACACCCGTGGCTAGGGTCCTAGCCATGTTTAGGAGTCATGGCTAGCCTTGTAACTATCTCAGTCTCCTGAGCTGAGACAAATCAGTTTTAATGGCCATGTGTAACTGATCCTAGGTGGTTTTGGATGAGGAATCTTCTGGATGTTTCCTCCCAACTGCCCCAACCTATCAATTCTTGATCTTGGCTTCTCAAGAAAGCTATGATGAGGAGTTAGGAAGGCTATAAGACTCCCTTCAAAATTGGAGAGAGGTCTAGATTGATCCCAAATTTGAATGCAATGAAGCCCTACCAAATTGGAGAGCCACTTGTAACCCCTAAGGAGTGCTTACATGCTATCCATTTGGAGAATCATACCTATGTTTGAAGCAATGGATATTTCAAGAGCTTGAGAAGTAAGCATAACCAATTAACACACTTTCATTACCAATTCTAGTTAATTACATATCCAATATATTTTATAACACCAAGGTGACCCTTGATCATCAATTCCTTATCCCTGATTTCAAGAGAACGAGAAGTTTTCCCATAGCCATGGCTAACAGAGCCAGCTATGCTTAACACCCATGGCTAGGGTTTGATGCTCTTTTCCCTCCATTTTAGCAATAAATTTCTACTTCCACTTATGCAATTAGGTTAATTAGTAGCATTATAGGTAGCTTTACCTTAATCTTTGTCATATCTTTTTCTCTGCTCTCTACTAGCCATGGCTGAAACGCTAACCATGGATAATTAGTAGCATTATAGGTAGCATTATAGGTAGCTTTTCCTTTGTCACATTTATATTCCCTTAAATTTATAAAGAGATAATTCACATTATGGTTAACACACGAAGAGGCCAACCTCAGTACACAACGGTGGTGGATACTGAATCTCCAGGACACACACAAGATAATGTGTTGGAACCTCTACTACAAGATCCTCATGAATGATGCTCGATGAGTATTATAAGTTATGATTTGATGCATGGGAGTTCTATATAGAATACCCCAGTGAGAAGACGTAACACACTCCTCATGGGATAGAACTAAGGGTGGCTCAAGGCCCCCATCATCACATGGTAGACATAGATAAAATATGCCTAATTAGGGGCAGGAAGATAGGGCTGCATCATAGTGCAAACCCCTAAGGACTTCAAACCCTAATGAAATTGTAAGGTTCATGATAGATCTTGCCACACTTGGATTCAATGGTACACCTCCAAATGAAACATGGAGGACTAGTCAGCTTAATGGACTAGAACAAGTTCTAAGGGAGACTAGGGTATAATACCTCTACTATTCACTCTCATTCTAAGAGCTCATGCAGTGAGGGCACACAGAGGTACACCAATGAGCTAAGAGAATGCTCAAAGCACTCCCATAGCACATGTGCTTCATCCACATAGGCAGTTATAGAGAATAAACTATAGCATAACACAAATGCTATCTACATAGATAAGGATAAGAGTGTGGCATATAAGTCTATTGGGACTTATACTAATAAAGCCCTACATATAGAGCTGTGAAGTTAGAGGTCTCACACTACTGATCTTGTAGATCAATCTCAGAGGCTGGATTCAAAGTAGAGATGATACATTTTCCAAGACCAATTGGAGGATGTGCATGTAGAGCATGAGTGCCTCGAGCATGAGGACTCTCAATGGTAAATGTTTCTTAGGCAATTTTTATACAAGCAACACCTACAAGAGCAATGCATACTTGATCAAAAGGAGTATGAAGAGAGAGAGTATAGACTAGCTCAAGCTAATCTACCTCCTCAAAGTGAATATAGGGACCGCAACCAAATATGTGCTACATTCTAGCCCAAATTACACCCTAAACAAGTTGAGAATCGTACTCATAATATGGCCTAGAACACGCTACAGTGCCAAGAACTAGAAAAACTTGGGCATACCTAGTATGAAGAGTCAGAAGGAGACAAGCAAGATCAGTAATATCCTGAGATATCCTTAGTAGATGTGGATGATGAGCTTAATCCTCCACCTTAGCCTAAAAATAATCTACCTTTAGTAGCTCCATAGAGACCCCTTAGGGAAGATGAAATTTTATCCTTGCAAGCATACAAAGCCTTGGCTAAAAATGTGAGAGCTATTGAGAAACAAGGGATGACTTATCAAAATCCTACCTTGAATAAAATTCACAATGCGCCTATATGCCCTTCATTTTCTAGCCCAGTTTATCCCGATCATTTGATATGCCCAAGCTAGACAAGTTCCAAGGTGATGAAGATGCACAAGAGCATGTGACAAGATTCATGAACATGTGCTTCCAGATACAAATTAATGATGCCTTATTACTAAGAACCTTCATAATTACCATTTCAGGCCCAACCCTAGAATGGTTTAATCAATTGAAGAGGTATATCATTACCAAATTTGAACAGTTGGCTAATGCATTTCTTGAACACTTTTCTTTTGGCATCAATAAGAAAACCAATTTGACTAACTTAGTAGCTTTAAAGAAATATGACGACAATTCAATCATGAATTTTGGTAATATATGGAGGAAGCTAATGGCTAAGCTACCATTCTCCATATCCACTACTAAATTAACCCAAATTTTTACCAAAAGCTGCACAAAACACATCTTGTTGTTATTACAATTGTAGTAGTGCCAAACATTCGAAGAGGCTTCGGTGCAATCTAAGGTCATAGAATATATCAAGTTACAAGAAGGTAACTTGAAACTCTACATAAAAAAGGAGTGGAATAACAAGAACACAAAAAGCCAAAATCACCAGGCCAAGATAGCTCACGTGAATCAGGTTGTGTTAAACCAACAAAAGGAGAATTAGGGCCAACAATCATAGAACTATACAACTCAACCTCCCCTACATAGTACAACCAGTGCAACAATAAGAAGTAGGGTAAGAACAAACAGCAGTGACCTCCTCACAAATTTATGCAATTGTATGAGACTATGGCATCAATATTCAATAAATTGTGGGAGGCTAAGGCCATAACTTGAAGTCAAATTACTTGATTCTAATCAACCTAAATTGAAATGATTTAGGGAAGATCAGTATTGCTCATACCACAAAAATTAAGGGTACGATATCAAAATTTTCCATAGTTTCAAGCATTTTATACAAAACATGATTGATAGGAACAAGTTAATCATTGATAATCCTTTGGCTCTAGATAACCAAAATATAGGAATATTCAAAAATTTCCTACCAAATCATGATCCACCAAGAAACAATGTTGGAGAAGTAAATCAAGTGTGGATCGAACCACCCATGCAAGTATTTATCGGTATGGTGAATGTAGTCACCAAAAATAGGAGGTATAATCAACCAGATACTCCTCCTACTCCAATTAGAATTCAAGTTGTGTCCCCTCAAAGGCTAGCATAAAATAACTTGTCAGGCCTATCAACTAGACCAGTGGTGACGATAAGGAATAGACTCATTCAATGTCTACAGATAGCCTCAAAAAATCTATCTATTTATGAGATAATACAACAGTCTCCTAGATACAAGGAGATGCTAATGGATATTTTGAGGTCCATAGAAGTATAGTCCCAAGATCTAGAAGCATTCACCAATTTTGTGGGACATGTTTAGTAGTGTCAAGAGCCCGTCATTCAATTCTATGACCATGAAATCAAGATAGTATCTACTACTATAGTAAACCTACCACTTCATATTATCACATGTGTACACCACACACCCTTCAAGTGGGTGTTGATCGACATAGGATCTTTGATCAATATTATTGCCACAAAGGCCTTGGCATAATTAAAATTGCCTAGATCGCATATTATGCCTTCGACTTTCACATTGAGAGCATTCAACGACACATTATGCTTGATAGTGGGAACTATAATCCTTCCTCTTTAGGTTGGATTGAATACCATCCCTATGATATATCACATGCTTGAAGGTGCAATGCAATACAAAATTCTCTTAGGCAGGCCATGGATAAGAGAAATGCAATGTTTACCCTCGATATTATATCAGTGTATTAAATATGTACACGAGGGGCAAGTGCATGTGGTTCCTTTGGATGAGGAACCATTTATGTATGTTCAAGTGGATTTTCCAAGGTATTTCATTCTCCCATATACGCATATGGATATTAGATCTACATCACCTATTAGGCATCTAGCGGGAAAATCAAAGGAAGTGTGCATCGATTCTTCAAAATCAGTCCCCCGACCAACTCCACATGCAATAGTTGCTTCTACGAAGCCTACATCATCAAAAATGCTTAGGAATTATTAGAAGCTAAAGGTCATATTGGATGAAAAATATTCTAAGGGAATCCCCAACATAGCAACTACCGAGGTACCAAATCCCACGGAGGAGGGAAACTCATAGAATGAAGTTGAGGAGGTACCTCAACCTACCTCATCTATCTCTTTAGTTGGATCATCTACACCATAGGTGAAAATTCATTTAGTGAATCCTGAGTTAGAAAAATACCTGGTGTAGAATATGAATTTCACACCAATCATTGAATCTGCATAGGATATGGGCAGGCCTCAAGCCCATCGCTTTAATTCTTAGAGCCCAATCCTTTTTCCCCAATCGAAGAAGGTTTTGTAACTGGTGCATCCTTCTTGGATGCACAATAACTGGTCTTGTAAGGTTGGCATAGTCACCCCTCCCATCTAGGCCACCAAGGACTTGTCCAATTGTGCCACAAATAAATGAATGAAGAAATAATAATAGGAGAATGGAGGCATCTCCTCCTTATCGACTAATATGGCCTTCTATAATTGCTACAACTCTTGATCCAAATTATCACTAATTATATCCTCCCACCGGTAGAGAGGAGTCTTGTCAGTCCTGTTTCACTGGAGGATTAAAAAATTACCTCCTTTGTAATCATCTCCAGGTCCTTAACCCCCAATTCCATATTAATCATATCGACATAATCCTACACCTAAAGCTAGAGGGGAAAATTCCTAATAGGGAAATTGGATAGCCTGTTCCTCATTTTTTTAGCAGAGTTTGGGGGAACATAGTGTTTAACATATAATTGGCCTGGAGGGCCAATGTTTGAAATTCCACCACCCTAGACACAATGGCTAGTCCAAATACATGCCTAATCCTATTAGTCAACACTCGAGCCACCACCTTGCCCTTATAATCTCTAATTTTTTGGCTCTTGGATTCGTAGGTGACTGCGAGCCATGACAATAAATTTGAGTGATACACTCTCGGGCATGTTAACCAGCCTAGGTTCATGTTCCATTTATTTTAGACCAAGGCAGACAAGGTACTATCCCTATATGCTTGCATGTAGAGACATTTCAAAAGCATTGGGTGGCACTGGTTATCCTCCTCAGTGGGGTCAAATGCGTAAATTATTACCCCCTCTACCTCATTTTGCTACTCTTCTATAATATCTCTATTTGTATCTGGTAAATGTGTGAGGGCCTTAGGGTCCTGTGCCCTCCCTGTATTTTTTATAATGGGCCATGCCTCTATAATTTTACCAATTCTTTCCCTAATAATGGACACTTCTGGAGCAATCAAACTGGTGGATGCCATGGGAACAAGCAGTGAGACTATGAAATTCTCTACTTTCTTTTCTCTACGCTCGACCTTATCAATGAGCAATCTTTGCATGTAGTAATAGCACAAAATAGGTCTGTCACCTCCCTTATAAAGTACATGTAATTAATTCACTAGGTGGGCCTCATGCGATTTTTCATTTGATGAAGCTCTCTGGTTGGTCAAGCGCACCACGTCAACTATCACTTTATCGACCTAATGCACCAGTGGAGGGGGAATTATAGTTGAGGGCAGCAGATGGGATACATGGCAACTTTGGGCTAGATGAGGTGGGATGCAGGTAGGTAGGGCATACATAAAGAGTGCGCTAGATTTAATACTTGTGCACACTCCATTGGGAAGTGGAGTGTGTAGCTCTCGAGGTGGGTGCACAGGTTCATGCACCCGCTCAACTTTTATACGCCCCAAGGGAGTGGGGCATGTGAGACTCAATGGGTCATATATGCTATGTGTCCTTAATTAATTTTGTGCACTCTATCATAGTGGAGTGCACAACCCAGAGGTGGATGCATAGCTTGTGTGCTTGGCTTGGACCCTTGTGCACCCCAATGGAATGGGCACATGGATGTTGGTTGGGATGCACAAGCCTATCCACCCCGACAGATGTTATGATATCTGCTTCAAAAGTAAAGCACATCAGTCAGGATAGGAGCATACAACTTGTGCACTCCAAGGCTTTGTGCATGCTCTGAAGTAACAGAGCATGCATTAGGCTTTGAGATGCACATAAAGGTGTGCACTCCTCAAGTCAATTGGTGTGCTCTATCTTAGTGGAAAACACAAGGTATATATGGGCACACAAATATGTGTGCCCGTAGGGATTTTGTTTGCTCCATTGGAGTGGATCACACAGGCTTATTTGGGGTGCATGGGTTGTGCACCCTTTATTGGTCTATGCACACTCCATATATTTGGAGCATGTGGGCTTCATGAGGGGGCACACAACCTTGTGTGCCCTATTGGACTATTGTGTGATCCACATCCTCATGGAATGTGTGGCCTTATGGTAGGGTGCACGACTTGTGCACTCCTAGGGGACATTGTGTGCCCCATTACCCAATGGGGCGCATGGGCTAGAGGCGAGTGCACAAAGGTGTATGCATAGTAAGGTCCTTGCATGCTCCACTATTGGAGCATGAAATCTCGGCTTGGGATGCACAACTTGTATGATTGAGAAGCTTTTAGTGTGCTCCATTGAAATGGAGTGCACAAGGCTAGATTGGGGTGCACCACCTTGTGTGCACCACAGGGAGATGCAATTTAGGCTCCCAAAAGGGGGACTATATTTTTGGGAGTCAACAGGACCTTCAAAATTAAGGTAATTGCTTCCCCTTGAGGAGCCAATTTTTATGTCTATTCCTAAAGTAGACCTAGTAATCCCCATTCCACCTAAGACACATCTAGAGTAGGGGGAGAAATCCAAAGACAGTGAGTTACACCCATGTGGTCCTGAAGATTTCATCCATTCCATCAATATGATCTCCATTGATTTGACCACTCCACTTCATAATCCATCTAACCCTTCAAAACTTTTGTACCTCAATCTTGAGGCCATTGATTTCAATCACACCAATTTGCCCTTATAGCCTAAAGATTTCTTCCCTAACTATGAAATGTTACAACCACTTCATTTTGTGCTAGGTTGTGCATACAATGTTTATCATGCTGAGGGAAATTCAGATTTAGTGGAACCTTTAAAACTAGTAGATGACATCCATTTTATTCCTATGCCTCACCATCTTGAGGAGTGGTCACATATGTCAATAGAGGAAACCTTCAAAGTGGATATCAATGAAGATCCCACGAATCAAAGGAAGGTTAAATTCAAGGAAAGGTTATCTCCTAAAGAATGCGCCAACCTCATTCCTCTACTGAAAGAGAGACCTGATATCTTTGCTTAGACTTACAAGGATATGATGGGTCTAGATCCAAAATTTATTACTCATAACCTTTCGCTAAATCCCAACAAGAAGCCAGTAAAGAAAAAACTTAGGAAGATGCATCCAACCATCGCTTTGATGGTTAAATATGAGTTATAAAAATTATTGGATGTAGAATTTATCATTTTCATCGACTATCCAAAATGGGTATCCAACATGGTACCTGTAGGAAAACCTGATGGAAGAATCCATATTTGTACAAATTTTAGAGACCTTAATAAGGCAACACCCAAGGATTCATTCTCATTTCCTAACATTGATGCTCTGGTAGACGTAATTGTAGGTCACAAAATACTTTTCCTTATGGATGATTTTTTTGGTTACAATCAAATTTGAATTAAAACCAAATACCAACATAAAACCACTTTCACAATGCCATGGAGAACATTTTATTACAAATTTATGCCATTTGACCTTAAAAATTTTGGTGCCACATACCAGAGGGCTATAACATATATCTTTCATGACTACATGCATAAGATCCTAGAAGATTATATTGATAACTTATTAGTGAAGTCATTGTTGTTTTTAGAGCACATCGAGGTTCTCAGGAAATTCTTCGATCACCTGATAGAGCACAATGCCAAGTTGAATCCCAAGAAATATGTCTTTGGCATAACTTTAGTTAAACTCTTGGGATTCATTATTTCTAAATGAGGGATCAAATTTGACCTAGCAAAGTTCAAGGACATTTTAGAAATATGTTCTTCCACTAATATAAAATAATTGAGAAGCCTATAGGGAAAAGTAGCATCTATAAAATGATTCATTGCATAATTATCGGAAAAATGTCGATCCATGAATAAACTTCTACACAAGGAGGTCCCATTTAATTGGGATGAGGACTATCAAAAGGCCTTCACTGAGATCAAGCAATATTTGGAAACATCACTAGTTCTAGCTCTGCCTAGACTATATGTGCCATTCTTGCTATATATATCTACCATCGACTTTGCATTGGGAACCATGTTAGCCCAAAATAATGTGCAAGGCAAAGAACAGGCAATATATTACATCAGCCAAACTTTGGTCAGCTACAAGATACAATACGCATATGTGGAAAAACTATGCTTAGTAGTAGTCTTTGCAACAAAGAAGTTGAGACACTACATGTTAAGCCACATGACATATGTAGTATCAAAACAAAATCCTTTGCAGTATATGATGAGAAAAATGTATTATAATATGCATACTACAAGGTGGGTCATTCTATTGACTAAATTCGATATAGAATTCATAATTCAAAAGTCTATCAAGGGATAAATCATAGCAAATAAACTGGCAGAGGCTCCTCTTCAGGATCATATACCTCTTGTCATAGAGCTCCTTGATGATGCAATCTTTGCATTATTGAAGTCATCGAAACCTGAAGAACCTGATAATCAAGTAGATATATCTCTATTCTTCAATGGTTCCAAATGCGAGCAATGGGGTGGTGCAAGAATTATGTTTTTCATACCACAAGGTGCTCCAAAGCCCTTGTCTTTTAAGCTCAATTTCCCTTATACCAATAACAATGTTGAATACAAGGCCCTAATCTTGGGTCTCCAAATAGTGCTCGCCATGAAGATGAAAAAGCTAAATATATTTGGTGACTTCTTGCTCATTGTTAATCAAGTTAATGGGATTTACCAGTGTATATGTCCCATATTAAAGGTATATAAAGAGCTTGTGGACATGTGTCTAGCCTAACTATAATGGTACAACATCAAGGAAATCCCTCAAACATCCAACATATTTGCAAATACCATGGCATCTTTGGGATCCTTAATCCCTCATAATCTATCTACTGACTTCACTACCATTCAAGTGAAAATTCTATCACAAACCATGATACTATGTGAGGCATAGAACAATCAAGAATCAGTCCACATGATTCAAATAGAACCAACCCAGGAATGGTTCTACAAAGCTAGATACTTTTTGAAGAATGCGCCTTGCAGATATTTGCTTTCATAGGGTCCTGCAGAGAATGGTACCACAATCCTCCACAAGGTTGTTTCCTAATTGAATTTTATATAACTCAAACTATAGTAGGAACATGTCGTTCAATCAGTTGAAGCTATTGCCTATCAAGATTGGATGTCACAAGTACATGATTTCCTTAAACTTGGTATAATACCATAGGGATTATTGAATGTCGTAAAATGAGCATTTAAACAAAAAGTGATTAAATATATCTTTCTAGGAGATATTTTATATCATCAAAGCTATGATGGAATTCTCCTTCATTACCTTGAGCTCTAAGAATTAGCTTGGAAATATTACTAGCTCATGATGATACATGTGGTGGCCATTTTGGCGGCATGGCCATCATCAATCGCATCCTTTTAATGGGTTATTATTGGCCCACTATGGAGAAGGATTGCACAATGTATGTTAATAAATGCATCAAATATCAGCATCATACTAATCTTACATGCTTGCCATTGTAGTCCTTATAGCCCATCCAAATGGCTTGGCCATTTTCTTAGTGGGGTTTGGATATAATTGGTAAGATCTCTCCCCCATCATCGGGCCAACATAAGTTTATCATAACGGCCATTGAGTACTTTACAAAATGGGTGGAAGCAATCCCTTTAACAATGATAATAGAAACATGTATTATGGAGTTCATACTCCATAATATCATATATCATTTTAGGATACCATCTAAGATCATATCGGATAATGAAACATCATTCAAAAATAAAATTGTAAGGGCTTTAACATCCAAGTATAATATAAAATATAGTTTTGTGACTCGATAATATCTACAAGAAAACGGGTAAGTCAAATCTTCTAAAAAGATAGTGATAGCAATATTGAAAAATACTATGCAAGAAAACCACAAATATTAGCATATATAGCTACCCCTTGCATTATGGGCTTACAGAACTAGTATGTAGACACCCAATAGGGAAATCTTGTTTTCACTAGTATATGGCACTAAGGCCATTATGCCCTTAGAGTTGGAAATTCCAACCATGTTCATCACATTAAAAGAGTTCATATATGACAACACTACGCAACAAGCTCACCTCGACCAATTGAAACTTCTTGATAAACGTCGCTTGAATGTTGTTGAGCATCTTTGAGTTTATCAGGAACACCTAAAATGAGCTTATGAAAATAAAGTCCACCTAAGGGACTTTAAAGTTGGGGATTTTTTGTTGAAAGAAAACCAATAGAACTCAAACCTGTAGTCGCACCTACGAGACAAATTTGTGTCCAACTAGTTAGGTCCATATATCATCTTAGAGAAGATAGGATATTGAACATATCACCTAACATCGCTTGAAGGTTTTAAAGAGCTTAAAGCTCTCAAAATTCTTCATCTCAAGGCGTTCCACACATAAAACTAAAAAAAAAATCAAAAACATTCAAAAAGCAATAAAATCCAAAAACATTGCAAAACATAAAAAACAAAAAAACATTTACATTATGCATATTTATTTTGCATTAGGTATGCTCATCCATTGCACTTGCATTAGTATAGGTTGTGTTTACAATCTTACAAATGACACCATGTTTGTATCTTAATCATACATCTATTCATCATTATCATCCATCACCTCTGTGAGTAGTGTTTTTCAACACAACCGTTCTCATTGCTATAAGGAATATACTAGGGGTTTTTGGTCATTCAGCCATACCTAGTGATATTATAAAATGTTTTAGAAAGCTATATTCAATTTTAATATATGAGGTCTAGTTTTGATAGTACCTTGCATATTTCAAAATCCTATCACAATTTAAACATTAACAATCCTAGTTTGAACAAGGAAATATGAACACTACGAAGTGGTCCTAGTCACCTTAAGTGAAAGGTTTTTACTTGCTCATATTGTGATGTGCATGGTCTAGAGTGTTGATCATTGAAAAAAGGACAAGCTTCCCCCTACCAAAATAAATCCTTTGCTTTCATACAAAATAAGAAAAATCCTAAAATAAAAGAAAAATTCCTTGCTAAAATAAAATGCAAAATAAATAGTGATTTTCATCACTATGCATGAGCAAGTATCCCAATAAATGTGAAAAAAATAAGGGGGTAAAGAGCTTGAATCCATAGAATGGTCACTAATCTAAGCCATTGAGTGATCCCAAATACAACAATGGGTTGAATGAATCCCACCTAGCATTGGGGTAGTTCTAAGCAATTTATAAATGAGCTAGCTTTAGGTGGTCTGTCTTACCTAGTGGTCTAGTATAATTGCGTCCAAACTTAGAATCAAGGTGAAGATTTGGTGATCCTCATTACAGAAATGGACTGAATGAATCTTACCTAGCAATGAGGTAGTCTTATGTCTCATACAATATATTCATTTGCACACACAAGGATAATGAATATCTTGGTCTTCATAACAAAAACTTTGGTCTTTTAGGAGTCATGTATAGTGATTATACAACTTTTGATTAATCAATTAGGGTGTTTGAATCTCATGGAAAACCTAAAAAATACCTTATATCAACAAGTCACATCAATCATCAATGTATCTTTATGAGATTTTATTTATTAAAGGGTGCTTATAACATAGGATAGATATCGGATGGATATCAGTAATAATATTTAGATGGTCACTGACTATCTGGTGCATATATTTTAATTTATAAAAGCTCATGAGGAAAAACCATACATTTCTCAATTCTCTCATCTTATATATGGATGTTTAAATGATTAATTCTTATGATAAGGGTTACCATTTACATTTATGATTTTTATATATTTTGTGGTGTTGTCCATTAGTTTGTAACACATATTACATTTATTCCTTATGTTTTAAGTGATTAAAGCATACAGATTCATTTTCATTAGATCATACTCATGTAATTAATGCATTACAACACATACATCATGTATCATATCATATCACATAGATTAAATGCATAAAAAATTGAAATAAATTAAACATGCATTTAATAATAAGCAGTGCATCCATATATGTACCCATGATCATAGTGTATACATGCATATAGATCATAACATATAAACATACATATATCATCTAGCTAGTGCATGTCATCAATGCATTGCATCCATGAGCATCTCATAACATAAAAATAATAAAATGATACACAAAATTGTAAGCCCAAAATGACCACATCTTCAAAAAAATTTGAAAACTATTCTAAGGCATGGAAATCTCTATTCTGTTGAGGGCATAGAGTATTTTGGAGTGGATCTATGCAAGAGACCCGATTCCACTCAAACACTTAGACTTTTTTAGAAAAGTTCTTATTCTACTCGAGAAATAGTGTATTTTGGAGCGGATCCATGCAAGAGACCTGATTCCACTCAAACACTTAGTCTTTTTGAGAAAAGTTCTTATTTCGCTTGAGATAGTGTATTTTGGAGCAGACTCCGATAGGTTCTCAATTCACAAAACTTTTTAGCTTCACTGACATTAGTATAATAACAAGTGTAGAATGGCAATTCTATTTTATTTCATGTGCTCCAATGACTAAGTACTGAAAAGCTTGATTCCACTAAGTCCCAAGACTAAAAGTGAGTGGAATGGATATAAGCTCATTTTACACTGCTTTCAGTGCAGAATGGCGACAAAACGGCCAAAAGAGTTGTAAAAGTAATGGAATGAAATCAAGGGCCATTTGCATTGCTTGTAGAGTGGATTGCCGATTCCACAGTCAAACCTAGTTGAATATGACATCAAAATCATTTTTTAGCAGATTACAACTTGCACTTTATACCACAGATACTGGAGAGAAGAGTTAAATTTTTTGAATACTAACTAAGCAGACTAACATCAGATCTGATTATGCTCATAACCCAAAGTATTTCTTTCTGGAATCTAATTTTTTTTTTCGAATCTATTGAAGATGACATTAGCATCTATAAAAGTGTGGAATGGCATTTTGTCTTTCTCCATAGCTTCACAAAATATTTTTGAGTTTTAATCACCACCGTTCATTGAAAAACATCAACGATTAAGATGTTTTTGACATTGTTGAAGTATTTAAAGGTAGATTCTTTCCAGATCAGTGTAACAATCAGTTTGAAGGTGGTAATGTGAAGTGTTGAAGGGTTTTCAAGATCAAGAACCAGAACGGTTGTAGATATGTGATGGAATGGAGTTTCCAATAATGATCAATGATCCAGATCTGTTTCATAGCGACTTAAGGCTCAACCTCCATCAACAAACCAGCAAGTTGCAGAGTTGAGCTACCATGGCAGATTACTCATAGAAAATTTCTAAGACTTCACCAACCAATGAGATAATGCTAACAAAGCTCTCTGCTGAGCTGTAAAATTATAATCTTTGTAATATATCCTTAATATATTTCATTTTTAAAAACTATAAATAGAGGCCGAACCCTCGTTTTTAAGGGTCGACTCTAGTGTGTTTGCTTTCCCTACTGTAAATATTCTTTGCAAACTAATGGAAGGAGCATTACTCTTATTTTTTACTCAAGAACATATTATCTTCGCTATATTTTATGCAAGAGGTTTGAAGTTGTGAATTGCATTTATGTCAATGCTCTAGTGGTTAGTTCATTCCAATTTATTGGATTACTAGTTGTGAAAGTAATTGAAATTTGTTCATAGTTAGATCTTTGTTGATAGGGAGTTTATTTCTACTAAATCTAATTATTGGTCAATTCTTCTAAATTGGATTATCAGTATATTGGATATTGGAATTGCTTTCTGCAATATATCTCTATTTTGTGCTTAAATGTATGAAGATTTCATGGTTTTATGTGTTGCTAATTTTGAGTTATGAGACACTAAAAATAGTTTTTGGGAGCTTCTTTTTGTAGTTGTCTATGTTGTTAGCCTATCTAACCACTATTTTCATAAGATCTCTAACCCTAAATATTTTTCTAACCATTTTATTTAAACCCTAATTGAGCTTTAATTATTTCAACACCTTGCTAAGTTGACAAGAAACCAGCCTACACTGGAGGTTGGGCTGAATTAACATTTGGTCCATCCAATATTGAGTGTTGAGATGTGACTATCAGGTGCATGCATGGATAGAAAATTGGAAGATAGATAGTCATAGTGTCAAGTAAAACTTGATGTAAATTTGGTATCCAATAGTTTTTGGCACACCCGGTGGGACCTGTTTGCAAGAAACACTAAAACCCATCATATGATTTATTGTTTTATCTTTACCTGAAGGAATCAAGATTTGGTGAATTGTCTTGACCTTGCTAAGGGGAGAATAGCAAATTCACCTGGTGACTCCCTGGTATTTTAACATCAGAAAAAAGTGTTATCCCTATAGACCATAGTTTTTCATGTATACCAGGTCATTCAAGAGGAATAACCCATACTCATTTTTTTGCTGTGAGTTAACTTATAGAGGATAAATTGTTATAATAAATTTAGACCAAAAATTTCATTCATAATAAAATCCTACTGAGGATAATCCTACAACTAATCATGCAGTTAATCTAATAGCACCTCCAATAGGAGTTACACCTGGAAACATGGCATAAAATGCAGTCCCAAAACAGCCCTTATAGAAGTACCCCAGCTAGAATACAGCTACCCCCTTAGACTAGCACACATGCATGATATTCCTCAAGATGTGTCTAAGTCTATTCCCACTTATGATGGATTTGTAAAAACTTCATATGAGCACTACTAAGATATTTTGAATCTGGTAGCAATCCACAATATAAAGAATGAAGATGTTATTATCAAGATTTTAGCCATGTCCTTTAGAGGAAAGATTTTGCATTGGTTTAGGAATATTGAGGACAATACCATCACCTCATGGGTAGCATTGGATGAGCTCTTTATGGAGGAATTTAATGAATCTATAGATCCTTTTTCCTTCTCAATCAGTTCATGCCTATGCAAAAACATCAACAAGAAATAGTTTCAGTTTTAAATCTAAGGTTCAGTAGAACCTGGAAGAGCATTCCTCTTGCAGCTAGACCAGTTGTAAGCCTTGATTATATGTATTATATCAGAGCTCTTGGATCAAATTTAGGCCTAAAAATCCAAAAATTTTGGGGGGAAACTTTTCCACAAGTTTATAATGCACTTGTTCATGTAGAAAATGTTCTTATTAATGTTGGGAGATTACCTCCAAAAGTTGTGCTACCTTACAATTTGGAAACCAATAATGTCCAAATCCAAGATACTACTTCATCTTATATGGATCCCTCTACATTTTCATCCCCATTCCCTTAGATGACCCCCATTCCTTAACCAAAATCACCATCTACTACAGCTCCTTTCCCTCCACTTCCTTCTCAAAATCCTTAGGAATTTTCTGTCATCCTTGATATACATAATACTTTGAATACTTTGAGCAACAAGATGAATTCTATGGAGAAGAGTGAAATGGAAAGGTCTCAAAAAAGAATATTCTCTTATGTGAATAAATATCAAAGACTTGGTCCTAGCAATAGTACTAGGATAAGAGTGAATGTAACATATGAAGAGTCTGAGTGTTCTTTAGTGATAAGGTCAGTTTAAGAATAAAATCTAGCTACCTATTTACATTGATAATGAAGCTTAAATAGGTACTACGGTGCCAACAATACAAACATCGCACCTCAAATCTCATTGAGGGAGATAATAGGGAGGCAAATAGAATATTTATGCCAACTAACCTTATTACTACTAATAAAATCTAATTGTAGCTAACAACTAACTTAATTGAAACTAATACAACTATTGGCTGACATAGCCATCTAGCTAGAATCCTACATGAGTAGAAGACTCACGGTAGGATTATTTGAAAACCTAGGAAATAAAAGAATCTAACGTAGGATGAACCACAATAATGTGATACCCTCATCATACCTCCCCACTCAAGAATAACCAAACGCTGTAATGAAGGCTCATAACCGGGCGAAAGAACATCCTGGAAGCCATGGGATGCTGGTGTAGAGATACAACATTGAGAGAACTCCCTTGCCAAATGAAACTTGATGACAAGGAGTAAGGACCTGTTGCTAGATCTGCAAAGGCTACTGAACATATAAAATTGGAGGAAACAACATCAAAAGAGGTTATTGCAATACTCAATGAGGAAAAACAAGAAGAGCAGTAAGAGCAACAGGAGGAGGAACTGATGCTGGAGGAGGAAGAACCTCCTTAGGAATAGAAGGACACATGTCCTTAGGCCATGAAACTAAATAAATCCTTGGTAAAGATTCCAAGAATTTTGTATGTGGAATATTACATATAAGAAAGCTCTTACTCTGATGATGCAAAGAATAGGTTTTATGGTAAGCATCATAGGAATCTCGCTTATCATATTGATAAGGCTGGCCTAGAATAATTCCACACAAGTCCATGGGAGTCATGTCACAAGTGACTCAATCCACATAGTGTGGACCACGAGTAAATGACAAAGTATAAAATTTTGTGATTGCTGAAGTAGTGCCCTCATCCTTCCAACCTAGTGAATATGAATAAGGATGGGGTTTGACTGGCAATTTGAGACAATCAACCACATCTTGAGAGATGATATTGGTCGTGGAGCCATTGTCAAAGATGCAAATCACAAAAAAGTTGGGGAGAAGATGTGCTCGTGTGAGGAACAAACTCTCTCTATGTTTTTGTCGATGTAGGAGGGTCACTTGGTTTAGTTTCCCTTGAAGTTTTGGATACACCGTATCTTCTCCTACACAATTAATGGGCCCATATTGTGGTACCTCCTATTGAGGTTGTGCAATCAAATTTCTCCTCTTTCTGAAGTAGTCATCTTCGATGTGTCCTCATTTCTTACAATGATTACAAAACTTCTTTTCATTATAAAAAGGGGAAGAAGAAGAGGGAGTAGTAGAAGAAGAATAATTTGTTGAAGTTTTCTCAGACTACTGCTACTATAGTGGTCCTAGTTTAGGTGCCTTGGATGAGGCCCCTGACTTCATAGCAAGTTTCTCTTCCTCTAGTTGTGTCTTATTATATACCTCATTTAAAGTGGCACAAGGTGTATATTTCAACTCTCGAAAGAGTTGATCTTGTAAACCACTCTTAAACTTGTTGATAAGCTTAGGAGTGATATTAAGGATGCTATTGAGAATCCTTAGTTTGTTGAATTTTCCAATGTAATCCTGAACACTCATGTTGTGCCCTTGCCTCAGACGAAGCCATTGGAAATCCAAATCCTTAGCAAAATTAGAAGGATAGAATGTATCCTTCAATTATTGGACCAAATCATCCCAAGTGTCTATGGGATCCTGATTTCTTTAATGATCCTATACCAAAACTTTATCAATGCCAAAAAAAATTAGTTTTGCACAAGCATCTTGGTCATATTTTTTAAATTTGCTATAGTCAAACCAGGTATCCATGTCAAGAATCCAACTATTGAGAATGTCTGGATCCTAAGAGCCATTATAGATTTTAACCTCACATTTGATATGAGGTCGAGGTTCATGAGATATAATTGGAGGACTAGGCCCAGTCATGTTTTGAACCTTGTCAGCCAAGAGGTTGACTACGTCAGCTATGGTGGCCACTTGCTTTGCCAAATCAGTAGTCATCTGACCTCTGGTGTAATCCAGGAGGCTACAAAACTCCTCTCAAAAAGAGTTACAAAAATTTGCCTCGCAGGGCAATTACAACAGTGCTATGAGTTCCAAGCATAATAAGCCAACAAAAGACTTCCAATTTATTGCCTCTTAGGAAATTTTACAAAAGTTTACAATTTGCCTTGTAGGGTAGGTTTCCAATTCTGTGTTTTTACTTTGCAAAATTTCAATAAAGTTGATTCAAAATAATTAAATCTAATAATAAAAATATTAATGTGGTTTGAAAAATCAAATTAAATTTGAAAACAAAATTGATTTTTAAAACAAAATGTAATATTTTAATTATTTAGAAAAAATATATTTAAAACAAGAATTTAATTAAAAAAAATACAAAAATAAAAATAAAATGAAAAATTTTACCTATAAGCCAACGAAATTAGAACCTGTGACTTTTCCCTTGCTAATTATTATGCCAATAGCTCCAACCGTCAGATCTAAGAAGCTCGACAGATTGAAAATACCAATAGGTCTTATTTAACTCAGCTTCTTTGATAAGCAGATTGCATCATCGTCCAACAAATCACTCCCAAAAACCTCTGTGATTTGAAACTTCTAGTGACTGTAATCATTCATGCATTCATTTATTGGTGGCTTCGGTCTATGGTAGCATGAAATCCAAATCTACAAACTGCGACCAATGCAGCTTCAACTATAGATCATTTTCGAAAAACAAACCTCCTGTGCATGTCCAAGGGAATATCATAGTTCATTTCCAAACTCCATCAAGAGAAATACCATAGGGTTGTGTAGTCTACAACCGCCTTCAACAAAAAAATATGTTCGAACCAACAATGAACAATGTTTGCAAAGGTATAATCTGTCGTCATATCACTGAAGATGAAATACCTTCTATCGCATAGGTCGTTTGCCAGTGCACAACATAATAAGGTCTTAGCCCCACATTCGGGACACAGTGGCTCGAAAGTGATTTTTTAATCAACAAGGATGAATAAGCCTTATGACTACCTTGTGGTAGTCACCCCCCTCCCACCTTATTTTTGTTCTAGCCCTATTGATATTTGTGCTAGTCCTTGTTCCTTAGATCTTGATCCCACCTTGTGTTGTTTGTCAGCTCCTTCTTAGGTTTGTGTGTCATCTGGTGGAGCCTGCATTAGGTTCTATGTTGTGTTGTTGTGTCCCTCCTTGTTGTCAGGTCCTGATCCAATCACTTATTAGTGTCGGCTCCTACTCCCCCGTTGGCCCCACATGGGCTGTCCACTCCGAAATTTCCAAATCTCTCAGATTTGGGGAAGGTGGGTGGGAGCACCAGCTACAACATTGGTCAAACATAAAATAGAGGATCCCAAATTTTTAAGAAAAATTGGGTCACAAGGTCTCACTTCAATGAGCAAAGAGCCAAATGGCAAAACCAAATGGAGTGAGAGTAATTTGCAAAGAAGCAAAATCAAATCATTGAGTCTGATCGGATCGATCGGGCTCTGATACGAGTGATAAGGCCGATTTAAGAATAAAATCCAGCTAGCTATTTACATTGATAATGAAGCTTAAATAGGCACTAAGGTGCCAAAAATACAAACCTCGCACCTCAAATATCATTGAGAGAGATAATAGGGAGGCAAATAGAAATATTTATGCCAACTAACCTTAGTACTAGCTAAAAACATCTAATTGTAGCTAACAACCAACTTAATTGAAACTAATCCAACTATTGGCCGACATAGCCATCTAGTTAGAATCCTATGTGAGTAGAAGAATCGGAGTAGGATTATTTGAAAACCTAGGAAAGAAAATAATCTAACCTAGGATGAACCACAATAATGTGATGCCCTCATCATAAATCACTGAGTCTGATCGGATCGATCGTGCTCTGATACCAGTGATAAGGCCAGTTTAATAATAAAATCTAGCTACCTATTTACATTGATAATGAAGATTAAATAGGAACTAAGGTGCCAAAAATACAAACCTTGCACCTCAAATCTCGTTGAGAGATATAATAGAGAGGCAAATAGAAATATTTATGCCAACTAACCTTAGTACTAGCTAACAACATCTAATTGTAGCTAACAACTAACTTAATTGAAACTAATCCAACTATTGGCTGACATAGCCATCTAGCTAGAATCCTACGTGAGTAGAAGACTCATGGTAGGATTATTTGAAAACCTAGGAAAGAAAAGAATCTAACCTAGGATGAACCACAATAATGTGATGTCCTCATCATTTAGAAACAAGTTTGGTGAATGTCTGGTGTTTGGTGTGTAATGATCCACATGATTCACAATATTGTGTTATGTACCAACACCATGTTTAGAAAGCTATGGATCAAGTAGAAAGAAATTAGAAAGGAAGGGTGAATATGCTATGGCAACCTAACTAGATCATGGTTGGAAAATATCTTGATGAGGATGGACCTATTGTTGTCATGACAAGGTCAGGAAAGAAAACACTGCAAGTAGATCCATAGAATATGGGTCAATTTTAGGTCCCCTCTCAGAAGAAGAGTGATCCACCTCCCCAAAGCAGTAACACTTTCCCTATTCCCTAGGCCAAGGAAAAATAAAATAGTCTTCCCAAGATATTTGAGAAAGAAACTGAGGGAGATAGAATGAGGTCTAAGGATGAAGCCCAAGAGAGGCTTAGATTCCCCTCCATTACTAAGAGGTAGAGAATTGAGGCCACTCAACAATATAAGAGAAAATATGGTGAGCCAAAGAGAAGGCCTGAGAGACCCACCTTGGCTAAATCTGAATACAACATTGTGGAGGAAATGAAGAAGATACCATCCAAAGCTAGTCTATATGATACCCTCTTCATTCCTGGCCAAATAGACCTGCTAAAATCTTCCTTGAACAAATATCCATAGGATAAGTAGGCCACCACAATTCTTAGCATACCCTCTAAAAAGAAAGAAATATTCCCTACTATTTTAAAGAATAAACCTTCTCCTTTTTACATTTCTTTAAGGATGGAAGGTTGGGTTGTTCGAAATTGTATGATTGACTTAGGGGCATCTACTACAGTTATGCCTAAAGTAGTTTGTGAGGAGATGGGTATGGAATACACCAGATCCTACCCTAGAGTTCTACAATTAGATGGGACACCTGTGAAGATAGTGGGAGTAATCAAGGATGTCTTAATGAGGCTGCATAGAGCACCTGAGGTAACTATAGTACAAGAAATAGTAGTGGTGGATCTAGAGCCTTATTTTGGCTTATGTCTTTCAAGAGAGTTCACTGCAAAGTTGGGTGGATGCATGTATATGGACTATTCCAGCATGGTTATTCCATTCAAAGGAAAGAGGATAAGAATAACACCTGAGAAGCCAGTGTCTTACCACATTGAAAAAATTGAAGGAGACATGTGCAATCTCACTCCTCTAGAGGAATTTGAATTAGTGGATAACTTTGAGGAGTTGGAAATCGAAGATGAACTACCTTTCAGAGAGGATTACAACCAATTTGGGATAGGTATGGGCACATATAATATTTCTGTAGAGATAGAGAAAAAGGTTCCTGCTATATCTAATCAGTCTCTAAGAGAAACAAAAACATGGACCATGCACTTTGATGGTGCTAGATGTAGAAATGGTGTTGGTGTTGGTGTGGTATTACAGTCCCAATTAGAAGGGACAAAGAGTTTTACCTATAGGCTAACATGGTCATGCACTAATAATGTTGTAGAATATGAGGCTCTATGCCTTGGACTGATGCAAGCTGAAAACATGGGCATTAAGATCTTGAACATATATGGTGACTCTGAATTGATAGTAAATCAGGTAAGAGAAAGGTGCAATAGTAAGCACCATTACCTAAAAGCATATAGAAATAGGGTATGGGATTTGATGGAATCCTTTCATACCCTAAACATAAATTTTATTCCTAGAGGAAAGAATACTTTGGAAGATTCCTTAGCAATAAGGGGAGCTAACTTCAACCCTTCTACAGACATAGGAGTTAAGAAGGACAAAGGGATCAAAATTATTTTTAGGCCTATAGTGCCAGATAAGCAAATTTTTTGGTAGGTCTTTGAAAGTGATGAACAAATCATTGATTTTATGGTGAGAGAAGTCTGTCTATCCATTATTCAAGAGGAAAATCTAGAAGAAATTGATCAACAGGATGTTATTCAACTTAAGAACAATCACATACCTAGAGGTTTGGTCACTCTAGAGAGCCTATTTGACAATGAAGACAAGAAAAAGATTAGATCCATGGAAGTCAATGAGAAAATATATAAAGAAGTTGAAATAGAAAAAGAAAAGAAGCTCAAGGTTGGAATCCGATGTTCTCCAGAGGAAGAAGAGGATATCAAAGCTTTATGCCAGAAGTACCAAGACATTGTAGCTTGGTCATATGAGGACCTCAAAGTATATGACAAGAAGGTTATCCAACACACCATTGAGCTAGAGCCTAATGCAAAACCATTCAGGTAGAAACAGAGGCCTGTAAATCCTAGGATCAAAGCCATAATGAGAGAAGAAATTTTGAAGTTGCTAAAGGCTAAGATCATTTATCCAATAAAACATTCAACCTGGGTAGCCAACTTGGTACCTGTAAGGAAGAAGAATGGTGACATCCACCTATGTGTAGATTTTAGAAATCTCAATCAAGCATCACTTAAGGACCACTACCCCCTCCCACAGATTGATCAAATATTGTAGATTGTGGTAGGGGTAGAAAGGTTCTCATTGCTAGATGGTTTCTCTGGATATAACCAAATTTGGGTGAAGAATGAAGATCAGTTCAAGACAACATTCACCACAAAATGGGGAACCTTTGCATATCAAAGAATACCTTTTGGGCTATCTAATGCAGGGGCCACATTCTAGAGAGCAATGGACTATGCTTTTGGGGAACTGATTAACAAGGTCATTCTGATCTATTTAGATGACATGACTATGTTTTCCCACAACAAGCAAGACCACTTGGCACACCTAGAACAAGTTTTCCAGAAGTGCAGAGAATTTGGCATCTCCCTCAATCCTAAGAAGTCATTCTTTGTAGTCCATGAGGGAAAATTTTCTAGGTCATGTGGTCTCAAAGGAAGGTATGGCCATTGATCCAGATAGAATCAAATCCATTCTAGCTCTTCCACTACCTATGAACAAGAAAGCCTTGCAGTCCTTCTTTGGTCAGATAAACTTTATCAAGAAATTCATCTCTGACTTTGCTCAGAAGGTGAGGCCTATATCAGAACTACTAAAGAAAGATGTAGATTTCAAATGGACTGAAGTAAGAAAGCAAGCCTTTGAAATCATCAAGAAGTCCATTGCTATAACTCCAATGCTAGTCAATCCAGATTTTAGCAAAGATTTCATTCTTTATGCTTATGGAGCTGAGGAAAGCTATGCATCGGTGCTCACCCAGAAGAATGATCAAGGAGAGGAGCACCCCATATTATTTTGGAGCTAGAATCTCCATGAATACTAGGTTAAGTATAATTTCATTGAGAAACAAGTATTTATTATAATGAAATCATTGAAAAAATTTAGGTAATACTTGGTTCAAAGCAAGACCCTAGTTTATGTTGTTCATCCGGATGTAAGAAGTTTTATTCTACAAGGAGAACTAGGAGATAAGAGAGCTGGTTGGATTACTAAAATCCAAGAATATGATGTGGAAATCCATCCTACCAAGATGGTAAGAGGTAGAGCTCTATGCCAAGGTCTGATAGAAGCAATAATTTCAGTAGAAATGATAGCTTGTCAGTCAACAATAGATGATCAGATTGAAGAATTACAGTCAAGTGAATCAGACTAGGTAGATCAGATGACTAAGTACTTTCAAACTAGGGTATGCCCTCTTGATCTTAATGCATCATAGAGAAGAAGATATAGACTACAAGATTTGAAGTATGTCTTACTTCTAGAAGGTCTATACAAAAGAAACCTTGATGGAGTTCTCCTTAGGTGCTTAAAATATGATCAACAACAAAAGGTCATAGAGGAGTTCCATGGAGGACTATCTAGAGGACACTTCTCAGGAAGAGTAACAACTTTGAATATTATCAGAGTAGGCTATTACTAGCCTACCATATTTATAGACACCTTCAAAGTCACTAGAGCCTGTGATAAATGCCAGTGACATGTAGGGAGGACAAGGAATGCATCATTCCCCCTTAAGCCAATTCAAGTGGAAGAACCCTTTCAACAATGGGGTTTGGATTTCATAGGAGTTATCAATCCACATTCCTCAGATGATCACAAGTACATTCTAACTACTACAGACTACCTCACCAGATGGGTAGAAGCTATTCCTACAAAGAAATCAGACCAAGAAGTGGTGATTAATTTTATGGAAAGCTTGATTTCAAGGTTTGGTGTTCTAGAAGCCTTGGTGAGTGATAATGGCCCAAATTTCATAGGAGCCAAATATATTGAGTTTTCCAGCAAGTATGGCATTACCATAAAGAATACTTCAAATTACTACCCCCAAGGAAATGGACTTGCAGAATCAACTAACAAAAATTTGTTGAGGATTTTGAGGAGATCATTAGAGGGTAATAAAAGAAGTTGGCACCTATTGTTGGAGCAAGCTCTATGGGTAGACATAATTACTATTAAAAAGTCCATCAAAACCTCCCCTTATGCCTTAGTTTATGGCAAGGAGGTAGTGTTACCTATCCATTTGGAGATTCTAACACTCAAGCTGATAAACACAGAAGAGGAATCTGAAGAAAATCTAGTGGAAACAAGGCTGACACACCTACTGCAGTTAGAAGAAAAGAGGACTCAGGCATATGAGGATTTCCAAAAGCATTCAGTTGACATCAAGGTATGGTTTGACAAGAAGGTAAGGTTCAAGAAATTCTAGGTTGGAGATTCTGTACTCAGGTGGAATGTTGAAAGAGCTAAACCAGGACATCATCAGAAGTTTGACTCCTTTTGGGATGGCCCTTTCAAGATAGCAGAGGTTAAAGAGACCAATGTTTTCTAGCTTGAAGATCTGGAGGGAAACATACAACCGATTCTGATCAATGGTTTCCATATTAAACTCTATTTTGATTGAGCTATAGCTCATTGTAATATATGTACATACTTTGTATCATATCCTTTCATTTTGTATTTCAAGTTTTGTTTTGATGAAATGTTGTATAAAAAATAATAAAAAATAAATAAAAGGAAAAGTTGCAAATAAAGCTAAGTGTCAAATCAGAAAGTAGCAAGTTTCCATTCCACACTCAAATGTACTAAGTAAGCAGTGGAATGATGAGTGAGCTCCAATCCACACTCAAATGAACTAAAGAGCCAGCAGAATGCCACATGCACCTATTCCATGCTTAAAGAGACTAAGGTGGCAGTGGAATAACAAAGGTTTCTAATCCATCAGAGTCACGACTACTTTTGAGCAAAAAATGAATTTTACATCACACCGTTTCCTAAAAGGGAAAATGTGCATAAATTAATGCTCAAGTTTCCTACATCACTCCAATGGAAAATAAAAAGGATGAGTGACACCATAAGGGCATGGAAGGTGTTTGAAATTCAGCCAATCAAAAATTAGTATGGCATCTCCAAGCTACCAAAAAGAATGAGTATAATTTGAAAAGCGTGCCAACAGGTAGTTCACATAGTGGTCGCATTAATGGTGAAGGGTGTGCATGCATGGAAAATTAAAAGTGTTGAAAGCATGGAATACATTCATTCAATGAAGAACAACAATTGCTAAAATGATAGTCGAGCATTGTATGCAAATTCCAGAGAAAAAAAATTGAAAATTATTTGTAAAAATGGCCTCTGAATACACCTAAGAAGCTAGAACATCAAAAAAAGAAGAATTGGGGCATTACATCAATAGAGCAGAAGCCATGGTCAACACCGATCTGGTCCTCACAAAGAGAATGAATCTTAGAAGGAATATCAACAATAGATACAAGAAAGGAGCAACTTTGTCACCCCAAGGTAGATGTGTCATTCTCTCCTTCTTATCTTTTTATATCTATGATTCAGTTCATCCTTGTCTAGAGTTGATAGCAGCTATCATCAAATTTTATGACCCAAGGGCAAAAGTAGTAAAAACTACTAGTGGAAAAACCCTATTTAGTATCACTATCGAGGCCTATCACAAACTTTTTTCCCTAGGAATAGAGCCACCTGTAAGGCCAAAAGAGTTCAAAATATCCAACCAAGCTAGGTATTACTCTTTGTAGAAGCGAGCTCATGATGGTGAGCCTTTCAAAAAATGGGTCTATAATCAATTCAAATACATTAAACCCAAGAAAGGATTACCCAAAACCTCAATTTCCATTGATTGGTTTGTCCACCCAAAGCTCTATTCCATGTTAGCTTGTATGGAGGGTTTGGTTTCAGACTGAATTATGACAGATTGGAAAATAGCCACTGCATACTACATTTCCAATGAGAGAATGTATGAGGAAGGTGCAGAAAATAAGGGCATTAGGGTTATCTACTTTGACTGGCCAACTTTCCTTGCTCAAAGAATACATGAGCAATTAGTGAGAATGAAAAGGAGTTCTGACGCACCCTATTTTTGGCATTGCTCAAGTCTGGTTTGGATGTTCTTTGCTACTATAAAGGATATGATGCCCTGGATTCTAGTCAAGGTAAAGAATGACTAGGGAGACCCCATTCCTATTTACTATTGGACTTCTCATCTGAGGAGCACTGAGTCTTTGTATAGATTTAACTTGGAATTTTTAGGGCCAGCATTGAAGATAATGTATGGGGAATGCCCTAGGTTACCTCCACTAGCCAAGAAATTGTTAAGAATAGAAGGTGTCGAAGAAGGATATTGGTACCTCCTAACAGAAGGTATAATCATTAGACTGTATGGCTTCACTGGTAAGCCTTTTCTGCTGCCTCATTTTGTTACAGATAGATTATTCACCCTAGAATATTTGAGGTAAGCAGAATTTATAAATATGAACTATGGCTCTAGAAGGAAGAGAAGGTGTTCATTGACCTACCACAGTGTTGATGATATAACCATTACCAAGAAGTGGCAAGGTGAAAAAATTGACCAATATCTTGATAGGTTGGGCCTATTTTACATTCCCCAGAGATGGAGTTATGACCTGGATGATATATTCTACAAGAGGAATATAGCCCTGAATGGAGAAAAGGCCTATAAATTTGAGAAAAAATCTAGGCCTCATTTTGAATAGGGCAGAAATAATAAGGAAAATGCTCTTTTGGAGTGGAATGTTGCCAATATGGAACAACTTCCTCCATGGTTAGACTTCTATGAGCAGATTGTTGATTTTGATCCAGACAATAATGAAAAACATCGGTTGTAGGAGTCTACCATCAAAGAAGTTGAGAAAAAAATAGATAAGAAAGAGGAAAATCAGTTGCAAGAGTCTACCATCGGAGGTGTTGAAAGTAAAAATAAATGGAATGAAGCCAAGATAGCGGACTGGTGGAGGATGAGAGTTGAAATTGGTAAAGAGAAATCCAAGTTTGGATTGAAAATTGATGATGAATTTTCTGATAAATATGACAAGAATGTCACAACTTGGAAAGCAAAATACCCAAGGAATATAGTGCTAATCTATAAGAAGTCACAAATAGGGTCAGATTCCCCATCCCCACCTTCACAAGAAGAAGCTCAAGAAGAAGGAGTTGATACTCCATTAACTACTACTGAAGTTCTGAAGATATTTCAGCCTTCAACTGAACAAATAGAGAAATTTCCAAAAGGGGCACAATTAATGAGTAAGATGCACTATTATGATGAGAGGGCTATTAGTACACCAATCATTCAGATAATAAGTAGGCCCAAGCACCTAGCCCTAGGTGGATAGCCCTTAGATACACAGATAGACTAGAATCAGAAGGATAAGGACTTTGTGTTCACTCTAGTAAGTTTTACCACTACAACAACAGTGGAATTAAATCCTATTGTTGAAGAAACATTGCAGGAAGAACCAGTACAGGAAGGGTTATCTAGAGAAGACACAGAAAATGAGAAATCAATAACCTTCCAAGTCTTTAAGAGAAAGGCCAAAAGGGCACCAGAAAGAGCTAAGAAGGAGATTTCTAAAAAGCAAAAGTTGGATAAGGAGAAAATTATTAAGGAAACACCTATTTTAGCTACAAAAAAGGTACAATCAATGCAACAAAAGAGCACAGAGGTAGCTACAGAACACCCTACATCAGTAGGTGAAGGTATGGTCTCTATTCCCTCTTCTCCTCCTCCTCCTTTAGATTCCCCAAAGAAATATCCCTCCCTTTCTGAGCAAGAGGTTGTAACAAAGGTGCCTTCTCCCCCTCATAGTTCACCACCTATTTCATCAGTCAATACTGAGGGCCAAGTCAACCCATCTCCTCCAAGGTCACCTCAAATTCCTTCTTCATCATCTAAAATTCCTTCTTCATCATCTCCCATAATTCCATCTTTGCCATTGCAACCACCTCCATCATCTGAGAAACAAACTATTTTAAGCACACCCACTCACCCTTCTATGAGTTGTGCTTCAATTTCCATGAGTCTACCAATTGCAACAGTAGCAGTGGTCACAGATTCCACTATAGTCACTTCTACCAAGCCATTATCAACTATTGATTCCACTCTCTCATACCTTATAACCTCTCCTCCTCCTCCTGTGAGTTATCCTACCCAAGCAATTTTGCAAAAGGAGAAGGAAGTTACATAGAAAATTCAATATTTTTGGGTAGAGAAGTTATCCAAACCTTCCAAGAGGATGGCAACGAAGAGGAGAAGCATGTTTGTTGATCCAGTTTCAAGGCAAAGAACATCCAGATCCATGATTCCTCTTGTGAGTAAGCCTAAAACTGATATGACTGCTCAAGACTATCATCTAGAGGAACATACAGAGGATATTGAGCAGCTACCTGTAGAAGATGAATTGGTCATGGCAAAAGCTCACTTGGACACTTTTTATGTCAAAACTGATATATACAAAGAAAAGGTGGACAAGTTGGAGAGAAAAATAGAAAAGCTTCAGAAGACCATCGATAATCAGAAACAAGTGGAGAAAGCTCTAAAAAAGGAAGCAAATAACTGGCAGGACAAATTTCAAGAGGCTAATAAGCTCAAGGAGAAAATGGAGGAACATAAGAAGAAAAATGAAGAACAAGCTAAGGAGATACAGAGCTTGAAGCAGCAACTTCAAATCAAAAAGGCTAAGTCTTCAAGTTTCTCTAAAGCTAGGCTAAAGAAAGTGAGAAAAGAATTGCTCTCTAAAGTTCTAGAAAAATGCTCAGAGCTACAACCCATTATTGATTACATGGATGATGCTAGTCATCTACTTCAGAATATTTAGGAAGACCTGGATAGCTTCACTGGAGAACTTCAACCTATGGTGGTCCTAGTTGAGAAGATTTATAGGTTGGTAGATAGCAGGCTCAATCAGACTGCTAAGCCTATTCCTAACAAAGAATGGAATATTGCTAGAATTGGCTTCCAGAGTTGTGGTAAAGAAGCATAGAGCTCTCCAAAAGGCTTGGCTTTTATTTGAAAAAGTTGAGAATATGATCAGGGATGTGGTGGATATAAATAAGGAAATGATTCAGAATGGTTTCAGAGGGCTATGGATGGAAGATAACACCTTGTTATCAGTAGAAGAGATTAAGAAGAGTACTACTGAGAGCCTTCAAGATGAGTCTGAGATTGATGCTCTGGAGGAACCAATTGATCAAGAGCAGGCTTCACAAATAATTATTGATTTTACCAGACTCAGAGATCTGATGGAGGACTTGGTAAACAAAGGAAGTGCTACAAACTATGAGGACATTGGTGAGCTAGAGTACATTCATAAGTAGCTAAAGGAAACTTCCAACCCTTCTGAAATAGTTTGGAAATAGGCCCTACAAACTCTGAAGCTGATGGTCCAGTTGTTTGGAAAAGATGTTGAAGAGGAAAATAAAGAGCAAAGTTCACCTAAGGAAGAAGTTGAGCAAGAGCAAGAAGATAATGCTGAAGAAGAGGCTCAAAGAAGAGGAAGAGGAAGAACCAAATAGAGCTACTGCAGACCCAGAAGAGACACAAGCTTAGCATTTTTTGTTTTGTACATTTTGTAGTCATGTAGAAGTTTTGTATTTTGTTTGATTTGTTTTTACTCTGACATTGTCAGAAGGAAATAATAAAAGCATGAGGTCAGAGAGATACAGAGAATAGCAATTTTGTGTGAAGGTATTCATATCATTTGTTTTGAAAAGGCCTATAAAGAGAGCATTGCTTTATTTTTGTTTAAGCATTGGTGCAGTTTTGAGGGAGTGGCAGAGATAGTTGTGTTTCCAGTATGGTCTCGATATGAACGTTTATCCTCTAGGATGTTCATAAAGTTTTCAGAGGGTAGTGTTCATATGGAAATTATTCTTTGAAGCATTCTTTTGAAGATAAGCATTTTTGACTCCTGATGCCCAATGGATAAGACTCTAAGTTCGATGGCTTTGCGAGAAAATCCACCTAGGAGGCACCAGAATGTAGGCCCAAAATGGCCACATCCTCAAAAAATTTTGAAAATTATTCTAAGGCATGGAAATCTCTATTCCACTGAGGACATAGAGTATTTTGGAGTGGATCCATGCAAGAGACCTGATTCCGCTCAACACTTAGTCTTTTTTGAGCAAAGTTCTTATTCCACTCGAGACATAGTGTATTTTGGAGTGGACTCTGATAGGTTCTCAATCCGCAAAAATTTTGAGCTTCGCTGATGTCAGCACGATAAAAAGTGTGGAATGGTGATTCTCTTTTATTTTGCATGCTCCAATGACTAAGTACTAAAAAGCCTGATTCCACTGAGTCCCAAGACTAAAAGTGAGCGGAATGGAGATAAGCTCATTTTACACTACTTTCAGTGTGGAATGGCGACAAAAGGGCCAAAAGCATTGTAAAAGTAGTGGAATGACATCAAGGGCCATTTGCATTGCTTGTAGAGTGGATTGGTGATTCCATAGTCAAACCTAGTCGAAGATGATGTCAGCATCATTTTTGAGTGGATTGCAACTTGCGCTTTATGCCATGGATACTAGAGAGAAGAGTTAAATATTTTGAAGACTAAGTAAGTGGACTAACACCAGATATGATTTCGCTCACAACCTAGAGTATTTCTCATCGAAATCTGATTCTACTAGTCGAAGCCATTGAAGATGACGTCAGCATCTATAAAAGTGTGGAATGGTGTTTTGTTTTTCCCCATAGCTTTGTAGAATATTTTTGAGTTTTAATCACCATCGTTCATCAAAAAGCATCAATGGTTGAGATGTTGCTGACATTTTCAAAGTATTTAAAGGTAGATTCTTGTCAGATCAGTGAAACAATCAGTTTGAAGGTGGGAAGGTGAAGCATCGAAGGGTTTTCAAGATCAAGAACCAGAGTGGTTGTAGATCTATGGTGGAATGGAGTTTCCAAGAATGATGAGTGGTCCAGATCTATTTCATAGTGACTTAAGGCCCAACCACCATCAATGAACCAACAAGTTGCAGAGTTGAGCTGCCATGGTGGATTACTCACAGCGGATTTCTAGGACTTCACCAACCAATGAGATAATGCCAACAAAGCTCTCTATTGAGTTGTAAAATTGTAATCTTTGTAATGTCTCCTTAATATATTTCATTTTGTAAAACTATAAATAGAGGTCGAACCCTCATTTTTAAGGGTCGGCTCTAGTGTGTTTGCTTGCCCTACTGTAAATATTCTTTGCAAACTAATGGAAGGAGCATTACTCTAATTTTTGACTCAAGAACATGTTATCTTTGCTATATTTCATGCAAGAGGTTCGAAGTTGTGAATTGCATTTTTGTCAATGCTCTAGCGGTTAGTTCATTCCAGTTTATTGGATTACTAGTTGTGAAAGTAATTGAAATTTTTTCATAGTTAGATCTATGTTGATAGGGAGTTTATTTCTACTAAATTTGATTATTGGTCAATTTTGCTAAATTGGATTATCAGTATATTGGATATTGGAATTGCTTTCTGCAACATATCTCTATTTTGTGCTTAAATGTATGAAGATTTCATGGTTTTGGGTGCTGCTAATTTTGAGTGATGGGACACTAGAAATAGTTTGTGGGAGCTTTTTGTTGTAGTTGCCTATGTTGTTAGCCTATCCGACCACTATTTTCATAATATCTCTAACCCTAAACCTTTTTCTAACCCTTTTCTTCAAACCCTAATTGAGCTTTAATTGTGTCAACACCCTGCTAAGTTGACAAGGAACCAACCTACACTAGAGGTTGGGCTGAATTAACATTTGGTCCATCCAATGTTGAGTGTTGAGCTGTGACTATCGGGTGCATGCCTGGATAGAAAATTGGAAGATAGATAGTCACAGTGTCAAGTAAAACTTGATGTCAATTCGGTGCCCAACAATAATGAGGTATAATAAAATGTCTTATCATATATAATGTGTGTCAAAATGTATACATAGAGGTACATCAAAATGCCTATAGGCTATAATAGTGTAGGTCATCACAACTTACACTCAAAAATGATACAAGTATGATCAAAATGTAATCATGCATGACCTAAACCACCTGTATCACCTCTACCCTCTCTAACCTCTTTGTGAGGCTTCTTGGAGCTAGTTACCACTAATCTCTCTAATTAAGCACCTATATTGTGACTGGGCTGCACTAGTGACTATCCTGACTCGTACCACCTACTCTGATGGGAGCCCCCTATTGTGGATCACTCTTGAGGACTACCACCCAATATCCTAATCTGATATTACAAAGCTACAATGTATCTAATATCCATAGACATCTAATTTGTAGCATCCTATAGCAGTCCCTACAAACGCCTAATATTTACCACTGCATCTAGCTTGTATGGTCCTTAAATGGGGTGGCATCGATGGTGTACCCTGTGAAGTAGTAGTAGCCCTAGTCATCACTCTGAGTGCATCTCATTTTGTAGTCCTGAGATCTAACTATATCTATAGAATATCCCACTAAGTGGTGATCTTCTCGATCTCAGTCATCGTTGACTCAACCTATGTCTGGAGGATGGTCCTCTTCTCCTCGTAGCCCCTCCACTAACTCTATCCTATTGAGAGTTATCCCTGTAATGTAGTCATATGGTCTTGTAGGGTAGTGATAGGGGTATCCCTCTAATATCTATCTCTAAGTCATATACAATTGTGTCTATTGAGCATATGCATGGGCTTGTAGTTGTGACACCTTATCATTAGGCTCCTCCTCATCTCGGCCCTCCTCCTATAGAACTATGGCTTGGTCCTAGTCACCCTTTGTCCTCTAGAAAACTTGTCACCCATGTGGGTCATTGCCCACTACCTCAGTAGCCTCTCCATATATAGATAAACCCATAGTAACTTCACCCTACCATATCCTAGTCATCCACCAGGCATCATAGTCAGGAGTAGTTCTAGAATTTGCTAACCCTGTGTCCTCAATCACATCATCCTCATATATCAATGGGGTCACCTAAGAGCAAGCTAACTGAGTCTTTGCTTTAATATGGTTGTAGAGGACTAGCTCCTCTGGATATCCTAGCATATCCCAAACTATCGAGTGACACAAGATAAATGGAATAATTCTCACACATTGGGTTTGCACTTGATGACCCATTAATTGTGTCTGGCTCATTGTAAGTAGTGGTCTACCTCCTCCCATGCTAGGTAGTCTAGGTATGGGTTCCATATGATCTAACTATCCTATAGCCCTATCATCTAGTTTGTATAGTACTGTAATTATCCTGTATGGGACCTACTCCTATATGACTCCACCTCTTGAGGCCAGCAAGATCCATAGCACTGAGCAATGGGCACTACTATAGTAATATCCAAAGGTAGTCCTCTTGGGAGGTCGATCCAAATGTGCTCCCACACCCATATATACAGTAGGATACTGCATCCTACTCTTGATTACCCCCACTACATGATACGATAATGCTCATTGTAGAGTTGGGCAAGTAGAGCACTCCCCCATGATAATATGAGCACTTGCACGATAGTGCTCCTAAGAAAATTTTGTATTATAGCAGGAGGTTCCAAGGGAGCCTCACTTTGGATGTGTTAGGAATAATAATATTATATATGAGGTGCATAATAATGGACTGGAACCATGAGAATACATCTACCTTATACTAGCACTCTATGGGTACCCCATTGTGCTCAATGTCCACGAGTGCCTCGTAGCACTTGGAATTAAAAATGCTCTTAAATATGACAACCTTCACCATGGTAGGCAAAGAGGTGATGGCCTATCCGTCGATGGAAATTTGAAAGATACGATACTCATCTTCTAGTGTGACCATCATCTTCCCAGTTGATATATGGAAGGTATTAGTCCACGCATCCCAGCACTAGGCTAGTGTTGTCATGTAAAGTCTGATCTACCCGGATGGTGGGCAATCTCAAGACATAGTCGAGATCCACAACCCCAAACTAATCTAAATCTTCTTGGCCTAACTGGGGTAGTAGAGTGCACAACAAATCTAGCTCCCGAGCTTGCACAATCAAGATATAAAAGGGAATGTAGCATAATACATCATAAGTCAAAAATTCAAAAAAATCAAATAAACCAAGCAAAAATTTCAAGAAAAAATAAAAAATATCAAGTAAAAGTACAAAAACAATAAAAAATGCACTCAAAATGTTCAAAACATCCAAACATATACTTGAAAATTTCAAAAAAATCAATTAAATCAAGTAAGATGTCAAAAAAATAAAAAAAATTAAAAAAATTGGCCAAGGTTGCTTACTCATGGTTAGCAACTGTAGTCATGGTTGCAACCTCGGTTGTCACCCATAGCTAGCACCAATGGTCATTTTTTTTATCATTGGGGTTTGAACTTAACCGCGACTGACAACCATAGCCCCCAATTGGCAAATTGGGAGCCACAGCTGCCACCCACAGCTATGGTAATGACCTCGTTCGAGGTCAATTCCCACCCCAAATAGCCCCTAAAAATAAAATACCACCCCTAAGCTAAACTAAGGCTAATCCTAAACTGCGATGAGGTTAATTTCTAATAATTTAATGGGGTTCATTTAATGCCATTACTTAATGTGGTTCATTTTAAATTGTGCAAATCAAACGAGAGAGATCAAGATGCTACCTTTGAAGCATCAGCTCCACCACTAGTGGAAGTTTTAGGTTGGTCAGCCATTAGTTTTGGTTGCAGTTTTGGCAGCGTTCCATGTCAAAATTTTTATTTCTCCTCTCAAATCTCTCATTGTCAATCTTTCTCGATAGGAAAAATGAGAAATAAAAAACCCTAAAATTCTTTTAAATTTCTAACCTGGCCCTTAGCTATGGATGTTAGCCACGGGCACATGTTAGGGTTTCACCGATTGTAGTTGTCAGATGCGGCTAAGAAATTGCTAAAACTAGCTAAAGTTGACAACTGTTGCTAGCAACTAGCAATAAATGCTCCTAAATTTCAATCACGAGGAGGTTAAAAATGTAAAATAAAAAATATTCAATGGTTGAGAAATCTCAAAAATTGCAAAAATAACAAAAACATCACATAACTTAAAATTTAAATGTGCCTCGTATCTAGTTATTTACCCTATATACTTGGTGGTTGTAGCGACTTATGCTCCATGCAATCTGGCAAGATGAGTAAATTACCATAAGGCCATTTGGGGTAAATTAGTCATTGACTTGAAATGTCTTCACTTCAATGTTAAAGAAGGCCATGGTAACCAGACAACCCCACAGGAATGAGGTATTCATTTCATTTCTCCTATGGTATTTTAGTATATCATCGAACATAGTGATTCACCACAATATTAAATAGAATTTCTATCAACTTGATTCCCTAAGAAGGCCATTGCAGTCAAACTAATCCATAGGATAAAGATGCCCAATTGCTATTAAAGGTTGAAATCATGACTATAATAGGCCTTTCCATATAAAAAATTGCAACAACCTTGAATCATTTATATTATTCATCTTGGTCAAACGACTCATCGCTTTAATTAATTGTTCTTTCCTCATAGACTCATCGCTTGAGGGGGTAGTCATATTATCAAAAATCATAATCAAAATCAACAAAGGATCACTTGATTATGTAAATTGCGTTCATCTTACAAATCATTGCTAGAAACTATCATAAGCTTACCCTTATGCTGAGGAAAAGCAAATATGTTAGTTTAAAGCCTTTCGATGATCCACCTATTAGAACAAGTGCAACAACGCTAATGCTACTCGATCATAGCTGGACATGTGAAAGCTTTGCAAATTTAAGCCTTCCATCTCATTGGAAGCAATGATTCTAAGATGTGTGTCCTTTGTAGGACTGGGCATCTAATGTTGATCTGATCAATGATCATCATTCAACCTACAACATGGCTTTAGGTGGTCTATTTTTTCTTAGAATTATGTTTTCCCACAATGCATCCCAAAAGGGGCATCTATAGACACCTAAAACACGTCATGTTTAGGAGACTACTCATATGGGCATCTTTGCAGACCATATGAATGACCTTGGACCCTCCCAAGGCTAAGCATTGGTTCTAACCACTCATTTTAGGCATTGGGCCTATTCAACCTTAGACGTGGATGGCATCCGCAGCTAAGATCTTAGTCATGGTTGACACCCGCGACTAGGGTCCTAGTCATTTTTAGGAGCCACGACTAGCTCTGTAACTATCTCGACCTCCCGAGCCGAGCCAAATCAGTTGTAACAGCCATGTGCAACTGATCCTAGGTGGTTTTAGGTGAGGAAGCTTCTGGATGTTTCCTCCCAACTGCCCTAGCCTATCAATTATTTATATTGGCTTCTCAAGGAAGCTAGGATGAGGAGTTAGGAAGGCTATAAGACTCCCTTCAAAATTGGAGAAAGGTGATATTGATCCCAAATTTGAATGCAACGAAGCCCTGCCGAATTGGGGAGCCAATTGTAACCCTTGAGGAGTCCATTTGGATAATCATACATGTGTTTGAAGCAATGGAGATTTCAAGAGCTTGAAGATAAAGCTTACCAATTGACACACATCCATTGCTAATTCTAGCGAATTCCACCACCAATCTATTTTAGAACACCAAGGCAACCCTTGATCATCAATTCCTTGAAGGATTTGAGATTTTTTGGCCCTTATTTTAAGAGAAAGAGGAGTTTTCCCGTAGTTGCAGTTGTCAACCATGATTAACAGAGCTAGTTGCACTTAACACATGCAACTAGGGTTTTATGCTCTTTTCCCTCCATTTTAGCAATAGATTTCCACTTCTAATTATGCAATTAGGTTAATCTAGCCTAGATTAGTATTTTAGCAGATATTTGCATGGTTAATTAGCAACATTATAGGTAGCTTTACCTTAATCTTTGTCATATTTGCTTATTTCCATAAATATTCATAGATTAGCTTTATTCATGCTTTATGCTTCAAATTACATGTTAGAATAGCTAGATCTATATGTTTTCAAGCATGCTTTACACTGATTTAGGCATTTTATAAGCATATTTGCATATATTTATGCTTCTTTCAAGTTTATCTTTATTTATTGCATTTCTTGAATAATAGCCTCATCATGAGAGGCTCCATATGCGTTTAATGTGCTTTGTTGTTTCTTGTATGCAAGTTACAGGTTCTTTCAAGTTTCAAAGCATTCTCAATATTGAATTCCTCAAGCCCTCAAGCCCTCAAGCCCTCAAGATCCATATGTGTTTAATGTGCTTTGATAACTAGATAGGAGGTATCCTTATAAGCCCTCAAGCAGAGTTTATGGAGATATAAAAATCATTGTGAAGCACATCTTCCCCCATTTCGAGGTCATTTGCATATTGTAACATTGTATCAAACTTTGGTATCCCTAAGAGGGATAAATCTATAATAAGTGATTCATTTGATTAATAAAAGAGAGCTTCCTTTGTTATTTCCTTTTTGTCAAATGATTGCTTAGATTACATGCTTTTCCTTTGTTATGTTATAGTAATTTTAGTTGTGTGGTTTTCATAGCCTTCTACAACTAGCAATAAATACTCCATGAATTATGTATTAAGGTTTCAACAATGAATAACAATGAACATGAATGAACCATAAATAAAACATCAATGAATATAACAGACAAAAAATTAATGGGGTGGCTATATAATGTATGCCTAGACTGTTCCAAAGTAGTTTCTAAAGCATCGCAATATTTACAACTGCCTTCCCAAAATAACTCCAAAACAATTATTTTACAAGGTTTACTAAGGTCTAATTTGATTTTTATCAAATTCACTCCAAATGTACATTTCACCTAATTTCATTTACATTTCATTTCGTACATTTGCAACCTTGTACGTTTTGCTCCTACTTGTACATTTTCACACTTGTACATTTTAATCAAAATTGAGCAAAACTAGACAAAACTGTGCAAATCCAAAGATCACTTCTTCTTCTTCTTGGAGGTGGATTTGTTTCCTACACAAACTATTATGATCAATAGATTATTATAGTTAATAGTATCTATAGTTAGCCAACCAATTTTGTTATTATCCATTGTAGTCAACCAACTAGACATGCTATAAATAGGTGATAAATTTGTTACAATCATCCAATTAGTCATGTTCTAATTAGCTAGCCTACCATGATATAAACAACCTATTTTTTTGCTCTAATTATCCAATTGGTCATGCTATAGTTAGGTTGTTTATTGTAGACAACCAACCAACCATCCTATAATCAACCAACCAGCCTACTATGCTACACTCAACAAAAACACTATAGTTAGATCATAGTCATGACATTAGCAATACCATTATAGATCCAATAATATTATTATTTAGCTTTTATATTTTCTATTTCATGGGTTTATTTACATATTTTTGTTATAATAGGTTTATTATAATCTAGGAATCCCACTTAGAATAGAATATTATATGGGAATAACAAGAAAAAAGTTATTGATTATGTAGGTTATTTAGAAGTTTTAGATTTAGACTAACAAATAGGAATATAATGGGGGTTCTATTCTATCTCTATAAATGCTCTCTAGATATTATTAAGGGAATACTTTATCCAACCAAGAGCATGTACTTATAATTTAGTCTTGAATAGTTAAATTTACCTTATCTCCATTTACCTCTAATTGTAGAATAGGCTATGCATGTGATGATCTCCTCCTATTACGGCCAAGGAAGAAGACCCCTTTATTGCATAGGAGGAGGGATCCACCATCCATTACAGTAGATGATTTTCCTTCTTATTCTTTACTTTTATTTTTCATAGATACAATATATTTGAATATCTCTTATGGATGGGTGTATATAGCATATGAATTTACATAATTTTGAATGACCTTATATTGAATATTAATAGACGATCACACATTAAACAAGTCAAAGTGTTCGAGTAATTAATTTTTTCTCTCTCCTTTTGTGGGATTAAAATTTGGTGTTGAATAATGATGGATGAATTAGAGTCTATCAAAGACTCTAAGAGTGTTTGGAAGGGATACTAAGGATGTAGAATAGCATCTATTTATACTAGAGATTCTCTTGAGGAGGTGAGTGATTAATGATGATGATATAAAAAATAAGGAGCTTGTATATACTTTGAAAAATGAATCCCTCCAGTGCTAATATTATATTATGAGAATGAATTGTAATCCTTGAGATATGGTGATAGAAGGATTTAAAGTTGAATTTTATTTCCTAGAAATTAGAATAGGAAGTATTAGCAAGATGTAGGAGATGGTTCAAAAATCAAAAGAAATTGTGGTGGATTTTGATAAATATTTTAAAACCACTCAAAGGAAACTCCAAGAGATATTAAAAAAATTAAAAGTTAGAATGATTCATATCAAAACTTAAGACTTCCCCAAGAAAATAACTTGATGGTAATATATTTGATATATACTTAAAAGTGTTAGAGTTTTCAATGAAACTAGTGTCCTAAAAATGACACCATTCAAAATAATCTTGGGTTGAGCACCTAAAAAATTTGACCAAACATATTTATAATCTTAAAATAAGAAAATAACATCAAGCATTGGTACTAAGGTCTAACCATATGGATAAAAGAAAAATTTATTTTTTAGGGGTAGCTTTCCATATCAACAATATGACTTTCCAATAAATAATTATTTGAGATTAGTGTGTGGCACTTGTAAAGTAAGAGGCCACCACCTAAAATTTAATTGCCCCTTGATATTTTATCAATATAACTAAAAATAAAAGAACTTACTCCACTTATTGTAAAATGTGTGTAAGCTTCAATTATATTGGCAATCAATGCAAGGAGAAATATGCATTAGGAAATTAGAAGGATGTAATCCAAAGATACCAAAGAGTTTTCATAATGGGATAGGATCTCTAAATAATAGTCTAGATTCTACCAACACAACCACAAGCCTAGGACATGACAATAAATAACACCAAAACCAACCCTATTGGTATATAATACCACCATACCAATTGTTATGATATACCAATAGATGACACTAGCTCCTAGGACATTTCAATAGCTAGTGCTACCTACCTATCATAAAATGTAAGTTCCATAAATAATAACATATCAACAACCAATGATGTCAATATATCAAAATTAAATACCCATGATAGCAACCTTATAGGAACAATCTATTGGAACTACTGTGGAGGCAAGGGTATAAGATTATAAATGAGGGTACAAGCATGGTGGAGGTGATATAGAAAGAAGTAGAGACTAGAGAAAAGGATAATAAAAATTACAGGAAGGATATGATAGAGGAATACACAAATCTATCATATGGGATTTTGACATAGTTAAGACCCTAATCATCATAATAGGTATATACCCTTATAAAAACTCTTTGAAGTTGCAATGTGATTTGCAAAGTTGAACTCACATATCTATATGGATTATCTTAGGTTAATGGAATGTATGAAGAATAATGATACATTGCTAACACCAATAGAGGTAAATAAAAATATGAACCATCTAAGAAAGATCCTAATATATTTAAATGAATATGATGGTTAGGTTAGGCAAATAAGGAAATTGACTTGAAAACCCCTTGGCTAAAGGAGAAAAATTTGATAGGACATTAGAAACAATTAGCACTAGAGTTACCACATGGTATGGAACCAATACTAATCCACAAGGAGAATCGATGTTACAAAGGGCCTCCAACATTAAATTTTAATATAATTGAATTAATCAGAGAATGACATGTCTAGCAATGTTGTATCTAAGTTCTAGACTTCGAAAGCATTAGTACTTGATACAAAATCTCAATATAGTTAAATTAGCATATATACCCAACATAAAATTCTAAAGAGGATGATGTGTCTAGGAAATACTTACTAAATCTAGTTAATAATGTGCTTATTTTGAAAACTATTTATTTCTTTTTGTATTAATCAATAATAAACAATATAAAATATAGTTAAAAGTTACACAATTTTTAAAGTATTAAATTAAAAAAAATGAAAAAATATATCCAAATAAAATATACAATTGATTTTTAAAAAAATATAAATTATATTGAATTTTCAATATAAAATCAATAATTTTACTAGAAAACACAAACTTCATTTGAAAAATGTAAACCTAGGAGGCTTGTGCTCATTCATTAGAATGTTTGGTTTTATCATGGAACCGTTTTCCTTGCCTAGATATATCATAAAGCACATTTGTACTACAAAAATTATGAGGTAAACTTATTTTATTTATTATTGGAACTACAAGTGTAAGAAGGATAGTGAGTTCTATTATATGCCTTTCCTTGTGATAAATAGGTATACTTTTTGGTAAATGTTAGATATATATTTAAGAAAAATATGAATACAAAAGTGAGATACAAATGGTTTGTATGATCTAATTTTTTTTTTTTTTTAAAGTGAAAAACCCCTTGCGGGGCCACCTTGGTCTAAGAGACCACGAACAGGGGGTTCTACACCATCAAAGTCACCCGGGGGTCACACCCACCCTACCCGCACCAACATTATCAATTGGATTTTGGGTACCCAATTCATATTTTTGGTAGGGTGGAGATTCGAACCTGGGACCTCCCTTGGAGGATTGCCCTCTCCTCTCCAACTCACCTACAACACCTAGGTTATGATCTAAAATGTTTATTTATTGCCAAAATGTAGTCATTTAGGATGAATATAAGATATGAATATCAATAAAGACTTGATTTTGAATCCTTTAAAAAATTGTTAAAACAAGTTCCTAATGCAAGGATCAAATATAGTGTGCTTTATTGGTAGATAATTTTGGAAAAAGGATTAGTCAACATCTCCACCTTGGCTCATGTTTCACCTAGGAAGAATAAATTATGATTTAAGTTGGGTCAAAGAGCATAAAATTAATCACAAGCTACAAAATTTCATTGGGAATAATGAATGAAGGACAAAAAAACACTCACATTCCAAAAAATGAGGCATGATATAGGATTTACAAGACTATTGAAAGAAGAGGGGTTGAAAGATAAAAAACTCAACAGATATGAGATTGATTTCATAAAATAGAAACTAACTTGTTGGATGATAACCCTGATGATGATTAACCCTTGGTAAAAGAATATTAAAAAAAAATAGATTCAATACCCACCAACATATCCTTAGCAACAATCAAATTAACAAAAAATATATAAAAGCACATCATCTAAGGGAAATGTTACAAAGAAAATAATATTTTATTCTACTACTCAAAATATAACTAAGGTACCCCAAATAATGTAAGTAAAATTTGAGCAACAATTGAGGTAAAATAAGATGGCACAATATGTTTTGGATCTAGAATATTTTAGAATATGTGATATTTGGAAACTTCCATCCTACAAGCCTAAGAACAAGGTATCCCTAATATGTTAAATTAAGAGGATACTATCCAATGTGAATGCTTGGTTTAGAAGGTACACCTCTAGGAATAATATTTCATGCTTATTGTTAATACCTATCATGTAAATCATCTAATTTGTTTTATTCCTATGAGCTTAAAATAATATATAGAAGCAAATCCCTCAAATAGATGAGGAGGAATATAAATAGAAAATATCCTATTTAAAAGGCAAAGAGTACAGGAAGAACAAAAAGAAGTAGTTGATATACTTTAGAAAGATAAGTTGGCCTATTTTATTATAGAGGTTTTCAACCCATCATAATCAACAAATATTATTGAAATTTATTTGACATTTTTTACAATTTACCATTGAATTTGTTTATCTATCAATTTTCCAATTTATTTATCACCTCTTTTCCAACATGTACTTTTTGTTTCTCCTCACTATGATATTCCTCCCATCCTATTCTAAGCAATGGATAGTTCCTCTTGCATTCCATCATCCCTCATTCTTCTTCATTGCTACAAATATGGTAGCTAATAAATGATGCATCTCAATCATTGTAAACAACCATAAGATTTACTTTAATCCATTAAAACTAATTACCCTATGCAATAAGGATTTTTGGACCATCAATTTAACTATTGGATGGTTTTTATCAACTTCTTAGACTTCATAAAAAATAATTTAGGATAATATAGAAGAACGATTATGAATATTTGGCATGAAAGTTAATGATATGATTATCTCTTCGGATAAAGAGTAAAATAAGGACTCAAATAGGCCTAAAAGAGAAATAAATTCACATTGTGCTTGTTATATCATAACAAGGTAGTAGATATAGTCCAACCTAAAAACCATAAAACCATACAACATCCACAATGTTGATTGATTTCAGTAGACCCACCCTAAAATAAATGACTCAATTTTCTAAGTAAACAAACAAAATGATGACCATATTATTTTAAAGGTTCTATCATAATTGGAAGAGAAAAAGTAAATATGAAGGAGTTAATAGAAGTCAATTAACTAAAGATCTCCATTTAGCATAGAAAAGAGAATAACCATTATTTTATAAAACAATTCAATAAAAATAATAACAAAATTGCTTTTTGGAGGATCAAGCCTAATAATTGATGGTATAAAAATATAACTCTATCAAAGAAAATAATGTTATTTAAATAGAAACAAAGAGTTGGAGTAATAATATAAATAGAAATAAATAGAACAATGATTTCATGGAAACATTAGAACAAGAATTAGAACCAATTAATAAAGAAGCCATACCACTGACAAATATGATAGAATTGAACATTTAGTTTAACTCTGCATGAAATGAAATAGTAAATCTATTAAAAGACTAAAATATTTTTGTGGTTACAATGATAAAGTTGACAAAACAATGGTGTATATATTCATAGATATTCAAAGAATAACAACTCAATTAGGATATAGGCCCATGAAGATAAAGTGACTAGAAAGATGCTAGCAAATATTATGACATTCTTGTTGAGTTTGTATTGCAAATCCATAAGAAAACTTGGCCAATATAGAAATAATCAACATGATGGTAGAGCAAATAAAGGATTTATAAAAGCTGAAAAATATTCTAAATTAGAATTCCAAAGGGTTCAAGTATTGTCATCTCTAATTTTCCCGGTCGAAACAATCACATCACGTGAGGAGTGATATAGCAATACCATAGATGAGAGTATAGGGTTTGGCTCAATTGAGGGCCTCCAAAAGTTTTCAACAATTCTAGTTCCTTGTTATGATGTGATCTTTAGGAACACTTAAACACAAGGGAGAGGAAAAGGGATAAGAGAATAATAAAACCACTCAACAAAATAAAAGGGTGGTGATGTGCGAAAAGATCTGCTAAGATATCTCTGCATGATAGACCTGAATGCTATGTGCCAGCGGTAAATACTTCTCTTCTTGAAATAGTTGGGTAAAAATAAGAGTTATTGATATATATGAGCATAAATAAATGGATCAATAGAGATCCATAGATGTCCAGTCCAAAAATTGACACAGGTCTCCATACATACATACATACACACACATATATGCAAGTTATTTTATAAAAATATTATGCTAGAAACGAAGGTTCAAATTTCCCACAAACTGCTCAAGAATTGACTCCTCTATAGAAATAAATAGAAGGAAAGCTTCTAAAAAAAGCAAATGCAAATTTTCGAATCCTTTTTATAGTCTACACTATTGCTATTTATAGATAGGAAAATTTTCCCTCCAAAATTATTTGTACTTGGTTATAACAATCTTAGCTACCTCTTCTAGCGATCTTAAATCTTAAATGAGGTGCCTTTAGTCAGGACTATTATCATATTTGGGACTGCCAACACCACACTTATCTTAAATGAACCTATAATTCAATTAATTATGATTTCATCTAGTAGGTGGTCTAACTCTTTCTATGTAGGGATCCATTTATTCTATTTACCTTCTTTTTCCCCAACATCATGTGCTTTAACTTGGCCAAGATGTTGATGGTAGATCAAAATATTGGCACGCTCCTTGGTTCTTTTAAAAATTAAGATCTTCCTATAAATAAGTCAATTTTGTTGTTGATGGTTCTAAGTTAAGGAACACAAAATATTTGATATAAGTGTTGCTTTAGAAATAAAAGACTTATTCAAATTTATCTCATGATCATTGCATCTATTAAGGCTTTTCTTATCTTCTTTAACTACTTTCGTATTACTTTTTATTATAAAAAATTGTCTTGTCACACCTTAGGTAAAAGGCTATATTTTTGGATCATAGTTTTATAAAGTTTAAATTACCTTTGGTTGGGACTTTTCCTTAAGTGCAATTTAGTAGTGAGAAGTCACTATAGTTTTGGAAACTCATAGGGGCCTTCTAGCTTGCTTGAAGGAGAGCTCAAAATCACCTTTAACCTTGGGCTCAGAGTCAAAATTTTGTTATACCTAAAAAAATACAAAATTTAAAAGGAAAAGTTAGGAAAATGAGATCACAAGGTAGAGATCTTCTCTAGTACTTGCCTAATATTTTCCCATTCTTCATCTGATGGGTATTGGCTCTACTGGATTTTTCATAAAGTGCAAGTACTTCATGTTTATCATCTTAAGAAAAATATTTTGTTTGGTCCATTACTTCATATACTTGCATTTTAAGATCTAATAATGGCCCAATAACCTAGGCTTATTCCTTGCATTGAGAGGTATCATATTTTATCCAAGACCAAGAGGAGATTCTTCATTCAATTCAATTAGTTTTAGATATTCCTCCTTTGAGCAAAGTTGGAAAAATTATTTCCATAGTGAAAGGATTCCTACCTTTATCAAAGAGTCCACTTTTGCTTTATGCCTTACAAAAATATTGTATAGGTCATTGAATCGCTTAATACACTAATTTTCTACCTGTTCCCTTATGAAAAGGATGATTAAATTTTATGCCATAGCCTCTCTATTTTGTATTCTAGTAGTAGCAATCTTAGAGTCAGGGGCTTTGGCCAACTAATATTGGTAGGTTTTGTCCTCCCCAAGTTTTGCACTAACTTTGTCAAGGTCTAATTTTGCCTCCCCATCTATTCTAATACCCAATATGTTGGAAATTTGAGCAAGTTTTGTTGTCATTGATGTCAAGAGGTTGATGTCCAAGTTTCATCATCATTAATGTCATCAGGTTGTTTTTCCAAAAGGCAAGGAAGTGGTTAAAGGAAATAGGATATAATATTTATTTTAAATATTATATGCCTAAAAAGGCCTAAAATATTGAAGACCCAAGGAAGGAGAAGCAGGTTTAAAAAGAAATAATAATATTATAATATTTTGGGCAAAAGGTTGAGGTGAAGAAAAACGAGGTCCAAGGAATCATTAAAAAATAAATCCTTGAAAAGACCCATTGAGCAGATTTTAAAGGTTATTATTTAATTTATTTAAATTAAAATATTTTAACCATAGGTTAAAATTTTAATTTAAATAAATAATAAGGCGCCAAAAGGTTTAAATTTAAAATTCAAATTAAATAAGTCGACATGTTGGAGTGCAAAGAACAAGGTATAAAAGGGGGCAATGATTTTTATTTTAAATCATCCATGCAATTTGTATGCCCAAAGTGAAAATAATAATCGTGTATTGCATTAAGAGGGAAGAAGAGAATTTGCATGTGTTAAAATTTAAAGAGGTAGACTTCATATTAAATTTAAGTGGAGCGCCAAACCAATCCCAAAGCGTTGTGTAGCGCAAGCGGTGGATAGAGGTTGGTTAAGATGTTTGTACAAGGCAGGTCAAGGGTTCGATTCGCATCCCCTTCATTTTGAATGCAACAAAGGATTTTGATTAATTTCAAAATCATCGAAAGCAAGGAATAAAGTGTGGATCGTGTGCTTGGAGTTTTGTGTTGGGTGTGTAGCCCAACGATAGCCTAGCCTTGGGCTAAGGCACTATGGTGATGGTAGGTTACGAGTTCGAGTTTGGGCATAGTCATTGAGGGCACAAATTTTTTAAGATGTGGGCCATCACATAAGGTAAGCGCTCAATTTAATTTTTGCCAAGGTTTTGAATAGCGCTAGAGGCCACATGATAGTTTTGAAGGAGCTTTAGGCCACGTGATTATTTTTGCAAAGGTGAAAGATAGGGAGTCATAAGGTTGATTAATATTTTAATTTTTAATTAGAATTATAAATAAATATTGGAGTTATAAGGTGTTAACAAAGGAATTAATTTTATTTGTTGAATGTTATTTTGTGAAGATTGGATTAAAGTGTTAACAAAGGAATTTTTTAAATGGTTTATAAGGTGTTATCAAAGGAGTTTGATTGTTTATGAATTGAATATTATTTTGTGAAGTTTGGAGATTATAAGGTGTACTTGAGACTTGATATTTTTGTATGGTGAAATAATTATTGAGGGAAATATTTGAGTGGAGATTTTGAGATAGATTGTTGCTATCTAACCTTGAAATTGGCAAAGAGGATTTGATTGTGATTAAGATAGGTTTTGAAGATATATCTCCATAAAAACAAAAGGTATGGGCACATCTTCCTTATGAGTGAAATATTATTGGATTGAATGTTATGAAATGCAAAGTTGGAGTGAAAAGGATTGTTTGATAAGTATTGTTGGAAATGTTTGAGTGAGTTTTTCATGTGCATGATTTTTTTTGAAAGATCATGAGTATCATTGTTATGTGAGATTGAGAACTATCTTGAACTAGGGTTTGTGAAAGATCATGAGTATCATTGTTATGTGAGATTGAGAACTATCTTGAGCTAGGATTTGTGAAAGAACATGAGTATAATTGTTATGTGAAATTGGAATCATCTTGAGTCAAGGTTTGAGATTCATAGTGTGAGTTATTGGAAGTATAGTGAAACACTTGGTTAGGGTTTGTAAGCAAGTTGTGTTTCATTGAGTGAATGGTTGAGTGAAGTTGGTTGAGCATTATTGATTGAAAGTATTGGAGTGATAGTTCAAGTTTTGTGAAACAAATTATACTTTATTTCTGAATTGATTTGAAAGAGAGTTTGAAAGTGATAGAGTGTTTTTTGTGAGTGTGAAACATATTGAGTCTTTAATCATTCTCTATATGTTTCTATGGTTAAACAAGATTCTGAGTGAAACTTGTTTGTGTGATTGAAGAGGTTTTATGAAAGAGATTAAGTTGAGTTTTGTATGCAAGTTTTGCAATTGATTTGAATAAGCTTTTGTGAAAGCTATTATGAATTTGAGTAAGTCCTAGAGGGGACTTAAGGATAGAGTTGAGTAAGATTTTGTGAAAGCTTAAGGATATATTTGTGTGAGATTTTGTGAAAGCTTACAAGAATATTTGAGGTAAGTCTTAGTGAAGACTTGTTGAGTAGATTGAACAAGTTCTAGAGAGGACTTGTTGAGCAGATTTGAGGTAAGTCTTAGTGAATACTTGTTGAGCAGATTGAGCAAGTTCTAGGGAGGACTTGTTGAGCAAATTTGAGGTAAGTCTTAGTGAAGACTTGTTGAGCATATTGAGCAAGTTCTTGAGAGGACTTGTGGATATATTTGAGGTAAGTCTTTGAGAAGACTTGAGAGCAAAGTTGATTGATTGATTTGTTCAAGCTTTGAGTTAAGGCTTGGAGATAGATCTAAGCAGAGTTGATTTGTGATTGGATAAAGATTTATGTTAAGGCTTGAGGATAGATTTGAGGATAGATTTTGGTGTATATTTGAGGGTATATTTATGCTAGATCAGAGATAAAATTATGAGAGATTTGTGCTAGACCGAGGATAGTGTTTAGTGTAAATTTGAGATAGATATTGAGTAGAGTTGAGAGTAAGCTTTGGAGGTGATAGAGTAGAGGATAGTAGTCTCTAGTGGATAGAGATCCATTAGCCAAGGTAGTGAGGATAGAGGTCTTTAAGTGAGGACAGAGGTCTTCTATGGAGAGAGATCCACAAGCCAGTGCAGTGGAGGTAGTAGTCTTCTAGAAGATCACCAACAGAGTAGAGGAGAAGGAGTTCTCCTATGGATAGAGATCCACAAACCAGCAAAGGGAAAGAGTTATCCTATGGATAGAGATCCATAAACTTGATTAGGGGATTGGTGTCTCCTTTGGAAAGAGGTCCATAAACATTGTAATAGGGAAGGATTCCCAAGAGATTTTTTGAGAAAATTTTAGTGAAATATTTTCTTTGTGGAGTAGCCCACATTGGGTGAACCACGTTAAATTGGTGTCTCTATTGTGTGTGATGATTTGTGCATTGATTTGATTACTATTATTGATATTGCCATTGATATATTGGATAATATTATTTGAGAAAGAAAAGTAAAAGTTGGTCTTATACTGTTCACCCCCCTCTCAGTATAAGCTTGTGTTCTTCAATTGGTATCAGAGTGGGTTCCTTCGGAAGAGTTTAACAACTTGAAGGAAAATCTTACAGGAACACAGATGGATTCTCAGAGTGGATCTTCAGGAAATAAGGCACCATTGTTCGATGGGAACAATTATGCATTTTGGAGTGTAAGAATGAAGATTTACCTAATGGCACAAGGAAATGATATATGGCAAGCAGTTGAGGATGGGTACACACCGCCAACTACTCCACCTACAGATAAATATGGTAAGCTCCTACAACTGAATAATTCAAAGGCAATGAATGGAATCTTAAATGGTTTACGTGAATCAAAGTTTGTAAAAGTTATGCATTGCACATCAGCAAAAGAGATTTGGGAAAAGTTGAAGAAAATATATGAGGGAGACAAAAAGGTCAAGATGGCAAAATTGCAAAATCACAAGAAAACATTTGAAGACCTAAAGATGAAGGATGAGGAAGACATTTCTACATACTTACTTCATGTGGATGAGGTTGTTAACTCCATGCAAGGACTTGGGTTTAAAGTTGAAGAAACAGATGTTTGTCAAAATATTTTAAGGTCACTCCCTAAGAGGTATAGTGAAAAGGTTTCAGCCATAGAAGAATCAAAAGATATTGAAACTTTGACAAGGGATGAGTTACATGGAACTCTCACAGATTTTGAGATGAGAATAGGAAAGGATCCTATCCCCTAGAAAGAAGCAACCTTCAAAGTTACAAAGAAGACAAAGGATAAGAAGTCAGATTCAAGTAATGAGTTATCCAATGATGAAGAAGCAAACTATGGTAGAAGGAACAAGGACACAAGAAAGTATAAAGGTACAAAAATAGTTAAGTGTTTCAAATGTGGTAAATATGGTCACTATGCATCTGATTGTCCAGAAGCTGGAAATAGCAGTGGTGATGAGAAACAGGATCATAAGAACAGGGAAGCAGGAAAATACAGGTATCAAAATAAAAGTAGGGATGGACAAGGCAAGCAAGGAAAGAAGTTTTTCCAAAGGCATAAGAAGATTTTTTATGCAGATAAGATAGGCAAGAGTTCAAGTGATAGTGATGGAAGATCCTCAGATAATGAAGAAGAAGAAATTCTATTTATGATAGTAGAAAAAGAAGATGTTAAGAAAAAGGTAAAAAGGGAACCAATAATTCTCAAGTGTTTTAGGTGTGGTAACTTTGGTCATCTTGAAGATCATTGTACAAGGAATGGGTTCAGTTTCAGTGAAGATGAATATGAAGATGCTCTTGAAGGTCTAGAAGAAGAAAGTCTTCTTATGGCAATAGAAGAAGAAGGAAGTGCTCCTATTGAAGATAAATCAGAAAGGAATGAAGATGATCTAAAAGATAAAGAATCAAAAAATGAAGAGGAAGGAGAAGTTGATCTTGAAGGTGAGCTTATTTCTTCTCTTAAGGAATTAAGGAAGGTAAGAAAGTAGAACTCAAAACTCAAGCTTCAATTTCAAGAATGTGATGAAGAGAAAGGAAAGCTTATAGAAGATCTAACCAACTCAATAGCTAAGACAAGGAGATTTAAAGAGAAGTTAGAGGCAAAGGTTTTAGAATGTGAAATATTAGAGCATGAGGTAGCTTCACTAAGGAAGGAAGTAAAAGAGTCTAAAGACAAGCTACACAGGTTTGGGAGAAGCTCAAAGACCTTGGATAAGATTATCAAGGTACAAAGATCTTCATCAAACAAGACAGGACTTGGTTTTGAAGAAGAATATAGAGAACAAGGAGAGGAGTCAATCTCAAGCTCCAAAGAAGAAGAAGCTTCAGAAGAAGAGAGTGTAAGAGAGAGTGAGACTTCTGAGGATAAGTTGGAAAATAGAAATTTCAACAAGGAAAGGAACAATGCACAAGTAAGGAACAGATGGAACAGGAAACATCACAGGGAAGAAGAGACTAAGAGACCAATGGGGTCAAGGCAAGGTTTCTTCAATGGATGGTGCTTCTCATGTCATAGGTTTGGTCACAAGGCTACACAGTGCAGGACACATGAAAGACAGGGATATGGTTTCACCAATAGAAATTTTAGAAATGGGTATCTCTTTCAAGGGTATTGCTACTCTTGTAATCAGTTTGGTCATAAGGTAGTAAATTGTAGGGTTCATGATAGGAATGGATATGGCTTCACCAAGAGGAACTTCAAGATATTTGCACCTTCAAGGAACCACAACATTAAGTGTTATAAGTGCAATAATGTTGGGCATATGGCTAAGTGGTGTAGAGCAAAATTTCCAGAGACAAGCAAGAACAAGAATATTCAGAGGAATCAGAAGGATCAGTTGAGGAAGAAGGTGGACAAAGGTAAAGAGCAGTGTATGCTGGGAGTAGAGATACTCCCACCCCAAAATTAACCACCTCAAAGAGAGGAGGTGGGGGAGGGGGCTGAGCTAAGAGTCTTATCTTTAGCCCCAAGCCCCAAAGGTGGCCCTTTGCCATTGATGTCAAAGGGGGAGAGATTTGAGTTAGGGGGAGAGCATTCAGTTAGGGGAGAAGTTTCTCAGGGAGAAGAACTAAAAAAGGTAAAAGAAATGGTTAAAAGAAAAAGGGTTGCCATCAATGACAAAGGGGGAGATTGTTGGAAATTTGAGCAAGTTTTGTTGTCATTGATGTCAAGAGGTTGATGTCCAAGTTTCATCATCATTAATGTCATCAGGTTGTTTTTCCAAAAGGCAAGGAAGTGGTTAAAAGAAATAGGATATAATATTTATTTTAAATATTATATGCCTAAAGAGGCCTAAAATATTGAAGACCCAAGGAAGGAGAAGCAGGTTTAAAAGGAAATAATAATATTATAATATTATGGGCAAAAGGTTGAGGTGAAGAAAAACGAGGTCCAAGGAGTCATTAAAAAATAAATCCTTGAAAAGACCCATTGAGCAGATTTTAAAGGTTATTATTTAATTTATTTAAATTAAAATATTTTAACCATAGGTTAAAATTTTAATTTAAATAAATAATAAGGTGCCAAAAGGTTTAAAATTAAAATTTGAATTTGCTAAGCCGACGTGTTGGAGTGCAAAGAACAAGGTATAAAAGGGGGCAATAATTTTTATTTTAAATTATCCATGCAATTCGTATGCCCAAAGTGAAAAGAATAATCATGTGTTGCATTAAGAGGGAAGAAGAGAATTTGCATGTGTTAAAGTTTAAAGAGGTAGACTTCATATTAAATTCAAGTGGAGCACCAAACCTATCCCAAAGAATTGTGTAGCGCAACTGGTGGATAGAGGGTTGGTTAAGACATTTGTGCAAGGTAGGTCAAGGGTTCGATTCACATCCCCTTCATTTTGAATATAGCAAAGGATTTTGATTAATTTTAAAATCATTAAAAGCAAGGAATAAAGTGTGGATTGTGCGCTTGGAGTTTTGTGTTGGGTGTGTAGCCCAATGATAGCCTAGCCTTGGGCTAAGGCACTGTGGTAATGGTAGGTTACGGGTTCGAGTTTGGGCACAGTCATAACAAGGCACAAATTTTTGAAGACGTGGGCCATCACATAAGGTAAGCGCTCGATTTAATTTTTGGCCAAGGTTTTGAAAAGCGCTAGAGGCCACGTGATAGTTTTGAAAGGTGCTAGAGGCCACGTGATTATTTTTGCAAAGGTGAAATAATAGGGAGTCATAAGGTTGATTAATATTTTAATTTTTTATTAGAATTATAAATAAATATTGGAGTTATAAGGTGTTAACAAAGGAATTAATTTTATTGAATATTATTGTTGAAGATTGGAGTAAAGGTGTTAAAAAAAATTAGGTTTATAAAGTGTTATCAAAGGAGTTTGATTGTTTATGAATTGAATATTATTTTTGTGAAGTTTGGAGATTATAAGGTGTACTTGAGACTTAATATTTTTGTATGGTGAAATAATTATTGAGGAGAATATTTGAGTGGAGATTTTGAGATAGATTGTTGCTATCTAACCTTGAAATTGGCAAAGAGGATTTGATTGTGATTAAGACAGGTTTTGAAGATATATCTCCATAAAAACAAAAGGTATGGGCACATCTTCCTTATGAGTGAAATATTGTTGGATTGAATGTTATGAAATGCAAAGTTGGAGTGAAAGGATTGTTTGATAAGCATTGTTGGAAATGTTTGAGTGAGTTTTCATATGCATGATTTTTGAAAGATCATGAGTATCATTGTTATGTGAAATTGAGAACTATCTTGAACTAGGGTTTGTGAAAGATCATGAGTATCATTGTTATGTGAGATTGAGAACTATCTTGAACTAGGGTTTGTGAAAGAACATGAGTATCATTGTTATGTGAGATTGAGAACTATCTTGAGCTAGGGTTTGTGAAAGAACATGAGTATCATTGTTATGTGAAATTAGAATCATCTTGAGTCAAGGTTTGAGATTCATAGTGTGAGTTGTTGGAAGTATAGTGAAACACTTGGTTAGGATTTGTAAGAAGTTGTGTTTCATTGAGTGTGGTTGAGTAGTTGTGAATATTGTAAGATTGGGGGGAGAGTGGGGAAAAATATTTATATATTAGTATGAGGAGGGGAGAGGGGGGGGTGGGGGGAGAGTCTTTAATCATTATCTATATGTTTCTATGGTTGAACAAGATTCTGAGTGAAACTTGTTTGTGTGATTGAAGAGGTTTTTTAAAGAGATTAAGTTGAGTTTTGTATGCAAGTTTTGCAATTATTTGAATAAGCTTTATTTTGAAAGCTTGTAGGAAGATTTGAGTAAGTCCTAGAGGGGACTTAAGGACAGAGTTGAGTAAGATTTTGTGAAATATTAAGGATAGATTTATGTGAGATTTTGTGAAATATTACAAGATATTTGAGGTAAGTCTTGGTGAAGACTTGTTGAGCAGATTGGAAAAGTTCTAGAGAGGACTTGTTGAGCAGATTTGAGGTAAGTCTTAGTGAAGACTTGTTGAGTAGATTGAGCAAGTTCTAGAGAGAACTTGTGGAGTAGATTTGAGGTAAGTCTTGGTGAAGACTTGAGTAGATTGAGCAAGTTCTTGAGAGGACTTGTGGATAGATTTGAGGTAAGTCTTTGAGAAGACTTGAGAGCAGAGTTGATTGATTGATTTGTTCAAGCTTTGAGTTAAGGCTTGGAGACAGATCTAAGAAGAGTTGATTTGTGATTGGATCAAGCTTTGTGTTAAGGCTTGAGGACAGATTTGGAGAAAAAATTTGGTGCATATTTGAGGGTAGATTTGTGCCAGACTAGAGATAGACTTGTGAGCAGATTTGTGCTAGACCAAGGATAGTGTTTAGTGCAGATTTGAGATAGATATTGAGCAGAGCTGAGAGTAAGCTTTGGAGGTGACAGAGTAGAGGATAGTAGTCTCCAGTGGATAGAGATCCATTAGCCAGGGAGTGAGGATAGAGGTCTTCTGAGTGAGGATAGAGGTCTTCTATGGAGAGAGATCCACAAGCCAATGCAGTGGAGGTAGTAGTCTTCTAGAAGATCACTAGCCAGAGCATAGGAGAAAGAGTTCTCCTATGGATAGATATCCATGAACTTGATTAGGGGATTGGTGTCTCCTTTGGACAGAGGTCCATAAAAATTGTAATAGGGAAGGATTCCCAAGAGATTTGTTGAGAAAATTTTAGTGAAATATTTTCTCCGTGGAGTAGCCCACATTGGGTGAACCACGTTAAATTGGTGTCTCTATTGTGTGTGATGATTTGTGCATTGCTTTGATTACTGTAGTTGATATTGCCATTGATATATTGGATAATATTGTTTGAGAAAGAAAAGTAAAAGTTGGTCTTATATTTTTCACCCCCTCTCAATATAAGCTTGTGTTCTTCACAATAGTGCTACTAAATCTATGATCTTAAATATTGAGAATAATGTTGATGTTGTGCTACCAATATTATCCCACTAAGCATCTTTGGTCTATTTAATAAGGTCTTTAATTTTAAGTCATTGCCTCTCTTAACTTATTTATTTGAAATATTTTAACTCCTCTAGCAAGGTATTCTTCTCCTAGTTAACTAGGCTTATTGACTAGCAAGCAGATTTGAAAGTTCTTTCAATTGCTCATCCTTTTCCCTCAAGACAACTACAAATTTTTGCTCTTTCAGCTATTTAGTCAACAATTATATTTGGTTTCACAAGGTTTTGGCTTCATCATATGAGTCCTTTAGTACTTTCTTGGTCTGCTCCAACTCTTTTTCTTTTCTTTCTAGCTTTTGGCTAGTTGACTCATAGTCATGTTAAACCATCTTGATGGTCTCTCTAGTGAGTTTAGCATGTCTTGGTGTTATGCATCCTTCATATCTATTCCTATTGTTGATATCTACCAATCCTACTTCATCATATCTCTTATTGGTTTTTCCACTAATGTATTTTTTATTGAAAGTAATAATGTTTGTTATTGGGGAGCAAAATGGAAATCCAATTGAGAAATAACTATTTACTTTGATTGGTAGGATTTTTTCTCTTGGTTATATTTCATTGTCTACTTTTAAATTTTTGGATTTTTTTTCTAGGGAGTAATAGCTACCATATCTTTTGATATCCCTTCCTATTGTTCTAAAAATGAGGTAAATACTTCCAAGGATTTGATTAGTGGAGTGGTTGCAATGCAAGATGTTAGATTGGATGGGGAATGTAGGTAAAATATTATCCCACCTATACATAACATCTATTCAAGGGAAAATTTTATCATATATATAGTAGATATCAGACCGAAGGACTAGAAATATAGCTAAAATATACAAACCAATTGTTGGGTTGAAGAAATAACTAAAGTAGTGAAGCTCAATGTTTTGCCACAATGTCAAAATAAAAATTTGGCTAAGTATGGAGTCAATGTCCATACTTATTTAAAGTTGATGTTACCAAAGGGTATGAAAATATTTTAGCATTTGACATAGCTAAACCTTAAAATAGGCTACGAAAAGAGAGTTCAGCATTTTGCTATAACACTAGACTCAAATTTTGGTTAAGTCTAAATAATAGGCTAGACTTTTATATCATTGATATCACAAAGGTAAACATAAAAAGTCTAACACAACAACAAACCAAACCAAAAATCTGGCTATGTTAAAGCAAAGGCTAAACTTTTAAAGTGTTGATGTCATCATAGGATACATAAAAATTCTAACACAAATATAAGCTAGATTAAGAAATTTTCTATGGCATGAAGATCAACATAAGAAAGAGCTAGATTGCAAGGTAGGCTAATTTCTAACACCTGGAAGAGCAAGCACATATAAAAAATAGCTAAGTGTAAAGATAAGGGCTAGATTATCAATGAAGCTAATGTCACCAAAGGAGCAAGAAAGTCTAGCACTTAGAAAATAAAGGCCAGACCCTAACTTTGGCTAAGAAAAAGAGTTTGATAGAGGGTCAAGGAGCCTAGAGACATCCCCATAATGAAGAATATACTCTATTATAGAACCCCAAGGATCGGATGCTTATCCATATCACACCTATCCTTATGTACCTAGACTAGTCATCAAGCAAAGTGGTGAAAAGTAAATTTGCCAGAGGGTATCACGAACCAACTTGAAGCACATGGATACCATACAATTGGGAGAAATTAGAATCAACCACATCAACACAACCACAATATGGTAGTTATACCAAAATGATTTGGAAAGGGATGCACATGTTCCATACTGGCCTAACAAACCTTCAATCAATTTTTAGAACAATCATTCGGAGCTAACATAATGTAATATAAATCTATATATACTTGAGTGTAGCTCATTTCAAGGGTTAGATCTTTAGCTTTTACAATTGCATAAAATATATGATTGAAGGCTATATAACTCTTAATGAATATTAAAGTGTTGTTTGGCCTCTGTCTAAATATGTTGTAGAACATATATGTGTATAAATTTTATTGCTAAGCTTGTCTATTAAAGTTGTTTTGCTATCTAGATATCTCCTTATATTGTTGTTTGTTTAGTCTTGGAATGCTTGGTGATGTATATGCTTTTTTTATTAAATGGTTTATAATATTGAATAATAGCTAGTCTATGTTAGGATCCTATCCTAACACCATTTTGTAATTACCCACTCCCAATGTGGGGGATCCCATTATAATGTTATTTTGTAATACTTTGTAATGTATGTGGCAAGTAAGGTGCCTAGCCAAGTGGAACCATATCATGTAACCATTTTTTATCAAGATTGTAACCGATTTTAGGTAGGATATTCTAGCTCGAGTGGCATTTTGCATGTAAGCCAACTCTTGAGCCTTTAGGTAGGGTTGCATGAAGAATTTATTTAAAATATATGAAGCCATGTACGAATTCATATTTTGCAATCTAATGAAATATTAAAGGAGGTTGCCCCCTCGAAGAGGCCTACGATTCTATGTTATTGTGATATTATTCCATTTTTAAATTTAATTTTTGCATAGTGTCATTTATGTTATTTGATGTATTTGAGCTATTTTTAGTATTTTGTGTGAGTGTGCTTTATTTTAATAGTGAGATCCTAACAAGTGGTATTAGAGCGCTTTCTAGGGCCGATTTCTACTGCAACTGAGAAAATTTTTTCCATCCATTCCACGTGTTAGGTATAAATTTTTGTGTGTTTTTTGTTTATATTTTTCCTTTATTAAAAAATCCAAAAAAAATACAGTCTCTTTTTTTTGACCAAAAAAACCAGAAAACACAAAAAAAATTAGTCTTTGTTTCAGTAGTTGTGTAGGTTAGAAACCTTGTGTCGAGGGTTTTAAAATATTGTGAAGGAGTTGTTGTTATTGGCTAAGCTAGATAGCCCATAAAGCATCTAGTGAAGTGAGGGGCTATCAGGCTCCAATACCCAGGCCTTAGACAACACTCATGCACAAACTTGAGCTCCCATGCATTTTGGGTGTATCGAGATACAATATAGATTTAAATAAAATTTTATTCATTAGGAAGTTTTCAACCTTGTATTATCCACAGTCCACGAGACATAGCATCCCAAAAAATCATTCCCCCGTACTATCAAAGAGGCATATAGTGTGCTCAAGGGTATGTGTGGAATCCTCCTTGGGTAGTGGCTTGAAATATTGGTTCGAGCACTATTGTTCATTACTATGGTATAACAGAGGGCCTATGGGTATTACATACTCCCTTAATTAGCGTACCCTGGTTCTACAAAACATAACTTCCACTTGCAAATCAACACCATCCCTATTCTGTTAACCTACATTCACAACCCCAAAAGTGAGCATACGGAGAAGGCATTCCTTATCACAAAAAATAAACTTGCATGCACCAATAGTCAGGATAGATTTTGCAAGTGTCTACAATAACCTGTGGTCAAAAAAAAATAGTTAGGATAGTGACAGAAACATTATGGTTAGTAATATAGATTGTCAGGTCAATAATAACAACCCTTTGTAATAGTCCAAAATTACAAACTTCTAATGTCAGAAACAATATTGTTAGTGTCAAAGAATCCCCAGGATCAGTGATAGGAACCATGTTAGTAATCGTAATATAGGTGATAGAGAAAGAGACATGGTGGTTAGGGTGCAGACTATAGTTCAAAGACAGTTGATCCCGGACCCCAACTTTTAAACCATAACTCCAAAACAGAAACCGACAACACCAGTAGACTTGTCAACACAACAAAAGAAAAAAAAAATATTGCTCATAGGGATATCTCTTCACATAGAGCTCAGATTGACTCAAAAATTTAACAAATAATTCTACACTCTATTCTAGACAAAATTGTCCTTGGCAGCCCCTAGTCAAATTTTACACCGATTTTCCAAAAATGGTAATTTTTTATTTTTCTTGCTAAGGCCATAACTTTTCAACGATCAATCAAATTGATCCAAATTTTTGGTAATAAAGTCTACTTTTTATTCTGCACCAAAGACCCTCAAGGACTCACTAGTGAAATTTTAAGTCCAAGTGGAAGAAATTACCTTGAAATCAACTTGCAACCAACCAAGAGATCACAAAAAGTCAAGAAATTCAGTATATCTCCTCATTGAGCACTCAGATCAAGTAGCCATCGAAGTGGAACCTATCCTAAAATTAGTGTTGCAACCCATTTTCCAAATTAAATTTTGGACCCTTACTAAAAATAGTAACTCCTGAAACCCCAAATCTATTTTTAGTAACTGAGTAAAAGAGGGCCCATAATGGCGAGCGGCACTCGTGGACAAAAGGAGTTAGAACATGCCATAATCTAGGTTGATATTGAAAAAGTCCTTGACTACTTGACCACTACAAATCACACCATAATAGAAGAGATTCAAGAGCTCTGAATAGATTAGGATACCACTAGAATTTGCTTAGAAAAACAACTTGCAAAGGTGGAGACACAATTACAGGATACTCTTATATCTAAACACCGAGCTAAAAACTCTAAACGAGGTCAAATAAGGGGAAGGCCAAATAAGAGAAACCAAATACACTCACTATGACTGTGATCTGACCTTCACAATGCCTAAATTGGATTTCCCTAAGTTTAGTGGAAAGGATGTCGATGGGTGGTTATGTCTGTTTGATCTCCAAAATTTCCTTATATATCATCGGGTTCAGATGGCTTACTTCAACTTAGAATCTGAAGTCTTACATTGGTTCCAATGGCTACGAGCCACTACCCCTGATCTATCTTAGAAGGACTTTGAGTCCCAACTACTCACTCGATTTTGCCCTAGTGACTATGAAGACTTTACAAGAGCATTGACAAAGCTGAAACAAACTACCACAGTTCATGATTACTAGACACAATTTGAGAAATTGGCCAATAAAATAAGGGTCTTGAATGAGGTATTTTTTATGAGTTGTTTTGTTGGTGGGTTGAAATATGATCTCTAGGTTGAAGTCAATATGTTTAAACCCCAAACCATGATGCATGCTATCAGTTTATCCTGATTGGCCGAATCTAAACTCTCAATGTAAAAGTAGATGTCACACTTTTCTCAAGCTCAAGCTCCCTTTCCTCCTCAGTTCTAAAATAATACTGATGATAGACCTCCTACCCCCAAGCGACTGACTACAGAATAAATGGATGCACGTTGTGCCCAAGGGCTATGTTATAATTATTATGAAAATTTTGTTAAGGGGCATAGATGTGCAAATAAAATATTGTTCTTAATAGATGTAGAGGAAACTGATAGTAGTGACCATAGTGATGAGGAGAGTGACATAGCTAACGCACCAAATCAACAGGAAGAGGAACCACAAGAACCTCAGGCAAAAAATTTAGTCCATGCTCTTTCCAGGATTACCACTCCATAAACCATGAAATTTGTGGGTTTTTTCAAAGGCCAATGCCTTAATATTATTATTGATTTAGGTATTACACATAATTTTATTGATCCTCGAGTTGCTAAGTAGGCCAATTGCTATATACACACATGCAATTCATTTGAAATCATGGTGGCAAATGGAGGTATTTTACCTTGTAAAGGTAAATGTCGTAATATCAAAATAAATATGGGGGATTATGAACTCAAGCAAGACATGTTTTCCCTCCAATTAGGAGGATGTGACATTGTGTTAGGAGCTCAATGGTTGGGCACCTTGGGCACTATCTCCTAGAACTTTGTAAAACTATGTATGTAGTTTTCACATGGAAAAACACACACCCTCCATGGTACCAAAACAAGCCCTGCATAAATTATTAGTTCCAATCACATGGAATAGTTATTAAAAAAGTCATCCCACTGGGTCATTACACAAATATTTTCAATTCAACCAACCACTGCCATAGTAGATCAAATTCCAATAGATTTGCAACATTTTCTAACCAAGAACAATGGCATTTTTTCAGAACCAACTACCCTGCCACCTCATCACTCACATGACCATGCTATTCCACTGCTACCAGATAATATACCACCCAACATTAGACTGTATTGGTATCCTCATGTTGTAAAGTATAAAAATAATTATATGGTACAATAATTGCTCCAATCTGGTGTCATTCGACCCAGTACCAGCCCTTACTCTTCCCCAGTTCTAATAGTTTACAAGAAATATGGCTCATGGCGATTGTGTATAGACTACTAGGAGCTCAATAAAATTACCATCAAGGATAAATTCCCCATTTTGGTAGTGGATGAATTTTTGGATGAACTACATGGAGCTATGTACTTCTTCAAGTTAGAAATTCATTCTAGATACCATCAAATCAGGCTCAAGGACAAGGATATTCCCAAAATTGCTTTTCGTAATCACGAAGGTCACTATGAGTTCTTGGTAATACCATTTGGTCTAACAATACTCCTACATTTCAAAGTCTTATGAATATATTTCATCCTCTCCTATGAAAGTTCATCCTAGTTTTCTTTGATGATATCTTGGTCTATAGCTGCTTGTGGGAAGAACACCTTGTCCATGTGGATCAGACATTATAGTTGTTGGCACAACATCAACTTTTTGCTAAGCAGTCCAAGTGTTCCTTTGGTCTGACTAAAGTGGAGTATTTATGATACATTGTATCCAAGACTGACATCAAGGTTGACCCCAAGAATATTTAGGTGGTTCAGGACTAGCCAAAACCTCACACTCTCAAGGGACTTTAGGGATTCTTAGGGCTTATCGATTATTATTGCAAATTTATTCATAATTATGGTAAAATAATAGCCCCCCTCACCTCCATGTTAAATAATGACTCTTTTACTTGGATAGGGCCTGTTGATCAAGCCTTTCTCGAATTGAAGCAATGTTATGACCACCACACCAGTTTTAGCCATGCCAGACTTCTCCAAGCCATTCATCATTGAAAGTGATGCTTTCGATCATGGCATTGGGGCAGTATTGATGCAAGAAGGGAGACCCTTGGCTTTCACTAGTAAGGCACTCTTTGATTGTAACTTGGGCAAATCTACATATGCCAAGGAGATTTTGGTAATCTTACATACCATCACCCATTGGCGATCATATCTCATTGGGCACCATTTTTCAATTAAAAAATATCATCAGAGTCTCAAATACTTCTTAGAACAATAGGTTGCCACCTCGGAACAATAAAAATGGCTTTCTAAACTCATGCGATATGATTATGATATCACCTATAAGAAGGGAAAAGAGAATCTTATGGTTGATGCTCTCTCTCGCCAATTTGAGGCCCTTAGTATGTTATGTGCTTGTAGGTCTAAAATTCACACACTCCTTTCCTCCAGGCTAATGGATCAGTGCCTTAAAGAGAAATGTGGGAATGATAGGTCTACACCTTAGAGAGAGACACTTGATTGTGCTTTCTTATGGTGATTTTTTGACAAATTGGTTTAGGGTTCACCAGGAAACATTTTATGGCAATTTCCACGCCTACATTTTGGAGTTTGTTTTGATGTGTTCCTTTTATCAAATATCACATACACCTAGTTTGGCCAATATGCAACTACACTAACCTATATGCAATTTTGATTTACATGTAGACAACAAACAACAGAAAACAATGTCTAGATGGACAATGCAATGCTTAAAAAGTAATTTAGAACTCTTACCTATATATGGAAGTCTGAAGAAGATTCTAATTTTTTATTGCAATATAGATCATACGTAGCAGAGTGAGATCATATGAATAGAGTAGGATCGTATGAATACGATCAAAGATCATACCTACCGATCAGAGATCGGTAGATCCGATATTGATAAAACCCTACAATTTCATGGATAGAGTGTAGAGAATAGAAAACAAACAATTCTAATGTTTATTTTAAGAAAAATGAGACTTAATGTCGACTATTTGAATGTTGTAGTTGGAAGTAAACAACAAATAAGTGTTTTAAATTGCATGTAATATGTGATTATATGCAAATCAATGAACTCCAAGAATGTAAATGATTGAATTCTATATTCTATATGATGTAAATGATAAGTAAAATGATAGATATAAAAATAAACAAAGCTAAAACATGTAAACTAGCACTCGAAGTTGCCCCCAAGTAATATCAAAGTAATATCATACAGTCTGAGCAAGATTGTATGCCTCCGATGCAAGATCGTATCGATCCGATATCGACTGTATCCTTCGATCCTACAAGCAACAACAAAATATCCAGAGCTAAAATGTAAAATTCTATTGATGCATTAGGAGTGCCAGGAGGAATCTAAGGATAAGGGTATTTGATTAAATAATTTGGGTAAATCAACCAAAATAGGATGAAAACCAACTTAGTTGCAACTCCTTCCAATCTAGGACTTATCAGACGAATCCGATCTTGTAACTGTCACACAGTTGCACAGATAGAGATAAAAAGCGTTACAGCTGATTTTGTTGCTTTGCAAAGTTGAGATTTTTTTTGAGCAATAATGTATGCATACTATCAGGGATCGTATCGTACGATCTGATATCGTATCATACAATCCAATATCATATCATACAATCTTGTCTAGATTACTCGATCTCTCCAGGAGGGCACAAAAATCGAGGCAACCAACTAGAGGCTCATTTTTACAAGTTGTTTGTCCTTAGTGGAAATTATAATAAGTCATTTTTAGGGTGTTATATTTTGCCCCCTATTTAGCGCAATTTTGAAGGAAAATGTGTTAAAGAAAAGTATGACACGCTTTACAAGAAAGCAAAAATTTATTGCAAATTTTGTTGATGATTTCAAGTTTTTATGCAAGTTGTTTTAAGATATGCTACTAATGATACCCCCTTCAAGTTTTTATGCCAAATTTGATATTTGGGTAAAAAATCAAAAATTATGGGTAAAATGAATAAATAATAAAAAGAAAATACAAAACTAACTCATTTGCATTTTACTATTTACCTATTCAGAGCTATGGAGAAAACATGGTAGAAGCTCCACATCGTGCTTATTTGGTCCAAGCGAGAGATGGAGCACTCTAGGTATGGATTTATTACTCATTTAGATTAGATTTTTCCTATTTTTTAATTCAATTTTTAGGGCACGGTTGTTGTGCGTAGCCCTAAATGCAAAATCATAATGATTTCATGATATCATACAATACGATATCGATCGAAATTGATATGATTGGTAGATATCGTATCAATATGATATCACAAAAATATATATGATTTGAGATATTTTTTAGTATGATTTTGAACAAATTGCTACGATTTTGCACTTTTTATCTGATTTTGAATTTTTGATATGATTTATTGATAAAAAATTTATTACTTTGTTTTTATTAATAGATGGTAGAATTAAAGAACTAGGAGTGGAGACATTCTACCCTCGAGATAGATTTTGGTGCTCTCACAGACATTAATAGAAACCGCTTAGAGGTGATGGTATTGAGACACATGGCAGAGATGCCACAAATTCTAGTAGACATGAGGGTACTGATGACTGGCAAAGAGATGGTATCCAGAGTCATCCTGCTTCAAATTTCCCACAAGGGAGATGACTCCCACTTTAGAGGATATCTAGAGGATTCTGAGGTTACCATTGAGGGGGGTACATATATCTGTGTCTGGAAACCAAGGCCAGGCAATGAGAAGGTTGAATAGATATCCTAGCTTCTTATTGAAGAAGGGCGGGGTTGTTATAGATAGACTAGGGGAGATAGAGGGTATCTCTCAACTGACAGTTCTATTGAGTGACATTGTGGGTGGCTTGTTGGTAAGCCATATTAGTGGATAGCATTTGCCCTAGAATTTGACAAAGGTGGTGTGTGATATGTGCAACCAGGAGGTGTAATTTTCTTGGGGATATTTCTTTCTTTTTAGACTATACTAATTTCTACAGCGGGTAGTCTACAAGGGTGGAAAAGGATTGATGAGGCCTGGAAATGCCTCAATCATAACATGTTTTGAACACTGAAATTGCCTACAAACTCTTATGTTTAATCTAATATGCTAGTTAAGTTAATTCAATATGTTGTGTATTAACTATTTGCATGATAAATGTATCTCGAAATACTATATTCTGATTTTTACAGCTTTTTGCATAAGTTTTATGTTGTTTTGTTATGACTTGCTAAATGAGATATGCTTAGATTGATAGCAGCATTTCACTAATCATGTTTTGATATGTCTCAAGCATTTATTTTACCTAAATCTGGCAACAGTGCAAGTAAACTGATTATTGTGCAACAAAAACTGGGTTTTCCCATGTAAATTCCAGCCAACTGCCAATGAATGGCAAGGCATGGAATTCACATGTGGAAAGAGATGAAGACCATTGGAATCTGATCCTGAGAAGTAACCCACATGAGAAATGCAGAGGAAATCATTTAAGGAGCCCACATTTGTTCATTTCGAAGTCTCTTCGAAATGAACAGATATCTTCGGAATGAGAAAACACAGTGTCTTCGAAATGAGCGGATCTTAATGAGAATAGTATCTTCGAAATGAGCGGATCTTCGAAATGAGAATTGCAGTATCTTCGAAATGAGCCACTTATCTTCGAAATGAAAATAGAATGTGCTTTTTGACTTGTTGACCGAATTTTGATGCTGGAAAAAGGGAAATAAATATTGAAAAGGGTAAAGGAAAATATCTCAGATCTGACTTTGCCGTCCTTGCCGACCAAAGCCACCATTTATGGAAAGATCAAGTTTGATCTTCTTCTAGGATAAAACCAGGAATTGTTGTAGCATAATAGGATTAGATATTTTGAGATATTCTCAATTGTTAGTAGATCTTAGGACATCTATAAATATGGCTCCCATTCAGGTTGAGCTAAGAGAGTAAGAGAGTAGAGAAAGGAGATAGCAAAGAGTAGAGAAATATAGGAGAAAATAGGTAATAATCAGAAAAGTGACTATTATAGTCCTGTAACAAGTTTTCAGCAGAATTATTGTAATCATGTTCTTGAATCAATAAAGTGTACTATTTCTATTTCATATTGCTTGTAAATGAGTGTGAGTAAGATCTAGAGAGAGAGAGACTCATACCTTCTTCTGGACAAGGAGGTTGGCCACTTCCAGACCTAGGAGGAGGACTAACAACAAGTTTTTTATTCTGATTTTGCTCATACAGAATGAGTTGTAGAACTTGTCATTTCATTCCTTTGTAAACAACTAATGATATTTGCAATCTTAGCTTATTTTATGTTTTGTGATTAATGGTTTGGTTGTAATCTCCACTTTCAACAAAGCTTTCAATTTATTGCAGACTGTCATTTCCAGAATTTACTATTTTCTATAATTTCTTGCATTTTATGTTTTGTTGTCAACCCCTGCATAGAAGATTGACAACCTTCTATTACAGAGCCTTGACAGGGTTTCATTTCCATGCTATAAGTAGGTTTCCATTGCTGCAAAAGTAAATAGATTTCCTTTCTGCAATTATAATCAGACTTCTAATTCTGCAATTGTAATTAGGATTTCATTTCTGTAGTTAATGATTAGTTTCCATTTTTGCAACTTAGATTAAGGTTTAATTCATGCAATTTAGAGATAGGAATGTCCTAAATCCCCCACACAATCGGTTTCACCAATAAGACTTGTTGCTCTAGATTGACCTAAGTTATAACCCTGTTCACCCCTTCTTTCGTAGATAGCCTTGTACACTACCCTGGATTGACAAATTCATTGAGAATTAATGATGTGTATAATGACTACGCATCATTTTGGCACCGTTGTCGAGGAATTGTGTTGCTAGAAGGTAACAACAGTCCAATAGTTGTTAATTAGACTAAGTTGTGAAGATTCAGGATAAAATCTGAATAGAACAACTGGTTAAAGTAACAACTATTGACCTATAATTTATGTCATTTAAGAGTAAACATGAATGAGTAAGTCTAGGGATGAAAAAGGTAGAATTACCCAAAAGGATCCCTAGCTTGTTCCATTAAGGAGATCTTCATGCCTAAGGGGTGAATCACCTGTGTTTGAATTACCAAAAATATTGAAAGAAAAATCACCAGTCTCACCATCATTAGAACATTCTGAGAAAGGAAAATCACCAGTTTCACCATCATTAGAACATCCTAAGAAAGAAGAATCATCAGACTCATTATCAACAGAGGATCTTGGACCTCTTGAGAGAGAAATTTGGATAGGTTTAACCTAAGGAACAGGAAACTATGGCAGAGGGAGGCAATCTAGATAGAGATGGCCAACATGGCTATGTCCATAATGAAGGAGATGATCAGGATATGCCCCAACCTTCCAGAACATTTGAATATCCTATCCGTTTGAATCCAACACAAAACTCTCCCATGAAAACCATTTCACCTTCAGTACTTCCAACCTTCCGAGGTGTTGTATCTGAAGATCCTGATCAGTTTTTGTTTGAATTCAAGGTAGTGTGTCAAACCTATGATTATGTAAATGACAATCAAAAACTTAAGGTCTTTCCCTCAACACTCAAGGACTCAACATTACGCTGGTTCATGAGCTTAGAGCCAAATTCCATCCGAACTTGGGATCAAATGGAAACTGTGTTTTTAGACAAATATCAGGAGTATTGCCGTGTAAGGAACAGGAAAGATGAGTTATTCAGGATTAAACAGGAAGATGATGAAACATTAGAAGACTATCTTGATAGGTTCTCCTTTGTTCAAAGGAGATGTGGACTTGTAGAACCAGAGTTATGCAAAACCATCTTTTTGAGAGGATTACAAGATGAATCCAGAGACGTATTGGATTTGATGGGAAAAGGGGATGTAAATACTCTCAGTAATGAGGAAATTGTGGATCTCTACAGGAATTACTCTCGCAATAAGCAGGGAAGAAGAAAAAAGAGTACAAATGGCACTGATGTGAAGGAACTAATAGAGGAACTTGCAAATTTTAAAACTGATATTCTAGTGCAATTAAACACAACTTTGGGGGAAATGTCTGCAAAAGCAAAAACCACAGAACCTTTGGCAATTTATTGCCCAAGATGTAGAAATAAACATGCTTTGCAGGAATGTCCTTTGAATAAAACATCTATCTCAGCCATTTGTAGTATCTGTTCAAAGAAGCATTCAACTGATCAATGCCACCTCCTACCACAACTCAAAACTGTGTTAGAAAATCGGACTGAGGAACTCAACTATGTTGGACCAAAACAAGGGGGAAATTTCTCTCAATACCAAAATCCCCCTTGTTTTCCTACAAATTGGGGGCATAATCCCTGGACTATGCCTTGGGGACAATCAGAACCACCCCAACGTCCTTGGAATTATCCTCAATGGACAAATTCCCAAGAATGGCCACAAACAAATTGGAGTAATTCAGCCTGGAATCAGAATCAGAATAACCCATCATGGAATCAAAACAACCCATCATGGAATCAGAATAACCCATCATGGAATCAAAACAACCCATCCTGGAATCAGAATCAGACTAATCCACATTGGATGCAAAATCAACCACAGTGGAATCAACAATACCAGTCCTATCCAAGGCAACAAAGAAATCAAGGTCAAAATCAGCATTTGTTGCCTGCACCTAATCAAAACTTTCAAGAAAAATAGAACCAACCACAACAAACACAACAGGTGAAACAACCTCAACTTCCAGCTCAATCAGTCACTAATCCAAACAGCATGAGACAGGCATCCCCTGTCTATGTGGCTGAAGCTGAAGAAAATGTTGAAATAAATGTTATTGATTGTAGTAACATCCAACTTCATTCAGGAAAAGTTGTACCTGAACCTGTTTCAAATAAAAGCAAGGAAAATGAAGAGCAAGAACCTTTGGAACCAGTTAGAGTTGAACCAACAATAGAGAAAGAAGAAGAAAAAATAGAACCACAGGCAGAACAATTACCTTCATCAAGGATAATTCCATATCCTGAAAGATTCAATACCACAACAGAAAATTCTGAGTCAGACCTGGTCAAGGAACTTAAAAAGTTAACTATATCATTGCCCTTATTGCAAGCCATTAAGGATATACCAGTGATTAAAAGTACTATCCGAGATTTGTGCATTAGAAGAGCAGGAAGAAAAAAGAAAGCATTTCCCAAGACTGGTTAGTTGAAGGAAAGATAGTTGATCTCTTATCTGGAAAACTAGTACCTCCAAAGTATAGTGACCCAGGAAGTCCAGTTATCACAGTTACCATAGGTTCAGTACCAATATCAAATGTCTTAGTAGATCTAGGAGCTGCAATAAATGTCATGACCAAGGATATAATGAAACAATTACAGCTCAAACATCTCAGCCCCACATTTACAGTTTTAGAAATGGTTGATAGGTCAGTTGCAAAACCTGAAGGTATCATTGAAGATGTTCCTATAGAAGTTTCTTCTTGGGAATTCCCTACAGATTTTTTGGTTTTACAACCAAGAAATTCAACACATGGATATCCCATCATTTTGGGAAGACCTTGGCTTGCAACTACAGCAGCCTTCATAGACTGTAGATCTGGAAAAATGACTATTTCAAATGGTATTGATCTAAAACAGATCTCTCTGTATCCTCCTGCAAGACCCTCCAGCAATTTTTTAGGTCAGTTATGGTTTCCTGATTCAGATGAAGAATCAGAGGAGGTTATTTCCACACTAGCCACCTTGGTAGTAAGGGAACACACAGAAGACCTCCATGACACAAAAAATTTAGAAAATGAAACTATCCTAATGAATGTTCTCCATGAACAAGGGTTAGAAGAGGAAGCAGTAAATATCCATCAATTGTTAAGGAATGAGGAGAACCAAAATTTTGAAGGTGAACCATCTGTACTATCATAGGAAAACTCTGTTTCACTACCACATGGGTGGCACCATCACCTGATTTTTCCTTCTCACCGTTCCATACAGGATATGCTTCCATCAAGAAGTAATGAAACAGAAACTTCTTATTTCCTCCCATCTCAGCAGTTTCCTCTTAACTCCCTAATCACCAAGTATGAAGAAGTGAGTTCAGTCCTTCCAAATACAAAACAAATAGAAGTCCATCTAGGCAAATTTTTGAACATTTACAGCTGGCTTACTAGGGAAGAGGAAGAAAAATTGATAGTTGTCTTGCAGAAGCATGTTCATGCTTTTGCTTGGGACTATAAAGATATGTCAGGAGTTCACCCTGATATATGCACCCACAAAATTTATACTCGAAGAAGTCAAGCCAGTAAGACAACCCCAGAGAAGACCGAATCCTCGCCCTAAGGGATATTGTAAAGGAAGAAATTGAAAAACTTCTGGAGGTAGGATTCATTTACCCAATTTTTGATAGCCAGTGGGTCTCTCCATTGGTTATAGTTCCTAAGAAAAATGGAAAAATGAGAGTATGTGTAGACTATAGAGAGCTGAATAAAGTGACATACAAAGACCATTTTCCATTACCTTTCATAGATCGGGTGTTAGATACCCTTGCTGGAAAGAAATACTTTTGTTTTCTTGATGGATTTAGTGGATATAATCAAATTCAGATTGCACCTGAAGATCAAGAGAAAACAACCTTTACCTGTCCATGGGGAACATTTGCCTATAGGGTTTTACCTTTTGGTTTGTGTAATGCCCCAACAACATTTCAACGAGCAGTTTTAGCAATTTTTTTTGATCTGACTACCAACAGTGTTGAGATATACATGGATGATTTCATAGTATGTGGACAGACTTTTGACTTTACATTAGAAAACCTTGACAAAGTTTTAACTCGCTGTGAAACATACCAGCTTATCCTTGAATCCAGAAAAATGTTTTATGATGATGAAGGAAGGAATAGTTCTTGGTCATCACATCTCTCTTCAAGGGATCCAAGTTGATCCAAAGAAGGTGGAAATTATCAAGAATCTTCTTCCTCCTAAAACTCAGACTGATGTCAGAAGCTTCCTAGGACACATTGGTTTTTACCGTAGGTTTATTCCTAGCTTTAGCACAATAGCCAATCCCATGTTTGCCCTATTGACTAAAGATTCTAAATTTTCCTGGACTGCAAGGTGTCAAGAATCATTTGAAGCTCTGAAAGAGAAATTAGTAACTCCACCTGTGTTAAGAGGACCTAATTGGACATTACCATTTCACATACAGGCTGATGCTTCCAATACTACAATTGGAGCAAGCATTAGGACAAATTGACAATGGTGAACACTATGCCATCTACTACATTAGCAAGAATTTGATAGGAGCTGAGAAAAATTATACCACAACCGAGAAAGAATTCTTGGCAGTAATTTATGCCATCAACAAATTCAGGCATTACATCACAGGTTATCAAATATTTATTCACACAGATCACACAACCATTAAATATTTGATGAATAAGCCTATGGTAAGTGCAAGAATTATTCGTTGGTTACTGTTGCTACAAGAATTTGATATCACTATAATCAACAAACCAGGAAAAGCTAATGTTGTAGCAGATTTCTTGTCCAGATTACAGAACACAGATGAAGGGGAATTAGTTGAAGACACCTTTCCTGATGAAAAATTATTTGCTATATCAGTCCAATCACCTTGGTTTGCAGATATAGCCAATTACTTGGTCACAGGGAAAGTTCCTCCACATTTCACTTCAAAACAGAAAAAACAATTGATCAAACAGAGTTCTTCTTTTGAATGGATTAAGGGTATACTTTTTAAGTGCAGTCCTGACCATGTGTTACGTAGGTGCATCCGAAAGGATGAGGTGTATGATATCCTTAGGGCTTGTCATGATGAACCCTCGGGTGGACACTACTCTGTAAAAAGCACAATTAGGAAAATCTTAGGGACAGGATATTATTGGCCATCTCTTCACAAGGATGTGAAAAAGTACATCGAGCATTGTGATGCATGCCAAAGAATGGGGAAACCCACTCATACAAATGAAATGCCACTGCAGCCTCAATTGGTTTTAGAGCCATTTGAGAGGTGGGGGCTTGATTTTGTAGGACCTATTGATCCACCTTCTCAAGGAAAGGTGCATATTCTAGTATGCACTGATTACTTGACAAAGTGGGTAGAGGTGCGTGCTTTCAAACATGCTCGTGAAGAGAAGGTCGCTGATTTCTTGTATACTCAGATTTTTTAGAGATTTGGAGCTCCCCGGTCTATCACCACAGACCAAGGACCCCAATTTGCATCTAAAGTCATTGAGGCATTTACAGAATTATATGAAATCAAACATAGAAAATCATCACCTTATCACCCACAAGCAAATGGCCAGGTTGAGGTAACAAACAGGGAACTAGAACGAATCTTAACAAAAATAGTAGCTTTTCATAGGAGAAACTGGCTAGATAAATTACCTGAAGCAGTGTGGGCTTACAATACTACTTGGAAATCCACTACTGGATTCACACCTTATGAACTAGTCTTTGGTAAAAAGCCCCTCTTACCTATTGAATTTGAGCTACTAACACTGCGCACAACATTGGAAATTGGAATTGAATTGTCACAGGCACAGACAGATAGGATTCTGTAGCTGAATGCATTGGATGAACTTAGGTTGGATGCTCTGCACCAAACTGAAGTAATTCAGAGCAGAGGAAGTTGTGGCATGACAGTCACATTCAAGCAGAGGAAACTTCAACAAGGAGATTGGGCTTTACTGTTTGATTCTCGCTATGAGGACTTCCCTGGAAAGCTGAGAACTAGATGGCTTGGACCTTACCGGATTGAAGAGGTATTTGACAATGGAGCAGACCGTTTATCTCCTATTGATGGGTCACAGAGAAAGTTGGTAGTGAATGGACATCGCCTCGGGGTGTACCATACACCTCTGACTAAAGAGGAATTCTTGCAGCAGCTTGACAGTTTGGATACACAACGGGTGGAAGAAATTTCCTCTTCCACTTCAAAACAATCAGCATGATCATGGATTTCAAGAAAAAACATAGAAAAATACAAAAAAATCAGAAAAAGCAGAAAACAAAAAGATGAATAAATTCTGATTATGAATTCCTTCATGGGCATGATTTTAGGGAAATCATGAATTCCTTCATGGGCATAGTCAGAATCAAGAAAAAAAAAATCAAGAAAAAAAAAGAAAAGAAAAAAAAAGAGAAAAGGAGAGGTAAAAAATAAAAAAAAAAAAGAAGAAAAAATGAATAACTCAGCAGTGAAAACCTTTTCTAAGGCACTATTGGGTTGGTATGCATGAAAACCAGTTTTTTGGCATGCATAACCTTGAAAATTTCTGAACCATCATTGTACAAATTCACCAACTGCACTTGTTTTGAAATATTGCAGAAAATCTCAGTAGAACATCAACAAAAGCAGTCATCTTTCAAAAACTTGCATTAACTTGTTTTAATCAGGTATATATTTCTTACATTTCTTCATTGTAAATGATTGGTATATAGTATATAACAATTAACCATTAGCATAAAAGGTATCCATAAGAGTTGGCATACTTAAAACATGTTTTGAGAATGAGAATATTGATTTTTGCCTAATCTTCGAAACAAGAATGCCAAAAACAATGCTTGCTATCTTCTTCAGACTAATTGTTGTATTGTCTTCGGATTGAAATTGTCTTTGGAATGACAGCAGAATGAATGTTGCACTTTGTCTTCGAAATGAATCTTTGTCTTCAATTTTCTTGAAATGACGATTTGTCTTCGAAATGAAGCTTTGTCTTCAGAATGACGATTTGCCTTCACAATGAAGCATCATCTTCATAAGCTTTAATGAAGCTTTGTCTTCGAAATGAAGCAAGATTTGTCTTTAGAATGAGAGATTATCTTCGAATAGACTTCCCATCTTCGAAAAGAGGATTTGTCTTCGAAATGAGGATTTATCTTCGAAAGAGGATTTGTCTTCAGAATGAGGATTTATCTTCGAAATGAGGATTTGCTCATAATCTTCGAAATGAAGTCATAATCTTCGAATGAGGTTTTATTTTTGCAATAGATCATAATCTTCGAAAGAGCATTCAATATAATATCTCCACGTGGCATCCAAGGAAGAAAAGAAATACAATCAAGTAAAAATTCTTTTGACACATACGATAAAGGAACATGTGTCGAGTAGGATATGGTTTATTTTTGCACCCATTTAGAAAATACCAGAATCACTGAGGACGTGACCACACATATACCACCATTTTTGATGCTAATAAACATGCACGTGAGAGCATTGAAAATAAAAAACTAAAAACAAGTAAGGTGGATCTAACGAAAGGACATCTAAACCATTGATGGACATGTGTTCAAAAAAATAAAACGTGCCACTCTCTTTTGAAGACATATTTTCTAACCAAATGATTACGAGGTACATGCTCAGATTATTCATTAAAGAACAAAAATAGGGAATTAAAACTTGGAACCAACCCTACAAATCTACAAACAACAAACTAGAGATCCAAAAAGAATAGAAGAAGAGAGTTTGAAATACCAAGAAGGAAAATGGGTGAAAAATCACGAATTATAACAGGATACCACTCCACCTCAAAAAATCTAGAAGTGCTACAGATTTTTGACAGACTTGAGGGCTTATGCCATTTTTAGATAATTTTAATGAGTCCTAAGATTTGCCATGTTCACCCACACATTAAACAAATGCTACACTTAACTACATGACCATTGAGATAACCCAGATCTCCCCCATCAACTTAGAATGGTCCAGAAGAAGGGCAGAAGGAGTAATACAGTTGATTGAAATCATGCAACATAATTGGATAGGTCTCAGATTTAGGCCTCCAACCATCATCACTCCAGTTCCATTCTACTTTGAAGAAGATGCCCAACCTGATGAACAATTTGAAGAATGGCTCAGGAACCTTCAGGAGAACAGGGGTATTATATAGGCAAGAAGTTGTTCTATAGGTCATGGAATTTGAACATGGACATATGTGATTCCATAGCCCAACAGAATGCATGAGGACATGCATCAATATAAGTTGGGGGGAAAATGATGAGGCCTGGAAATGCCTCAATCATAACATGTTTTGAACACTGAAATTGCCTATAAACTCTTATGTTTAATCTAATATGCTAGTTAAGTTAATTCAATATGTTGTGTATTAACTATTTGCATGATGAATGTATCTGAAATACTATATTCTGATTTTTATAGCTTTTTGCATAAGTTTTATGTTGTTTTGTTATGACTTGCTAAATGAGATATGCTTAGATTGATAGCAGCATTTCACTAATCATGTTTTGATATGTCTCAAGCATTCATTTTACCTAAATCTGGCAACAGTGCAAGCAAACTATTACTGTGCAACAAAAATTGGGTTTTCCCATGTAAATTCCAGCCAGCTGCCAATGAATGGCAAGGCATGGAATTCACATATGGAAAGAGATGAAGACCATTGGAATCTGATCCTAAGAAATAACCCACATGAGAAATGCAGAGGAAATCATTTAAGGAGCCCACATTTGTTCATTCCGAAGTCTCTTCGGAATGAACAGATATCTTCGAAATGAGAAAACACGAGTGTCTTCGAAATGAGCGGATCTTCAAAATGAGAATTGCAGTATCTTGGGTTTCGAATGAGAATTGCAGTATCTTCGGAATGAGCCACTTATCTTCGGAATGAAAACAGAATGTGCTTTTTGACTTGTTGACCGAATTTTGACGCTGGAAAAAGGGAAATAAATATTGAAAAGGGTAAGGGAAAATATCTCAGATCTGACTTTGCCGTCCTTGCCGACCAAAGCCACCATTTATGGAAAGATCAAGTTTGATCTTCTTCTAGGATAAAACCAGGAATTGTTGCAAGCATAATAGGATTAGATCTTTTGAGATATTCTCACTTGTTAGTAGATCTTAGGACATCTATAAATATGGCTCCCGTTCAGGTTGAGCTAAGTAGAGGGGGGGGAGGGAGATAGAAAAAGAGAGTAGAGAAATATAGGAGAAAATAGGCAATAATCAGAAAAGTGATCTACATACGATCTGTAATAGGTTTTTAACAGAATTATTGTAATCATGTTCTTGAATCAATAAAGTGTACTATTTCTATTTCATATTGCTTGTAAATGAGTGTGAGTAAGATCTAGAGAGAGAGAGACTCATACCTTCTTCTGGACAAGGAGGCTGGCCACTTCCAGACCTAGGAGGAGGACTAACAATAGGTTTTTATTCTGATTTTGCTACAGCAGAATGAGTTGTAGAACTTGTCATTTCATTCCTTTGTAAACAACTAATGATATTTGCAATCTTAGCTTATTTTATGTTTTGTGATTAATGGTTTGGTTGTAATCCCCACTTTCAGCAAAGCTTTCAATTTATTGCAGACTGTCATTTCCAGAATTTACTATTTTTTGTAATTTCTTGCATTTTATGTTTTGTTGTCAACCCTTGCATAGAAGATTGACAACCTTCTATTACAAGAACCTTGACAGGGTTTCATTTCCATGCTATAAGTAGGTTTCCATTGCTGCAAAAGTAAATAGATTTCCTTTCTGCAATTATAATCAGACTTCTAATTCTGCAACTGTTATTTCTGCAACATAATTAGGTCTCATTCTGCAATTGTAATTAGGACTTCATTTCTATAGTTAATGATTAGTTTCCATTTCTGCAACTTAGATTAAGGTTTAATTCATGCAATTTAGAGATAGGAATGTCCTAAATCCCCCACACAATCGGTTTCACCAATAAGACCTGTTGCTCTAGATTGACCTAAGTTATAACCCTGTTCACCCCTTCTTTCGTAGATAGCCTTGTACACTGCCCTGGATTGACAAATTCATTGAGAATTAATGATGTGTATAACGACAACGCATCAAGGATTGATTTTGACTTTATTTCTATAGGTGTGGTGTTGGGAGCACATTGTTATCCGGTGACCTGTAGGACTTCCTCTGGTTCAAGCTACAGATGATCAACCTGGGGTAGAGGATGATAGGCCCAAGGTCTTCTATTGGCCACTTCTAAGAGGGCACAGGGGACAAGTTAACCTTGATGTGGTGAGGTGACTCATAGATGAGTTGCTGCCATAGGATATCACATGGAGACCTTGGAGGGGTCTACCAGGGTGGGATGAGGATGATTTTGAGCTAGCCCATGTTAGGTGGACCATTTGGCTACATATGGATCAAGGAGAGCTGGAGTTGCATAATTTTGATCAAGTGCAATACCAATTTAGATTATAGCAAGATCTCCTTGAGTGGAGGGATATTACATACCCTTGGGTGACTCAGGATCACATCACTATCAGTGGTGCACTGAGTATGGCTACATTTTTATATCCAATACCAGATGATGCACCAGTGCAAGAAGTGGATGGGGATGATGTTGGCATGATAGACAAGTACCGTCAATGGTATGCTAGGATCTGCCCAGCTAGATTAACCCAACCATAGAGTGCTATAGAGTAGGCAACCCATCTGGTCAATCAATAATGGTAGAGGACACATGTATCCCCTATATGAGGAGGGCCTCACACTAGGGATGGCCACATGACTTAGAGGATATGAGATCGACTAGAGAGGGGTCATAAGGAGGAAAGGAGATAGTCACCCCAGTAGGAGGGGAGACCTAACTCACATGGGAAGGGTAAGGGAGCTATGGATGAGGGGGAGAGTAGTGATATGGCTACTCTATGTGCAGAGGTTACTAGTTCAAGGGAGAATTATGCCACCTAGAATACTAATATTGAGACTCTAGAGGCATAGGAGGTAGGCTTGAGAGCTAGGATTAAGTATCTAGAGAGGGATTTGGCATAGACTAGGGCCTAGGTAGGACAGGGTGTTGGGACTCAGGGAGCTATAGTTATAGCCCCCACACCTTCACAAATGAGGAGCAGCTCAGGGGATGAGTTGTCTAGGGCTATTGGATGGGCCAATTTCTACCAGGCCCTATACTTTATAGCAATTCCTAAGGGATAGATATAGCCACTACCTGCAATGTATGAGCGTTTGACTCCTTTGAGTCGCTCGATATTGTACTCGACCACCAGGATGACCACTACTACTAGAGTAGGAGGATTCTGAGCACCATGACCCCTTGGTGTAGCTGACGATGCCCAAAGCTCTAAAGGTTCTAGGGGGTGACTTTAGACATTTTGTGACACTTTTTGTTTAGTGACTGAGTATGCCAGTTTTTGAGGATTGTGGCATACCAGTCGATGTCATTTTGTATATAGAATTTTGAGATATATATATATATATATATATATATATATATATATATATATATATATTGATATTCTTATTTAATGTGATTTTAGATTTGACTATATTTGATTGAATTTTTATAGTGTTTAAATTTCTTATAATCATGTTTTTGATTTGAGTGTTTTGATCATGCTTACAATGAAAATTGACTTTTGTAAATGTGTTTTTGAAAAAGAAATTTTTGTATAGTGATGAAATAAGTGGATTAGCAATGTTCCTCGAAGGATGTTGTGTTGTTATATGACCGTTGGTGGATATTTGTGCTCGCTAGGTCATGAAGCAGATCCTGTTGTGAGGAATTTTGTATTGCTAATAATGAAAAATATTTTTATGGTGCTCAAGCATTATCTTGAGGCTTATAATGATGAAATATGATGTTTAATTTTGAAATATTTTGATAAGGTTTGTAAAAATAATGTGATTTAAGCATGAAATTTTGGGAAATATGACTTGCGCTAGGCATGGAATTCTTAGTGTAAAAATTTTTTAGGAGAAGGTTTATTAAGAATTATACCATCATCACGAAGTTGAGAAATACAATGCATGATAATATAAAATTGTTTATTCTTCTTAAAACTTGATTAATGTGGAGCAAATCATTGTATCACTTTTTTTAATAATATTTGATGAAGATGAAAAAAAATTTAGACCTAAAAATTGAGAAATATGACTTGCACTAGGCATAGAATTCCTAGTGTGAAATTTGAGAATGAATAATTCCTAGGAATTATACCATCATTGTAAAGTAATTAATGCAATGCATGATAAATTATTTTGTACTACAAGTCCTTTTGGAGATAAATTATTTTGAATATTTTGAATTTTTTTTTAAAATGAACTAATGTTGCCTAACAAACTTCAAAGTAATATTTTATCTTATTTCTAAGATGATTAAATTTATCAAGAACCAGTGTGATAAGTGAATTCATTATCCATATTGATTCGACACAATGACACAAAATATCTCAAGGATAAAATGTGTGTGCTTGTGAAATTGATTTATTGATTGAGTAAGGTAGTGATACAAGCAAACTTTTATGAACCAATGTGTGTGCAAGTGAAATTTTCATTAACCATAATTTTGTGCATGCCATTGTACCAAACTACTATGTAATTCAAGTTACCAAAAGCTAGCTAATCCACAAGCGGACATTGGTATGTATAAAAGAAGGTCTCTAATGTGACAGACATGTCACCACATGAAAGGGATTACCCAAGGTCAAGCGGATTGGGCACAAACCACCTGTTATGGGGCTTACATCATAGTTTTCGAATAACTAAGGAATTCCAGGGATTCAAGCTCACTACCCCCTTCTTTTCTTATGATTTTTGGAGTAGGGATTTCTTGTCCATTTTTGAACGAGGGGATTTTATTGCTTTTGCTTTTCTTTATTTTTTATTTCTCTTTTTTTCTTTTCCTTTTTTTTTTCTTTTTTAGATACTTGCCCAGATTAGGCATAGGGCAAGGGATTTTATTTGGGTAGGGGGGGAGCTTATCCTTTTTCCAATTCTCAATATTCTAGACCATGCGAATGATAGGATAGTAGGGGAATATTTTAATTTAAGGAACTAAGATTACTATGTAGTGTCATTTTAGAATTTGCAATAAATCATTTTTAAAATGTGAGAATGTGTTCTTGGTTCAAGAAGTAGCAAGATCATTTTCCAAAACTCAAAATTTATTTAACGAAGTAATAGTGTTTTTTGATACAAGAGAGATTTATAATCAAAGTGATGAAATCAAAATCAGTAAATATATAAATTAAGTGCATGGTTCAAGATAAATTTTGAATTTATCCAAAATAAAGTAAAATATAACTCAAAACTTTTGAAAGATAACAACAAATAACAATGTAGAATGATGACTTAACAATAATTTTGAAATATTTTTGGGAAATTTTGATGTTTTTTTTTTGGTTGTTTTGATAATTTGATGACTGGAATTGGTGGTATATACAAGATGATATATATACATTATACAAGGTGATTTGCATATAGCATTCTTAAGGTGGCTTCAAAATCAAAGGAGGTTTTGAAGGACAATTTGGTTGTGGTGTAGGTGATTGAAGCTGATTGGTTGATAGTTGATATTTTTGTGATGGAGGATGATGATCAGATATAAATGAAGAAAGGTGATGAACACAAATTTATGAAGAGGAAAACAATATAAAACTTGATGTGATAATGATAAAGAAATAGAGAATGAAAAATAAAAGGTAACGAACAAAAGGTGTCAATGGTGATAAAGAGGAAGAGAATAGAGAACTTAATGTAGTGATGATAAATAAAGAGAGAATAGAGAATACAATTTCCCTATGAATGGGAGATATTTGCAAAAGTTTCAAAAAATATATCTTATGTGGACAATTGTCCCATTATTTTTGAATTTTGAAGGATACTTTAGGTTGAGACTTCAACATTAAATATGGGTTTTCTATGCTTGCATCCTCTTTCTGATTATTATTCAAAACTAAGAAAGGTCTTGAAGGTTGGTTGGATGAAGAATTTATTTCTTGTTTATAAAATTGAGTTGATTGAGCTTGAGGTTGCTCACTTGTAGTTTTTGTCACATTATTAGTGATATCATTGTGATGGGACACATTAGGATGTAATATTTGATTGGTTTCTGTTGTTGATGTTTGATTAGTTATTTTAGGATTTTATCAATAATTGGTTCATTATCTCTTTCTTCTTGATTGTGAATAGAATGATGATGAGCAGATTGTGAAGTATGATGTGATTGCATGGTAGTATTTTAAGAAGAAGCATTTCCTTGTTGATATGAATTTGTTGTGTTGCAATAACAAGGTTGGAATCGTTGTGGTTGCAATGATTATAAAGAAGAATTACATATGGATTTAATAGTTTGACATGAATGTTTAATGGGAATAATACCACTATTATGAAGATGTTGAGGTGAATAAGTATTTTGTAGAGAAGAATATGGTGATGATTTTTTATTTATTATTTGAGTTTGCGATTAAGAGTTTTGGTTTTGGATTTGTTTAGTGATGGCTCCAATAGTGCTTACAATGTTATTGTTTTGCAAGTGACCAAAGTGGGGTCTAGCATTTACTATTTTTTCAATTGAAAGTGTTTGTTGAGATGAAGATCGAGTGATCATTCTTCTAGAAAATGGTTCTTCTGGGACCAATAAATCTATGATGGGAAGAATTTGAACTGACTCATATTTAGATATATTTGAATTGTTCGAGGTAATATCCATTTCACTTTTTGTTTCACTTTCTGTGTCATTTTCTATCACTTTTTGGATCACTTCTTGTATATATGATTGGCCTAGTTGTAATTGTGGATAAATTAGGAACATAAGGGGTTAAATATTTTTATATGGCAAGAGACTACTAACGGTTCCCACATATTTGGTTGGATGAGGGAAATTATGATGTTATAATTGATTCACAATTTCTTTACCATGGTTGGGTAAAGGATGTTGAAAAATATCTAAGTTTTGATTAGGATTTTTGGTTGGTTGTTTTTGGGTATTTTTGTTTGCAGGGAATTGTTGAACTTACATATTACCTTTGTCAATCAAGTCTTGTATCATATAATTTAACCTTTTACAAGAATTGGTAGAATGACCATCCACTTGGTGAAAATTATAATGTAAATAATCCCTATATCCAGCTGTAGTGGTATCTAGTTGTCTTACCTCAGGTAACCATATCAATCCTTGTTCCAGTAATTGAGGTAAAATCATAGTTAAGGGTTGATTTAATCTTGTAAATTCTCTTGGTGGCTTATCAGGGATTTTTAATACAAATTTTTTTACAGTTTTAGCAAGATTTAATCTTGTTTCTACTATCAATGACCCCATCACCCACTCTTTGCTTATTATTATATTGATTTTTAGGAGTCTTATCTTCATATTTCTTCTTAAATTGTCCTCTCCTAATGAGAGCATATTATACCCTCCTAGCTAGATCAAAGGAGATTATTGTGGTAGTAGAAAGCTCATAAGATAGTTGTTCTTGCAAATTACCAATAAATATATCCAACATTTCATGATGTGGTAATGCAAAGTGTAGTTTGCCTAAGATTTGTCTCCACTTAGTCAAAAATTTGTCAAAAATCTCATCTTTACCTTTTAGATTGTATAAATACTTAATAGTTACATGCCTCTCTATCTAGGCACTAAATTGGTGGACAAACATTTTTTCTATCTCTTCAAAGTTCCTTAAATAATTTGTAGGTAGTTGATAATACCATTCTAGAGCCATGCCTCCGAGACTTTTAGGGAACATTTTTAGCAACAACAATTCATCATAAGATATGTCATGACATGTTATCCTAAACATGCAAATATGCTCAATAGGATCTTTAGTTCCTTTATATATCGGTAGGATTGGCATAGGGAAATGTTTAGGGTAGGGTTGAGCAACCACAATAGGATCCAAGGGTTGACTACACATCTCTCTATAACTATATGAGGGATGGTAGGAATCTATTTGATCTAGACGTGAATCTAGTTGATTGACTATAGCTTCAAGTCCTTATGTTTTTCCATTAAATTAGTTTTGTGTAATCATATTGTTATGCATTGGTTGATAATGATTTCCAGTGGGAAAACTATTGTGCAGATTGTTTGTGTAAACATTGTTGTGCATTTTATAAGGTGTTGTATTTTGTTGCATTTTTTATTGATAATAATTTACATTTTGTATTTGTTTAGCCTTTTGTTGGTTTGATATTTTTTGATTAAGATCTTGAGATAATATGGAAGAAAATAGTTGTTTCTATTGTTTAGGATTGGTTTTGGTGTTGCTAGAAGCAATTCTAGATGATTGTGCTATTGGTTTTTGAACATTTTTATTTAAAGGCATCATGCTTTGATTAGATGGTCCTACTTGATAATTATTTTGGACTATTGAATTCATTTATGAAAGTGTATTTGTATGAATATGAAAAACAAATTCTAAGGCAACTTCCATAACACCATTTCTTGAATTATCCATTTGTATTGCTTGATTGAAATCTTCTATGTTGCTCTTTATAAATTTGGTAAACTGTTCAATAGACTTGAAACTAACATTTCCTTCTTGATCTAATTTAGGCTCTTCTATTTCATCTTCTCTATTATCTTCATCTTGTTCTGAAGATACATCATCTTCAATAATTACCCTATCCTCAAGGTTTTCTTGATCTGGCTCATCAGATTCTACTTGTTTTCCACTTCTTAAAATTCTAGGCATTTTGCTTTTAGGATTTTTTTATCTTTCAATGATATATATATATATATATATATATATATATATATATATATATATATATATGCTTTTAATTTTTGGGTAACATCTATGGTTACAGTTCTTCCTATGTTGAAATCTAACATCTATGAAATGGACTTAAAGTGTGCAAATTTTGATTAATGATCTTTTTGGTTTTTTTTTTTATATTTTTGTAATTTTTATGTTTTTTTGTGTTTTATAAATCATAAATATGCCTATGTTTTTCACATCGGGTTCACCAAAGAATGTAGGTCTAAAATTTGCACACTCCTTTCCTCTAGGCTAATGGATCCACATCTCAAAGGGGAATGTGGGAATGATAGGTCTACACCTCATAGAGAGACACTTGATCATGCCTTCTTATGGTGATTTTTTGATAAAGTGATTTAGGGTTCACCAGGAAATATTTTATGGCAGTTTCCACGCCTAGGTTTTGGATTTTGTTTTGATGTGTTATTTTTATCAAATCTCACATACACCTAGTTTGGCCAATATGCAACTATGCTAATGTATATACAATTTTTATTTACATGTAGACAATAAATAGCAGAAAACAATGTCTAGATGGACAATGCAGTGCTTAAAAAGTAATTTAGAACTCTTACCTGTATCCAAAAGTCTAAAGAAGATTCTAATTTTTTATTGTAGTCCAGATCATACATAGTAGAGTGAGATCGTACGAATAGAATAGAATCATACAAATATGATCAGAGATCGTACCTATCGATCAGATATCGGTAGATCCGATATTGACAAAAACTTGCAGTTTCATGGATAGAGCGTAGAGAACAAAAAATAGACAATTCTAATGTTTCTTTTAAGAAAAATGAGACTTAATGTTAGCTATTTGAATGTTGTAATTGGAAGCAAACAATAGATAAGTGTTTTAAACTACATGTAATATACAATTATATGCAAATTGGTGAACTCCAAGAATGCAAATGATTGAATTCTATATTCTATATGATGTAAATGATAAGTGAAATGATAGATCTACCCCCAAGTAATCTACCCCCAGCACTCAAAGTTACCCCCAAGTAATCTCAGAGAAATATCATATAGTCTGAGCAAGATCATACAATTTTATCAAGATCATACACCTTCGATGCACGATCGTATCGATCCGATATTTGACTATATCCTCTGATCCTACAAGCAACATCAAAATATCTAGAGCTAAAATGCAAAATTTTATCGATGCGTTAGGATTTCTAGGAGGAATTTGAGGGGAAGGATTTCTGATTAAATAAGCTGGCCAAATTAAACAAAATAGGCTAAAAACAAACTTAGTTGCAACTCATTCCAAGCTTGGACTTATCAAACGAATCTGATCCTGTAACCATCGCACAATTGCACAGATAGAGACAAAAAGCATTATAGCTAATTTTTTCACTTTTCTAAGTTGAGATTTTCTATTTTGAGCAAGATCTTATGCATGTGATTAGGGATCATATTGTATGATCTTGTCCAGATTACTCGATCTCACTAGGAGGGAACAAAACTCGAGGTAACCATATAGAGGCTTATTTTTACAAGTTTTTTGTCCTTAGTGTAAATTATAATGAGTTATTTTTAGGGTGTTACAGTGTCATTTCCTCACCTGTTCTCCAATGGATAGATTCTTATGATAAGAGGTACTTCAGGATGTAAACTTAGAAGCCTTGGTGGCCTCACTTCATGATGATCCTACTTCATACCCAGGCTACAATTGGAATGACCAAGACTTGTGTTATCACCAATGCCTTGTTCTTCCTCGCACGTCCCCACTTTGTAATCTTTTCATGAAGGAACTACATACTACTCCCTCTGTAGGCCATTCAGGATTTCTTAAAGCCTATGAACATCTGAAGCGCACATTCTTCTGGAAAGGTATGAAACAGGACATCCATGATTTTTGGAATCTTGTGATACTTATCAATGGATGAAAGGTGAAATAGTATGTTCTCTAGGTACTCTTCAATCATTGCCCATTCTAGATTAGGTCTGGACTAATATTTCCATGGATTTTATATAAGGGTTACATAAATTTGGTAGTAATTCAGTTATTCTCATGGTAGTGGATCATATTTTGAAGTATGCTCACTTTTGTTCCCTTGCCCATACTTACACAACCTCTACCATTGCCCAAATCTTCCTTGATTCTATTTTTCACCTTCATGGTATGCCCACCTCCATTGTGTCCGATCGAGACCCCACCTTCACTAGTCATTTTTGGAAATAATTTTTTAAGTTGCAGGGAACTCAAATCAAAATAAGTTTAGCCTATCATCCTTAAATGAATGGTCAAAATGAGTTTATTAAACAATTCTTGGAGATCTATCTTCATTGCTTTACATCAGATCATCATACTTACTGGGGAAAGTGGCTTCCTTTAGCTGAATTGTGGTACAATATGTCCTATCAAACAACAACCAAACCCACCCATTTTGAGGTAGTTTATGGGCAACTCCAATGTCCAGGCAGTCGACAGTACCCTCAACCAACATACCAACATTCTTAGCAAACTAAAGCAAAATTTGGACATGGCCCAAAATTGGATATGATAATAGACTGACCAACATTGTTTTGAGCGTAGCTTTGTTGTGGGTGATATGGTCTTCCTTTGCATACAACCCTATAAAAAAACATCTCTACAACTTCGTAGGTGCCAAAAACTTGTTGCAAAATACTATGGACCCTACCAAGTTCTATAGAGGATTGGTGCCACAGCTTACAAACTGGATCTTCCACCCACATCCAAGCTCCATCCTATTTTCCATGTTTTCTCTCTCAAAAATTTTGTGGACACATAGGTACAGGTTCAATCAGCATTATCCAAATTGGATGAAGAAGGGTCCATATTACTTGAACTTGAGCAACTATTGGATCATCGAACCCGCACTCTCCACAATCGTACCATCACAAAAGTCCTTGTTTATTGGCATGGGCTTTAGCTAGAAGATGCTACATGGGAGTCATCAGCTCCAGCACTAGTTTCCTCATTTTCAACTTTGAGGATAAATCTTTTCAAAGGGGAATGACATGTTAGGATCCTATCCTAATACCATTTTGTAATTACCCACTCCAAACGTGGGGGATCCCATTATAATTCTATTTAGTAACACTTTGTAATGTATATGGCAAGTAAGGTGCCTAGCCAAGTGGCACCATCTCATGTAACCATTTTTATCAATATTGTAACCAATGTTAGGTAGGAGATTCTAGCTCAAGTGGCATTTTACATGTAAGCCAACTCTTGAGCCTTTAGGTAGGGTTGCATGAAGAATTTATTTAAAGTATATGAATCCATGTATGAATTCATATTTTGCAAGCTAATGAAATATTGAAGGAGGTTGCCCCCTCGAAGAGGCTTGTTATTTTGTGTTATTATGATATTGTTCCATTTATGCATTTAATTTTTGCATAGTGTTATTGATGTTATTTGATGTATTTGAGCTATTTTCCAGTATTTTGTGTGAGTGTACTTTATTTTAATACTGATATCCTAATAGTCTATTATGGAGTTTAATTTAGTTGTGGGAATGAGATTCTCATGCTCTTATATCTTTTTCTATGGCTAAATCTTATCTAGATTTTACTTCTAGCTTCTGACCCTTTTCCATTTTTTATTTAGTATTTAAACCCATAATTAGATTAGAAAGCATCATAGGAACCAACCTACTCAAGAGATTGATCCAAAATCTATTTTGGGTCTTCCAACTTGGTTGAGGTCTTGAGGGTGCATCTCAACTACTTAGGTAAACTTTGGATCAAGCATTTTTGACACACTTGGTGGGACAAAAATATCACCCCCTTGGTTGACTAAAATCTTGGTGATGTTATGCTCTAAAAAATAGAATTCATAATCACTTGGAAACTCCACTAAGAATGAATTGTTCATATAGAACCCAACTACCATCTAATATATAGGCTTATGATCACAAGAAAAATTGCTAAGAAACTAGAACTTGTATATTTTTTTGAGATATCTCCACTTAGATTTATAAGATAGATCTTAATTATCTCCCCCATAAAACCCTATAGAGAGTGTAGGTTCTATATATTCTAGCTCTCTAGGGTATTTTCACTCCATTAGATCTAAATAAATGGCTTATATTTCACCTCAACAAAATTATCTTTATTATGGTTCATCCAAACCCCATAAGGGGGCAGAGGTCCAAGGTTCAAATCTCGGGCCTCGCCAAACTGAATGCTTGTCCCTTTCCTGGTGCTTTCAGTGGCGTAAAAGGTTTAAAATGATTATGGCATGGTGGTTATAGGGGTGGACTGCATGAAGATCTGTGTGGCGGCTTTTGGGGCGGACAACATAGAATACTGTGGCGGCCATAAAAATTTGGACAACCTGCCTGGATTCGTGGCGTCTACCGATTCCACCATGTAAATTAAAAAAAAAAAATTATCTTTATTGGAATAACACTAGACCACTCAATCTGTTAAATCAAAACCCAATTCCCTAGGCATCTCTAAAAGCTTTTACAACTAATTATGATACTATAAAAATTACATATGAGTATTTTCAAGATTTAACCTTCCTAGATGTCATCCATAATATTGAAGATGAAGATATCATGATAAGATTTTTGATGTTGTCATTCAAATGTAAGGTATCGTACATTTATTACACCTTCCAATATGGGAGCATTAATTCCTAGGTTCAACTTTATAGAATGTTTGTCCAAGAATTCAATGAAATAGAAAACCCATTTTCATTACTGGCTCAATTCATTACCATTTAAAGGCAACTTTCAAGATCAGATTCAATAAAACTTGGAATAGAATTCCATACGAAATCAATCCAACAAATGCTCAAACACTTATCTACTATTTTTTCTTTCAACATATATTTGGGCTTGTATATATGTCAATCTAATGTGGTAACATCCCTATAGATTTATCAAGCTGCTAGTGCTATAGAAAATTCTTTAATTATTATAGGTAAGCTTCCTTCTAGAGTTGCAATACCATATCTTCTAGATATCACTCAATTTATATACAATACACAACCCTTGATGACAATCACATATTTTCCAACTATAGCTCTAATTCCTACAACAAAGACTCCAACATTACCATCGACTCCTATAATACTAGCATTTCTTGCACCACCTACTATACCTTCATTGTCTTTACCTAAATCAAATGAATATACCAACATGTAAGATGTATTAATAATATTTAATAACTTGACCAATGAGGTAACTACCATGAAAAGGAGAGATTCTAAAAGAATTTCTAGCCCTAAATATTTCTCTACATGTTAAAAGACCAAGGTGCCTCCTCAAGTGGTGTCAAAAATAAGGTAATGTTGTATTTAGTAATCATGCGAGACCTTCTAATTAATATTTAGAAGTAAATTATTGGTGCTCATCTTGCAATGAACCACATTGTGAAAACACTTGTAGTTTTACCAGCACCAAGCACAAACATTGACATCATAAAAAGCATAAAAGGTATAAAAAAGTAGAGTCAACATGCTATGGATAATATAGTAGAATATGCTAATGCAAGAACCCCTAGAGGAAGAATCTATATCGGTATTGACCCCCTCTGGAAAGAAGCCCTTACATGTAGATCCAAAAAAATTGGACCCATTCAAGGTCCCATCTCAACAGATAAAGCATCTAAAAAATAACCACACCAACCTACTCAAATAAAATAGTAGCCTCTAGTAGAGCATCCCAAAGAGCAATAGAATATAGTATAGGAAAAGGAAGCTAAAAATTAGAAGCAAGCTAGGGATAAACTTTGGCACCATTAGATGACCAAGAAAAAAAATATTGAAACAAATTAAGACTATAAAAGGAGATTTGATAAGTTAGAAAAGAGAGAGAAGAAGCTACCAGAATATTTAGGATTTAATATTGTAGAAGAGCTAAAGAAAACTCCATCTAAAGAAAGCATGTATGATGCCTTGATAATTTTAGGATAGATAGACCTTCTTTGAGTATCATTGAAATCCACTCATCCTAAAGGCCAAACTCATCTAGGGTTGAATTTAGCTCAAGGAAAACCAATGCCATGAATGGAAAAAATTGTAGACACCAAAACAGCACCAATCCGATTATGTGACAACAAGCGCTGATCGCATTGACACAAACAGCCCCTAGGGCAGCCCCTAGAGGTCAAACAGTGGTCCTAACCACTCCCAAAAGCAAGTTTTGAGGGTCAGAAGTCAATTTTGCACCTTTTTGGCACCTTTTTCTCTACTCGTCCCACCCAGGGACGAATTCGATCGATATTTGTCCCACCTCGGGATGATTAAGCAATCGCTCCAGGGTGGGACGAATAGCAGGTTTGATCGGCAAAAAAGTCAAACCTCGACAAGTCCGCCAATTAAGCGAGGCTTCAGGCCATGCAATTGCGAGGAATAGCTTCTATTCAAGAGGAGAGACTTCAATCATGCATGTCTTTATTTTAGAGACCTCATGCAAGAAGCTTTTTTATCGGGGAGTTAGCTTTTCTCCGAAAATAGGACAGGTTAACTCAAGAGGCGCCCTCGCATGCGCAATTCAAACAAGGAGACCCTAAGGTCTATAAATTGGTGGGTTTTCCCACCCAAAAGATATACAGAGAAGGAGCATTTGAGCAACGAAGTGCTACCAATTTACATACCTACTTGCGATTTGTGCTTTTACATCCTTAATCTCTCATTCGAGAGGGAGGTTATTGGGTGACTATTAGAAGCGCAAATCCGGACCCAAAACCCGATTTTTGGCCACAATAATTCCCAAAATTTGTTGACAATACCCCATAACCAGTTTTGGACCCATCCCAAGTGGATTGGTGCCAAAATAGTGCCTCAAACGGTGGGCGTCCTGCCCTCGGGCGCTCCCCAAACTATCACAGTGCTAATCGCCCCACCCCGGGATGATTAGAAATCTATGATATATTTCTTTGTTTTTTCTTTTGCATTTGATTCTAGATAGGTTAAATAGGTTACAGTTCAAATTTCATTACATTCTGATCATTTTTGACCAGGTTATTGCTATTTCCCGCTTTCACTAACTTGTAGATGCCATCATCAAAATATGGGTGCTAGAGGCAAAATTGGAGGAATCTGACCTTCTGGGTCTTCTCAAAACACCCCCAATTAGCTAACCCCAAGTTTTCAGGTCATTTGGAGCTTCCAGGATAGGACATTGAAGAGGGTGCTTTTTGACAAGTTATTGTAGGTCTATTCGTCCCACCCTGGAACGAATACCAATCTGTCAAGGGTCTATTCGTCCCACCCTGGAGCGAATACAAATATGTGAGGAATTTTTAGACTATTCTTTTTGTAGTGGTCTTTTGATAACATTTTTATGCTTCTGTCAAAATTTCAGGTCAATCAGAGGTCATCTGATAGTCGTTTTATTATTTTCATGCATACACTGACAATAGGCTTTGGGAAATACATGTTTCATTTTGTCTGCAGGTATTACTAATATTTTCTATTTCTTTGAACGCAGGTTTCTGACAATAGAGGAGCAGGAAAGAGCAAAGAATCACATACGCAAGTGGCGGTGACGTTTTGGTCCGCCCATCTTACATGTGGGCACGCGGAAGAAGGATTATTATCCATGGATCTTGTGACAAGAAACACATTTGACACTCCTTTCCCCTAAAAAGGAAGGAGACGTATTGTAACACAATTTACAAAGCATATCAATAAAGATATTACCATATTTCTATTGCTTTTATCTTGTGTCAATTTGTATATGTTCTTTCTTGTTCTTTCTTGTGGCATATTCCTTTTTGTTTCCGTATCCTCGTGCTTTCAATGGCGATCACGGTGGGACCTCTGTCCTTTGATTTTTAAGATTAAATTTCTGATTAAAGTTGCTTGTTTTGTTGCTTGCAAGTACCAAGTTTTCAAATGCTGGACTATTTCAGAGCAAAAATTCGAGAGACATTCGATTTAGGCGAGAGAAGAGGTAGGGTTTTTTAACAGCCTTTGTCAATTTTTTGTTTTCTATTTTCTGTTTTCTGATTTTTGCTTGCATAGGAGAGTTTAGATGCTTGCTTGTTTCAATTTTTGCAAATTAAAATGAACCCCACACATCACGTGGTTACTTAAACCAAGGAGCTGGTCGTAAAACCCCAGCCCTTGAGCAAGACCAACAGTGGATTTCATCACCACGTTGGCTTGGATATTTGCATACATTACCCCGATCGCACTGTTGCTAGACGTAAATCCTGACGAAAGCTGACCAAGTGTAGCTAGGGTGATTCCTAGCACATGAGGATAAGTCTTCTATGGTAGGTGTCATAAACAGAGTGATTCCCCTTCCATACCGCCTATGTTCCACGTATCATCTGCTCTCACGTACCTATAGTCTCCCTCACGTAAGGGCGGGTATATAGAGAGGTTGGTATATCGGTCCGGCAATGGTATATTGAAGGGGCGACCATTTTGGGAGTCATAAGAGCCTTCATAATTGCATTTAAACGGTTTTCATAAAAAGCTTTCAAAAAAACAAACAACAAAACACACTAAACCAGATTTAGGGCACACTTTTAATCTTTAAAAGAGATAATCATTGCTTTGTGTGTGTATGTTCTTTTCTGCTTCGTGTAACAAAAAAAAAATCAAAAAATCATAAACAAAAGATAAAAATCTACGTAGCTTGTAGAGAGTCATTACCATGGTATTCACCCGCAGTCAAGCCCACTCACGGGCAGACGCTGCGGAGAATGTCCAAGGAGGCACGAGTCGCCTCCGTTACAATCCCAAGGATTTGGTCATACCACCTTGGCGACTCGACACACAAGGCAGTCCCCTCCACACCTTAACGAAAAGGGACTATAGGGGCACCTCTTCTAGGGGCATTCCTGTTCAGCATAGCACCCAACACACACCCTTCCATGAGGGGTACATCCATAGGAGAGCTCCCTTAGATGCTCGCTATGAGTGGTCACCACGCGATGAAGCGCTAGGTCAACATAGGGTTCGACGGGAGGAACCACATGATTACACTATCCCTCCTTCACCCCCTCTAGTTGTCAGGACTACAAGGACAAATCCAGAGCACAAGGCTCCTCAGGCGGGGTGAGCCAACTTCGCCCGTTCCTTTTTCACTTACGAAAGAGAGCACGAGGAAAACCCTTACCTTCCTCAAGAGCAATATACATCGTGGGAGCAATACGCCTCCGCAACTGCTAGCTATCAGGATCACCTACTGAGGCCAAAGCCTCGGGGGAATGTCGCTACCCCCAACAGAGGGAGGCGGCCTATAGAGATCTCGGATCACCACGACCGAGATAGATATCTAGGAGAGGCATCTAGGCCTTCTAGACATGAGATGGTAGGACCAACTATCTTAGAATCTGCCAAGCATATCGCACGCCGGATGCAACTCACGCTACTTGAGCTAGAACGACAACAATTAGAGCAATGGTATCTTCTAAATAAAGAGTGCATTCAGCGCCAGAAGGATGAGTTGTTCCAACACACTATGCAGGCGAGGACTCCAACCCTTCGCACGCATAAGACAAAACATTATGAGGGACACAACCCCTCGATGCGAGATAGGTCACCGTGACCTTATCAAGCGCTACCCCCAATGCCTCCTAGATAGGAGCGGGAGGCTACTCCCTCGATTCCTCAAGCACCCACCCGGGTTCATGGGCCACCCTCAGAAATCCCTCAAGAAGCCTCTGAGGAATCTGAGCAAGAAAAAGAGTGGACTGAAATGCAATACCAAGGCAGGGGGGTGCTATCCGGCTACCCCTCCATAGGCCCCATGTTCCTCAACAGGAACCAACCAAAGAGGAGGAGCCCAAATCCCCCGATACATGCAAAGCATTAGAGCACTTAGAGTCGATAGAGACCAAGATCTCGGGGTCCCAAAAGCCCAACTTATGCGAGGCTCCTCTTGAAGAGGATCAGCCTCTGACCGTAGAGCTACCCGAGGACGAGGTCTTCCATGTCTCGGGAATTTCCAGAGAGCTTAATGGAAATATTCCCCTTAGAGGCGCCAATCGAGCAAGCGCCACATCAAAGCAATCAGGTCCCCCCGCAACGAGCGGAACAACTCCATGAGGACCACATCAATCTGCTCGAACAAGAAGAGCCTAGCATGTCATAGGCAATTGTCGGGGCCAACAAGGGCCTTTGGTTTTCTGACAGAGATTACGAAGCCGACACTGAGATGGAATATCTCAATCATGCGCGATGGCACAATCACCCTGTAACCCATGAAGAACTGATGGCACAACTAGGTACAAGGCTAGGGCATGAGTGGCGCGTTAACCCAGTGCACTGGAATCAAACGTTGAATCCACCACTTTGGATAGACCAAGAGCAACTTTCGCCTGGAGACCCCATAGCCACATCAGTGCCTAGGGCAGACCCTGTCTGCATGTCCGTGCATAGGGCCGATCCCTTTGTGCCAGTGCCTACAGAGCCAGATCCAAAGCACCAAGAACATCTAGAATGTCAGAGTTATCACACCTACGATAATGGAGGTTACAATCATTTCATCAACATGATCTCCATTGACTTGACCGCCCCCATCCATGATCCAACCGACCCAACATGGTCATTGCATCTAGACATAGAGGCTATAGATTGGGATCGCGCTGACACACCACCATCCCCATCGAGTACTGGCCTTGTAGTGGGATGTTTCATTTCACTCCGGGACGGACTCGGGATGTCTTCCATGTTGAAGAGGAACCTAACGTTCCTAACGATGATCTTAATTCAGCAAACGATATCCATCTGATCCCAACTCCACACCAGTTGGAGGACGGATCCCACATGTCGGTCGAGGCAACGACTGACGTAGACATCGGCATAGATCCAATGAATCCACGAATTCTCAAGCTGGGGGTACTTCTATCCCCCGAAGAGCAAGCCAACTACATTAACCAAAAAGCTCCAAGGATTATCGCAATCGCTTGGTCAACCCCCAAATGCCCCAAAGGGGTCCATAAACCCTTTGGTCAACCCAAAAGCTCCAAGGATTTTTGTAATCTCTTGGTCAACCTAAAAAGCTCCAAGGATTTTCATAATCTCTTGGTCAACCTAAAAAGCTCCAAGGATTTTCGTAATCTCTTGGTCAACCTAAAAAGCTCCAAGGATTTTCGTAATCTCTTGGTCAACCAAAAAGCTCCAAGGATTTCTGCAATCACTTGGTCAAACCCCTAAAAATGCTCCAAAGGTATCCATAAACCCTTTGGTCAAACCTAAAAAGCTCCAAGGATTTCCACAATCTCTTGGTCAATCCCAAAATGCTCCAAAGGTATCCATAAACCCTTTGGTCAAACCAAAAGCTCCAAGGATTCCCACAATCGCTTGGTCAACCCCATAAAATCCCCAAAGGTATCCATAAACCCTTTGGTCAAACCAAAAGCTCCAAGGGTTCCCATAACCGCTTGGTCAAAAATAAATATTCAAAAATAAACAAAAACAATAAAATCATCAAAAATAACAAAAAATTTGCATCTCCATTTCATGCATACTCATAAAACATCAAAAATACAAAAATATAGGTTGCATTAGGCATCACATTCATACATTGCATATTTGCTGGTTATACAAGTCAACAACACCATAGACTGTCATTACTTGGCAATCCCATCATTTTTCACATCAAATCAATTTTATCAATGCATACATCCCGCATCACACCATCCCCATTTTTAGCAAAGTCAGTTGTCTCCTAATGTATTTAGGGTTTTCGTCATTCAATTGTCTTTACCTTTCTAGCCAAAAATTGTACACAGTTAAACAAATTTTACACAGGAAAATTTTACTTGGGTCATGCCTCGTTATGTAATATCCCTACACAAATTTACACACATAAAATAATTCCTAAGTTGTGTGAACGCAAGAGAAACCTACAAAGCAATCTAGGGTACCATCGGTGAAAGATTAGCCTGTTCATCCCCCTGTGCGAATGGTTCAAGAATGCCGAGAATTGACAAAAGGACAAGCTCTTCCCCATCCATTCCTCCTAATCAACAGTGGTTTTCATCACTAACAAAAATTTAAAAATCACCATTGGTCCCTAAGGTTGTAAGGATTCGTACTACACGTCCTTGCCAAGGATGGGTAGTCATCCCCAAGGCCTAAAAGGATCAATGACCATTCAAAACAACCAACAAACCATTTCCACAAGCCATCATCACAATCACCTTTGGTCTCTCAAGTCGTAAGGATTCGTACTACACGTCCCTACCAAGGATGGGTAGTCATCCCCAAGGCCTAAAAATATCAATACCCTCACTTCATAATCTCCATACTCCCTTGGTTCCCAAAGTCGTAAGGATTCATACTACACGTCCCTGCCAAGGATGGGTAGTCATCCCCAAGGCCTAAAAGGATCAATGTTATTCACCAGTCACAAACATACAGGCTTAACCTTACAAAGCTCAAAATGCCAAATCAAATAACAGTGGTTATCACTACTATTCAAAATCCTTGCTCAAAAAAAAAAAAAAAAAGAAAAATAAACAGTGATTTTCATCACTTTGTATACGAGCAAATATCCTAAACCATTGAGCCAATAAAAAGCCCGAACTTGAATCCCTGGAATTCTCAGCATTCGAAAACCATCTAGGTGATCCTCATTACAGGTTTGGTGGACAACCTACCTGGCAATGGTGGTATCCTACCCGCATGACGATATGTCTGTCACATTAGCTTTGCATGTGAGCAGACCAATGTTTGCATGTGGATGAGCTAGCTTATGGTACCTTAGATTGTCCCGTGGATTAATCTTGCTAAATACAACAATGGAGTTAGTGGAGCTAGTTAGGTGATCCTCAGTACAGGTTTGGTTGATAGCCTATCTGGCACTGGTGGTATCCTGACAAATACCACATAAACGAACTCAATTGCACACACAGGGATGTGAAATAACTTGGTTAACCTCCAAGTCGGATTTATACCTTGTTCAAAAGTCTTGCGAGATAAATGTACAGTCTTGGCTAGTTAGTTAAAATATCCGAATCTCAAAAAAGCTTAACTACATTTTAAAAACAACTGGTCCATTTCATTCCATACATCACCATCAAAAAAAATGCAAAATACAAAAACACAGTTGTCACATGCAACGTCATTCCACAAAGTCATCCCATAAGTACAACAAGCCGATCAAATCTTGTACAATCTATGGTGCCATCGACAAGTTATCAACAAATCATTTCATTCATTCCATATGCATACATCATATAATTAGCAACATCGCAATCATAATCCCACATGCATACATCATCATAAACAAACATTTCAAAAAACAACAAACAAATGCACAAAAATGCACCAAAAAGAGCAATAAAAGTGTCCGATGAGAATGCTTTTGCACTTGACATTCCGGGCATGCAAAACCGATGTCGGGGTCACAAATCCTCACTATCCTATTCCCTAAGAAGGCTATCATAGCCGGACCACTCCACGGGAAGACGGATTTTCGAGAATTTCATCCCCAAACGGCGTCACCAAAACGGGTCAAAACCCACCCAAAAATAGCAATAACATTGTCGAACGAAGGCGCTTTTGCGCCTGACATTCTTGGCATCCAAAATAGATGTTGGGGTTACAAATTGTCACTATCCTACTCCCTAAGAAGGCTACCATAGCCGGACCGCTCCACGGGAAGACGAATTTTTGCCAATTTCAGCTCCAAAATGCGTCACAAAAAGGGTTTAAACCCACCAAAAATAGGTCAGAATGTTCGAAAACTGCTTTCGCATTCAATGGTAAACAACTGAAGGCACCCTTACCTAAGTCATCTTGGGTCAAGCGACTCATCGCTTTTCTCATGTCGGTCATTCCCTCATCGATTCGTCACTTGAGGGGGTAGTCACACTTAGTCGCCAATCAACAACAACATACCCAATCTTGGAAATGACACGCATTCAAAGGATCATTGACAAAGACAATCATGCCCCTGCTTGGGGCAGCAAACAAGCAACAATCACAAACTGATCAAACACTTGGCATTCGTGAATCATGAACTCAAGGTTCCCACAGACAAAAGGTTGCGCCCTTTGCCTATTCATGATTGATCAATGTCCAAGCTCAAGTAACACCTCACTGAACAAGGTTAACACTTGACATTAGTTCCTTAGCTCGTCAGAAGCAAGGATTCAAGAATGCGTGCCCTTTCCATACTTGGGGCATCAAGAGTTGGTTAGGTTCTTGAGAAACCCTAATCATTAGTGCTTTGGTTATCTATTTTTGCTCGACGTTGCGCCTTGCACAACGCTTCCCAAAAAGGGGCATCTATAGACACCAAAATAGCACCAATCCGATTATGTGACAACAAGCGCTGATCGCATTGACACAAACAGCCCCTAGGGCAGCCCCTAGAGGTCAAACAGTGGTCCTAACCACTCCCAAAAGCATTTTTGAGGGTCAGAGGTCAATTTTGCACCTTTTTGGCACCTTTTTCTCTATTCGTCCCACCCAGGGATGAATTCAGACTAGTATTCGTCCCACCTAGGGACGATTAAGCAATCGCTCCAGGGTGGGACGAATAGCAGGTTTGACTGGCAAAAAAGTCAAACCTCGGCAACTCCGCTAGTTAACTGAGGCTTCAGGTCATGCAATTGCGAGGAATAGCTTTTATTCAAGAAGAGAGACTTCTGTCATGCATGTCTTTATTTTAGAGACCTCATGCAAGAAGATTTTTTAATCAGGGAGTTAGCTTTTCTCTGAAAATAGGACAGTTAACTCAAGTGGCACCCTCGCATGCGCAATTCAAACAAAGAGACCCTAAGGTCTATAAATTGGGGAGTTTTCCCACCCAAAAGATATACAGAGAAGGAGCATTTGAGCAACGAAGTGCTGCCAATTTACATACCTACTTGCGATTTGTGCTTTTACATCCTTAATCTCTCATTCGAGAGGGAGGTTATTGGGTGACTATTAGAAGCGCAAATCCGGACCCAAAACCCGATTTTTGGCCACAATAATTCCCAAAATTTGTCAACAATACCCCATAACCAGTTTTGGACCCATCCCAAGTGGATTGGTGCCGAAACAGTGCCTCAAACGGTGGGCGTCCTGCCCCCGGGCGCTCCCCAAACTATCACAGTGCTAATCGCCCCACCCCGGGATGATTAGAAATCTATGATATATTTCTTTGTTTTTTCTTTTGCATTTGATTCTAGATAGGTTAAATAGGTTACAGTTCAAATTTCATTACATTCTGATCATTTTTGACCAGGTTATTGTTATTTCCCGCTTTCACTAACTTGCAGATGCCATCATCAAAATCTAGGTGCTAGAGGCAAAATTGGAGGAATCTGACCTTCTGGGTCTTCTCAAAACACCCCCAATTAGCTAACCCCAAGTTTTTAGGTCATTTGGAGCTTCTGAGATAGGACATTGAAGAGGGTGCTTTTTGACAAGTTATTGCAGGTCTATTCGTCCCACCCTGGAACGAATACCAATCTGTCAAGGGTCTATTCGTCCCACCCTGGAGTGAATACAAATCTATGAGGAATTTTTAGACTGTTCTTTTTGCAGTGGTCTTTTGATAACATTTTTATGCTTCTGTCAAAATTTTAGGTCAATCAGAGGTCATCTGATAGTCGTTTTATTATTTTCATGCATACACTGACAATAGGCTTTGGGAAATACATGTTTCATTTTGTCTGCAGGTATTACTAATATTTTCTATTTCTTTGAACGCAGGTTTCCGACAGCAGAGGAGCAGGAAAGAGCAAAGAATCACATACGCAAGCGGCGGTGACGTTTTGGTCCGCCCATCTTACATGTGGGCACGCGGAAGAAGGATTGTGATCCATGGATCTTGTGACAAGAAACACATTTGACGCTCCTATCCCCTAAAAAGGAAGGAGACGTATTGTAACACAATTTATAAAGCGTATCAATAAAGAGATTACCATATTTCATATTGCTTTTATCTTGTGTCAATTTGCATATGTTCTTTCTTGTTCTTTTCTTGTGGCATATTCCTTTTTGTTTCCGTATCCTCGTGCTTTCAAAAATATACCACCCCCTTTTTACATGTCCCTATGCATGGAAGGATGGGTCATACACAACTACATGGTTGAATATAGAGTAGTAACAATGGTAATACCCAAGGAAATATGTGAAGCTATGGGAATGGGATATACTTGGTGTAGTCATGGAGTGTTGTAGCTGGAATATACCCATGGATATTGATAATATGCCATAGATAATTATTATACAAGAGGTTATCATGGTCGATCTAGAACCATATCTTGGTATGTTCCTTTCCTAGGATTTTATAGCTAAGTTTGGTGGATACCTACCTTTGGACTACTCAGACATCGAAATTCCTCATAATGACAAGAAGGTGAAGATATATGCAAAAAATACCACCTCATATCATATAGAAATAATTGAAGAGGAGGATTTGTTAACATGTTTAGTGATGAAGTTGATCCTATGGAAGCAACCATAGATGAGCTATAGATCAACAATGATTTTTCACTCAAATTTTTTAATACTATGATTAAATAGGGATATGCACATATTCCATCACAAAATTTGAAGAGAAAAAGCTTTCAACCCTATCAAATAAGGAGCTTCAATAAATAGAAATTTAGAACTTATATTTTAATGGAGCTAATCCAAAAATGGTTCTTGAGCTAGAATAGTGTTGGTATCACCCTCTGAAGGATTTTAGAAATTTGTATACCAACTGACTTGGAGCTATACCAATAATGTAGTAAAATATGAATCCCTCTACCTAGTATTGCAAGAGGTAGAGAAACTAGGATTTAAGTTGTTGATAATCTATGGTTACTCTAAACTAGGTTATAGAAAAATATAGCAGAAAGAAATATTATTGAAATGACCAGAAGTTGAAATTTGATCTAACAAGTAATAACACAAGTCATTCATAAACATATGCTTTATTCATTATCAATTTTGTATAGGTTACAAATAGGTAGAGTTTCCCCTTTTCTTTCTTTTCATGAATAAGCAATATAGGCCTGATGCCTCCTTTTGATGTCCCTCAGTGTAGGTAGGCTTATTTGTATGCGGGCCACCGCTAGGTTGTTGTTTTTTGGTATTCCTTTCCTTCAAATATGCTAAATAACTTGAAAGAAACTTGCAAGAAAGGGCCAATACGTTGGGAGGCTTGCCTTAGTCAGGCCCCATATTTAAGAATATGAAATGACTATAAAGTTGTAACATAAATAAAAATAAAATATGCAAAAGGTAATAATATGCTAAAACAAATCTTACCTCCCAAATTTGGGGTGATTTAGGGCTTGCAGATGCACTTTGTGACCCAGGTTGCTAATTGAGGCCAGATTCGTACGGCAGGCTATGAATTGAGCTGTTATGCTCTTCTGGTAAAATATCTTCGATAGATCAATCCTAAGGCAGCTAGGGTGTCCCTGTATGCTATCAGAATCCATCTGTGTGCATCGGGAATGGACTGTGTACTATTGGCTTTCCATTTTTGTAGAGTAACTATACTTTTTTGAATATGGGAATCAGACACAATTAGGGTTTTGGGACCCATTATTTATAGGCAAATGCAAGGTGCAGGGGGGGTTAGATAGACTAAACATAGGTTTTATTTTGACTAGGATTAGGTTAAGAAATGTTATGTGGCAACATCACATTCTACGTAGGAAATATCCTATCCTCACACATGTATGAGGAAGGATTAGTGCTAATCCTAATTAGACCTTAAGCATGTTTAGGGGAGGATTAAAATAAAACCCTAGGAAACCCTAAATTGGCACATGTGGGAGGATTTTATTAACACTAATTATGAATTAAGAGTTAATTAATCCAATTTTTCCCTAAAAAGGGGCTTAAGTGAAGTCAACATTAAATTAGAATTTGATAATTGACTTTTAATTGATTTTACCAATTAATACCCCGTGGGAGTGTCAATTGAGTGTAAATGGGCTATGCATCACCTCAGGTTGTCGTCTGAAGGTATCTCGATGCATAAGATGTAGTTTTGAGGGCTTATTAGGATTTTGGACCTGAAAGCCATTTGTGGAAGTCTACACATTACTATGGTGAACTTATGGAAGTCTACACATGTCTACGCATGTCTACGTGTGTCTACACATGTCTACGCATGACTACACATGTATACACATGACTAAAATAGTCTACAATAGCATAGGGATATCTGGAATAACCTATAGATATGCATAAATAGAAATGTGTGACTTTTGGGTGTCTACATTTTGCCCCTTTTTGTACTATACTATGTAGAACACAGTTTAATACAAAAATATGAAGGGTTTGTGCAGAAGGAAAATGTATAGAAGGGGAATGGAATCCAATAAAAGGGTATGCAGACACTTGAAGCGTGACCATACAAATCAATCAGGTATCCAAGGAAAAGAAGAGAAAGAATGGAATCTAATCGAAGGTATGTAGTCGCTCGAAGCATGACCATACAACATCAACTGGATGTCCACAGGGGAAGAAGAGAGGAAGGAAGGAAGGAAAAGAGGAAAGAGATAAAAACAATTATAGTAAGGGAAAATAAATGATTATGAATGCAATGATGTGATTTTGTTGAGTCCGTATGAAATTTACGATGCCATACTAGTTGCTTGAGAACGACAAATTTTGACTGCTTTACTTTTGCGACCAGATCAGCGTGGTCCAAAAGTATGATTAGGACAAAAGCCTAACTAAATATTTGTTTTTTATTGATTTATGATAACATGGCGAAAAGTGTCAAACCATTTGAGCTAGTTTAACATTTGGATCGTCAACTCATGACCATATCAGCATGGTCGCGAAGTCCATTTCCAAATGTTGTGCTAGGATTGATCAAATGTACCATCCATTGTGTACTCGATGTACATGAATGCTAGATTGACTTCTCTATGGTAACGCGTAACTCTCCTGATGTAACCCATATTTTTTAATGCATTCACATCTTATAGTTGGAGCTCAATTGTCCTTAAAATTTCCATTAAAGTCTCCTTATGCTTTGGAGACTGTTGTATGAGATCATAGATGGATAACTTAGCTAGAGTCGTCTATAGGTTATGCTCCAATCTACTTTGGATAGTTACCACAGGTCATGTTTGTGGACCTGGAAGGTTTTCCTACCTCTATGTAGGTGTGGCTGGGACATTCATGGGAGCTGTAGGAGGTTGCAGTTGACCATACCATCTAGTCCCGGTTGCTATGTTAAAAATCTCAACCATCCCAACGCATCTATGGATAGGTATATCAGCTTGGACCTGATTGACTTGGGACCCTTAATCCCTAGGGGCCTCATGATTAGGCAATGAGTTTCTATATATGCCCATGTCTCTGTTATCTAGAGCCAGTGGGTTGTCACATTTGAGTTCTCCTGCCCCAATCATATTTTGCACTTGATTCTTAAAACCAATGCAAGCCTCAATGTCATACCTCGGTATCCTATAATAAGGGTAAAATTGATCTTCCTTATATCCTTTTGGCTTAGGATGCTTGATATCTATAAGAGGTATATCAAGAAATCTGATCCTACTGGTCTTGCTCAGCTGATTGAAGATTGATTGCATTGATTTTGTCAGAGGCATGAAATAGCGAGGTGGCTTGCATTATTTTTTTCACCCCTGATTGTTCCTTTGATCATAATTGGCTAGTGGGGGATGTGCTTGATAGTTCTAGGGTTGTTATGCACCCCCATACTTAGGTGTAGCCAATACGACTTGATTTACTGGAGCAGGGTTGTCGTGATTCTTCTTGTACTTGTCATTCTTACCATTCTTGTTCTACTCCTTTTTGTTTCAAATTTTAATGGTTCCCTCATCTACTTTTATGTCTTCGATGAGTTTGGCCTGTACCAAAGCTTCCCCAAATGAAGGATACTACTGAATTTGTAGCAAGAAGGAGATGTGTTTAGAACAACTTTTGGTGAATATGCGAATGATATCTTCTATGGGAACGGAGAATGATAAGTTTACCATGAATTTTTTCCATCTATTCCCATAATCCATTGTTGGCTCATCATCATACTGTTTCAAGTTGGCCAGGTCTAAAAGGTTCACCTTATTATTAGAACCAAAGGAGAAATGCTTTAGGAATGCATTTACTAGTTGTTCAAAGTTGGTTATGCTATGCTTAGGTAGTTTGTTGAACCATTGAGTGGCAACACCTAAAAATGTCATTATGAATGTTCTTAGCATGAGAGCGTCATTGTCTTGAATATGAAAAAATGCATTGATAAAATTGGTGATGTGCTCTTGTGCATCCTCTTCACCCTTAAATTTTTCTAACCTAGGCATCTCAAAGTGCTTAGGATATGGAGGGATAGGGATTGATGGGCACAATGGTTGGAAGTGTATTTTACTCAATGTTGGTGAGTTCCCAGCTGCCTCTTGTTTCTCAAAGGCTTTTATATTTTCAGCAATTTCTTGAAATTATTTTGATGCATGGATTTCCTCCTCTTGTAGGCCTACTCACAGTGGCAATGGAGGTAACTCTCTATCCATTCGATTTATTTCATTTTCCTCCCTTCTATTAGGGGACTCAGGATTGTGATCCTGGTTTGTTACGTTTGCCCTTTCCCCACTAGTTGGATTTTGTTCATGGTTTGGTGGATGATTTCATTATGGGCTATCTTGTCTAGTGTGCCTCTCCTTAGGTGAGTTAGCACATCTAGTTCTTTGGTGATCACCACCATTTATCTGTAAACTACTAAGATCTAGCCTCTCAGCTTGCTCTCTTAAGTGCTACTCATGTTGGCGCAAGATTTTTTCTCTTTGTTTATCCTATTTGAGAGCTTCCACTAGCTCTCACTCCTTACGTAATGCATTTTCTAACCATCTCACATGGTCAGTTTGTGTTGTAATAGAATAATCATGTTTATTTGACTATGTTCTTGTTTTATTGACTTGCAGATTCCTCGAGGAGGTTTCTGTTATACCTATATTATTTCTAGCTAATGTGACTTATTCAGTGTATTGTTGAGTATCCCTATGATCAAACTCCATATGTATACTATGGGGTCACTTTGAGGTACCCCCAGACTAAGAGATGTGCTCATAAGTCATAGTTCGTGAGCTTCTAGATGCAGAGTTCTTAGTAACTATAGTTCTTTGAGTTGGTCATGTAGGAAACCGATCCAACTCGTCTAGCTGTCTTGTTTTCCATGGTTGGTCCTATGGGGTGCCACTCACTCCTATAAGGTCATAGTCTACGAGAATATTTCCTTTTGTGTGAAGGTTTTATTATATCTAATTCACATGACTATATGTAGATCTAGTTTCCTGCCCTTCAATGGACAGACCTGCTTCATATGTTTCTTGTGAATCTTGAGGTGTTGCAACTCTTGCTTGCCTTCTTGATGAAGAGGCTTTGTGGTGACATGTTTTCTCCATGTGGATGGAGATGTAGCAGTATCTTCATCCCTATTTTAAGAATGAGTTTTAGAACCTTATTTATGTCCATGTGAGGAGGAAGTGCTTGAAGCTTCCTCATGTCTTTGAGATGTTTTTGTGTGTTTAGAGGAGGCCCTCAAGGTCTCCTCATGTCTCCTTGATGAGGATGGTTGTGAAGCCTCTTTTTGTTTATGTGACTTTGTTCCATGATGTGGTTCCCTACTTGGGGTTTCTCAAGGAGATCCCCCAAGGGTTGAGTTATCACCCCTTAGGCTCACGGAGCTACATCCCATGGTATTACGGGTAGGTTGTTCAATGTTACTATGACTCCACCTATGGGTATGAGTTGCTTCAGTATCTCCCTCGGTATCAGATCGAGGGTGTTTACTTCTTGTTTTGACCATTTTGTCTATGAATTGATCATTTGAGTTGCAATTTAGGAATAGCCACACAATACAAAACACATGTTTATCTTGATTATCGATGTAAGTGTGCCCTAAACTGTTTGATGTGTTGTTCTTTTGATTTCTTGCTTTTGTTCTTAGATTAAGAATGAGAAGACTCATCCATAGTGACAATCAAGTACACCCATGCCAAACATGGTTTTATCAAAAGAATCTAGGGTACACCGTTGAAGTCCCAGTGGGGGGTTTGCCTATATCTTCCACTCTAAACCAATAATTGTTCCAACAGTGGGAGAAAGTCTGAGCACAAGTAACTTAGTATCACTATAAGTAAGTTTCTCAATCCATTTCTAGGAATCTCTAGGGGGTAAAATAGTGGAAGGAGATGAATTCCAACATCACTGGATTGAATTGAGGGTTGGTGCTAAAATCCAACTTCCCAATGTTTAAATAAGCGTGTGTGGTGTTCATTTTAAGCTTGCGTAACATAAAGTGCATAATATAGAAGCAATGAGTCTTTCCTATATGCCTAAATGCAAAAATACATTTCAATATTTAGAAATATGCATTAACTACTATTATTTGCATGAGCATACTTTATTTCGTGCAGCTATGGCCTCTAACAGGGCCTCAGAGCAAGCAGAAAACATACAATGTCTAGCACATTGGATTCTAGGGTGAACTTTTCAAGAATAAGATAATGTTCCTAGCAATGCCTAGTGGAAATCTAAAAGAAGATCTAAGATATGCAAAATGCTTAATTCTTTCTCCTTTTATTCTTTCAATTTCCAAACATAAATGTGCTTTAAGTTCTCTGCTTTAGACACACAAAAGCAAATAGAAAGCTATAAAATATCAGAGAGGTTGTACCAACCTCTAATCTAGATTTGAGAACCTTGTTTTTGTCCTCTACTACTCTCTAGTTCTGGTCGTTGTTGACCAGAGTGGTTGGTTCTTGGCCACAATTAGTGGGAGCGACTAAAGCTCTATTGGCCACTGTAGCTCAAAGCAGCTGATTTTTGGCCACTGTAGCTCAGAGCGGCTAGACCTGGACATAAAACTAAGTTAGTATTTAGGCATAAAATAAAACATCAATGGAGGTCCCATCGTTATTTCCATCTGTAGAAACCTCGGGACATGTGCACCACTCTTTTTACTCTACTTGCAATGTATTAAAACCCAAAAAATGAAATGGAAGACAATGGAAAGCGTATAACATAGAAATAACAAATATGGATCTCTTTATCTGTATTAAAACCTGATTACATGTCGATCCCTCTTAGGGATACCCATTTCAATACAATAAGGTTACAAATAGGCAAAGAGTGCCTCTTTTGCAAAGAGGTGGTGCGCTTTCGAAAGCTTCCCAGTTCTGCACATGAAAATGTATGAGGTCTTACAGATGCCTCCTTCTCTAAGCTTGTTTCCTAGAGGGATCTATTTTGCTCTCGTATGTTGCAGATTTCATCCGATGAACCTATGGCCTTGTAAGCAATGAAACAACAACACCCGCTTAAATTTCCAAGAATACCTCCTTGGATGAGGTTGTTAGCAATGAATATAAAAAATGAAAGCAAGTGCAAATTAGACTAATGCTATGAATACCAATGAATGAAATGATGCTATGCTAATGATATACTAAAATAATGAATCTAATGTCTAAAACCCTAAGCTAAGCCTACAGGCCACTGTCCAAGATAGTAGCTACTAAAGTGACTCTCGTCCTCTTTGCTCCAAAGCTATGGAACAAAGCTTGTATCCAATGTTGAAATAATAGTTGATATGCTCCCCAATTTGTCAAGGCTTCACTATAAATGTGATCTCCAAGGGAAACTCTCCAAGTCTCGAAAGCTCTCCTCAATGACCTATCCTGATAAATCTAGATTACTTGGATAAATATCGATAAAAGATGGATCCTTGGTGCTCTTAGTTTTGTACCTTTTATAGTGTGAAACCTTAGGTCTATGTCTAAGCCCTAGGAATAAATTTCTCATGGGTAGTGAGAGTTAGCATGAGAAGCTTTTTGTATTTTCTATGTTTATATACCAATTAACTAAAGTCTAAATGCAAACTTAAGTCTCCCATGTGAACTGGTCATGAAAGGGAATGCAAAGTTAATATCATTCACCTTTATTTCATGTAGACTACCACTTCTACCTGTGATTAGGCCTGTTTGTTGGCAAAACTACTTTTATGGTTTAGCCACTATCGTCTGAAGTGACTAATATCTGGCCACTGTCGTCTACAGCAGCTAAGGTCTGGCTGCTCTAGTCTTGAGCGGCTAAGATCTGGTCACTCTTGGCTTGAGTGGCTAGGCTTGGATGGCTTGAAAAAGCCCCAAATGAGTGGTGAGAACCATTGTTGATGCTTGGAAAGTCCAAGATTATGTCATCTGATCTTATGAATGTGTCTATGTGAGTAGCTCCCCTAAGCATGACACATTTTAGGTGTCTACTCATTGTGAATCTTTCTTAATTTTGTCTTTTGAACAGTCGTGCCTTACCTCTCAATTGCTTTTACTTTAGCAAATATGGCTTTATAAGCCTTTGAGGATAAAAATTCCTCCTCCCTAAGCTACCGTGGGGGCAGTCTTGGAGGCACATTCTTCCTCTATCAGGGTGGAGGATGTTTCTCTTCCTCCTCCTCAACTCAGGAGTCTTTAGGATATTCTTGATCATTTCCCACTCCCTCTTCTTCCTCATATTGTTTTTTCCTCTCATGCTCGAACGGTGGTGGTCGTTCTCTTGGTAGGGCACTAATATGAGTATGACATCCCTGCGCTCCTACTGCACATCGACTTGTGAAAAAGCCTTTCTCTGAATGCACTCTCTATTATCCACATGGGTATATAGACCAGCCCTGGATAACCTATATTCCTACTCTACGCACTCCTTTTGGGTAAGGATGTGTTCCTCATGCATGCGTTGCTCGTATAGTCTTTGTCTGATGAGCCTCTATGATTGAATATTCTCTTCTTCAATGTGCTGCCTTTCTAGGTGAGCATCCTCCAATTGATCTTGGAGGAGCTATCGTCACTGCTCATATACCAATCTGTGTGATCTATCAAGGTCATTTGTTGTGACAGGCCTCTGGTATGCATGCTTTATGTGAGCGAACTTATGGGTTCTGTACCCATATTACTTATTTGCAACACTTTTGCCCTTGTCTATAAAGATGACATTGGCATCCTACTAAACTTTGTGCTCTATGCTACCATACATAGATGGTGGATGTATCACATGAGGGCACTTAGAAGTCTCTCCATGTTCTCTAGCAGTCCTAAGAGAACTTGTACTATGCTCACTCAGGGCACAAGTGGGAAGAGCTGAAGGCTTATAGCCTAGCTGCTCAAGGATGCTACCTAAGCCATCCAACTATCTGGATCTCCATTACTCGTGTGATGGTGTGCCATTGGCTCCATCCTTATCCATATCAATAGTGATATTTTGATTTTCACTACATGCAGGATTCTACATAGGCCTATGCTCAGTTGCGGTCTAGTCTACGTGCCCTTGAATGGGTGGATCTCAATCTCGTCTATACTCCGAAGGTGGAGCCATGGATCCTCATACAGACCTATGACATAAGGGTACTAACTTAGACCCCTGGATAACATACTCTTCAATCGATCCCATGGATGCACGTGCAACATGATATTGGTAATGGATTTCAAGTGGAACACCCTCATGCTGAGAGGCTCCTTGCTCTATTATGTGCCTAGAAGAATGCACAACTCCTATTTTGGGGGTATGCTCAGTAAATTTCTCTCTTGTCGAGTTGTCTCCTCTAATGCTTGTCGAACGACATTCAGGAAGCACATGTGGGTGATGATTTGACATGTGGTGATGTGAATCTATTGGGGCTTGGTCATGGGCTTCAGGATTGTGCCTTTGTCGATTGCCCCGTGTCTCCACCATGGTGTACCTAGCATCTAGATTTATTCTTTATTACACAAACAAGGTATACAATGGTGTTTATCTCATATTAATTTTTAAAAGTGAGCCCTAGACTATTTGATGTTGTTTCAATTTTATTGTATCAGTATAGAACTCCTTATCATGTTTTGAAAAGTTTTGAATGATATTCTCAGTTTAAATAGGTTTTAACCTGTATGCACGCAACTCGATAATGTGGATGTGACTTCCAAGCCATGTAAATCCTCCATGTGTGGTAATGAAATTCCACACCCAGACAAGGAGTACAGGTCCTCCCAGATCCTCACCTATTTTCCCCCAGTGAGTGTTATACCCTCCTAAGAGAATACATGTAAATTTTCTAAGGTACGAAAGGTTCTTGAATCTGTTATTGGTCTAGTATCCAAGGGTATGTAGGATTTGGGCCAACAGATAGAAATTACGCCCACCATCACTGAACCCTACTAGTGGTTGGATTTGACTCCCAAATCACTAGCATTTAAGTGAAATGTGGTGTGTGTGGTTCATTTTAATTTGCATAAAATGACAAATGCATCATATAGCACAAATTATTATTTCCTACATGTAATGTAAAAAGAAACATTTTATATTCAGATATGCATGCTATACTCTACATGATTTTTTGACAATGAAAACTAGTAAAAATTAATGTTAATGTGTTGGATGCACCGATGAATTCCCCTAAGAGAAATTAATGTTGTAACCAAGGATGCTCTGGGATTATCGTCACTGCAAAGTCTGCAAATGGCCACTACTTGGACCTCAAACATGCAAACCACACAATTTTTATCAAGCACACTGGATTCTAGTGTGGACTACAATCAGAGATCCGTTGTTCCTAGCAACGCCTTTCTAATGACATGAAAATTAAATACAAACCTAGGACCTAATTCATTTCTTCTTTTCTTAATTTCCTAGTAAGATTTGCAAAATTGATCACTCTAGAAAAATACAGAGAGAAAAAAATAACAGAGGGTGAAAAGTGGGACCTACCTCAGTTCCACATTTGATCTATGCTCTGCCAGCTATAAACTATAGGTCTAGTCTATGGTCTGCACTATAAACCGTGTTTTGGAGCTACGGTTCAATTTTTTGCCCGCAGTTGATAGCTACGGTCTATAACTACAATTAAAAAAACAATAGAAATAGTAGTTAGATCACTTATTTTGCAACGTTCCATCGTGATCACCTTTTGACTTATACAAAAAGCATACACCTATCTAATATATCATTTGAGATCAACATAAAAGCATGAAAATAGAAATAAGATTACATATGAAAATAAAATGAATGCTTCTTTTATTAATATTGCAATGAGTCCCAATTACAATCATGCCCCTCTTAGGGTCACCCAAATTTTTATACAATTAATACAATTCCAAAGCCCCCAATGGGGTAGACGCAATACTATTGCTCTCCAAATAGTCACAAACTACTCTAGGGTGGAGTTGACCCTCTTCTTCGCATTGAGGAAGGAATTTGGTGATTGAATCTCCTTTGAACCTGTTCCTTGTGATCAAGAAACAACATGAGAAAGTTATACAAATAGGCAACCTCTCATGATGAGGCATTTTAAAGCATGAAAACATAAAGATACCATGAATAACATGAAATCAAGAAAGCATGTAAAATGTGTTAAACATATGCAAGATTTATCAAGATTGCTTGAAACATGTAAACAATAATTATAGCTACCAATCTAATGGATCAATTATGTGAAATGAAGCATTATAACTTGAAATTAAGCTATTTAGGTCCTACTTGCTAAATTAAATTAAACCTAATAAAATACTTAATCCATTTAGTCAAGGTCTCTAAACTACTAAAACAAGTGCTTAAATGATTAATATAATCTAGCTAAATAAACTATAAAAGGAACAGTAAGGAGATCTTACACCTATTGCAAATTGCAGCTCTGATGAGCAGTCTACACTGTAAACCATGGCTGATAGTCGTGGCCTACAACCAAATAGGTTTTCCCTCCAATTCTAGGGTAGTGGGCTTGATCATCCTTGTCAAATTGATGATCAAGGGTTGCCTCGGTATCCTCTGATAGGTTTGGTGGTTGAATTGTTGAATAGGGCCTCCATTTTCCCAAATTAACATTTCTTAGCTCTCCTAGGCTCCTAGGACCTCCATGGCAAATTGATATTTTGATGGATAGCAAAGTGGTCTTCTCACATGCATGAACTCAGTATGCAATTCGACATGGCTTCATTACTCTCTTGATCAATTCATTCTCTCTCTTCATCCCACATTTGAAAGGGGTATTTATAGCTTGTCCCTAGGGCTAGGGGTGGCTTCATGGAGAAGCTAAGATCAAGAAGAGGTATTTAGGACAATTGGAATGGAATCCTTTGGAATATTCCATCCTTTACCACCCTCTTCTAGACAAAATGGTCGTTCAAACCAATTTGGCTTAGATGAAGGCCAACTAAATTTTAGTTAAGGCCGTAGGTGACAACTGCAGTTTAGACTATAGACCGAAGGTCTCAGCTATAGTTCAGACTGTGGACCATAGGTCTGAGCTAAAATTTGGACTGATTAGGCCAAGGAGCCCAAATTGAGTGGTTAGAACCACTGCTCTATCTTGGATTCTATCCAAGATCTTCCATATGGTCTTGTAGCATGTCCATATGAGTAGTCGCCATTGACATGAAGTGTTTTAGGTGTCTACACTTCCTATGGGATGAAATTTTTTGTAAATATTCCTCTAGTTTTTATGAATCTACCCTCAAAATTTCATGGCAATCTGAGTTTTCATGAGGAAGTTATACCCAAAACAATGAGGGTGGGTCTAGCTAGATTCTAATTATCTAGGGTGATTGACTTCTATGTAGCCACCCAGGATGGTTGCTACTATTTTTTGGTAGATGTTTTTGGAGCCTTTGATGTATATTTGGTGCAATTTGGATGTTGAAGGTGGGTGTGACTACAAAATAAGGAATATCAAACACTTTGAAATACCTCCATGATCAATTCCTTTAAGCTCTTTGAATGATATACCTGCAATCACAAATTCAAAAATCATACATAGTAGATCCAAAGAAATTTGGGTAGATTCTTGTTAGTATTTTGTGCATTCTTCTCTAAGTGAAATGAAATTGGGGCAAATTTATAATATTTCCTAATGGTGGAAGAGAGTGATGGAGGGAAAAATATGGGTTACAAGTGGCTTGGGTGAGGGAGGGAGGAATCTTAGGGTTTCCCCACTTAGGTGGACAACTGTGCAACTTTATTTATTTGGTCTCTCTACGTGAAATGAAATTGGAGAAAATTTGTAATATTTCTTGATGGTGGAAGAGAGTGATGGGGGGAAGAACATGGGTGACAAGTGGCTTGGGTGAGGGAAAGTAGGAATATTAGGGTTTTACCACTTAGGTGGACAAGTGTGCAACTTTCTCTATTTGGTCTATGACACCCCATGACACATTATGATATGCCTCACTAATGCCCTTTTTTATGGAGATATTTCTCTTCCACAAAAATTATATTTCTCATCAATGTGCTTGGGTGGATGGAATCCTAACCCAAATGCATTAATGAGATTGGAATGTGGAGGAAATATGAGAATTAAATTCTAAGTAGAGTTAGGTGAACTAGAGTTAAAATAGTGTAGTGGGCTCATGATGGTCATGGTTAGGCGTAGGAAGGGGTTTAAGTGGGTCAAAGGGGCTATAATAGTCAAAATTAATTTATAAGTTTGAAATATATTAATAAAATAATTGCACACAACATTAAATATTAATATTAACCATTACAAATGTGACACTTTTTAGGTGTCTACAATAACTAGTTACAAAATTTACACTTCAAGGATGTAATATAAGAGTATGAAAAAGAGGTTTGTTTTTGCTCTTTTGTAGGTATATTCATTTGTTCACTTTTGATCATAAATACTTATAAAAATTATTTTTTATTAGACATCAAATAGAGTTGATCGATGATGCTAAACATGTGAATAAAATTCCATATCATGTGAATCCAAAATTACCAATTTTGTGAAGGAAGAGATGAATAAGTTGTTGAATGCAAGCCTCATTTTTCTAGTAGACAACTAAGAGTGGGTCTCTCCAATTATCATTATAAGGGGAAAAAATGGAAAACTAAGGGTCTAATTTGAACTGCAAAATAAATAAAGACTACTATCTACTCCTCTTCTCAAATTATATTTTGGATGAAGTTAAAAGATAAGAGTGCTATAGTTTTAGAGATGGCTATAGTTTCTATAATCAAGTTTACTTGTAGAAAAAGTCTAGTTAAATATAACCTTAACCACTTCGTGGAGCACCTTTCCTTTCAAGTGATGCCATTTAGGTTGTGCAACGCATCTACAACCTTCCAACAGCTGATGAAGAAAATATTTTAACCTTATATTGGAACTTCTATCAGAGTTTTTCTAGATTTTTTTTGTTTTTTTTAAAGGTAGTTTATCTAGATTTATTTGAGAAAGTATTTTAGTGATTGGATGAGGTCAAGGCCTGACTTAATCTTAAGAAATACATATTTGGATACACCAAAGGTATTGTTTTGGGTCATATGGTCTCCCAAAAAAGGATTAGAACTAATCCCACAAAGATTACCAAGATTAAGGAGCTACCATTTTTTAGCAACAAGAGCAGGTTACAAGTGGTTCAAATATAATTTATCAAGGATTATATTGACTTAATAAAGTTCCTCAAGAAGCATATTCCATATAATATAGGAAAATAAACTAAGTTTACATTCGAGAAATTGAAGAAGATACTAATAATTTCTCTAATGTTGAAAAATATAGATTGGAGTAAGCCATTTATTGTCTATATAGATGCATATAACATGGGACTTGGGAGCATATTAAGTTAATTGGATTATGGTGGGTATGATCATACTATATACTTTGTAAGTAGGTAAATAAGTAGTGCAAAGGTGAATTATATAATTATAGAGAAGGAAACACTACCCATCATCTTTGCTATACAAAGCTATCTTATATTAGACCATGTTGCCCTCAAGTATATTATAAATAATCTCAATTTGTTAGGAAAGATATCTAGATGGGTTATCCTTTTATAAGGATTTTATTTTGATATTTTTTACTATTTAAAAAAGAATCACATCAAATTATATGACCTTTTGAGAACATATATAGGAGTTGGATCTGAATGTGAAGATGATGAGTTTCCTAAAAAGGAGTTAGATCTATTGATTATAGTAGAAGTCATTATAGAAGAATATATAGACAACTAGTGATAATAATATATAGGTTTTTAGATGGTGTAACACCAAGAATGAAGAGGAGGATTAGTTAGGCTAGTTAATCCTATTCAATAATATAGGAAGTTTTGTATTGAGTAGGGCTAGACCAAAAGTATCAATGAGTAGTTGTACGAAAGAAAGGAAAGTAGTTTATTCTAGAGTCCAATGATGGTGTGTGTAGAGGACACTTCACTAAGAAGCTTACAGTAAGAAGAATTTTAGGTGTAAGATATCACTAGCCAACACTCTTTAGAGATTGTATGGAGTATTGTAAAATATTTGATGTGTGCTAATCCTTTTGAAATCATAAGACAACGACCATATTATGTCCTATATTTCATATTTGGTCCTTTGAGAAGTGGGGAATTGATATTTTTGGATCCCTTATTGTAATAACATGAAGGAATAAATACATAATTGTTACAATAGATGATTTGACTAAGTGGGTTGAAGCTCATCCGATGAAGCATGAGATAGAGGAAACTTTTGCATAGTACATCTATCAATGAATTGTTAGTAGGTTTGGATACCCAATTGAGATTATATCTAAACAAGGTATCAATTTCTTGAACAAAGTGGTGGAAGACTTGATGACTTGATTTGTGATCAAGCATAGGAATATGCTTGCATACAACCAAGTATCAATTTGTAGGTGGAAAAAATAAATTGTGTTATGTTAAATCCTTACAAAAGATGGATATTTGTAATTTGATACATGGGATAAAATAATTTATGTGACACTATGGAATTATAGAGATACAACCAAATTAGCCATAGGGAATTCCACATTCAAATTGTTGTATGGTATTGATCCTATCCTTCCCATAGAATATGATGTTCAAAATATATGAATGATAATACATTATATGAATATTGAAAAGAAATCCATGAAAGGTCAGTCAATACAACTACACTAGCTATACAAAATATTATAGGTAATGCAAGACCACATTGTAAAGAAGAAGAAGAATGAAAAATATTACTAGGATAAAAAATTTAAGCACCCATTTTTAAAATCAATGACTTAGTGATGATGTACAATGCCTAACATAGAAAGAAGAAACACAAAATGTTTCTACCAACATATATGAGCCTCTATTAGATAGTAGTTATGCATGACAACCAGAATTACAAGATTGAGGAGTTAGATGGAAGTCCTATCAAGAAATGTGAACCATGATAAACTTAAGATATTTCATCCTCCATAATAGATTAGGCCTAATCCAAGGATGGATTATAAATTAGGAGGGGGACATATGTTAACATATTTTTTTATGCATGTAGTGGGATGTCTCTCTGGAGAAGAATAGAACTTGGTAGCTTCTTCAAGAGACTTGCAATAGAGTAGATTCACCAATAAGGTTGCAATAACTATTAAATAATATATTGTTTGTATGAAATGAGTAAAATTGAATATTATTAGGGGGATATATTATAACTAAAATAATGGTAAAGAGTACAAGTCAACAGTAAAATTAAAATTATTACTATCATAGTAAATTATATTTTTAAGTGTCTTTGTCACAAGGAGATATATTGTGAATAATAAAGTTCTTAGAAATCCAAGATAGTCAAAGGTAATTTTGGAAGTATTATGTTATTATAGGAAAAACCCAAAAATAAAATTTCTAGAAACATGTGATATTTGGACTATCTCACACAAATATAAAATATCATAGGAAAAGTCCAAAAGGAAAATATCTAGAAACATATGATATTTTGACTATCTCATGTTATTAAAAATATTTTAGGAAAAGTCAAAGAAATATATCTAAAATATCTTGGTATTATAAAAAGAGTCCAAAAAGGAGATGTCCAAAAGTTATTGCCATATGTACATATAGATTTCTTCGTGCAGTAATATTTAGCTCCCATGAGCCTATAAATAGAGGAGAGACCCCTTATGGAAGGCAAGTTGAGATAGTGTGAGCTCAAGGAAGTAATAGAGAGTCTATTGTAAGAGTCAGAACTAGTGAACAAAGCTAGCTAGAAAAGACTTTCTTGTCTAAGGTGTGGTTAAGATTAGTAAAGTGAGGTGTGGAGCATGGTCATTGGAAAATTTCATAGGAGGTGGATGCTCAATAGGAGGACCTTATTTGCGCACAAGGTAATTTGGTGAGACTTTCTTATAATTTGAGAATTTGTATTCCTAATAAAGTTCTTTTTATTTTTATTGTTTCATATATTTAATAGCTAGTATTTTTCATGTTGTTCTAATGCCTTATTGTGAATAAGAGTTCTATGCTAGCATACCACCACCAATAAGATATTGCATCAATTACAATTACCATAGTAAGAGGAGGGCTCATGGAAATGTTGTGAGCATGCCATAGTTTCATATACAATTACTATAGGGACAAATAATATTATTTTAATATTGTTAATAATATTATTTTTGATCAACTTGTTATTGATTGAAGACTAAAATTTTTTTTATTTGATGGAAGAATGGGTTTTGAAAGGGTCCTAAAACCTTTTACAAAGAGAAATGAACTACCCTCCCATAAAACCTATATAAGGTAGGAAGCAAAAAAGATAAGCCAAAATATCTATCATCAGGGACCCAAACAAGTCCCACATATGGCCCACCAAACAACTAGCCGAAACAGAACAACAATAGCTAAAATAAAAAAAGAACAAACTCCCACGCAGGGGAGAATCCAGTCGATGAGACAATCCTACACTAGGAAGAGAAAAAGTATTTGAGGATTCCAATCCTTAATTCTTCAAGCCACTAGGTCCAACTTTTTTCTTCTTTGAATCCAATTTGTTTGCATCCCAGTACTCCTAATCCATTAGTACCATGATTTATTTGATGTAAGAGATAGGCTCTTGCATGGAGTTAATGAGGGACTTATATAGCTTCAATAACATACTTATTAAGGATTTAGGTATGCTAAGAGTATCTTGGGTTTGAGTGATTATATCATTTTTCTCACTAGTAAACTCAAATAGTAGTTTATTTTTCTTCCTAGGAGGAGAAAAATCATCAGATTTAGAAATTATCCACTTAGAGTGGTACCTTATCAACACTAGCTAGCTTTGCCACTAGATTCTTGAAATTATTGGTTCTCTTCTCGCTACCCTTAACACATTTTGAGGAGGAATCTTCCACATTGATCCCAAAATTTGAGGTAGAGGTAGTTTGGATGGCCTCCTAACTCTAAGAATTATTATGCTTAGAATGAGAAGAATCTGGAGCCTCAAACACCAGACATGCCACCTTAGCCAATGAATTAAAAATATTTTCCCATGATAATCCAATGGATTTAACAACATGATCAAAAATTAACTTTGCTAACCCCTAGTGAATTGGATTTGATGTCACCCATTTCTTAACCTGACTTGTAGAGTTTTCCATAGATTGAAAAAATAATGATGGTGTACTCATCAATATCTTATGGCATAAGTGATTTAGAAACATGAAATAGCATCTCCTGAGAATGACCTAGTTCTCATCCAACATGAATTACTACATAATCACTAGGTATTCTTTTAAACCCATTCTAAAACTTGACAAGTTCCTCATTTTCACCCAAGAATTGTTGGTATTCTTTGTTTATAGAGTATTTCTCTTTGTTGTGCATGTACCCATCCACATGTAGACCCATGAATTTATCTATAATAGAAATGGAAACCTCAAACTCAAGATTCCCCAACCTAACCATTCCACTACACCATGAATACACCATATGATTCACCATCTCCTTTTTGTGGCCATTAAACTTCATCAGGTAGTGGAGGAGATTACCCTTCTTTAGAATTTTCCTCACATCCTCATCAATGCTGAGATAAATTGGCTTAAGGATTAACCCTACCATTTTACAAGAAGAATTTCTCCATAGAAACCACTAGAGTAGGAATGTAGACTAGTTTATATCCAAGAAAATCTTATGGGCACCAAACGGATTGAGGCTTTCTTGACGAGAAATTAATATTGAAAAAAACTTAAAATTTTGATATATTGACAAAGTCCAACCTACCTTGACAAGCATCAATCTCAAGTTCTAGAGAGAAATATTGAGAAGGGTAAAAAATGGAAAACTTTCAATTTCAAGTATAGCACTAGATTATATTAAAACACCCACACTAGACAACTCATCCACTAAAAAGCCACACCACTACCAACTATCACTCTAGGAATTGCACCCTAGGAAAAATGTCTAAATTGTAAAACCATGCCTTAGCACATTCTTCTTAAAAATAGGACCAACCATTCTAGAGCCTTGGAACCCAACTTTAGGCTGATTTATGGTGATCTCAGTAGATAGGAGAAAATACCTTTTACACGCTCTCATAGTGTCCCAACTATATTTTAGCACTTATTGCATGTCGAGCGACCATATCAGCCCATGCACAACAATCATATGGGTGAATTGAAGAGCTTGACAAATCAAATTAAACCACCATTGAATACTATTAACTCCTTTCCTAAACCAATATTTATCCCACTAAAAATTTAAATTGAGTAAATACCAACCATAAAGTTCTAGTGTGGTCCATAGCTTTTGGCGATTCAAAATGATGATGCTTGATTTGGCTCATGCCACTTTCTCCTAAGATTTTGGGTATGGTCACCATAGCTCACCATCCTAGCCCACATTAAGTGATGATGACCCATTGCCTCCTTTCAAGTCATCCACACAGTCTCATTAATTAACTAAGCACCCTGATTTTTCCACATAGCAGTAGTAAAAGAAAAATTTCCATCTTGTACCAACCACCTGGGCCTTTGGTAAGTAAGAATCCATAAACTAAGCAGAGTGACAATAAATAATTCGAGTTTCAAATATGAAATTTTACAATGATCCATTTGCAAGGCACGAAGGGGTCTAAAATCCAATTTTTTAAATTTAGTACTCTCATGTCTTCTATTCCAAATAAAAGGTTTAGAGAATCCAAACTCAAAGTCAAAGGTCCCTCCCATCCTAAGGCTCGAACAATCTATGATCCATTATCCATCCCTCAAGGAAGTAATACTAGAAAAACTAAGATGATCCAATATCATTATCAAATTGGTTTAGACCTTTAGGGAAGCCTTCTTTCCAGATAGTGATTTTTTTTAATACATGCCCAAATTGGTGAGGAAATCCATAGATTTATTTCCTTTCTTGAAAATATGCTTAAATTGGACTTCTTCTAGGTTTTGGATAATTCTTTTAGATTCAAAGATTAGATTTTCTATGGTCCATCTAGGATTTTGAATACCATTGATTGAATAAATGATGTTTAGGTAATCTCCTTCAATAATAAATTTCTTGCACTCAAATATTTCTAGATGGGATATCCCTTGAAATAGACCTCTAGCCTCTACAAAGTGGCTAGTTTGGACCCCTAAAATTTCAGCAAAGGCTAGTAGAATCTCATCTCTATAATTTCTAATGACTCCTCCCACACCAACCATTCTAGGATTTCCTTTAGACACTTTATCAAATTTAATTTAATCCAACTAGAGGAGGGGATCCCATTTAGTCAATTCTCTTAAGCTCAGCCCTAGCTAGGCAACTGAATTAACCATGGGCTGAAAACCTAAAGATAATTATAATCTCTCCCCCTTCAAAAATATCCCACCGACATCGAAGGGAAAAATGATACATTATCCATAGTAGTAGAGATGGCTCTGAGGTAAACATACTTAGTAGCTCTTGAGGAGTTTTTAAAAGCTTGAATATTCCTCTCCTTCCAAATGTACCACCAAAGGTGGGATAGACAAAATAACCAGAACATCCAAATATGAGGGGAAAATAAATGGGGAACCCAATATTCAACAAGGTCAGATAAATTGTTTGAGAACACCCAACAAACCCCCACAAAAAGTAAAAAATGAGAAAACATTTCATGGGAGAAGGGGCAATGGAAAATGATATGAGAGGAGGACTTCACAACAAGCCTGCAAAGGTAACATCTATTCAGGATGTACATACCTCTCTTCTAGTGATCATCAATGGTGAGTGCTTTGTTCTAAATAGTAAGCCATAGGAAAATATTTACCTTGGGATTAAGGCCTCTGAGACAAATCCTATAAATAGGTAACCAAAGAACAAAGACACCTTCAAACAAAAAATGCGTCAATTTCACAAAGAAAATATCACTGTTTCCCTTTTTCCATAGAAGCTTATCTACATCCTTATAATTCTTAATAACCTTTAATTTAAGTAGTTTAGAGATATAATTTAGGGCATCCTAATTGGCCTAGTAAATACTAGGGAAAGTATGATATTTTCACATATTCCTTCCTTTGAAGATGTCCACAAAGTCACAAAATTTCAAACTGAAGGTTTATCTAGTAATTGGTTCCACCACCAGTAGGTTTGGATAAGATATCAATAGATAATTTTCTAGCCACTTATCCCTCTAGAATTCTATTTCCTACCCATTTCCTAGAATCCACCCACCTCCCTTTAATATTATGGATTGATACTTGATGATGTTGAGCTAGAACGTTGAACCTTGTATGGGAATCGGTTTCAAGAGGAACTAACCATTGTTAATTATCTATTTTACCCTAAAACTTTTGACCCATCTCACACTATATTTTTGCACTAACCTCCAACCTTGTTTGGTTACAAGAGATTTATTCATTTGGCTCATTTTTCTCAGACCCAAATCCCCATGCTCTTTTCTACAACAAACTTACTCCTAGGTAACCAACAAAAAACTTTTCCTTTCCTCTAAACCCATCTAGAGGAATGCTTTTTAAATTTTATCTATTTTCTAGAGGATGTTTCCAAGCAACTTAAGGAAGGATATGAAATAAATAGGAACACTCTAAAGAGTAGCTTTAACCATCATGGCTTTTCTAGCTTAACTTAAAAGGACACCTTTCCAACTAGCTATCTTCCTCTAAACCCTTTCCACCATAAGATCCCAAAGTTCTACCTTAATACCACCTTTGAAGAGGGGTGTTCCAAGGTATACTGAAGGGAGTGAAGTAATCTTACAACCCAAAATATTGATAATTCTCCTTTTTCTTGTTAGGGGCGGTATTGAAGAAAAATATCTTGCTCTTCAAAAAAATTACTTTTTGTGCTACCATATTTTTGAAGGCTAATAAAATATCCTTAAAAACTAAGGCCTAGGGAACTAAATCAAGGAAGGATAATAGGGTGTCATAAGTGAACTAATAATGTGCAATAGGATCTAAAGCTAGAGATTATTTGATACCCTCAATTGTTGAATTAGCCTTAAGAGACCTACATAGCACTTTAGCCATCAGGATGAAGAGGTACGAGGAGAGAGGATCCCCTTGGCGAATACCTCTACAAATTTGAAAATACCTGATCGGGGAACCATTAATGATAATCAAGAATTTTACCATTAAAATACAGGCTTTAATCAAGCTTAACCAATTGGAGTTGAATCCAAATTTTTCCATAAGTTTTTTGATAAAGTCCCATGAAACTCTCTCGTAATATTATTCATGTCTAACTTTAGGAAGATCCTAGGCCTCCCACTCTTATCAACAAAGTGAATTATTTCATGGACTGTAATGATTCCATCTAGAATCTATTTACTTATCACAAAAATACTATGAGCTTGATCAATAAGGCTAGCAAGGAAGGCTTTGATTCTATTGGCTAAGGATTTATTCAAAATTTTAAAAATAGTATTGCACAAACTCACAAGTCTAAAGTCTTTGAAATCTATGGCTCTAGATGACTCAAGTATAAGGACCAATAATTTGGAATTAACATCGCAAGGGATAACCCTCAATATTTGAAATTATCTTAAAGCATCACTAATATCCCTTCCAAGGATGTGCCAAAACCTTTGAAAATTTATGGGAGGTAAACCATCCGACATAGGGGTTTTCAAATCACCCATGGAGAAAATTGCATTTCTAATTTCTACATCACTGAGGGAGTTGTTCATTTATATAGAAACTAGGAGAGGAATATTATGAACAAGTATCTCTTTAGCCACTAAATACCCATCCACTTTTCTACAAAGGAGATCTTTGAAGAATAAAACAACCTCAAATTTGATATCCTGTACATCTTGAAGATGGAGCCATAAGATTTAATAATTTCTCTAATCTTTTTATTGCTTCTATTTCTCAAGGTGGAAGTGTGGAAAATTTTAGTATTTCTATCCCCTTCTTTGAGCCAGAGGGTCCTTGATTTTTTCCTCCACATCACTTCTTCTCTAACCAAGATAATATGGAAATCAGTAAGGATCTTCCTCTCCCCGACTCTATCTTCCATAGCGAGGACTCCCATTTCTAGGGTAGTATCCAACTCCTTTAATTGATATTTTAGCTCTCTTTTTTGGATTAAATTCTCAAAAATAAATTTATTCTATATTTTGATATTATCTTTGATGAATCTAATCTTGGAAGCAACTTGGAAAATGAGAGAACCTAAAAACTTACAAGACCATCATTCCTTGATCCTGGATCTAAATCAAGATGTTGCAACCACATTACTTCAAATCTGAAAGGTCTAGGAAACAAAGAGGAGTCTTGAAAATTTTCAAGAACCAACAGGTTATGGGTGGATCCCATATTAGGTAGAGATATTAGAGAAGCATCTCCAAAAAATGATAGATCCTCTTTAGATATCAAAACATTATCCAATATAATCTAAATGTGTTGACTACCTATTCACCTATTTCTCCAAGTAAATATGGAATCTCTCGAATCTAAATTCATAAGCTCCTAACTATTAACAAAGGTTGTAAATTATTTTATACCTTTGGAAATAGTAATACCACCTTTTTTTATCAAACTAATAAAGGGGAGTGTTGAAGTCTTCGGCTAACATCCATACCTCATCTTTAAACACCTATCTCATTGAACTCAAATATACCCAGATAAGGTTTCTACTAAGATTGATATTAGGGGTATACATGTTAGATAACACCCATCTACAAATGGTTTCTTTACAACAAAAAAGGATGTTGATAACTCTATCAAAAATCATGATAGTTGCACCATCTAATTTCACCAGGTCCCAAAGGCACAAAAGACCTCCCAAATCCCCATTAGTAGAACTAACCATAAAATCCACACCTTTCTAAACTATCCTCCTCATAACATATGCATTACAAGTATCCATTTTGGTTTCTTGAATAAGAATTATATCAAGCTAAACCTCTTTTTTGAGATATGCTAAAACCCGTTGCTTGGAGGGCCCATTAAGGCCTCTAATATTCCATGATAAGAGTTTCATTTAATAGATTTGGGGTAGGTTTATTTCCCCCATTATAGGGATAAGGAGAAAAACAATAGGAGTCTATCTTTAGCTTATTCTCCCATAGATCCTTATCCTTCTCAAACTTTAGCTAAGCTTGGGAGCCATTGGTAAATTATGACTCTACCTCTTGATTTATCATGGTTTTGTTTGAGGGATTCCTTAATTTTCATAAGACCCCCATGTCTATATGATATTTCTGGTTATTTCTTGTCTTAGGCCCATGAGACACTTTAAAAAATAAAGGCTTTGAACTATTTAACTTAGGATCTAGTGACCCATCCACAAAGTAGGTCTTTGGAGAGCCTTTTATTGGGCATTTAGGAGTTCCCAAAATAGGTTCAAGGGATCAAGTATACATTTCCTCAATAATATAATCTAGGGGTCCAAGGAATTTAAATTTTTTTGAAGAAACCCTTGGGGAATATAACCCTTAGTAATAATATCAAAGGGATTAACCTAAGAGAGTCAATTCTAGATGTTCATATTCACAAAAGGAGCTACCTAATCCATGGCCACCATCATCCTGGGATTACCATATTTCATCAGCATATGATAGGGTGGATCCATATCTATTGACTCCTCTTGTTGAAAATCTTGCAAGCCAAAAATAACCTACTTGGGCTAATCAACTAGAGTCTTATTTATCCATTTTTTTTCTCACCACCCCTAGGTTTAATCTTAGATGAAAAATGATCTGAAAAATGGCTAAACTTTCTATAAATAATGTACATTATGGGTTTGTTCTCATAAATGATCAATTGTAACCAGGGTCCCTACATCAAAATGAGTTTAATGAATCTAGGAATCTTAGATTCAGAATCCACCATAACACACATCCTGGTAATCCTTGATTTGGATCTTATTGTTGAATCAATTAGGTCCCCTATTGCCTTAGTAGTTCCCCTCAAAATATATTTATGCCATAAATGGAGGGGTAATATAGGTAGCCTAACATACAAGGGAAACATATTCACTTTTTGGGTACTTGGATTAAAATCAGGACCATATTTTTGAAGAAATAGGTCTCGTTTACCGTAGAACCAAGGACCTCCACCCAAAATACACTTTGAGTCCTCCTCATAGTTTAGCTTGATGATGATGAAGGCTTTAGGCACAACAACTATTTCTAGGGAGCGCAACAACTTCTATTTTACCAAGGTTATATACAATGATGAATATTCATAAATTGGGCAAATATTAGGATTTCCAAAATTAGAAATTGGTAAATATGATGACCCTAGACGTTGAACCATTCACCTAAATTTTTTAGGACCAATTTTTTCTTAGGGTCAATTTACCACAATATATATCTAAAAATAGGTATATTTGTACTCATTGGAAAGATATTTTTGAGCCTGATATAATGGTGGTATTTTTATGAAGTTATAAGGTGATTTAATAGGTCAAAATTTACCCCAAATATGATCTTACTTTTTAAAGCTTCAAATACCTCCAAATTTTGGTGTGAAGATGATTGATTTGATTTGCTTATGATTCACCTCGATTTTGATTAGGATTTTCCATTTTTTACAAGTACATTTTGGGTCAAACCCCTTATGCATAAATCTATATTTTTCTAATGCCCATATCCTAATGGAATCTAGGTTTGGCTTACCACCTTAGAATTTACCAATAAGATTCCAAGACACCTCTTCCAAAGTGACTTTCAAGATCTTGTCTAAAATTATTAAGTTGTCTTGATTGGGAGTAATATAAAAAACCACTTTCAAACTATGAGACCCCAGATATTTTGTGGTAACCATAGCAAAATAAGGCTCACCAGAGTCAAAAGGGTACCCCAAATGAAGGGGCCTACCCCTAGGTTTCCTAGAAGATAACACGTGAGTTCCTGAAGGAACCAAGGATCTAACATGAGGTCCAAAATCATAAATATTATCAACATATGACACCTCGGAATCCTCCCCACCTTGCAAATTTCCAGCCCCAATACCATCCTACAAACCACTAGCCCTAACTCCATCTTGCAATATACCTGACACCACACCCACAAGTACCTTCCCACTTTACACCTGCATGCTCTTGCTCCCACTCATTTTTAAACTAGATCACCTTGCTCGAAGGCTAACATATATGATATAAATATTAATTATTAATTAATATCTATAATAAATTGATCCATAAATTTTATCTATTATTATATGTTAGAAATAGATTATAATCCATCATTTGGGTCATGTAAATGTATCTTCCAAGGTACATACTTAAAATATTAGATTACTTTAGGGGAAGTTATCTAGTTACTTCATGCAATGTAATAAATGGCACAAGTGTTAATGTACAAGCTGTATATGTACAAGTTGTCCCTTGCAAATCTAGGTAGAGTGTTCACCAAGGAACCTATCTTCCTATATAAAGGGTCTCATTGTAATAGATAGATATAGAGTTAAAAAGAAAATCTTAGAGCATACTTGTAGGTAGTAGCACAAATCTGTGTAGATAACCATATAATGGTGATGGGTGCAATGTAGTTTAGTAGCTTTATTAATAGAGTGTTCATTTCATCCATAGCTACATTGTATTCATTTATGTCATTTTTATTTACAGCATATTTTAGTCATCTAGAAGATATAATTTCATTCATATTATTTTGCATCTTGTGATTTCTATCTCTCATTGCTCATTACATCAAAATATAACAATGGTATCATAGCCATGGTATATATAGCCACAGTAGAGCAATAGTAAAACCACCATTATTATTGAGCTAGAGTTTTTTGTCAACTTGATACGTTTTTGGACTAGCCACTATCAAAAATTCTTAGAAGATTTTAGGTGGTAGAATTAGGGAGAGCCCAAGTGAGGATTGATATAAATATTAGTTCCAAAAATACTGAGATTACATTTGACTAGATTCTTTCCATAAATTTACAAGAAAAACTTGTGAAGACTAGGACTCAACATTCAATCCACTAGATTGATAGATCATCTAGTGAAGATAATTCAAGATATTTGGATTTTTTAACTATTGCCTAAAGTTTCTTTTGTTGTAAAAAATTTATTCTCAGAGGATTGGGACTCCTACAACAAAAATCTAGGAGACTCCAACTTCGTTACCCAAACATCAGTGTGTCTTCATAGTGCAGATATTAGTTCCTTGTGCAAGAGAAGAATACTATGATAGAAGACTTCTAGAGAGGAGTTGTGGTGAAGTTAGGAGACTAAAGATCTCCATTTTTGGATTGAAGAACTTCACATTTGAATAAAAGGCCATAGAATCCTTGATCCAAAAAAATTCCATATAAGCCTTGATCCATAAGAAAAGGCCGTAGAAGCCTTGATCCAAAAAAAGGCCATAGAAGCCTTGAAACTGAAAAAGGCCATAGAAGCCTTGATACTGAAAAGGCCAAAAAATCCTTGAGACTAAAAAAGGCCATAGAAGCATTGATATTGAAGAAGAATTTGAAGAGGATATATGATTTAGAATTATATTAAGATTTTAGTACTAATATTTTGTTACAGGGAAAGAAGATTTAGCAAGTTGGAAAACTTCCTACAAGAAAGTTAAGAGTATATTCTTCAAAATCAATTCAGCACATGAAGCAAAATCGAAGAGATCAAGATATTTCATTGAAGAACTTCTATTCTTGGAAGAAGAAGAAGAAGAAGTACTAGGAGAGTCATGCTCACATCTAGAAGAAGCAAAATTAGAGATCCAAAAGAATATCTCTCCACCAACACTTTTAGGAGTAGAAGGTTGAAGAAAATGTTAAAAAGAAGACCAATAGAAGCTACAATATCAAATACTTTAGGAAGATCCCATCGAGCATCCAGTAAAAGGCTTGGAAAGCATTACTAAAGAAATCCTCAAAGGATAACTCATTCGAGAAATCCACTACAAAGGAGAAGCCCCTGATAGTGAAGGACTTAGGATAATTATCACCATCTGAAAACAAGCCCAAGAGAAGGATAATTTGGTAAGGAGTGCCAAATATGAGAAGGATAATTTGGTAAGGAGTTCCAAATATAAGAATAAGAATCTAATGAAGACCTCAAGATATTCAAAATATTGAGAAGAATATCCTTCTTGAAGTTAAAATTCAATAAGAAGACTTGAAGATAGAAGAATCTCATCAAATCTAGGATATTTGAAGATTACCTCTCACAGCAAGAAGGCACCACTTTAGAGACAAAGACTTCTCCAAATTTATAGCAGAAGGAGGAGACCACAAGAGGAGAACAAGACACCAAATCCTAGGCTCATGAAATAAAGTTTGAGACCATATTTTAGTGAAGAAGAAGCATTTCAGGCTAGTCTACAAAGAGCTGCAAGATCCTACTCGAAGAAGTAACTTATGTTCGATATTTTGAGTCCCTAAGTCAAAGTTGTCATTGATGTCAATATTCTAGTGATAGCTCTTCTCCAGTTCGAGTGCAAAGTTTAATGGGTCAAAATATCTTCAGTGAACACCCAATAGAATGGGTCAGAAAGTTGTTTTACTTCTTCCAAGGAAGCATTTATCTCAGACAATGAAAAGGTAAAATATTATAATTATTATTATAATATTATTAAAGTGACTTTGAGAAAACCCAAATAAAATATTTATAATTTTGATTATAATATTTTATAAATAAAAGGGTTTAAGTATTCTTTATAAAACCCAAGGTTGGGTTTAAGGTAAACGTTTCAAAGCTTGATGATAATTTTATTTACCCAAACCTAAAGTTGGGTTGGTTTTAAATTAAATGCATTTGAAGCCTTTATTGCCGAAATCATGGAAGGAAGTATGGTGAGCACCGATGTCATTAATGCAATGGAGGAGCATATAAATATGCCCAAAGTCCTAAGTTTCAATGATCCTTGCTCGAATTGGAAAGTTGGTGGCATGTGAAAAGAGAGTTTGTGTATTTCTAAAAATGTGGCAACGAAGTGAATAAATGAGGAAGTTTCCATCCTCGAAATAACATTGGGTAATCATGGTCTGGTGGTATTTTAGAAAGTGCAAAGGTGTTGGCAGTGATAATTTTTGCATTCGAATCTACATGGTGCATCGTTTGGTGTGTTGATTGAGGCACCCAAGGCACATGAACTTTTTCCTTAGGCAGAAGGAGACTTGAGATTAAGAAGCACGTGGTGCTTCTTTAATATCGAATGAGCGTGGTAACTCATGTAGTGGTTGAGACCATGGTTAAGGTGCTTGGTGCATGGGCAGAGTGAGGGTTTGATTCCCTATGAATATGAGGTACAGTTTTTATTTTAATTTTTATTAGTTGCCTAATGTTGGAGGAATAAGGGTGAATAATTGATTATTATTTTTGATATACATTCAGGCATAAAGTTCATGGTGAACAATTGTTGAGGATTATTTTGGAGGGATTGGTATTTGAGATTTATTATTTTAGGAGTAATAAGGATTTTTAGTAAAGTCTTGATTAAATTCTTATTAAGACTTTTGAGCATCATTTTTGTATAAGGATTTTTCTATTAAAAGAAGACTATGGTGAATGTTATTTTTGAGTTGGAGTAATAAGGTGTATTTTGGGTCATCATTTTGCATTGTGTTACTATTAAATTCTTCTAACCCTTATTAATATTGGAAAAGAGAAATTTGTGAGTGTGGTAGATTTGTGAGATCAACTCCTTGTCAAGCAAAAAGGTATGAGCAAATTCTTCTTTGGTTGTGTTGGTTGATTGGCTTTCTTAAAAATTAAGTTTGGAGTGAAAAGGATTTGATTAGGGTTTTCTTTTTGAAAGTGTTTGAGTTAATGCTTCAAGGTTTTTCTAGAATTAAGTGTTGTGATTAAAACCTTGTTTTATTAGCATTTTTGTTGAAGCCATTGGATTGTGCAAAGAACTTGAACTTGAGTTAGGAAATAACATGAGTATCATTGTTATGTGAAGATTGATTTATGAGCATTGTTGTTGAAGTGAGTTGTTATACAAAGAAATTGAACTAGAGTTTGAAAAAAATATGATTATCATTGTTATGTGATATTTGTTGTTAAGCATTGTTGAAAATATTTTGAGTTGGGTTTACATGCTTGTACTAGGGTTTATGAGTGAGAGTTGGTTCTTGAGTGATTTGAGTAGAGTTGATTGAACCTAGTCAAGTGGATGTATGAAGTGATTGTTCAAGTTCCATGAAATAAACTATTCTATATTCTTATTTGAGTTGTGAAATAAATTGAATTGTGAGAATAGAACATATTTAGTCTCTAACAATTCTCTGTATGCTTCTATGAGATTGAGTTGAGAAAGTGATTGAGTTCTGAGTATAGAACATATTGAGTCTCTAAAAATTCTCTTTATGCTTCTATGATATTGATTTGAGTTGTGAAACTGATTAAGCATTGATTATAGAACATATTGAGTCTCTAACAATTCTCTTTATGTTTCTATGAGATTGGAAAAGTTTTGTGTGGACTTGTTAAGCAGATTTGAGGTAAGTCTTTGAGAAGACTTATGGACTGATTTTGTGTGAGATTTTGTGGAAGCTTACAATACATATTTGGTTAAGTCCTAGAGAGGACTTATTGAGTAGATTTGGACAAGTTCTATGTGAGCTTGTTGAGTAGATTTGAGCAGGTTCTGAGTGGACCTATTGAGAAGATTTGAGTAGGTTCTGAGTGGACCTATTGAGCAGATTTGAGAAGGTTCTGAGTGGACCTATTGATTAGATTTGAGCAAGTTTTGAGTGGGCCTATTGAGCAGAGTTGATCAAGTTTTGAGTGGACTTTTTGAGTAGAGCTATGCTATACTGATTGGACTATGTTTAGTATAGAATTGAGACAGATATTTGGAGGTGACAGAGCAGAGAGGATAGTAGTATCCAGTGGATAGAGATCCATCAGCTAGGGCAATGAGGATAGGTCTTCTGAGTGGGGACAAGAGTCTTTAGTGGAGAGATATCCAAAAGCCAGTGCAGTGGAGGCAATAGTCTTATAGAGGATCACCATCCAGAGTAGAGGAGAAGGATTTCTTCTATGGATAGAGATCCACAAACCAAAATTAAGGGATAAATATATCCTTTGGATAGAAGTCCATAAATATTGTAATTGGGAAGTATTCCCAAAAGATTATTTGAGAAATATTTAGAAGAAATACTTTCTCCATGGAAGTATCCATCTTTGGGTGAACCACATAAAAATGATGTATCTCATGTGTGTGATACTTTTTATGATGTTTACTATTTTATTAATACTGATGCTACTATTTGGATTAAAAGGTAAAAAAAATTATTGTATATTGTTCACCCCCCTCTCAGTAGAAGCACGTGTTCTTCAGTTGGTATCAGAGTCGGTCTCTCCATGAAGACTAAAAACTTGGAAGAGGATCCTTCGGTAGCACACATGACTTTAAAAAGTGAATACGAGACTATGTTTAATATAAAAGAAGAATTCTTTGCTACTCTCAAAAAATTGGAAAGACTTAGAGAGAAAAATTCAAGCTTGAAATAACAAGTTCAAGAAGATGAAGAAGCAAGAATGGAACTTATACAGAGTCTCATAGAACTCAAGATTAGGATGGAAGAAGGAAAGAAGATTGAGCAAGATATGATAGATCTATTAAGAGCCAAGGAAATAGAATGTGAAATATTGGAAGCAAAAATTGTTCTCCTAAGGAATAAAGTGGAAAGGACCAAGGTACTACAAGATACAAAATATGAGAAGCCAAAAGAAGAATCAAGTCTCCAAAAGGCAAAAACTTCAAATAAATAAAAGAAATCAAAGGACATCGAAAAGGAAGAAAGAAAAGGAGAAACATAGATAAGAGTTAATCATAATAAGAAGATGACTTATTCACAAATTCCTAGACATCCAAACAAGTTACATAATTTCTTCCATGGTCATTGTTTTTCTTGCAATAAATATGGTCATAGAGTTGCACACTCTACTCATTATGCAAGATACAATAGAAATTTCAATTCCTTTGCACCTCTCATGGATGGTGATGTTATATGTTACAAATGTAATAATTTTGGGCACAAGGCTAGATGGTGTAAAATGATACCTCCTGAGTCTAGAAAACTAATTCTAGCAACTAGGAAAGATGAAAGAAATAATGTTAGGGCTAGATCAATGTTAGTACAAACAACCCTTCATTCTCAAGATAAATAAGAACAATGGTATCTTGATAATGGTTGCTCTAGTCACATGACATGAGAAAAAAACAAATTCATTGTACTAAAAGAAATAAATAAAGGATCAGTAACTTTTGGTGATAATGGGTCAACAAGGATTGTTGGGAGTGGAACTCTAATTCTAGACAATAGAAAAACAAAAATAGAGAATTTTTTGTACATCAAAGGGTTAAAACACAATATATTGAGTATAATTCAACTTTGTGATCAAGGATACATGGTCACCTTCCACCTAGATGGGTGTGAAATAAGGAAAACATAAACTAGAAAAATTATTGCAAATGCAAGAAGGATCTGAAAAAACTTATATATGCTCAATGAGATCAAAGGGAAAAATGCTTTCTATAACAAGAATATGAGAGTTGATTGTGGCATATAATATTGGGTCACTTGAATTTTGACAACATAGTTAGTATAAGCAATAAAAATGCAGTTAGAGATTTACCCAAAATAAGAAGACCTCAAAACATAATTTGTGCACCCTATCAACATGGAAAGCAAACTAGCACAACCTTTAAACAAAAATGTTATATGTCATATGAGCCATTGAGCCTAATACATACTGATTTGTGTGGTCTTGCCAGAGCACAAAGTATTCAGGGTGAGAGTTAATTCATGTTATTTGTAGATGATTATTCCAAAATGGTTTGGGTAACCTTCCTAAAAGAGAAATCAGAGGATTTTGAAAAATTTAAAGCATTCAAGGAATTGGTTGAAAATGAAACAGGCAAAAGGATTAAGTGCCTATGATCTAAAAAATGAGGAGAATTTACTTCAAATGAATTTGTAGAATTCTATGAACAACATGGAATCAAGAGAGAGTATTCAGCAGCAAGAACTCCTCAACAAAATGGAGTAGTTGAAAGGAAGAACAAGACTATTGAAAACATGGCTAGAGCTATGTTAAATGAATCTAAGTTATTGACGTAACTACGGAGTGCACACCTATCTAGTGTATTGATCTATACCATCGTAAAAACACAAAGATCCACACAAATGCAAAAATTGAACAAATAAGCCAACTAATGCAAAGTTTCTTTATATTAATATTCGAAAGGATCTCGGGTTACAAAAATGCCCTCTCAGGGTCACTCCAAAGACGATACAAATGTTACAATTGCCAATGCCCTCAACAGGGTAGGCACGCTTATTTGTTGCTCTAGTGATTACTCACAAACTGCCTTGGGGTAGAGCTAACCCCCTTCTCCGTGATGTGGAAGGATTATGATATAGGCTCCCTTTTGCACCTGTCTCCCTACGAACAAGAAACAATAGCGCACGATTACAAAGTTTGATAGCCTCTCATGATGAGGCCCTTTAAAGAAACATACATGTAAATACCATTAAACTAGTAAAACAAGAAAGCATAAAGAAAGGTTTTAAGCTATTCTAATCACATAAAGAATTATACTATAACATACAAGACATGGATAAGCAAATGATGCATTGAACAAATGTCAAATTAGAAGTAATAAAACATCTAAAAGATCCAATATACTCCTACCCAATGCAACGCATAAAATACCTAATTCCTACGGTCAGATTTTCTCTAAAATGCAATTAAACCTATGAAAAGACTAACATGACTAATCTATGCGGTAAAAAGAAAAATGAGTAAGGTGATCTTTAACCTATTGCAAACCATAGCTGTGAGGGGCGGTCTGCATTGTGAACCATGGTTGACAATCACGGTTTGACCTCTAATGTGTTTGCCCTCAAAATTAGGGGCATTGGGCTTGACCTCCTTATCCGAATTGATGTTCAAGGGTTGCCTTTGTCGTCCTCTGACAGATTTGGTGGTCAAATCATTGTGAAGGGCCTTCATTCACCTAGATTTGCATTTCTTGATCCTCCTAGGCACCTAGGGCATCCATGGCTAATTGGTATTTGGATGGATAGCAAAGGGGGATCTCAAATGCACAAGGTCATTATGCAATTTGGTAGGGCTTCGTTGCTCTCTTGATCAATTAGCTCGCTCGATAATTCGCCAGCACTTCACTATACAAATTATCTCTCTCCTTTATCATCCCCTTGGAGGGGGTATTTATAGCATGCCCCTAGGGCTAGGGGTGGCTTCATGGAGAAGCCAAGATCAAGAAGGTTGGTTAGGACAGTTGGGATGGAAGCCTTTGGAATCTTCCATCCTCCAACTGCCTCCTTCTAGATCTCTTGGCCGTTCCAACCGATTTGGCTCGGATGGAAGGCCTAACTGAACTCCAGTTTAGACCGTAGGTCATAGCTGCGGTCCAGACTATAGACCGTAGGTGTCAACCATGGTTCAGACTGGAGACCGTAGGTTTGGGCTACGGTTCAGACTGCTTAGGCTAGAATGCCTAAATTGAGTGGTTAGAACCACTGCTCTATCTTGGAGTCTATCCAAGATCCTTCATATGGTTTTGTAGCATGTCCATATGAGTAGTCGCCCTCGGCATGATGCATTTTAGGTGTCTACAGATACCCCTTTTGAGATGTGTTGTGAGATCGAACAACATTGAGAAAAATAGACCTCCTAAAATGATGTCGCAGGTTCTATGATGATCATTAGTCTGATCAACATTAGATGCCCCAGGTCCAATAAAAGGATGTGCATCCTGGAATCATTGCTTCCAATGTGGGAAGGCTTACATTTGAAAAGTCTGCACTCGTCATCAGACATTCGGGTAGCTTTGGTGCTACAATAGGAGTTAGGCCTATATAACCGAAGGATGAGAGCTACAAACGAAATTTCATATTTTCTATTTGCCCCAAGCATAGGGGGAAGCTTATGATAGTTGTTAGCAATGATTCGCAAGGACGAACACAATTTTGACAAGATCAAGGGATCTATGATCTTCGAGATATTTTGTTGATTTTGATTATGACATGAAATTATGACTACCCCCTCAAGCGACGAGTCGATGAGGGTAATGAAAATGTCTGAAGTGATGAAATCGCTTGACCATAATGAATGATCCTGAACAACTTTAGATTTGAGACGTTTAATGCCTTGGCTAGGCCTAGTTCAACTTATGATTGCAACGCTTAGTAGTATTTGCACATCTCTCTCCCATGGAGCAGTCAAGCTATGATAGCCATCTTAGGGAGTCAAAATAATACAAATTAAAGAAGAAATTGTCGATGATTTGCTAAAAATATGTCATAAAAGAAATGAAAATTTTGCCCCAAATGTCCTTATTGTGATTTACTCATCTTGTCGGATTGCATGGATTGCAAGTCACTGCAATCACCAATTTTATAGGATAAATCACTGAATACGAGGTGCATTTGGTTTTTCATTGTTTGATTTTTTTTTGTTTAATTTGGCATTTATTGGATTGATCCTGGTGCTTGTAACATCACCAAATTTGCAATTTTGATCATGTATTTTGATTTTTATCCACTGGGAGTCATTAATTTACCTTTTCAGACCTTCCCACGATGGGTTTTTAGTGCATTTATTTCTAGTTGTGGATCGTAGGTACGGTCTACAGTTTGCACTTCCAAATTTTGGGGACCGCAGGTCAGACCTACGAGCAGAAAACCCTAGTTTTGGAACCGCGGGTTTCAGTTGCGGTCCGTAGAGACTAGGAGGACCTATAAATTGAAATCCCATTTACAATTTTTTATTATTTTCTTGCAACCTTTAGAAAATTGAGAGCTTTGAGAGATAGAAGTCATTCCCTGATACGGAACGCTATCAAACTCGACCATCTTTACACTCGTCTTCCCTGATGGTGGATCCTGATCAGCCATCGACTAGCTGGGGTAGGGTGCGGGCAAGGTAACTCGAAACCAAGACCTCGCACTCCATATTAGTAAAATGAACCACACTTAATAAATGTGATAATTGAACCTCATTAAACTGTCGATAATGAACCCCACTAGTTTAGGTTAGACTAGGATTTAATTTTATGCATTAGTGGTCTAGGAGGGTACCCGAAATGGGTGCCACTCCTAAACCATAGCTGGTAGCTATGGTTCCTAGGTGGCAAAATGGGAACCGCAGGTTTCAATTGTGGCCCCCAATTTTATAAATTGGGGACCGCAAGTTGTAGCTGCGGTTCCCAATTTGCAAATTGGGGACCGCAAGTTGTAGTTGCAGGCTGCAATTGCTTGTGTTTTTTTTTTTTAATTTTTAGTTTTCTTTAGCTCTGCTTAGCTAGATTTAGCTTACATTATGTTTTTGTTTTTTTTTTTTAAAAGTTAACTTCTAGAGCATGGGAGCCTAACCTGATGAAGACTCTCTATGAGGCCTTATCGGATGATGACCGAGCATGGTTTTGAGCCGTCGGGTTTAGTTATGTCATGGATCTACCCACCATTAGGGTAGATCAGGCCTATATCACTGCGTTGGCCCAATGTTGGAATGTGCGGACCAACATATTTCACCTGCCTCTTGGTGATATGACCATCACACTGGAGGATGTCTACAGGATCTTTAGGATCCCTATCGACGGTGAGGCTGTCATTTCCTCTACCTACACGACAAAGGATGTCATTTTTGCTACCATCTTCGATGATCAGAGCATCGACGCACAGGATGATGCGGACCATGGAGGGGTGCACATTGGGGACTGGTACTGGGATGACATCTTCTCTACTCGAGAGGCCCTTTTTATGCACCTCATCATTTAGATTGTCCTTCCAGACTCCTCGGGTGTGAGGATTCCTTGGAACATGCTAGCCCCTGCTTGGAGGGTGCTTTAGAGCTCGATGGAGGAGCCACTACTGTTGGCCTGGGGGAGCACTTTACTATGCCAGCTCTACTAGGAGTTGTACCATATTATAGAGCGAATTCATAAGGGCATCAGTTGTAGCCTATTGCTATAGATCTAGGGGTGGAAGCACATCTAGATCGAGCATCCTATTGATCTACCTCTATGCATCACTACCCTAGATGATGATCATAAGTGCTACGTTGCCTGTTGGCCTCATGCTAAGGAGGGTGTCCACAGTAGGGCTCATGCTAGGGATACGCAACATTACATCATCAGCTTTGCAGCACTTGGACCGGGAGACATCGTTTGATGCCTCTACATGGATTGTCCTGTATAGCTAGAGGCGGACGAGTGGCTACGATGGGCCCACTAAGATAGATGGATTATCTGGCATAAGCCAGAGGTTCGAGAGTATCAATTTTTCTCTCATGTCCTACGATAGTTTGGCATGGTGTAGGACCTACCAGATATGCCTCTGAGGTACAGACGCCTAGCTCTAGAGAGGGATCTCCCACTGATAGTTCCTCCATCGCTAGGAGATGCACCCAATGATTTCCAGGAGTCGGGGGTTGAGACATCTGGGACCACACCCGACTATGATGGGTGGTGGTCTCTATTTAGATGGCACGGGACCAAGCCTCTGGGCCGAGAGCCAGCAGAGGTAGAGGTAGAGGCAGATCCTAATGGGCGTAGGGTGCACCAATGTACTAAGGGTGGTTGGGGCACAGAGGCCACCACTGAGGACCTATCGAAGATCAACCCTAAGGAGGATGCTCCAGAGGAGGGTGAGGTCCCTCCTAATAGTGTAGAGGGACAACTACTAGTGTAGGTTGCTGACTTGTAGAGTCATATTGGGTGCTTTCACATGTAGTAGTGTGAGAGAGATACCACCATCACCACTCTAGAGGTGAAGGTGGCTGACAGGGAGTGGTGCCTGACTGAGGCATAGGGCCAGGTACAAGAGCTCATGACTCGAGCTACCGATGTAGAGGCCTAGGTGCAGAGACTACAGACTACCCTAGAGTTAGCACAGGTGCAATGGACTACAGTAGAGGTAGAGCGAGACCTCGCACGAGCAATGAGGGGAGATATTATGGGGCCTCCTTAGGCTATCATGGGGCCTCCTACGGTACCAATAGTAGGTACAATAGCTATACAGGATCCGACTACTGAGGTGATGTGACTACGCGGTATGGTCATGAGGACCAATGAGATGCATGCAGCCCGACTTGCTCACATTGATCAGCTAGTCGGCTACATAGAGATGCATGGGCTACCTATTCCTAAGGATCCTTTTGCAATAGAGTCATAGCATACTAGGTCTAGGACCTTAGGGTAGTCCACAGTGAGCTCGATTCATAGGACTCATAGGACTGAGAGGATGCACAAGTCCTCTAGCATGCACATAGTGAGATCGTAGGCTAGGGCTAGAGATCTAGGGCAGACATCAGGGGCCTCCAGCTAGAGGACTAGCCTACTGTAGTTACTAGTTTCCCATGTGCTGGGTGCATTAGGCTTTGGAGGTAGGCAGGATCCATAGCAAGATCCACCATAGGTGCCAGGTCAACCAGGAGAGTAGGCTCCAGAGCACAGTGCAGAGGGAGGCGGTGAGAGCTCCAGTACAGGGGGAGCAGCCTAGATCCGATTTATAGCAGCTACCTACTATAGTTTTGATGTATCATTTTATGTGTAAGGTCGAGGACCTACATAGTTGTAGCCTACAAGAATTTTGTACTCCCTATGTACTCGTTTGGACACACATATATATATGATATGATATTTCATGGCTCATTATGTGTACATGTGTATTTATTGTTTTTGATTTTATGTTTATTTGATGCACATGGATGCAATGCTTATTTAAATGCTATGTTTATATGATGCGACGTATGGATGTCATGCATTAGATAGCTATTCTACTTTATTATGATGATATGCAGTGATCTAGATGAGTAGATGTGTGACATATGATGTATGTAGATGGATGCGATGTTTATTTTTAATGCATATTTATTTTTGCTTTGTGGGCATGCATATATTTTATGCAGTTTATGATATGCTATGCAATGTATGGTAATGCATTATGTACGGAATCATAATCTAATGGAGATGAACCTGTATGCTTTAATCACTTAAAACATAAGGAATGAATGTAAACTATGTATATCAATTTTAAAATATGACACCACAGAATGTATAAAAATCATGCAAAATAATTGATAATTCTCATTACAAGAACTTAATCAATTAATCACCCATATATGAAATGTAGTGAAATGGATTGGTGAAATGCTAATGAATGATTATGTCATTTTGTACTATATAATCAGTGGTCATATAAACATCATTTCTTATCTTCATGCGGTATCTATCTTATATATTTGATTGTACTTTGTAAAATGCATTTTGATGAATGAATGACTCATATCTCTGAAGTCTAATAACATTTGGTATCTTGTTGCTATTGGAGCACTTTTTTGGGGCGGGGAGGGTTTTCCTTGAGACTCAAACACCCTAGTAAACCTCTCCAAAAATCACATACTAACTATACTAGGCTTATATTGGACAAGGCTTTTGTCGTGATAGACCCAACTATTCATAATCCCTGTGTGTGCATGTGAGTATTTTTAGATAGATCATAAGCATACCATGTATGTCAGTCGGGACTCTTTCAACCCATATGTGAGATAAGGTTCCTCATACGATCGTATCATCCTTGTTTCAAATTTTATTAGACTTATACATATAGAAAATCCTAGGTACCTAGAGCTAGCTCATCTTGCAAATTGATCAGGGCTACCCCTCCAAATGTAGGTGGGACTCTTTCAACCCATTGCTATGTTTGGGGATCACCCAATAGAACTACCCCTTTGATTGCAGGTGGGACTCTTCCAACCCATTGCTGTGATCGGGGATCACTCTATGGCTTTCAAAAGGTGTAAAATCTAGGGATTCAAGTTCTCACCCTTCTTACTTGCTCAGATGTAGTGATAAAAATCATTGTTAGTCCACACGTTACCGTTTTCTTTGAGCAAGGGATTTTTATAGTGCTTTTGATTCACTATGTCACTTTATATTTTGAACTTGAAATTTGTATATTTTTTTGCACTTTGTAACTTGGGATTTAAATTTTGTGACTTTGGGATTTATAGGGGAAATTCTTGTCCTTTTGCCAAAGTACACCTTTATAAACCGACTATTTGCAAGATAAGAAGGTCATGAAAACCCATCTCTCTAGATACCTAAGACTGCTTTCGCGGCTTTCATCCTCTCTTGTCTTAGCAGGATTTTATATTTTTTTTCTTAGTGATGGGATTCTGATATGTTGAAGCACTATCCCAACTAATGACCTTGTCTATAATAGCAAAGCAAGATTTCTACAATATCTAAAGAACTCACTAGGTATGGTTGAGTGATAGGAAAACTTGATATATATACATAAGTCTCCACAACATGTATCGTGTATGAATGCAATGAATTATGATAAATGCAAGGGTGCATGATTGTCATACAAACATGTGACTATTTGTAAAATTTTGATAAATGCATTACACTCTACTGTGGAATGCAATAGATGAAAAATGCCTAAATGCAATATGATGATGTGAATGCATGTGTGAATGCAGATGAAAATGCAAAATGCAAATGCAAATTTTTTTGGATTTTAAGCTTTATCCAATTTTTTGGACTTTTATATATTTTTCTTGATTTTTATAGGTTTTTGAGCTTTCATATTTGACCAAGCGATGAGTACATGTCCTTGGAGCTTTTTAGGGTTGACCAAGCAATTTTTAGAAATCCTTGGAGCCTTTTGAATTGACCAAAGGTTTTACAGCCGCCTTTGGAACCTTTTAGTTGACCAAACTCTCAGCAAGAGGGTGTGGAGCCTTTTGGGATGACCGAGAAGTTATAGGAACTCTCGGAGCCTTTGGGTTGACCAAGTGATTTTTGGAAATCCTTGGTGCCTTTTCTTGACCAAGCTTCTTAATCAAAGAGCTTGGGGCCTTTTGGGGTGATCGAGTGGTTTGGATAAAACCCTCGGGGCTTTTGGGTTGACCAAAGGCTTACAGATGCCTTTGGTGCCTTTACTTGACCAAGCTTCTTAATCAGAGAGCTTGGGGCATTTTGGGGTGATCGAGTGGTTTAGACAAAACCCTCGGGGATTTTGGGTTGACCAAAGGCTTATAGATGCCTTTGGTGCCTTTACTACACTCTCAAGCATAGAATACCTTAATATGGATGATATTGAGAGGCTCAAGCTCTTCCACACCCTCTAGTGATGTTAGGTGATAGGTTCCTAAACCAATATTTTTAGATATGATGTAAGGCCCTAGCCAATTAGCCATGAATTTGTCTCGCATGTCAGGCAACAAATTTGAGTTATGTTGGTTTTCTTTCAGCATAAGATCCCCAACTTCAAAGTCTCTCTGGTGGACTTTGATATTGTAAGCTCATTTTAATCGCTCCTAATAAACATGGAGATGCTTGAGGGCATTCATGCGACGTTCATCAAGCAACGTCAATTGATCGAGGTGAGCTTACCGCACGGTGTCATCATCAATGAACTCTTTCAATGCGATGCGCAGTGTTGGAATTTCTAACTCTAAGGGCATAATGGCCTCAACACCATATACTAGTGAAAATGGTGTTGCCCCAATGGGCATTTGAATGCTAGTCCTATAAGCCCATAGTGCAAGGGGCAACTGTATATGCCAATCCTTGTGGTGTTCTTGCACTATCTTTTTCAAGATGGCTACCACAGTCTTGTTTGAGGCCTCAACTTGCTCATTTTCTTGTGGATAATATGGAGTTGCAAAACTATGTTGAATGCGGTATTTAGACATTAAATCCCACATAGTTTTGTTCTTAAAAGAAGTTCCATTATCCAAAATTATTTTGGATGGTATCCCAAAATGACATATGATATGCTCGAGAATAAATTCTGTGATGCGAGCTCCAGTGGTCATTGTAATGGGAATGGCTTCCACCCACTTTGTAAAATACTTAGTATCCATGATAATGAATGTATGTCGGTCTGACGATGGAGGGAAAATCTTGCCAATAAGATCTAATCCCCACTGAGCAAATGGCCAAGCCACCTGAATGGGCTGTAAGGCCTGTGATGGCAAGTGTGTAAGATTAGCATGATGCTGACATTTAACACATTTCTTGACATACACATTGCAATCCTTCTCCATAGTGGGCCAATAATAACCCATGCGAAGGATGTGTTTGATGATAGCCATGCCACTGAAATGGCCACCGCACGTACCATCATGAGCTTCTGAGATTTCCCAAGATGACTCTTGGGGCTCAAGACATCGAAGGAGGACTCCTTCATAGCTACGTCGGTATAAAATGTCTCCTATCAAGACATACTTAGTCACTTTCTATTTAAATGTGCATCTTGCGGCATGTGATAATCCCTCTGGGATCATACCAAGTTTTAGGAAGTCTTTGATTTGCAACATCCAACTTTGACAAGCCTCAGCTTTGATTGCTAAGACGGCCTGCTTCCCTTGCGTATTTAGCTTTGCAAATGTAGACTAGGAAACAACCTTGTGGTGAATGGTAGTACCACTCCTCGTAGGACTCTGAGAAGTTAATGACTCCTAGGGTGCCTGCTTAAGAAAGTCTTTTTCTCTACAGAACCAATCATTTATTATTTCCATGACAATCATGTTGATTGATTCTTTGTTATCAAAGGTTGTACGCTCCACTGCTGGGTGCAAGAGCATTCTAACATGGATGGTAGTGAAATCGATAGATGGGTTCTGAGGGATAAAGGACCCCAAATATGCCATGGTGTCTGTGAACCTATTTGACAAATGAGGGATTGCCTTAATGTCATACCATTCAAATTTAGCTAGATAAGTGGCAACAAGATCTTTGTAGGCTTTCAATACGATACATCGACACTGGAAGAGCCTCTTCACCTAGTTAACTATGAGCAGAGAATCACCAAAAATGTTCAATCTTGTAATACCCATGGTGATGGCTGTGTGGAGATCCAAAAGTAGGGCTTTTTACTCAACATTATTGTTGGTGCATAGAAATTCTAACTTGAATGACAAGGGCATTGGAGCTCCTTGTGGCATGAAAAACACTATTCTTGCACCACCCCCCTACTCACACTTTGAACCATTGAAGAACAATGTCATATCAACATTATTTTCTGGTTCCTCAGGTTCGGGAGCTTCAGATATTACGAAGACCGCATCATCTGGAATCTCAATGGTTATAGGGCTACTATTGGATAGTGGTGCCTCAACCAGTTGATTAGCTATGACTTATCCCTTTATGGACTTTTGGTTGATGAATTACAAATCAAATTCTATCAATAGCATGATCCACTTTGCAGTTTGTGTGTTATGATATATCTTGCTCATCATGTACTGCAAAGGATTCTATTTTGATATAACATATTTGGTATGACTTAGCATGTAATGCCACAATTTCCTGGTAGTGAACACTACTACTAAACAAAGTTTTTCAACATATGCATATCCTGACTCATAACTCACCAAGGTGCGACTGATGTAATATATGGCTTGCTATTTTCCTTACATGTTCTTTTGGGCTAACATGGTCCCTAATGCAAAGTTGGTTGTCGATATATATAGCAAAAAAGGGTCATCTAGCCTTGGTGGAGCTAGTACTGGTGGCATTGCTAGGTATTGCTTAATCTTAGAAAATGCTGCTTGGCAGTCCTTGTCCCAATCAAATGGGACCCCCTTGTGTAGCAGTCAATTCATGGGTCAACACTTATTCGATAATTGAGTGATGAATCACTTTATGGATGCTACTTTGCCCTGAAGGCTTCTTAGTTATTTGATATTAGTGGGAGGACACATCTCTAGAATAGTCATGACCTTTGCTAGGTCTACTTTGATGCCTTGTTTAGAAATGATGAATCCCAAGAGTTTTCTTGAAGTTACACCAAATACACACTTCTTAGGATTCAACCTGACATTGTGCTCTATCAGGCGATCAAAGACCTTCCTTAAGACCTTCGCATGCTCTGCTCACAACAATGACTTAGCTAGTAAGTCATCGATATAATCTTCTAAGATTTTATGCATGTAGTCATGAAAGATATATGTCATAGCCCGCTGATATGTGGCACCAGCATTTTTAAGATCGAATGGCATAACTTTGTAGCAAAATGTTCCCCATGGTGTTATGAATGTGGTTTTATGCTGATCTTCGGGTTTAATCTAAATCTGGTTATATCCAAAAAAACCATCCATAAGGGAGAGAATTTTGTGACCTATAGTGGCATCTACCAGAGCATCGATATTTGGCAATGAAAATGAATCTTTTGGTGTTGCCTTGTTGAGATCTCTAAAATTCATATAAATACGGACCCTTCCATATGGCTTTCCTATAGGCACCATATTGGAAACCCACTCTGGATAGTCGATGGAGATGATGAACTCTACATCCAATAGTTTTTGCAACTTGTCTTTTACCATTAAGACTACTTTTGGATGCATATTTCTGAGTTTTTTCTTGACTGGATTCTTCGACAGATCTAGCAAAAGGTTATGAGTAACCAATTTTAGATCTAGACCTGACATGTCTTTGTAAGTCCAAGCAAAGAGATCATGTCTCTCTTTCAGTAGAGGGATGATGCTATCATGCTCATCCAGAGTGAGACTCTCTCCAAATATAAACTTCTTTGGATTGATGGGATCTTTATTGATAACCACATCAAAGGTTTTCTCTACTGACATATGTGATCCCTCCTCAATCTGGTGAGGCGTATGAATCATATGGATGTCATCAGCCGGGTTCACATGTTCCTATTGGGAAGCATTCTCAGCATGAAAAATATGATGAGCACAGCTTGATGCAAAATAAAATGGTTGCAGCATTTCTTCATTTGGGAAGAAATATTTAGGTCGGACTAGTGAGTCAGTGCGATCCCAATCGATAGCATCCATGTTCAGATGTAGTGGTTTGGATGGATTTGCTAGATTGTAGAGTGGAGTGGTCAAATCAATGGATAACATATTGATGGAATGGAATTGATCTTTGGAACCACATAGAAAAAACTCTATCCCTGAAGTGTAGCTTTTGTACCCAAGATCTGGTTCAGATGGTATGGGCACAAACGGATCCTCTTTGTGGGATGTCCATATAACTAGATCCTCCAGATGCACTGGCTGCAAAATGGGATATCTCATCTCAAGGAGCTCCATGTACGTAGGTGGATCAAGAAATAGTTCCTGATACCTCTCTTCAAGCTCTTTTCTTTCCCTCAGGCTACGATGGAGATTTATCTCCCGATGCAAACCTGTGTTAGACTTAGTACAGCACTGAGAGGGGGGGTGAATCAGTGTAGCATTTCAAAAACTTAAATTTGCAACTCTTAATGCTAAAATAATGAAAACATAAAACTAGAAACAAAAAGCATAACAAGAGAGCATCACACAACATAGGATTTAACGAGGTTCACCAATATGGCTACTCCTCAAAAATTGACTGCTTGGACTCCCATCCAAATCCAACCTTAGCAAAGCAATCAATTTTACAATCTATTTACCAGCACCCACTGGAAGGAGCACCAACCCCTTATTTATCTGCACCAACAAAAAGGAGCACCAACCCCTGATTTACCAGCACCTACTAGAAGGAGCACCAACCCCTGATGCCAAGCTGCAACCTGGACTTCAATTGTGAATGTTAATGTTTGACAAGAAAATACCTTCATTTTCACAAGATCCTGGCTGATCTAATGCTTACTCGATCTCTTTCACTGTTCGCAAGATACACGCATCTGCTGCACTGCTACAGCTGAACTTAGCGATCAACTTTGCCCTTTGCACTCTCTACACACTCTACTTTCTCTGTGCACATGCTTCACACACTCTGTGTCGTTCCAACCGAACTATCATCTTTGACCTTTTCATACTCTACTCTATGCACATTCACAACCGCACTTCAAACAACTCGACACGACTCTTCACTCACTCTATGCACTTTGCCATCATCTCGTCGCTTTTGCGCTATCTACGCTCTTACAGCCGCATATCGCACACTTCGATACTCGCACAGATCGACTCATAAATCTCCAAACAGCCCTCCTTATATGATAGAGATTTCAAGATGAAAACCCTAATTATAGTTGGCTGATTATGCAAATGCAAACCCTAATCTTGGTCAGCTGCAAACCCTAATCTTAGTTGGCTATGATCGAACTACATCAGCTTACATCGGTCTTCGTCGGCTTCAACTGCCTCTATAACTCTTTTGTAGTTGTTGCCATGAAAACACAACATGTCGCGATATCGTGACACTTTTTGCCTCTTTGTCCTTTTCTCATCTTGCACCCGCAAAAACATGACATGTCGTTATATCGTGACACTTTCAACCTCTTTGTCCTTTTCTCGGCTTGCACCTGCAAAAATGTAGCATGTCACGAAATCACAATACTTTCGCCTCCTTGTCTCTTTTCTTGGATTGTATCAGTGAAAACACAGCATGTCATGAAATCGTGACACTTTCGCCTCCTTGCCTTCTCTCTCCTCATTGAGTCACAAAAATGTGACATGTCGCGATATCATGACACTTTCTCTCCTTTGCTCTTTCTCTTTGCCTTCGGGTCACGAAAACCCGACATGTCGCGATATCGCGACACTTTTTCTCCTTAGCTCTTTCTCTTGTCATATGTCACGAAATCGTAACACCTTTTTCTCTCTCCTCTTTCTCTTCGCTTTGGACCATGAAAATGAAACATGTCGCGAAATCGTGACACTTTTTCTCTCTCTCCTCATTCTCTCGCTTTGGACGAAATGAAATGAAAATGTCGCGAAATCGTGACACCTTTTTCTCTTTCCTCATTCTCTTCGCTTTGGACCGCGAAAATGCAACATGTCACGAAATCGTGACACTTTTTCTTTCAGACTCTCTCTCCTGCAACATGTCACGAAATCGTGACACTTTTTCGTCCGTACAACCTTCCTTGCAATATGTCACGAAATCGTGACACTTTTTCATCCGTACAACCTTCCTTGCAATATGTCGTGAAATCGCGACACTTTTTTGTCCGTACAACCTTCCTTGCAATATGTCATGAAATCGTGACACTTTTTCTTCTCTGCCTTCTGCTTTCTTCAGCAAAGACATGTCACGAAATCGTGACACTTTTCATTTTCTGCCTTCTCAACATGTCGTCGATATCGCGAAACTTTTTTTCTTGCCAACTTGTCGTGATATCGTGACACTTTTCTTTCTTTGCCTTCTCACTTTCTTTCTCACGAACATGTCGTGAAATCGTGACAATTTTTCTTTCTTCTTCTCTCTCTTTCAACATGTCGCGAAATCACGACACTTCTTCTTCTTTCTCTTTTTCTTCCAACATGTCATGAAATCATGACAGTTTTTCTTTCTTGCCTTTCTCTCTTCTAACATGTCACGAAATCATGATAGTTTTTCTTTCTTCTTCTCTCTCTTCTAACATGTCACAAAATCGTGATAGTTTTTCTTTCTTTTTCTCTCTCTTCCAACATGTCGCGAAATCACGACAGTTTTTCCTTTTCTTCTCTCTCTTCTAACATGGCACGAAATCACAACAATTTTTCTTGCCTGTTGTATATGTCGCGATATCGTGACACTTTTCTTACTTGTCTTTTTCTTTGAACTTTTGCAAGTGGTCCACTTCGGTCTTCTTGGAGAATCACTGTACATACTTTGAGTAACCTTTGAACTCCTATCTTCTACATCTGAATATCTTTTGAACTTCCTGTCCACTGCATTAATAGATCTATCTGACTGTGTTGACAACAATGACAATACTCTTGCTACACCTTGCTCAACAATCTCCCCCTTTGGAATTGTTGGCAACACATGTGCAATTTCTTGTAACTCTTCTCCCCCTTTGACAATAATACCAAAGGGCTACTGCAGACTCCCCCTGAGTCCATGCACAACATTTTTAGGAAAAATTGATTACACTTAGAAAAAATCATGATCATGAGCAAAATGATAATCAAATATTTAAATGCTCCCCTTGAAAATGTGATCCCTATGGCTAGCCAATTCTTGGGAAGTTTAACCACTCGACCAATCTGTCTCCAAGATAGAATGCACCTCCATTGGTACTCTTTCTGTCATCGACACATCCATCCCAATCTGCATCTGAATATGATATAAGGGTGAAGTCTTTACCTTTCGGATATCATAACCCATACTCCATAGTACCCTTGATATTCTAGAAGACTCTGTCTCTCTGCTGCACTGACTGGTGGACCTCTCTCCACTTGAAGAATCCTCACTCAGATCTATTTTCAACTGTGTTGGTTGTTGAATATCTATCCATTGAGACTCTATCCTTTGTACTCTATCACCTCCAAAGCTCTGTTAATGGGCTCACTAAGAACCTGCTCAGTAGGCTCACACAGAACCTATCCAAATCTGGTCTAACAAGCTCACCAAGAACTTGCCCAAATCTTCTCTAGCAATCTCACCAAGAACTTGCCCAAATCTGCTCTAGAAACCTGTCCCAACACTATCCTCAAATTTGTCCTAGCATTGTCCTCAAATATTTCCCAAATGCCTTCTTCAAAGGCTCAATCAATCATGCTCAAGTAGTACTCAAAATGAACTCAACAATGAATGACAGTCTTAAACCAAATCCACTTTATAGAAGCATAAATAGAATTGTTAGAGACTTAATATCTTCTATTCTCAAATCTCAATCTCAACTCAAATCAAGAAAAGTTTATTTTATGGAAATTGAACAACCACATGCATCCAATCACTTGACTAGGCTCAATCAGCTCTACTCAACCAATCACCTCAATGAACAACTCTTTCTCACAAACCCTAGTCGAAGCATGTATCAACCAACTCAAAATGTTTTTCTCTAACTCAAGTTCAAGTTCTTTGCACAACCAATGGGCTTCATCAACAATGCTTATAAAAATAAGGTTTAATAACAATTCTAAAACCAAAAAACCTTGAAGCATTAAACCAATCACTTTCAAAAAAGAAACCACAATCAATCCTTTTTACTCCTCTCACATGAGTCTCCTTGGGATTGGCCTGAAATCATGCTACCATGCATACTATGCTCGGGGTGCCTGTTTCAAGCCATATATCTTCAACTTACAAACCAAGTGGGGATCATCACCAAGCTGGGAACCATCTGGCTGTTCAATATAAACCTCTTCTTCAAGATTCCCATTCAAAAATGTTAATTTCACATCTGTCAACAAAATTGACAAGTGACTCACACTTGTACCAAATTTTGTCCAATATTGTACCAACACTGCAATTTTACTATCAATTCTATGCAAGCATCAAACACAGTATCACAACACCAACCAAATCCCTTTTTACATTTTTAGCTTGGTCTATGTTTTCTGCAGTCACCGTTGGTCACACCTTACTGTCAACTGTTCAAATCAGAAAACAATATTTTGTTAACCACTTCACGGCCAACTATAGTGCACCTTACTCAAACTCATACTTTTGGACCTCGAATAGGTATGATTCACAAAGCAAAGTTGCTCATCTTGATGAGTTGGGGTTGCTTAGTGCAATAGAGGAGTAGTCTCCTTCAGTCCAAGGAGACATGATTTCCTTTCTTCTATATTTCTCCAAACTTTCTTGAACTTGGGCTTGGATTTTTCAGCTGCATCCCTGTTTTGCACCTTTTAGTGAACTCGAACATTTCTCTTGTGTGGTTGTCTCTTGTGCATCCTTGATGAATGATTATTTTCCTATCTGTGTTGCATTCTTTGCGTCTGGTGAAATCTACTATTTTGCCTTAGATAAGATATAAAAGTGCTTGGAAAAAACCTTGCTATGTGCCCATGACCATTACATTGAAAACATTGTACATAGTTTTTACTCAGAAACGTAGATGTATTTCTACCATCATAACTCTTTGATTTATTATTCAATCCACAATAAGTTGCCTTGTGACCATACTCGCTGCATCTGAAACAATAGCCATTAAAAGTATTATTATGAATAGAGTGAGAGTGATAGAACCTCTTTTGTTGTGGCTGCTTTGTTGTAGATCTCCTTTGATATTTTCTTCCTTTTGAAGATTCAGCTTCAAACTTTTCTTGCTTCGATCCTTCAACAGTGAACTTCCTCTTTTCTGTAGAGTTGGAAGATGAAGGTTGTTCAACTTCATATCCAAGACCACGCTTATCCGTGGAGCTTCTTTGTTGGTTTATCATTTTATCTAGCAACTTTGTGCTCTTCTCGAATTTGAGATTTGTATTGGCCTCTTATAGTTGTTTCTTCAATAAAATAGTCTCTTCTTCTTGTTTGTAGAAACCAATCTCTTTCTCATTGATCTGTGACCTGAGAGTTTCTTCAATCCTTTTGAATTCTTCTACCTGTACTTTCAACTTGGTTATTATTTCATTTGCATCATCAAGCTTTCTTTAGATTTCCTTATTCCTTTTTCTTTCTATCTTCAAATCATCCAGAGCTGCAATTAGTTCCTCTTTCAAATTTATTTCTACATCAATTTCTTCTTCATCGCATTTTTGTTCTTTTTCTATTTCTCTTTTAGAATCATCCTCTAGGACTTCATTAACTTTCGGCATATATATATCTATGTTCTCATCATTATTCAACTTTAAAGCTTCGACCTGAGCTTGATGTGTTTGTAACTTGACATCCTTGATCTCATCGTCTCCTTCATGAGTACTCCTCAGTTTGTCCCATATTTATTTTGCCATTTTACAACTCTTGACCTTTACCAGTTCACTATCTACTAATCCGCACCTGATAGCATTCCTTGCTTTTGAGTCATTTTCAAACAGATTCTTATCGACAACATCGGTTGGAGGAGTGATGGGTATTGTGTATTCATTGATTACTGAATCCCAAACGTAGTATCCCAAAGCACAAAGATATGCCTGCATCCTGATTCTCCAGGTCATGTAATTGGTTCCATCAAACAAAGGTGCTTTGTTTGATAAAAAACCTTCAACCTCTTTTGGTTCAATTTTCTCTTCCACAGGAACTGAAACTGACTGAGATGCCCTTTTGGAGGAAGATCTATTCTTCTTGCCCATTGCATACTAATCCAAGATCAACCCTAGCTGATTTAGCCTGATAAGGGAACTTTGCTCTGATACCAATTGTTAGTCTTACAATGGCACTAAGAGGGGGGGTGAATCAGTGTGGTACTTTAAATCATGAATTTATAGCTCTTAAAATAGCTAGCAATAATAAAAACTTATAAACAGATACAGCAAGTACAGTAAGAGAACATCACACAACACAAGATTTTAATGAGGTTCACCAATTTGGCTACTCCTCAAGAATGACTACTTGGACTACCATCCAAATCCAGCCTTTGCAAAGCACCAACTTTACAAACAGTTTACCAACTTCCACTAGAAGGAGCATCAACCCCTGATTTATCTGTACAATTAGAAAGGAGCAACAACCCCTAATTTACCAACACCTACTGGAAGGAGCACCAACCCCTGATGCCAGACTGCAACCTGGACTTCAATTTTGAATCTATAAGTTTGATGATAAAATACCTTTGCTTTTACAAGATCTTGGCTGATCTAATGCTTACTCGATCTCTTTCATTATTCGCAAGATACACGCATCTGCTGCACTGCTACAGCTGAACTTAGCGATTGACTTTGCCCTTTGCACTCTTTGCACACTCTGCTTTCTTTGCACACACGCTTTGCACACTCTATGTCGTTCCAACTGAACTATCATATTTGACATTTTCATACTCTACTCTCTATGTACATTCACAACCACACTTCGAACAACTCGACACGACTCTTTGCTCACTCTGTGCACTTTGCCATCATCTCATCACTTTTGTGCTATCTATTCTCTTATGGCCGCATATCGCACACTTCGATACTCACACAGATCGACTCACAAATCTCCAAACAACCCTCCTTATATAATAGAGATTTCAAGATGAAAACCCTAATTGTAGTCGACTGATTATGCAAATGCAAACCCTAATCTTGGTCGGTTGCAAACCCTAATCTTATTCGGCTATGATCGAACTGCGTCGGCTTACATCGGTCTTCATCGACTTCAAATGCCTCTGTAACTCTTCTGTAGCTATTGCCATGAAAACACAACATGTCACGATATCGTGACACTTTTTGCCTCTTTGTCCTTTTCTCGGCTTGCACCCGTAAAAACATGACATGTCATGATATCGCGACACTTTTTGCCTCTTTGTCCTTTTCTCGGCTTGCACCTGCGAAAACGTAGCATGTCACGAAATCGTGACACTTTCACCTCCTTGTCTCTTTTCTTGGCTTGTATCAACGAAAACATAGCATGTCATGAAATCATGACACTTTCGCCTCCTTGCCTTCTCTCTCCTCATTGAGTCGCAAAAATGCGACATGTCACGATATCACGACACTTTCTCTCCTTAGCTTTTTATTTTGCCTTCGGGTCACGAAAACCTGACATGTCGTGATATCGCGACACTTTTTCTCCTTGCGCTTCCTCTTGTCATATGTCACGAAATTGTGACACCTTTTCTCTTGGACTCTCTCTTCTGCAACATGTCACAAAATCGTGACACTTTTTCTTTCGAAATATCTCTCCTGCATTATGTCACGAAATCGTGACACTTTTTCTTTCGAACTCTATCTCCTACAACATGTCGCAAAATCGTGACTTTTTCTTTTGGACTCTCTCTCCTACAACATGTTGTGAAATCGTGACACTTTTTCGTCCGTACAACCTTCCTTGCAATATGTCACGAAATCGTGACACTTTTTCGTCTGTACAACCTTCCTTGCAATATGTCATGAAATCATGACACTTTTTCATCCGTACAACCTTCTTTGCAATATGTCGTGAAATCGTGACACTTTTCCTTCTTTGCCTTCCTGCTCTCTTCAAGTCGCAAAAATGTGACATGTCGCAAAATCGTGACACTTTTCCTTTTCTGCCTTCCTGCTCTCGTCAAGTCGCAAAAATGTGACATGTCGCGAAATCATGACACTTTTCCTTCTTTGCCTTCCTGCACTTTTCGAGTCGCGATAATGCGACATGTCGTGAAATCATGACACTTTTCCAACTTGTTCTCTTTCTTTAAACTTGTCGCGAAATCATGACACTTCTTCTTGCTTTCTATTTTTCTTCCAACATGTCATGAAATCACGACAGTTTTTCCACTTGCCTTTTTGTCTGCCAACATGTCACGAAATCGTGACAATTTTTCCAGCTTTTTCTCTCTCTTCCAACATGTCGCAAAATCATGATAGTTTTTCCAGCTTTTTCTCTCTCTTCCAACATGTCGCGATATCGCGACAGTTTTCTTGCTTGCTATTTATGTCGCGATATCGTGACACTTTTCTTACTTGTCTTTTTCTTTGATCTTTTGCAAATGGGCCACTATGGTCTTCTTGGAAACTCACTGTCCATACTATGAATAACCTTTGAACTCCTATCCTCTGCATTTGAATGGCTTTTGAACTGCCTGTCCACTGCATCATTAGATCTAACTGACTGTGTTGACAACAATGACAATACTCCTGCTGGACCTTGCTCAACAACCTGCAACTATAATAGGTGGGGGACCTCTAGGTGGAGGCCTATTATGTAAGTGGTGAGGTCCCAAATAGGCCATATCCACCAATTCCTCATCATCATTGTACAAATACAATCTGTCACTTTCCCTCTCTTCTAAGGAGCGATTAGGCAGATGTGGTACCATATATCTGATTTTACGATTGCTATCATCACTATCTAGATAAATTCGATAGAACTATCGTATATATGATACTACCACATAAACTAGCACTACTCCTTCCTTAGAGTGCTCAGTTTTGTGATGGAATTACTCCATAATATGCTCTGATTCCCTAGGTAATAGTATTACGGATACATGATCCTAGAATTGATCCTCTCATCTACATCACTATGATCACTACCATGGATGGGCCACTCTATTATGTCTATGCACAGTGGGAGATCATATGGGTGAGGCTTTAAGTAAGCCTCCTCTGTTTCATCTTTATAATCACTATCGACTATGAAGTGCTCATTCATCTCTTCCACTTGTTTTATAGGTAGCAGATGGTATATAAATGCCAGACCTAGAAAGGTCGGCTTGATTTCCTCATTAGATTAATCATCATTTGAGGACTCATCATCCGCATCATAACTAGGTCCACTCATTTCGGATGTGGACTCCTCCCCATCATCATCATAGAGATCTCCTGACTTGAGATTGCCTACAGCATGGGGGTCATACCCATGCATACCAGTGTCGTTGGTAGCACCACGGATTTGGTTACCCAGGTTGTCTCTAGGGTTGTCCTCTAAGGGTCTGTCATGGTATGAATTAGGTGGCCCTATGGTAACAAAGTATACCGTCTGGCGAGTCCTCCAACAACTGGAAGTATTAGGGTGATGTGGATTAAAATCCACATCATCCCCCAGACTCAAGTACACACAATCTAAGGATGCAACAAGCAAATCATCATGACCCTGTATTTGTAACCCTAACCCAAACCTATCAATAGCTAACTAATAATGAGGTTTAAGCAGGGTTCTATGTCCCTGTTCAAAAATACCAAGGCCACACCCATGCCAATGATATGACTTGAACATGTGCATGGCGTATTCTAGGTTGGACAGATAGTGCACATTCACAGTGAATGACCCATCTTCGTCCTCATCTATGGAAATTCTAGTGTGCGCTTAATACAGCCCTGCATAGACAAAGTTTGTTTGGTTGGGTGGCTCATCCAACGACACTACAGATCCAATCAAAAATTGATGGGCATGCGGTCGGTCCATCTATTGTGTAGTTTTTAGGATAGGTTCAAAAGTAACATTTTGCACAAGATACTCACCCAGCCCTTTGCTGGCTAGATGAACGGTCACCTGTGGTGCAAATGACCCTATTGAAGATGTAGGTAAAGTAGGCTGAGGTACCTCCTCGACTTTGTCTTGAGGTTCTTCCACATCCATGGGAGTGGGAGTCTCATTGGTGATTGCTCTAGGCACATTATTTTCCACTTTCTCACCAATTTTACCTTTAGCTTCTTGACTTGTCGGTGCATTGCCAATGCAGTCAACTTTAGAGAAGTTGCAGTCATATGCTCATATATGTGTGACACAAATGTTGATGGTTGAGCATGAGCTATTGGTTTAACTATTGGAATCTTAACCGATGAGACAGGTCGGATATCCAAATGCATCAACGGGAGTACAAAACCCCCAAGCAAATCTGCTAGGTTCACAAACTTGAATGGTTCTTCATCCGAGGATACTACATGAACTTGTCCCTCATGAATGTATTTCACACACTGATGCAAGATAGAGGGGATGTAATGCATTTCATGAATCCAAGGCCTCCCGAGTAGAATGTTGTACTACATGGCACCCTCTATCACGTGACACATCATAGAGATGGTCTTGATTTGCACCTGAATAGGTAGAACAATTGTGTCAACCGTTGAGCATAGCACATCATTAAATGTTGTCAATATAAAGGTGACAGCCACAATGTGTGACTTGGGTAACTTGAGGTGGCTCAGTGTCTTGGTCATAATTATATTGATCGAGGACCCAGTGTCGATCAAGACCCTTTTGAAAGGCATGTGGTTAACACACATGATAATATGTAGTGGTGGGTCAGCCATAATAGTGGGAATCGTCTTCACTTCATGATCATAAAATTGTATCGTGGGTTCTTGACACTATTGTACATGTCCCATGAAATTTGTAAATGCATGGGTATCTTGGTACTGTACCTCAATGGACCTCAAAATGTCCATAAGAGTCTCCCTATGTCTAGGGGACTACTGAATAAGCTCATATATTGACAACTTCGTAGGAGCTCTCTATAGGTTCTAAAATAACCTGCTCCTTATGGTCACCATCGGTCTAGCTAGTGGGCCTGGAATATTTTGAGTTGGTCGTTGATCTGACGTAGCTTGTATTCTAATGGGAGCACAAGGTCGATTCGGTTGATCGTACCTCCCGTGTCTCGTAACAAAATTGACCATGCCTACGAACCCCTGGGTAGGTGGTTCGATTCTCACTTGATTGACCTAGCCAGCATTGTTACAAGGCACCTCATGATTAGGTAGTGGATTTTTTAAAATCCCCATGTTTCTATTGTCAGGCGCCTATGGGTCGCCTGGTATTACCAGCTCTTCTTTTTCTATCATGTTCTGTACGATGTGTTTGAAGGACCAACATGTCTCGATGTCATGGCCTTTCGCTCTATGGAATATGTAGAACATATCGTCTTGATTCCACTTTTACTTTGGCACATTTGGATCTACTAATTTGACCTCAGGCAATCGTATGGCCTTGGCCTTGTACAGTTGATGAAAAATCAAAGTCATCGATTCTGTCAAGGGTGTGAACTGGCAAGGTGGGCGCTCTTCCTTGTTTTTGCCCTTATAGTTGTTTTTGCGTGTCTCATAACATGCAAAAGGAGGTTGAGCCTGATAATTAGGCTTTTGCTGCCCCTTGTCTTATCCTCCAAGATTTAGTACTACTTGATTCACGTGGGCCTGCTTGCCCTGTTGTTTTGTAGTACTCTTTTTAAACCCCTCTTTCCTGATCTTGAGCTTCAAGCTGCCTTCTTGCAACTTGATGTCCTTGATCACCCTGGCTTGCACCATAGCTTCCTCGAATGTAGGGTACTGTTGCAACTACAACAGTAGTTAGATGTGCTTGGCACAACTCTTTGTAAACATTCGGGTCAGTTCAGCTACAGGAATAGGGAATGGTAGCTTTGCTATTATTCTACGCCACCTCTTTTCATATTGCTTTATGGGCTCATCGTCGTGCTAAGCTAGCGCAACTAAATTGGAAAGGTTGACCTATTTCTTGATGCCAAATGAATAGCGTTCAAGAAATGCATCGGCCAACTACTCGAAACTAGTAATACTATGTTTCTTCAGTTGGTTGAACCACTCTCGATCTGGGCCAAAAAATTTTGTAATGAAAGTACGCAACAATAAAGCATCCTGACTCTCTATCTAGAAACAAGCATCCAAAAAACTCGTAACATGTTCTTGTGCATCCTCATCACCCTTGAATTCTTCCAATCGGGGCATATCAAAATGCTCGAGATACGAAGGCATAGGCATCGAGGGGTCTAGAGGTTAATTGTGTATCTTCCTTAGTGTCATCTTTTGCAAAGCCGCACCCTGCCTCTCTATTGCTTTGACCTTATCGGCCAAAACCTTGTACGCCTTAGAAGACAAAAATTCCTCCTATCTAAGCTGCCATGGAGGCGGTATATAAGGTAATTTCTTCTTTAGGGGAGGTGGAGGACATGGCTCTTCCTCCTCCTCAACTCAAAAACTCTTAGGGTAGCCCTAATCATATATGTCTGCATCTACATGCTCATGTTGCCTTTGTCTAATATCATTGAGTGACGATAGTTGCTCCCTCTATTGGGCACTGACATAAGTACAAGCATCTCTTTGCTCCTCATGCATATCTACTAGGGAAATAGTCCTTCTATGCACACACTCTCTATGCTCCTCGAGAGGGTATAGGCCAACCCTGGATAGCCGATCCTCCTACTCTATACACTCCTTCTGAGCTAGAATATGCTCCTCATGCATGCACTACCCATATAATCTCTATTGTAAGAGCCTTTGCGCTTGAATATTTTCATCTTCAATAGGTTGCCTCTCTAGGTGAGCATCATCCAATTGATCTTGGAGGAGCTGACATCTTTGCTCAAACACCAGTCTATGTGATCTATCGATCTGGTCGACTGTAGGAGGCCTTTGGTGTGTGTGCTCTATGTGAGCTACCTTATGGGTTTTGTAACCATCAGACAGATGTGTGGATGATGGACATGTGATATGAGGGTTCTTAGAAGCCTCTCCATGCTCTCTAGTGATCTTGATACAACTGTCACTATGCTCACTTGGAGCACGAGTGGGCGAAGTTGAAGGCTTATAGTATAGCTGCTCAAGAACACTACCTAGACCATCCAACTGTCCAGACCTCCACTTCTCATGCGGTGGTGTTCCATTAGGTCCCACATTTAATATATCAATGGTGATCTTACATGGTGAGCCACGCATGGGAGCATGGGCGAACCTATGCTCAGAAGCAAGCCTGTCCTCTTGCCCCTGAATGGGTGGGTCTTTGACTTGTCTAGAATCTAATGGTGGAGGGTTAGAACCTCCTGTGGACCTAGTACATATGGGAACCAACTTGGTCCCCTGCACCACATATTCCTTGATCAATCCCGTGGACGTGCATGCAGTGTGATCTTGATAATGGCTTTGGGGTAGAGCATCCTCATGCTAAGAAGCTCTATGCTCAATCCTATGCCTATAGGAGTGTATTGAAGCTCCTCTATCGAGGGTTTGCTCAATTGGATCTCCCCGTGTCGAGTTGTTGCCTCTAATGCTTGCCTAACGTCGTTCAGTTCGCTCATGTGTATGAGGACTCGACACATGCTGCTATGACCTAGTTGGGGGTTGATCATGGGAATCGGTCCTAGACCTTTTTCGATCACCCCATGTGTTCACCATTTGTGTACCTGACATCTAGATGTGTTTTATTATGCAAAAAATGTAAACAAATGGTGATTATCTCTTTTAATTTTTTATTGTGAGCCCTAAACTATTTGATGTTGTTTTTAGATGTGTTGTATCAGTGTTAGAAACTCTCGTGTGTTTTGAAATATTATTGGATTTTAAACTCAGTTAAATTGGCTTTCATCTATATACTCGGACAATCCAAATATGGTAACGACATCCATACTCAATGAAGTAGCATAGTTAATACCAACCCTCACATAGCACACCGTGCATAGTGATACACCCTTCTGAAGAAGAGTGCATGCTATTTTGCATGGATAGGATAGTTCTTGGGTTGGCCTTGGGAACAAGCGGGTCCCGATAATACAATTTCAAATGAGCCAACCAAGTGGTAATGACATCCACTATTGGTCTCAATCAAGCGGGTTGGAAATGAGAGCCTAATGCCACTGATGTTTAAATGATGTGTGGTGTGTGTGGTTCCTTTTATTTTTCAAAAATGGCAAATGCATCACAGAGCATAATGACCATTCCTACATGATGTACATGAAAATAAAAGGAACGTTTCAAATTCAAACATAATGCATGCTAATGTCCTACATGATATTTTGACGATGCAATTACAATGACATGGCCGCTGATTGGACCTCAAGAATGCAAATGACACACAATATTTATCAAGGTCACTATATTTAGGGGCATACTGCACTCAGAGGTTTTCTATTCCCAAGAATGCCTTTCCACTGAATGGAAATCAAAAATAAACTAGGACTTGTTCATTGACCCCTTATATTTTTATTCCTAGTTTGCAATGGTTCAATGATTTTTGGAAATATGCAGAGCAGAAAATTCAACACAGAAGGTGAAATTGGGACCTACCTCAACTCCTGCTCTTTTACCCATTGATTTCCTTGTTGTCTTCTTCTTCCTCTATGAACCGCAGGTCCGACCTACGGGGTGCAGTGGAGACCGCAGGTTACAACCGTAGGCCAAAAAATAATCGTAGTTGAAAGCTGTAGTTAGCACCTATGGAAATAAAAAGCCAAGAATAGTCAGAATTCAAGGCTAAAATTATAGGGTTCTATCGTGATCACCATCTGACATAACCACGGAGTACATGCCTATCTATTGTATTGATCTATACCATCGTAAAAACACAAAGATCCACACAAATGCACAAATTTAACAAAGAAGCCAACTAATGCAAAGTTTCTTATATATTAATATTCGAAATGATCTTGGGTTACAAAAATTCCATCTCAGGGTCACTCCAAAGATGATACATATGTTACAATTTACAATGCCCTCAATAGGGTAGGCGCACTTATTTTTTGCTTTGGTGATTACTCACAAACTGCCTTGGGGTAGAGCTAACCCCCTTCTCCACAATGTGGAAGGATTATGATATAGACTCCATTTTGCACCTGTCTCCCTACGAACAAGAAACAACAGCGTACGATTACAAAGTTTGATAGCCTCTCGTGATAAGGCCCTTTAAAGAAACATACATGTAAATACCATTAAACTAGTAAAACAAGAAAGCATAAAGAAAGGCTTTAAGCTATTCTAATCACATCAAGAATTATACTATAACATACAAGACATGGATAAGCAAATGATGCATTGAAAAAATGTCAAATTAGAAGCAATAAAACATCTAAAAGATCCAATACACTCCTACCCAATGCAACGCATAAAATACCTAATTCTTACGATCATATTTTCTCTAAAATGCAATTAAACCTATGAAAATACTAACATGACTAATCTATGCGGTAAAAAGCAAAATGAGTAAGGTGATCTTTAACCTATTGCAAACCATAGCTATGAGGGGTAGTCTACACTATGAACCATGGCTAATAGTCATGGTTTGACCTTTGATGTGTTTACCCTTAGAATTAGGGGCATTGGGCTTGACCTCCTTATCTAAATTGATGTTCAAGGGTCACCTTTGTCATCCTCTAACATATTTTGTGATAAAATCATTGTGAAGGGTCTTTGTTTTTCCAGATTTGCATTTCTTGATCCTCCTAGGCACCTAGGACATCCATGGCTAATTGGTCTTTGGATGGATAGCAAAGGGGGATCTCAAATGCACAAGGTCATTATGCAATTTTGTAGGGCTTCGCTTCTCTCTTGATCAATTAGCTCGCTCGATAATTCACCAGCACTTCACTTTATAAATTATATCTCTCCTTTATCATCCCCTTAGAGGGGGGTATTTATAGCATGCCCCTAGGGATGGATTCATGGAGAAGCTAAGACCAAGAAGGTTGGTTAGGACAGTTGGGATGGAAGCCTTTGGAATCTTTCATCCTCCAACTACCTCCTTCTAGATCTCTTGGTTGTTCCAACCGATTTGGCTCGGATGGAAGGCCTAACTGAACTCCATTTTAGACCACAGGTCATAGCTGTGGTCTAGACTATAGACCTCAAGTGCCAACCATGGTTTAGACTGGAGACCGTAGGTCTGGGTTGTGGTTCAAACTGCTTAGGCCAGAATGCCTAAATTGAGTGGTTAGAACCACTGCTCTATCTTGGAGTCTATCCAAGATCCTTCATATGGTTTTGTAGCATGTCCATATGAGTAGTCATCCTTGGCATGATGCGTTTTAGGTGTCTATAGTTATCATATAGTTTTTGGAAAGAAACGGTATCCACAGATGTATACATAATTACTAGGGCTCAATTAAGGGTAAATCATCACAAGACTCCTTATGAGCTTTGGAAAGGAAGACCTGCTACTGTAAACATTTCAAAATATTTGGAAGCAAATGTTACATAAGATGAGAAGATCAAAACTTGGGCAAGTTTGATCCAAGATGTGATGAGGGAATTTTTCTTGGTTATTCCACAAAGAGTAAAGCCTACATATGTTTCAACAAAAGAACACACACTATGGTGGAAAGTATGAATGTAACAATTGATGAGAAGATAGATTCTAGAGAAACAGTTCAACAAACTATGTACCAAGAGAATGGATGTTGTTAAGAAGAATTTGTGAGAAATCAGATAAAGGTGAAGAAGAAACACAAAGGCTAATTCCTAAGACTCCTTCCAGGTATGTAAAAAAACATCATCCAAAAGAATAGATCATCGGGAATCCAAATGAAATACAGACAAGGAGAAGAATAATAAAACCATCTCAACAAGCAAATTTTTCCTTGCTATCTAAGATTGAGCCATAAGACTTCACTCAGGCTAGTGAGGATGAATTTTGGGTTAAAGCAATGAATGGGGAGTTGGATCAGATAGAGAAAAGTAAAACTTAGGAACTTTTTCCATGACCAAAGGACAAAAATGTGATTGGCACAAAATGGGTATTCAAAAATAAGTTGAATGAAGATGGACAAGTGGTCAGAAATAAAGCAAGGTTAGTATGCAAAGGTTATGCACAAGTAGAAGGAATTGAATTTGATGAAAAATTTTCTCCAGTTGCACGACTTGAAGCTATAAGGATGTTTTTAGCTTTCTCAAGTTTCAATAACTTCAAGGTATATCATATGGATGTCAAGTCAACATTTCTAAATGAGGTTCTAGAAGAAGAGGTCTATATTGAACAACCAAAGGGATTCATACTAACAGATACACTAGATCAGGTATGCAGATTGAAAAAAGTATTGTATGGTTTAAAGCAGGCTCCTAGAGCATGGTACTCAAGAATGGATAAGTATTTTCAAAAATAGGGATTCAGAAAAGGAATAGCAGATAATAATTTGTATATCAAAAATGAAAGAAATGATCTTCTAATAGTGGTTGTTTATGTTGATGACATAATTTTTGGAGGAAAAAATGATAAGATGTGCAAAGATTTTGCTAAGAATATGCAAAATGAATTTTATACGTCTATGCTTTGTGAATTGTCCTTCTTTCTTGGACTTCAAATTTCACAATCATAAAGGGGAGTGTTTCTCTCTCAAGCCAAGTACATCAAGGAAATGTTGAAGAAATTCAGGTTAGAAGATTGCAAACCAGTAAGTACTCCTATGGTCACAGGATGCAAGTTGAGTAAGGATGATGAATATCTAGAGGTAGATCAGAGATTATATAGATCTATGATTGGCATCTTATTATATGTTATAGCTACAAGACCAGACATAGTACAGTCAGTCGGATTAGTGGTAAGGTTTCAAGAAACACCTAAGGAAACACATGTGGTAGCAGTAAGAAAATTTTTTAGGTATCTAAAAGGGACTATGGATTTTGGGCTTTGGTATCCCAAAAGTGATAGTTTCACACTAACAACATATACAAATGTATATTGGGCTGGCAGCATTGATGATAGAAAAAGCACAAGTGGAGGAGCATTCTTTCTTGGAGAATGTCTAGTCTCTTGGTTAAGTAAGAAGCAGGTTTCAATATCTTTATCTATAGTAGACACAGAGTATATTGCAGTAGTAGCCAGTTGTACACAGTCATGGATGAAGAGAACTCTAGAAGACTTCAAGATCAAGCATGATCAGCCCATTTCTATACTTTGTGATAATAAAAGTGTCATTAGTATCTCAAAAAATCAAGTAATGCACTCCAGAACAAAGCGCATTTCGATTAAGTATCATTTTTTGAGAGAACAGGTGACAGATAAATAGGTCAGATAGGAATATGTCACTACAAAGGAACAGATAGCAGATATTTTTACTAAGCCACTTTCAAAGGAAACTTTTGAGTATCTTCAAGGAAAATTGGGAGTGAGACTCCCACCCCAGAATTAACCACCTTAATATAATGTGGGGGAGGGGCTAAGCTAAGATGCTCATTCTTAGCCCCAAGCCCCAAAGGTGACCCTTTTCAATTGATTTCAAAGGGGGAGGGATTTGATATTTGAGAGAGCATTGAGCCAGGGGAGCAATTTCCTGGGGGGGAAGAATAAAAAGAAAGGTCAAAGTTTCAGTAAAATGAATATGGGTTGCCATTAATGACAAAGGGGGAGATTGTTGGACATTTTGAGTCCCTGAGTCAAAGTTATCATTGATTTCAAGATGCCAATGATAGCTCTTCTCTATTTCGAGTTCAAATTTTAATGGAAGTCATAATGGGTCAAAATATCTTCAGTGAACACCCAAGACAATGGGTCAGAAAGTGGTTTTACTTCTTCCAAGGAAGCATTTATCCAAGACAGCATAAAGGTATAATATTATAATTATTATTATAATATTATTAAAGTGACTTTGATAAACCCAAATAAAATATTTATAATTTCAATTATAATATTTTATAAATAAAAGGGTTTAATTATTCTTTATAAAACCCAATGTTGGGTTTAAGGCAAACGTTTCAAAGCTTTATGACAATTTTATTTACCCAAACCTAAAGTTGGGTTGGTTTTAAATTAAAGGTATTCAAAGCCTTTACCACCGACATCATGGAAGGAAGCATGGTGAGTTTCGACGTCATTAATGCAATGGAGGAGCATATAAATATGCCCAAAGTCCTAAGTTTCAATGATCCTTGCTCGAATCAGAAAGTTGGTGGCATGTGAAGCGAATAAAGGAGGAAGTTTCCATCCTCGAAATCGCATTGGGTAAGCGTGGCTTGGTGGTAGTTTGGAAAGCGCAAAGGCACTGTCAGCAAGAAGTTTTGCATTCGAATCTCTATGGTGCATCATTTGGTGTGTTGATTGAGGTGCCCAAAGCACACGACCTTTTTCATTAGGTGGAAGGAGACTTGAGATTAAGAAGCACATGGTGCTTCTTTAATATCGAATGAGTGTGGTAGCTTGTGCAGTGGTTGATGTCGTAGTTAAGGCCCTTGGCACGTGGGTAAAGTGAGGGTTCGATTCCCTCCGAAGATGAGGTATAGTTTTTTATTTTAATTTTTATTAGTTGCCTAATGTTGGAGGAATAAGGGTGAATAATTGATTATTATTTTTGAATATACATTAAGGCATAAAGTTTATGGTGAATTATTGTTGAGGATTATTTTGGAGGGGTTGGTATTTGAGATTTATTATTTTAGGAGTAATAAGGAGTTTTAGTAAAGTCTTGATTAAATTCTTATTAAGAATTTTGAGCATTATTTTTGTACAAGGGTTTTTCTATTAAAAGAAGACTATGGTGGATGTTATTTTTGAGTTGGAGTAATAAGGTGTATTTTGGGTCATCATTTTGCATTATGTTATTATTAAAGTCTTCTAACCCTTATTGAGATTGGAAAAGAGAAATTTGTGAGTGTGGTAGATTTGTGAGATCAAATCTTTGTCAAGCAAAAAGATATGAGAAAATTCTTCTTTGGTTGTGTTGGTTGATTGGATTTCTTGAAAATTAAGTTTGGAGTGAAAAGGATTTGATTAGGGTTTCCTTTTCAAAAGTGTTTGAGTTAATACTTCAAGGTTTTTCTGGAATTAAGTGTTGTGATTAAAACCTTGTTTTATTAGCATTGTTGTTGAAGCCATTGGATTGTGCAAAGAACTTGAACTTGAGTTAGGAAAGAACATGAGTATCATTGTTATGTGAATATTGATTTATGAGCATTGTTGTTGAAGTGAGTTGTTATGAAAAGAACTTGAACTAGAGTTTGAAAATAACATGAGTATCATTGTTATGTGGGATTTGTTGTTAAGCATTGTTGGAAATATTTTGAGTTGGGGTTACATGCTTGGACTAGGGTTTGTGAGTGAGAGTTGGTTCTTGAGTTATTGGTTGAGTAGAGTTGATTGAACCTATTCAAGTGGATGTATGAAGTGATTGTTCAAGTTCCATGAAAAAAACTATTCTATATTCCGTTTTGAGTTGTGAGAATAGAATATATTGAGTCTCTAACAATTATATTTATGCTTCTATGAGATTGAGTTGATAAAGTGATTGAGTTTTGAGTATAGAACATATTGAGTCTCTAACAATTCTCTTTATGCTTCTATGAGATTGATTTGAGTTGTGAAAGTGATTGAGCATTGAGTATAGAATATATTGAGTCTCTAACAATTCTCTTTATGTTTCTATGAGATTGGACAAGTTCTATGTGGACTTGTTAAGAATATTTGAGGTAAGTCTTTGAGAAGACTTGTGGACTAATTTTGTGTGAGCTTTTGTGGAAGCTTACAATACAGATTTTGTTAAGTCCTAGAGATGACTTATTGAGCAGATTTTGACAAATTCTATGTGAGATTGTTGAGCAGATTTGAGTAGGTTCTAAGTGGACCTATTGAGTAGATTTGAGCAGGTTCTAAGTGGACATATTGAGTAGATTTGAGCAGGTTCTGAGTGGACATATTGATCAGATTTGAGCAGGTTTTGAGTGGACCTATTGAGTAGATTTGAGAAGGTTCTGAGTGGACCTATTAAGCAGATTTGAGCAAGTTTTGAGTGGAATTTTTGAGCAAAGTTGAGCAAGTTCTGAGTGGACTTGTTGATCAGATTTGTGCTAGACTAACTAGACTATGTTTAGTACATAATTGAGATAGATCTTTGGAGGTGATAGAGTAGAGAGTACAGTAGTCTCCACTAGATAGAGATCCATCAACTAGGGTAGTGAGGACAGGTCTTCTAAGTGGGGACAAGAGTCTTCAGTGGAGAGAGATCCATAAGCCAATGTAGTGGAGGTTGTAGTATTCTAGAGGATCACCAGCCAGAGCAGAGGAGAACGAGTTCTCCTATGGATAGATATCCATAAACCAGATTTAGGGGATCAGCATATCCTTTGTACAGAGGTCCATAAACATTGTAATTGGAAAGGACTCCCAAAATATTATTTGAAAAATATGTAGAATAAATACTTTCTCTGTGGAAGTAGCCATCTTTGGGTGAATGACGTAAAAATTATGTCTCTCATGTATGTGATGCTTTGTGTGATGTTTACTGTTTTATTAATATTGATGCTACAATTTGGATTAAAAGGAAAAAAAAAATATTATATACTATTCAACCCCCCTCTTAGTATAAGCACATGTTATTCAACTTGGTGATCTTAGATACCAAGATCCACATCCTCTATAGAAGCGATAAAAGAGCTACAAAATATTTAAAAAGATAAGCAACTTATGGTGCAAATAGATTCATTAATTGGATTACTTATCAAATTTGTTAAAGCACCTTAATTTGGATTAAAGTTGCAAGAAAAATTGGATTACAGTTTTCAAAAGTGCAAAAAGAGAAAATTTATTTTTAAGGTTCATTTTCACATTAATTAGGATTTGATTAGATTTTAGAATTACATCTATCAACTACCTATTATCTACTTTGAAAAAATAAAAAGAAGACTAAGCCCTACAATATTAATTGTAGTGAAATTGTAAAATAAATCTTGAAGATTCATTTTAGATTATTCTTGATTAGTTGCAGTAAATTGATTAAGTGCATTAATTTAATATTTTATTGGAGTGATAAGGTAAAATTGTTAGTGCATTAAAATAAAATTTATTATATTCATTTGCACTATTCTATTACTCAAAATAATTATTGTTTGTGTTCTTAAGAAGGGCACAAAATTAGAAATTTTCAAAGTGTCTAAAGACACTATTAATGCACAAAAATATGCAATACTTAGTGGCCAAGTGAATCCATCAAAATAGGTTAGAATCCTCCAAAACTTGGAGTAGAATATGACTAACCAAAATCATAAATAGAAGACTCAAATATTGAGACTTGGTGAGTCTCAAATCCAAAGCATTACAGGGTTAGTTGCAAGGAGAAAAGTGCAAAAAATTACATCTTACAAGGAGCTTATATCTAATTTTATCTAAGCTTATATTTATCATTATAATATACAAGAAAAAAAGGGAAGGTGTCTAAGAAAAGAGACAACCTCAAAACCCCTACACTACATTCAAAAATTTTGCCATATAAATCAAAATATTAGACCTACAAAAATAAGTGCAAGAAAGGGTGCAAAAGGCATCTTATTTACAAATATTTTTACATTGTATAGCACTTCTCTAACTCATTCTATGCAGGAAAAAGGGTAGATTGAAAGGTGCCTCAAAGGCACAATATAAGCAAGGTGAAATAGTCAATGGTGATCGAACGCTAGCATCCTCCCAAGCATAGTAAAGAGCCATTCATATAGGCTCATATTCTATGTATCTTGGATGACCAAACCTGCAAAATACAAGGCACAAAGCCAGGGAGAAATCAAGTAGTGTATGAGAAAAAGGAAATCGATGCAAGCAGATTGGAACCATATGTTCGATCAAGGAGCATTCACTACCTCAAGTGGATCATCACGGAGTCTTCATCAAAGTGTTGCCATATTTATCCACCAAAGATCCTCCATATCTCCACCGTAGCTCTACCATAAGCATTGCTTGACTGGAAACATCTTATCTCCAATGAAGTATAGCAAAGAAAAAGGTGGAAAAATATGTTTGAAATGCTTGCAAGAAGGTGTTGATAAGACAAGGGCATGCAAAAGGAAGAAGGTTCCACTTATAATTCTACAAAGGAACCCTAAAAAACACCCACGAAGGAGATGTTACAACTTTGTCTTGCTATCCATAATACATATGGTAGACGAGTTATCTATAGTTAGAAGTGTTACAACAAGAAGCTCATACACGTTGAGGTGGAAACATCCCTTGGAAAACATACGAAGAGGGGATAAAAATATGTTTTTCAAGTGGAGGTGACACTTGTCACAAGCGTTAGAACAAGATCAACATCTCCATAAAACTCTTGAAGCATTCTTGGAACATATTAAAATTGTTGTGACATGTGTCACTTGACGAACTACCTATTAAAGGCAACTTGGACCAAGAAAATCAATAGCAAGTCAGTTGCAACTCGACAAAAATTTGGTGGTAATCTGGTAGCAATTTGGATCAATTCAGGGGTATTCAGAAGCACTCTCAGTCAAATGGGTCAATAAAGCATTAAAGGGATACATTGAAGCTAAGAGCACATTGAAGGATTTATGCTCAATAAGGACATACCACTACCATTTGCATCTGATTTCATAAAGGTACAATGCCTTACTAAGGTGGAATTTCCCAAGGTTATGCATAAGGGGTAGGCCCAAAAATGTATATAAAAAATAAGGCAAATCAGTTTTGAAACCAAGGTAAATATGGTTCAAAGTCATGTATAGGACATGGCAAATTGCCTTCTTTTTTTCACAAGAAAAAAATAAAGTTGGTGAATTCACCAATTTTTTTTATAAACATACTATAAGATATAAATAATAACTAAACATACTCTGATTCCCATGCATGATGTCTACAGACTCACAGGGATGATCTAGGTGAGTACATAGACTTCACTCAAGGGATGATCCTCGAATGAAGTCTACGAACTCACTTGGGTCATCCCTCGTAGACATCATGTGTGGTGTCATCAACATGTTTATCATCCCTCGAATAAAGTCTAAAAACTCACTTCGATCGTCCCTTATCGAGGAATGACCTGGGTTAGTCTATTGATATCATGTGAGGTATGACCTGGGTTAGTCTATCAACATCATGTAAGGGATGACATGCAAGGAATTACTGATATCATACGAGAGACAACTAGGTGGGTCCATAGACATATTATGAGAGGTGACCAGGAAATTGGAGTAGGCACCATTTGAGGGATGATAGTTTTATTGCATGCCATGTGTCATTCACATTACCACGTGTCACTATCTCATTATGAATTTGCATGCAAACGCCTATATAAACCATTCAAAACCCACTCACTTCATTTTATGCACAACACAAAAAAATCTAGAAACCTTCAAAAAACATTCAAAAATCCTTCCAAGCCTCCAGAGTCCCAGCAATAGCCACAACTTCTTCTAGTCAATATAGAGTTTCATTCAAAAACTTGGTTTTCCTACTCATCTCACAAATTGTCAATGATCCCAACAATGATTCAACATGGATGAGGGAATCCAGGCTACTAGGGCTAGCACAAATGCCCCAATTCGACACAAATATTCATTTGTTGACTACAATTATTCAGTCCTATGAAAATTAGGGGTCGGTTGTTACAATGATGGTCAACAATAAAATCCTTACCTTCTCGATGAAACCATCTAATGTGCATTGATTAACAACCCTTCCCCATAAAAATTGTGAATGTATCTCATCAAAGTTTTCTTTTACGAATGATGAAAAAATCTATCTAGAGACTTACTATAATCTCTCATCCACTACATTACAAGGTATGTCTTTCAAATTATGAGTTTTAATTTCAATTTTATTTAACAAACTAGAATTTATGAAGTTGTGTTTAGGGGTAAATTTAAGTTTTGTTAATGTGTAGGTAGTTGAAAAGGTAAAATGGTTTCTTGAAGCCTGAATTATACATCCTTGAAAGAAGCCCCCTTTCGTGTTATTTGTGAAGTATTTTACTATTTTAAAACCTGCAAATAACTATTTACATGTCATAATATAACATCATCAAAGATTTTAGTCATGTACAAATAGAGACCTACTAATTTATTTATGGGCATTCAAAACACACACACACACACACACACACACATATAGATTACGCGTGCCAATAAAGCCTAAAAATTAGACTATTAATTTCTTTCACTATTGGAATGATTGAAGTGTAGCTTTGTTTTCAAAAAAATTTGCTTGAAGCCTGAATTATACATCCTTCAGAGAAGCCCCAAGGCATTCAAAACTATTTTACTGTTATTTGTGAAGTATTTTACTGTTTCAAAACCTGCAAATAACTATTTTCATGTCATAATATAACATCATAAAAAAAATTGGCTATGTACAAACAAATATCCTTCAATTTATTTGTGGGTATTCAAAATATATATATACACACACACACACACACTCAATAAAGCCTAAAAATTAGGCTATAATATGCGTAAAAGTTGAAGCGAAAGGATAGGAAAAGATTTACTTTAAATTGTGGAATTAAATGAAATGATAGGAAAATATTTACTCTCAGTTGGGGACTTAAATTTTAAGCCAAGAAGGGATTCCGCTTGTTCTGATATCGTAAAAAAAAATCCTTTTGTGAATTAAATTATTAGTTCATTAAATAATGTTGTCCCTTGCATAATTTCAATTAAATCACCCTGGTCATCCCTCGCATGATGTTGATGGACTCACCTGAGTTGTCCCTCACAAGATGTCAATGAACTCACCCAGATCGTCCCTCGCATGATATTGAAAGACTCACCCAGGTCATCCCTCACATGATGTTACTAAACTCACTCGGGTCATCTCTCACATAATGTCGACGGACTCAATTCCCTCATGTATGGAAATCTATAACAAGTAGAAGTGCATATGATTGATCTTTTGTTGTCTTCAATTCCATAGTATAGTATCTCATTGCACATTACTTTATTAATTTATTATATTATTGCACTATATATGTTGCCATTGCATGACTTGAATACTTCCCAAACTACATTAAATATCTTAAACATAGAATTTCAATTTAAGAATTTCATTTTGTTATAATGTTTTTGTAGTGGATGCAACTCCATATAGAAGGTGCCTCAATTTTTAGTCTATTAACAACAACTTAAAGTGGTCATCGAGTTCTTCCAGTCACGTATTTTTTGCAAGGAAGAACATCAGACATACCTTTATGAGCACATACAAGTTTATGAACAAACGATTGAAATAGGGCAAGAGACTAGATTAGAACATGCTATACATAATTAAAATTTGAGTTTTCCAATATTTTTTCAAATGTTTATTTTATTTTTTTTATTTTTACCTTAGGTCAATCACAATGGTCCATGAAACAATCTATACCACCACCACCACCTCGACATTGATAGTAGTTCATGAGGCCTCAAAATATGCGTGAAAAATAGTTACATGCTAAATGGAATTTAGCATACCCATCCTTTGGCCTTTCAAACTTTCCTAGTTTTACACTGGAAAATATTTCAAAAAATTTGAATGATTGTTCTAGGTTGCCTATTCCTCCCCTGGATTAGAACTTCCTTATGCAAGGTTTGTTTCCTAATAGTTTTGAAGTATCTGATATGCTTCAAACTCAAAGAAGAGAAACCATTGATAAAGCATTACAAACTGATGGAAGAGCAACCACTGCTCACAGTACCCCTCCTCCCGGTCCAACTGGTCAAGATGCTCCTCTTACTAAGGATCAAATATTAGATTTTTGAGAATCAAATTTATTAACAAAAAATTTGGAAGCCACAATGAAGGAAATTGTGCTTTCGAATATTTTTGAACTGAAATATTGAGAGTATCGGGTAAAATTTCTAGTCAAAGAAATCAATGCCCGATACAAAATTTTACAAAAAATAGAAGAATTATTTTCTTTGGTTCATCAACATCTTGAAAATGTGGTTTTTTTTTTATACTAATAAACCTCAGAAATTTTAAATTCCACTAATATTTATGGTGATGAAATTATAGATCACTTTTTGAATAGGCTTGAGAATCTAAATTTTGAAGCTCGAGCCTATTTAATTAAGTGGACAATTGACAAAAAAAAATTAAAGTGGAAAAGGCTACCCAGTTAGTTGTAGAGGTCAGTCAATAATATTTTTCTAAATTAATTTATTTTTATAACATTTTGATCTTTATTAACTAACATTTTAATTTTTCTGTTGTGGAGTCCAATTTTGAGAATATCAAAAATTTAGTGGAAAGCATGAAGGTCTTTTTGGTCATGGTAAAGCAAAGTATACAAAATATAATTGAATTCAAAGAATGATTCTATGAGACCATTAGACAGAATAATGCCCTCAAAGACCAGTTTTTATTTCTCTTTCAATGCAAATATGGGTGAACTTGTAGATTCTTTTTGATGCCCTCGATGTAGGTGGGATTCTGTGTGCGTGTGCCATCGGTAGTCTACTTAAATGATGTCCTTTATACCTACTTTTGGGCCTACAAAAAGAAGTTAGTACATTTGGAAATCTATCTTGGATTAGACCCCATATTTATGAAGACAAATCGATGTAAAAACTTTAAAAAAAACATGATAAAAACTGATAGAAATTCTATAGAAACTATCTAAAACTTATGTATACCTGATTTGATGTTGCAAGCTATTATAGGGTTGGTTCGCATGGCAAAATGTGAACTAGATCTTAGGTTCATAGGACAGGGTGCAAACATGATTTCTATTGACTGTTGGTGAGAATTTTCTATTTGTATGTGTTCTAGATAATGTATGTTGCTTTCTGTCGACTGCAAAATTATCCAAAAGGGTTTTGGTATAATTTTGGTAGAGTCTAGGTATGTTGACTAAAAAGGAGAGAGAGAGAGATATTAATGAAGAAAATGGTCCTCTATTTATAGAGGGACCCAAGGTTAGGGGGAGTTAGGTGTACTAGACTCTAGGGTCAAGTCCTATCATGGTCAAGTTAGGGTTTATGAAGTGGCATGCCTAGTCACCCTTTCATGTGCCCTAAGGGAAATATCCTAGGTGCACACATGTGTGAGCTAGGATTAGGGTTAACTCTGGTTAGCTAATCCCTAGGTTAGATGAGGGTTGAGTTAGGTATCCTAGAAAATATCCTAACTAATTTGGTGCACACATGTGTGAGGGGATTATTAGGTCTAATTTGGCTCTTAAACCTAATTAAGACCTAATTAAGTGATAAAGTGCACTTTAAGTGGAAAGTCACTTGCAAATTAGAATGTAATTAGCATAATTAATGATTTTTATAGGGAATGGTCCCATGGGGACCTAATTAGGCATAGGAAAGGGCTTAGGTGACCTTAAGGAGCTTGTAGGTAGCCCTATTAATAGAAGGTATTTTGGATGCATTTTATATAATTTTGTAGGGTTTTGTGCCTACAGACAACTATGATAGCCTATGATGGCCTATGATGGCCTATGGCAACCTATGAGTGCCTATGCAAACCTACAAGTGTCTATACAGGTTTGCAAGTGTCTACGGGTGAGCATGTATGATTTTTAGGTGTCTACATTTACCTCTTTTTTGTACTATGCTATGTAGAACATAGTTTAGTACAAAAATATGATGGAATAATGTGGTGAGGTGTTTGAGAAGATTAAAAATGGGGATGAATGTGAATGAATGAATGCAAATGAAACATGATGGTGAAACAAGTGATTTGCCAATTTAGTGTAATATTTTACAATATCATACTTTTTGTTTATGAGGGCAACTTAAGACTGCTTTGTTTTTGTGACCAATGTAAGATGGTCAAATTACGAATAGAAAAACTACCTATTCAATTTTTTGCTTTTGATTGATTGATGAACACATGATGATATTTATCAAACCATTTGAGCTTAGTGGTAAGGATAAATCAAGTGTAACATTTAGTATGTGGTTAGCACCAATATACAAAATTAAATCAAGTTGTGTTTGGGAGTGCGCATGGATCTCGTGATCTAACAAATGTCTGATTGGAATAGGGTTTTATCTTGAGATAATCTTCAGCAAAAAAAATTGTAGATAGATGCGATATCCATGATTTGGATGTTTGATTGTTTGATTACATGCAAAGCATATTTGTGTATGAATACCCCTTCAAGCGAGGAATCGACAATGATACAAATGAAATGTGGTGATGAGGTGCTTGATAGAAAAAAATGGTGGTAAAAAGAAAAATTTGGTAAAAATGGTGGGAGAGGAAGAGGAATCTACAAAAGTGAAGAAAATATGAAAATGATATCATAGGGGTTAGTTCGCATAGCACCATGCAAACAAGGTTCACATAGCACCATGCAAACAAGGTTCGCATAGTGGGGTGCAAACCAAGTTTGCATGGTGGGGTACAAAATAGAGTTCGCATGGTAGGGTGTGAACTAGAGTTTACATGGAGGCATTTGAACTAGGGTTTTCGGGAGTATAAGACCCCTTTTCGTGTGTGCAAGAGTCATTTGTACTATGAAAGGTTATGGAGAGAGGAGTGATAAAGAGTTTGCAAAGTGAAACATTGTCAAAATCTTAAGTTGATGTCAATATGGTGGGAGGACGTGCAAGTGCAAGTGACCGACATGAGACCCCATTGGTAATTGCACGAGACTCAAACTATTTTTATTTTGAATTACTTGAATTTTAAAAAGTATGATAATGTAAGTTTGAGGGTGAATGTATGTGTGCATCTGATGTTTGTTTTAAATGTGTGCACAAAGTGTAAAAAAGGCCAAATGGGTATCTAGAAGCATTGATTGTTTTCTGATTTGACCATTAAGTTAATATGTTTGATTGTGTGATATGTGGCACATGTGTGACAGTTAACATCAATTGTTTTTCATGAACAGTGTACTATTTTGGAAATATGTTTGAACTTTCACCATGAAAGGTCAAAATGGGTATCCAAAAATATGATTTTAATGCTATTTTGTAATGTTTTGGTGAGTCATGTGGATGCATGCCATGAGATGTATGTGTAAGAGGTTAATCTTACTTATGTGGTATAAATTATGTACTATTTTTAAAATATGTTTAAACATTCCCCATGAAAGAGCAAAATGGGTATTCAAAAATGTGATTGTTTTACCGTTTTGTAGTGTGTTTGTGTGTTTTGTGAATGTATGTCTCAAAATGCTTGCCTACGGTGTTGTATTTTGTTTTGTATGCCAAAAATATGTTGGTTTTGCATATGAATAAAATTTTTGCCATAAAAGGGCCTAATGGGTGTTTAAAAATGCCTTCATAGTGGAGTTCACATGGTGGGGTGCCAACTAGATTTTGCATGGTGGTATGCGAACCAAGTTTGCATGCTGGGTGCGAACCAGATTTTTTTTGGAATGTGTGATGCATGAAATATATTATATGAAGTTTTTAAGTGATGAATATTTGTTTGAAATAAGTAAAATAAATTTATATGCATGCAAAATTGATAAAAAAATTGTGTGATGTTTTTGAATGAAAACAAGTGAAGAAGATTGAGCCACAACATCGTGTGTGGTCATTGAGAAATACCTTGGGTAAGAAATATTCCAAGGAGGATGTGGAGTGGATGGGTAGGGTGTGGATGAAGGGTGTATGGGATGTTGTGAGTATCCATGCCAACAAGGTGTATATTTTAGTGTTGTGTGAGAGGTGGGATCTAGATAGGAACACCTTTCATCTTCCCACAGGAGAGATGACTATTACACTGGAAGACATACAAAATTTATAAGTTATCAATAGAGGGCACTATATTAGGGTGGCATTAGATGGTACGTATAAGGAGGTGTTGCAGCAAATATTTGGTGCAAAGTGGGAGGAGATGCAGTTTGAGAAGGGGGTGGACTATGAGTACTATTGGTATAAAAATATGTCTAATCGCCATTGTATGGTGATTCTTATGATATCAACGTATGCTCTTACAAATACTTTAGGAGTAAATTTCTCCAAGAATATGATGGGTGTAGTATGTAAGATGGTAGATCATGAGGTATTGTTTATGTGGGCACCTATATTTTTGGCACAAGTTTACAAGGAGTTGCACGATGTGGTGTGAGTAGGGTGGTCAGGCTTGAGTTGTAGCCCATTGCTACAGGTTTGGGCATGGGAGCACATTATGATAGAGCGGTCAGTATTATTACCTTATAGGTCACATGTATTTATGGAAGACTTCATACCCTACACCTTGAAATAACATACAAATATGGAGAAGGTAATGAAGAGAAGTCATGAGGGTGATGGATTTTTTGGAGGAGGTAGTTAGGCAATTTGGAGCCTAAGCATATTTAGTGGAGGCCCTAGAAGTGTGGTGGAGTGTGGGATACGTATAATGAGCATTTGGGGAAGATCCACTAAGGGTGATGTGTGGTAGGGTGGTATGGGTGGCAGGTAAAGTTCTTCTTCTTTAACAAGGTTATGCGATAGTTCGAGCTATGATAGGGGTGACTAGATCCACCTGTTGTGATATAGAGGAGGTAGGATGATCTGGTAGTGTGACCTATAGTGCTTCTCTTAGATATTATGAGGGATCCATCGATGGTGATTCCTAATGTGGATTATGTAGGGATGACTATTGAGTATGCCACACAAAGGTGGAATCCAAGAGTCAAAGTTATTGATGACTAGGTGCAACTAGTGGTAGGATTACCTACAATAGGTGGATAGGCACTAGGAGGGGTTGAATCTATATCAAATGTAGGGTTAGACGAGGATACAAAAGAAAATTTCCAATAATAGAGGTGACATCAAAACTATGGGGTTAGGATTCCTATTGTGGGGTTACCAGTGTGATAGGTCAACAGTGGAGACCAAACCTTAGATGAGGTAGTGTCTATGGAGGAGGAGGGAGGTGTCATGGTAGTCGATGCAATAGTAGGGTCTCCTTAGGATGGTATGGTGAAAATGAAGGAGGATGATGCTAGAGATATGTCACCCATACCATTTGACATCGAAGACATGATGGATGCTCATGATGAACTGGTGATACTAAGAGAGAGGATACAAGATCTAGAGGGAAGTGTATCGTTCCAAATTTTTTGCATCCTTACCTTCAGGCTAAAGGATCCGTGCCCGGAAGGAGGATGGGAAAAGGATGGGACAATACCTCGGACTGAGAGGCCCTTTGAAGGTCCCGCCTCTCGGGGAGGGGTATTAAGGTGATTTTTCGACGGATGGTGGGGTTCACCAGGAAACGTTTAGTGGCAGTTTCCACGCCTAGGTTGGGAATGTGTTTGATGTGTTCAATTTTAGCTTTAAACATCCAAGTCCTAGGTTTGGCCAGATGAATCTAAGTTGTTCTATTATGAAAATGCAAATTAAATGAAGACAGAAAAAAGATTTAAACAGAAAACACAGAGAATAATTAAGTGAAGAGATCCATACCTGGTTTCGGATGTCTGATGGAGGTTCTGATTTTTGAAGCAGTCAAGATCGTCTGGAATTTGATAGAATCGTCTCCGATCTGACAGGATCGTCTGAGATCTGACGAATTCGTCGAGAGACCTGCAATCGGGAGAAATAGATACAAAATACAGAGAATGTAGCTATGCCAACAGAGGGCAATGATGTAGAATGACGAGTAATAATGTTAAAATGATAATAATAAACAAAAACACGAGTGCATTACAATGATTTAATGACAATTTATGATTTTATTATGCATTAAGACTATATGGGTGAACTCCGGGATGCAAAATAATAATAAGTTTAACTAATGCAAAGCAAAACAGTAAAAAATGGAGAAAGAATGCAAACTCAGGGCACTGATTGCCCCCAATGTTGACTACAGTCGAAATCATCTCGGATTGGTACGAAATCGTCTCGAATTGGACAGGATCGTCTATGATGATCTGAGCTTGCTCTAGCTGAAGAATAACAAAGTTCCTGCAAGAAAATTTGAAAAGATACAAAGGCAAACAATGGTCTAGGATATTCTAATGCATGTAAACTCGAAGTGCAGAAAAATTCAGCCAGGGGGATGTCAAGGGGGGTCCTAAGGTTTAAATAGGCTTAGGAGGGAGGTTAGGAGGTTGGAGATCATCCTAATCTGGAAGATCTCCAATGGGGGAGGTCTCTAACGGTGCAGACACGCTTTTGCCTAGATTAGAGACGTCGTTGAAACAGAAGCTAATTATGAAAAATTAGTTTTGGGATGAAATCGGTTGGACGTTCTGCTCCAGACGAAATCGTCCGATCTGAGGTGATATCGTCTGATCGGAGACGATATCGTCCAATGGATGAAACAAACTCTAAAAATGGCATGAAAAATGAGGAAACGGGTAGCAGGCGGTTTGGGAGCGATTTGGGAGTGGTTTTGGGGTTAAAATTTGAATTTGAATTATTACTAAGGTAATTTTAATTATTTGCTAAGGTTTACTACGCCAATTTTAGGGTGCTACATTTTGCCCCCTCTTTAGCGAATTTTTTGAGGAAAATGCGTTAAAGATGAGTTCTTCTCGATCTACGAGAAAGCAAAAATTATTCCCATTTTTAGGCGATGATTCTTGGTCGAATCGTACGACAACTTATTATGGTGCCCCCTCCGTGTTTTTACCCAAATCGAACGTTTGAGGTAAAAACGCAGAAAAGCAAAATTTTAAAATGTTGTTAATTGTTTTTGAATAAAATTAAGAAAAATAGGGAAAAACCCTAATTCATTGTTATTGTTCATTTTCATTTTCTGGTTTCTGGAGCTCTGCAAACAAAATGGTCGAGACAGCGCACAGATCGACAGAGGTCCAGTGCGGGCTACGGGTAAGAGTCTAACTTAGTTTAGAATGCTTTAATTTTGATTTTCTATGCTTTTTAGATTAATTTTAAATGATTTTTGAGCATCGCGGCCATTTTTGGGCCGTCGACGTCGTCGGGACGAAATCGTCTCCATTTCGTCGAAATCGTCTCGATATCGCCGATTTCGTCTAGGGCAAAATCGGCGAAATGGGGACGATTTCATCAAATAAGGGACGATTTCGGCTTGCAAAATCGGAGACGAATTTGCTCAAATTGAACTTGTGTTACTTGCATTTTTAATCACTATTTGATTAATGATTTTTATTGTTTTGTTGTTTATGTTGCAGAGAGGATTACTAAAGAGTAGAGAATGGAAATACGATGGGCTGAGGGATGACTTGGCCGCTCTATCTCAGGAAGAGCGAGATCAGTTGGCTCAAGTCGGCTTGCAGCATGTGGCAGATATGCCATAGGTTTCTATAGATATGGGGCTATTGATAGCCCTAGCAGAGAGGTGGTATCCGGGTTCTTCCTATTTTTGGTTATCGATAGGGGAGATGACTCCCACACTGGAGGATGTATGGAGGATTTTGAGGATCCCCATACAAGGATGGCTAATAACTCCCATGGCCAATCAGGGCCATGTGATGATGCGACTGTGCGGAGATCCGAGCTTCGCCCTGGAGAAGGGCGGAGTGAACATCGAGTCGCTACGCCAGATGCCTGGGGCATCTAGACTGACACAAGTTTTGGTTGGGGTGGTAGGTGGTCTGTTGCTATGCCATCAGAGTGGATGCAGAGTACCATGGCTAGCGATAGATGTGGTCTACGACATGAGAGACCATGGGTATAGGTTTGCTTGGGGGAGTTATGTACTATGCCGATTGTATAGGATCCTGCATGGGGTCGTATACAAGGGCGGTCGATGTCTGGTTATGACATCACTACTACAGGTTTGGTGCTGGGAGCACATCATGGTGCGGAGGCCGGTAGGGCTCCCAGCGATAGGGATTGATGGGGAGAGGCCCCGAGCTTTCTACTGGTGGCTCCGAAGAGGGTCACAATGGCGGATAGATCTGCCAATGTCCCGGAGACTACTTGACGACCTTGTCTCCGACCAGATCACCTGGAGGCCTTGGAGAGATCATCCAAGGTGGGCCGAGGATGGACAGGAGCTGGCTCACGTTAGGCGAACCTGTTGGCTGAGGATGGAGAGGGGAGAGGTGGAGCTCCACCGCTACGACCGAGTTTTGAGGTAGTTCGGTCTACAACAGGGGATCCCATCTCTTAGAGACTACGAGTTTTCTTGGACCGTCCGGGATAACACTATAGTTAGCGGGGCTCCAGATATGTAGCGCTTCTAGAGTCAGGACGTAGATGATGCCTCGATCCAGCCAGTGGATGGGGATGACATAGGGGTAGCCGACGGCTATGATGCCTGGTACACAGGCATCCGCCCTCCTCGGATGATGAGGGCTCAGGGTTCGATTCATGTAGTTGTGCATCGGATGGGGAGGCGGTGCCAGGCGGCCATTGAGGTGGCACAGGGTCACGATGGGAGAGAGCAGAGGAGGCCACAGGCTCAGCAGAGGCCATGGCAGTGGGAGAGGAGGGAGGAGAGACCCCCTTCTCCATGGAGAGAGAGGCCACCATCGCTCGATAAGGGCAAGGGTGTGGACACAGGAGAGAGTAGTGAGATGGCTACTCTTTGGGTGAAGACTGTCCGTCTCCAGGCATAGGTGCAGACTCTACAGGATGAGGCTACATGCCATCGAGCTGAGGCTACATAGCTCAGAGATGAGGTTGCATGCCTCAGAGCATGGAGCGGAGGGGCGAGCACTCGGGACCTAGCATGGGCTATTGCCCAGGTCACATTCTATCAGACACTATACCACCATATGGTGCCAGAGGGGCAGAGGTTACCGCTGTCGGCCCATATTGTGGAGCCTATCATGATGAGGTCATCGAGGACATCATCACGATCAGAGTCCAGGACTCATAGCACCACATGGACTACGATGGGGCCACCTCGTCCACCTCAGGGTAGGGGAGGAGATGAGGCTGAGAGCTCGAGGGGTTCTCGAGGCTAGCTGCTACAGATTGCACTGCATGATTGATACATAGTGCTTATTATTATTGATAGGGGATTGAGTATGCCGAGGTATAGATTGTGGCATACCGATCCAGTTTTGAGATGATGTATATATTGTTGATATATATATAGATGAGATATTTTTGATCATATGACTTGTCTTATGTGTTTGTATGATGCTTTAATGTTTTGATTTGTTTGATTTGATGATTCATGTAATTATGTCATTTGGAAATATTATGGTTTGAATGTCATGCTTGTAAAATTTAAATGAAATAATCTGATGTAAACAAATTGGTTGTTTGTGATGTGATAATTTGATAAAAATAAAAGGGGACTTTTAACAATAATTTCAAAGGACATTGTCGCTATTATAGACCATTTCATGGAGTCGCCGCTCACTCGGTCGTCAAGCTAATCCTGGTATAGAAATATTGCTAAAAGTAAAAGAGTGCTTAAGAGACTGTCTTAAGACTTTGTTGTGATGATGCAAATGATGATGATGATGATGATTTGTTTTCAGATTTCCATGAAAATATTATGCATGAAATATTTTAAAATGATTTTTGCTAGGCATAAATTCCTAAGTGTGATAAAATTTTTGAATAATTCCCTAGGAATTATACCATCATTGCAAAGTTGAAGTTTGACATAATGACATGAAATAGAATAAGTGTTTGTTTGTTTTAAAGCATAATTGTGTAACATAATGATTTAAGTCACATGTTTTGATGCTTTTAAATAAATGGAAAATAAAATTGGTACAATGGTTTGCGCTAGGCATAGAATTATAGGTATAGACTTATACCATCATCGCGAAATCCAAAGAAGAAAATAGATTGTTTTATTGCATGGTTGATTTTTAATTTTTGAAAATAGTCAGAAAATATGAAGATGAGGACTTGCGCTAGTCATAAAATTCCAATTTTGGTTTTGGAACTATACCATCGTCACGAAAGTCAAAAGTTATATATAAATGTAACTTGATTGCATGTTTTTGAAAATGATTTTGATTTTTGATAATGCATGTAGTTGTCTTTATACTAAACAACTGTTCTTCAAAGAAGAAAATGAATTTATTCCAAACAATTTGCAAAAATATTTCAAAGTATCTTAAAGACAAAAGTTAGATTTATAAGGAATCCCATGTGCGTATGTGAGTTCATTACCAATCTTGATTTATCATAATGATACACAAAATCTCTCAAATACAAATGTGTGTGCAATTGCATTGTTCATTTACCGATTTTGAGCAAGATAATTTGATACAAGTGATTTGAATGAACCAAATAAGTGTTCATTAACCATGATTTAGATGCATATAACCATACCAGACTACTATGTAGGTCGGGTTATCAAGAGCTAGCTAATCCATAAGCGAGACATAGGTCTGTACAAAAGAAGGTCGCTAATGTGACAGACATATCACCACGCTAGGAGTTACCCAAGGCCAAGCGGGTTGGGCACAAACCACCTGTTATGGGGCTTACCTCACAGTTTTCGAATAATTGAGAATTCCAAGGATTCAAGCTCATCAACCCTTCTTTTCTTTTCAATGGGTAGGGAAAGGGATTTTATTGCTTTTGCTTTTGCTTTTCTCTTTTGCTCTTTTTTTTTTTTTTTTTTTTTTTTGTACTTTTGTATTTTGGCTTGATATTTGAGATAATGCTGAAATAACTTTTTTCTTTTTCTCTTTTTCTTGAACTTTTCTTTTCTTCCTATGCTAGGGATACTTGCTCGGATTAGCTGTAGAGCAAGGGATTTTTATTTCGGGTAGGGGTGAGCTTGTCCTTTTGCCAATTCTCAAAGATTCTAGACCATGTGCATGATAGGATAGCAGGGGAAACTTTTCGCTCAAGAAACCACTTCTACTATGTAGCATAGTATGGACATTACAAATGTAATCATTTTATTGTGAAAAGATATGCTTGGTTTAAGTAAATAACAAGATCAATTCTCTATGCTCAAACTTTATTTAATTAAATTTTGTGGACTTTGATATAAGAGAGATTAGTAATCATGCCAGATAAAATCAAGATATTTATTTTTGTGTTTGTGATAGTGAGGGATTCCAAATAAATGCTAATTTATCCAAAAATAATTTGAAAATATAACTGCAATACTTTAAGAAGAAATATATACAACAAATATTTTTGAGGAATTTGATAATTTTGATGTTTTTGTATTTTGATCTTAATTGAGGAATTGAAAGAAATACAATGTGATTGTTTTTTTTTTTTGAAACTTTTTATATAAGAGAAAAAAGGAAATAATATACAAAACAAATATATACAATGATGGAATAACCAAATTTTATGCGTAATATCGCTTAAGATGCATAATATTCATAGGTTCTTTTAAATATTTACCATCTAAGGTAGCTAATTTGTATGCTCCTGATTCAAATTTAGCAGTGATAATATATGGTCCAAGCCAATTGGGCTCAAATTTACCTTTAAGGTCTTTAGTTGCATTAGTATTTTTTTTATTTTCCTTTAAAACAAGGTCGTCGATCTCAAAGGATCGATGACGAACTTTCTTGGCATATGATCTTTTAAGCTTGTTTTGGTAGGCACGAAGATGCTCCAAAGCATTGATGCACTTTTCATCTAGGAGTTCCAGCTGACTGAGTCTGCCAGCTCGATATTCATCTCCTACTTCGGTGTCTTGAAGTAGTAGAGCCAAAGAAGGAACTTCTAATTCAAAGGGAAAAACAGCTTCAACGCCATAAACCAAGACAAAAGGTGAAGTACCTGTGGGAGTACGCACACTAGTGCGATATGCCCACAAAGCTGGATATAATTGAATGTGCCAGTCGCGGCCAGATTTATTGACCAATATTTTAAGAATTTTGATTAAGGTTTTGTTAGATGCTTCTGCTTGACCATTACCCTGAGGATAATAGGGAGTGGACCAACGATGTTGAATCTTATATTTTTGGCATAATTTCTTAACATCTTTATTTTTGAAACAAGTTCCATTGTCTGAGATGAGATTTGCAAGAATTTCGAACCTACAAATAATTTGATTAAAAATAAATTTAGAGACTTGTGTTCCAGTGCAGGAAGCTAAAGGCATAGCTTCAACCCACTTCGTGAAATACTCGATGGCGGTTATGATGAATTTGTGTCCATCAGATGACACAGGATTAATTTTGCCAATAATGTCTAAGCCCCATTTTGAAAAGGGCCAAGGAGATGAAATAGCCTGCAGCTCTTGTGCAGGCGCATGGACAAGGTCAGCATGTTTTTGGCACTTGTCGCAATGGCGCACATAATCATGTGCATCCTTTTCCATGGTAGGCCAAAAGTAGCCTATCCTAAGGAGCTTTTTAGCAATGACACTACCACTGAAGTGTCCTCCACAAGATCCATCGTGGGCTTCACTTAAAGCTGATTTGGATTCTTCTAGATTCAAACATCTCAATAGGATACCTTCAAAAGATCTCCTATATAAAGTATTGCCAATTATTACAAATCGACTTGCTCGTCTACGTAATAACCGATGCTGGTTTCTATTAGAATTGACAGGGAAAGTCCCATTTTGAAGAAAATCAAATATTTCCGTATACCAAGGTTCAGGAGTAGTTTCATTGATTAGAAACACATCCAAAGGTTCTAAACATGACTTATTTGAAGCGGGTTCCTGGAGTCGACGAATAATGATGGTGGCATATTCGTCATCTAACTCCAAGGGCAGAAGAGATGCAGTTGCGGCCATAGCATCAGCTGCACGGTTGCTAGTTCGAGGAATAGCTTCCAAAGTGACTTTATCAAACAAGGATAACAATTGCAAAACATATGCTTTATATGGGCATAATTTATCATCTCTGGTTTGATAAACATCATTAATTTGGTTTATAACAAGTTGAGAATCACCAAAAACTAGCAGATGTTTGATTTTTAACGCCAAGGCAGCTCGTAATCCAAGGATTAGAGCCTCGTATTCAGCAGTATTATTGGTGCAAGCAAATGTTAATTTGAAGGACAGAGGAATGATGTGTTTTTGCGGAGATATTAAAATAATGCCCGCACCAGCCCCACTCATGCATCGGGCTCCATCAAAGTATAAGGACCATTGTTCAATATGGTCTGCCTCTAATTGAAGGCATTCATCAGGAAACTCAATGATGAGGGGATGGGTAGACTCTAAGGGTGCAGCAGCTAACTGATCTGCTATGATTTGACCCTTAACAGACTTTTGTCCTATGAATGTGAGTTCAAACTCACTTAGAGCAAGAACCCACTTTGTTGTACGACCCGATAAATAAGGTCGACTCATGAGATACCGCAAGGGATCATATTTGGCAATGACATAGGTTTTTTGACTGAGCATATAATGGCATAGTTTCTGTGTAGAGAATACGACTGCTAGACATAATTTTTCTAATGTTGTGTAACGGGTTTCATAACTGATGAGGGTTCTGCTAATGTAGTAATTAGCACGTTCTTTCTTCTCATCATCAAGCTGAGCTAACATAGCTCCTAAGGCAGAATCAGAAGCAAAAATGTACAAGATAAAAGGACGATCAGATTTAGGCGGTGAAAGCACAGGTGGGTTAAGGAGGTATTGTTTGAGAAGTTCAAAAGCTTCCTTACATTCGTCGTCCCAATTAAAAGGGACATCTTTCTTAAGGAGCTTAAGAAAGGGACCGGTTTTGTCCGCCAAGTTATCGATGAAGCGACGGATGGCTTGAAGCTTACCTTGTAAACTTCGTAACTCAGAGATATTGGTAGGTGCGGGCATATCAGTGATAGCCGCAATCTTGAGAGGGTCGATTTTGATACCACGTAAAGAAACTAAAACCCCTAATAGTTTACCGGACTTGACTCCGAATATACATTTAGTTGGATTTAATCGAATAAGGTATTCTCTTAACCGATTAAATACTTTTCTTAAATCATCTAAATGATCATCTTCTTTAATAGAGCGAGCTATAATATCATCTACATAATCATGTAGGATATCATGCATCATATCATGAAAGATATAAGTCATAGCTCGTTGATATGTTGCACCTGCATTCTTTAAACCAAATGGCATCACTTTCCAACAAAAGGTACCCCAAGGGGTAATAAAGGTTGTTTTAGCCTGATCTTCAGGAGCTATCCTGATCTGATTATAGCCAGAAAATCCATCCATTAGGGACATCATTCCACTCTCGACAGTAAAGTCAATGATTTGATCCATGTTTGGAAGAGGAAAATCATCTTTAGGGCATGCAACGTTAATATCTCTAAAATCTGTGCAAACCCTAACTTTGGTAGCTTCTTTCTTGGTGACTGGAACTACATTTGAGATCCATTCAAGCATAATCAATAGCTTGTATAAAAACAACATTCAGGAGTTTTTCTAACTCCCCTTTGACTAGCAAGGCCACTTTGGGATGCATTTTTCTAAGTTTCTGTTTAACAGGTTTAGCATCCGGATGGACTACTAGATGATGCATGACTACAGAAGGGTCCAAACCTGGCATGTCTTCATATGTCCAAGCAAAGACATCTTCATAATCTTTAAGAAATGCAATGTATTCATTTTGTTTTTCTTGACTTAATTCTGATCCAATATTGATTATGTGAGGATTATCCTCAGTTCCAATGTTAACTTTAATGACGTTTTCTACTTCCATGTGTAGATCTCTTTCAAAATTAGGTGGGGCGGGTGAAACGCCCAATTCTTGTAATTATTTTAAGGTTAACTTGGAGAATTCATCTTGAGGAGTCGTGGCCTCAAGTTGGGCTATAGTAGGTATAGAACCATCAAAATAAAAACCATTGTGTAACAACTCTTCAACGGAGACATCATGGAAAATATCTCCTTCCAACTCATCATCGGATTCAACAATCAATTCGGGGTAAGCTATGGATAGCATATTGCATGTAAAGGGATTATTCTTTGGACACAAAGAATCTTGTTTATCTAGATAATCTTGATAACATATGAGTTGATCATCACCTTCAAAAGGGAAGGGTTGACCCTTACTAGGAAACGAGGCCCACACCACATCGGGCGGGCCATGGTTCTACCTCGATAGGTTCTTTCATACCATTTTGGAAAGGTCCCAAGCCTTTCCCTTTATATCCCATTTTAAGCATTATAGGTTTAGCTTTAATATATTCATTAGCAAAATAGCATCGAGCATATCCATCACAATGCGTCTTGATGTTTCGGGGTATTCTTCCCCAATCATATCCTTTATAAATAAAAGCACAACTCCCGACTTGGTAAGTACTTCCCATAGGTTGTGGGAGGCCCAAAGTACGAGGAGATGGTGGCAAGTTATTTAAAAGAATTGAATTTTGCATAAAAGCATTTGTTTTTTCTGATATTAAAATTTTAGATAAATCCGGTAAAAGCTCATCAGAAAGAGCATAAGATGTAGAAGGATCATTCCCTATATCTTTAGATGTGGAAGGTATGATAGATGTAGATAATGTGGAGGTGTTAATAAATGGGTCTATAGGTTTTGAAATTATAGGGATGGAACATGAAGGATTGGTTGTGGATTTAAGATCCTGTTGAGGTTCTAGTGTGGTTTGTTCAGAAGATGGTTGAGGTAAATGTATAGGTGTAGTTGATGGGGTAGATGATGTTATGGGTGTGTGTTTCACACGTTTAGATGAAAAATAAGAATTAGGATGTGTGGATGACAGAGCGGGGCAAAATTGCACTCCAACAGGTTATGCCAAAGCACACATATCAAAGGGTCTAGGGTCACCATGGATAGTGACCAACTGATTTTTAAATTCAAATTTAACACACTGATGTAAAGTGGAGGGAACCGCTCGCATCGCATTGATCCAAGGGTGACCCAAAAGTATATTGTACGATGCTGGGCAATGTACAATAAACACGGTTGTATCTAGGGTTCGAGGACCAACTTGCAAGGGTATAGTAATGACTCCACACGTTTCTTGTGTCTCGTCATTGAAAGCTTTGATAATCATATCCATTTTTTTCATTTCATCACTTCTAAAGCCAAATATTTGGTAGAAGTCAAAAGTGCATATGTTTAAAGATGAACCATTATCAATCAAGACTCTTTTAACGGCTACATCTCCAATTAGGGCAGTAATATATAAGGGGTTATCCTTATGTAAACTATGTTGTGGGATATCTTTATCCCGAAAGTCAATACAATCGACCTCTCGAGTGATGATAGTATTGGACATGGCTTCGGGTTGAATATTTTGTGGCACCATCATTTGGCTTAATGTGAGCATTAATTCATCTCTATGGGTAGGAGAAGATCTTAACAAGTCCAAAAGGGAAATTATGGTTGTAGTATTGGATAATTGTTCATTAATATTGTAAGGAGGCTTAGGTTGAACATTAGACATATGATTCCCTTTATTGGGATTTTTCAAAACAAATGGAGCTGATCCATCATTCTGAGTTTGATCCTGTTGAGAGTTTTGAGCCTGTTGTCTGGTAACAACTCCGATGGTACCTACAATGTTATATTGAAGACGTTGAACTGGTCTTGGTTGAGCGTTTATGGCTTGTTCATTAGGAAGGAACTGATTAGAAGAGGGTCGAGTAGTAACTCTTCTAGGAAATGGTTCTTCTGGAACCATAGCATCTGTGATAGGTTGAATAGGATCTGATTCATTTTCAGAACTATTCGATTGGTTTGAGGTGATGTCTACTTCACTTTCAGTATCCGATTCTACATCACTAGGATCGGGAGTTTGAATATTATGTAGGGGCCTGGTCGTGACTATGGATAAAGTTGTGCCAAATATTTGAGGATCCTGAACAGGTAATTGTCCGCTAATAGTCCCTACATATCGGGTAGGAGGGGGAACATTATGATGTTCGATTTGATTAGCCACTTCTTTACCATGGTTTGGTAAAGGATGTTGAAATATATCTAATGATTGATTGGCATTCTGATTCTGATTTTGAGGAATGGTCTTTTGAGCGTTATTAGGAGCATTTTGTTTAGGTTGGAAAGCTTGCACCTCCATTTCATTATTATCAATCAGATCTTGTATTTTATGTTTTAATATTTTGCAAGAGTTTGTAGCATGTCCAGGTCCTCTATGAAAATCACAATGTAAATCAGCTCTGTATCCGGGTATAGTTGGATCAGGTTCCTGGATAGCTGGTAATTGAATCAAGCCTCGTGCTAGTAATTGAGGTAGAATGGTTGATAAAGGTTGATTCAATCTAGTAAATTCTCGAGGAGGTTTATCAGGAGGTTTTAATATAAATTTTTCTGTTGTCTTCGTTGTATTGATATTAGCAACGTTTCTACTATCAGTGACTCCGTCACCTACAACTTGTTTGTTTTTATACTGATTTTTGGATGTTTTCTCATCATCTTTCTTTTTGAGCTGACCTCTCCTAATGAGAGCATCTTCTACCCTTCGAGCTAAGTCTATAGCTTGATCGAAGGTGGTTAAGGTAGCAGTTGATAACTCATAAGATATTTGTTCTTGCAAATTATTGATAAAAATATCCAACATTTCCCTATAAGGTAGCACAAAGTGCGGTTTTCCTATCAACTGCCTCCATCTAGCTAAGAAATCAGCAAAACATTCATCTTTGTCTTGTTTTAAGTTGTATAAATCTTTAATGGTGACATGCCTCTCGATGTAGGCACTAAATTGATGGACAAAAGATTCAATTGTTTCTTCAAAATTTCTCAAAGAATGAGTGGGCAATTGATAGTACCACTCCAATGCCATTCCTCCTAAACTTTTTGGGAACATTTTTAGTAATAGCAAGTCATCATGTGATATATCATGACATGCTATCCTAAACATGCGAAGATGCTCTATGGGATCTTCGAGTTCCTTTATATATAGGCAGGACGGGCATGGGAAAGTGTTTAGGGTATGGTTGTGCTACAACTATGGGATCCAGAGGTTGACTACATATCTCTCGATAATTGTACGAGGGACGGTAGGGATCTATCTGGTCCATACGCGAAGCTAACTGTTTCACCATGGCTTCCAGATTACTGGTTTGCCCACCATATTGATTCGGTAGGGCATTAATATGGGATTTGTGAACATATGATGGAGGGACATGAAGATTAGATGCTATGTTGCTATTGTGTAAATTGTTGGTAGGAAGGGTGTTATGAAGAAGTTTTGAAGTTGTATTATGTTGTATCCCCGATTGTTGAAAATTGGTGTTTGGCTTTATTTTAGGTTTTTGTCGATTTGAAGCATATTGATCAATAGTTTGGCGAAATAAAGCAGTGAATGAAGGTTTCTTTTGTGTGGGAATGATTTTAGGCTCAATAACAGGTTCCTTAGGGGGTTGGGTAACCTGTTGTTTTTGCATGTTCTGAATCATAGTGACCATATCTCTATTGGATGGTCCAGCCTTATCACTTTCTTGATCAACAAAGGACAAGGGATTAGTGTGTATGTTAAACATATCTTCCATGGCTGCTTGAGTGTCACTAATTTGTCCTCTATCAATACGAACTGCCATATTAAGAGCACCAATGTTATTATTGAAAAATTTCCAGAAATGATCTAAGTTATCAAAAGCAATAGTTCCATCTGGAGCCATTCTAGGGGATGAGGATCCTTCCTCTTTAAGATTTTCTTGTTGTTCATTTTCTTCAGCCAACTCATCTTCTGGCTGTTCTAGAGTTTCTCCTTCCGGAATTGATTCCTCAGGAAGGACATTTGGGTTTTTTGTTTTGTCTCCTAACCAATCTTCTTCTTCTTCTTCAGTTTGTTTACCATTCCTAAGTCTAGGCATTGTGCTTAAATTTAGATTTCAGCAAATATATATATACTTGTATATATATATATATATGCAACAAGCTTAAGAGGTATATATTTTAATTATATACCTACTATAGTATTTGAAATAAAATGTTTTAGTTTTGTTATATTTTGGTTTTTCTTGTTTTTTTTTTTTTTTGTTTTTGTAACAATATTATAAAGATAACAAACAACACACTAAATGCAAGAAATAATAATAATGAAAGCAATGATCTAGTCTTCTATAAACAATTTATAAATATCATTAATGGGCTCGAGTTCTTCAGGAGTCATGAAGTGTTCTTCTTCAAATTGAAAATTTTCTTTCAAGAATTTAATGAAAAGTGCTATAGTGATATTATCTGTCTCAGATTCTGGTTGGTAGAAATAAAGTTCATGGCAATACTCTTGATATAACATAGCTCGAGGAACTCTCCTCCATATTTCCCTATCTGTAAGAACGACCTCTTGATCTTCTACATGACCTAGGAATTGGTGTATAACAGCTGCGTTCTCGAGGTATTCCTCGAAGGTGAACAATTCTGAAGACACAAGAGCTCTCCTATAAGCTAACCACCTATGGCAGGCTCTCTGAAGTTC